>JAODUP010000002.1:197500-902500 GCA_025642065.1 Paralvinella palmiformis
GCGCGCGCGCGCACACGGAGGGGATACTTTGAGAGAGACCAGGTAGGCTAGCTGCTAGCTACCTACCTACCTGACGCTAACCAGTCCCGACAGATCAGGACACACACACACACACCTCTCTTAAGCCCTCCCCGCTTCGACACACTCGATCGAGTCGCGGTGTCGCTCGAGAGACTAGCTACATAACACGGGACTTCAGTCGGCGGAGAACATCATAATACTGGAAACGTCACAGACACCGGACTCACGCGTATACACACACACACACAGACACACACATATATACACGCACTAGCGCCCGTGCGGCTTCTGGATCAGTTGGGTGTGACGTCATTCCAGCGGCGTTTGTTTAAACGACGTTAAGGTAAGACTGCGATGACATCGATTTATTTTTTGGTAGTATTTTCTCTCGACGAACTAGTATTATTGTGACAGGTTATCGTGGTCAAACATTCGCTGTTTACCGAACACGATGTCGAACCGGAGAACGATCGATGACCGATAGTGGCGCCCCGCCGAAAACTAGCGCCATCTACACACACACACACACACAGTACAATGGCGTTTAATGATACAAGCCAGAGATACGTAATGTTCGTAGTACAATATTTCAAGTCGGGTTTTAACCCCCCCCCATGTCACGGCGTGTCAGAACATCGCGGAACTGGTATAAGGACTTCCGGTAGACGGTGGCACAGTTCTCTCCGTGTCCAAATTCGGTCTACATTTTTGGTTATCCGAGATAAAAATGTCGATTTTGCAAATTTGTTGAATCACGCAGTTTGAACAGCTAAACTGGGTTTAACAACACTATCGTTGTTGTTGTTGTTGTTGTTGACGTTGTGGTTTTTTATATAGATAATTCATAAATATTTAAAACCCACAATACAAGTTACTGTTTCTCACGAGATTCTGTTATCAGTAGTCTTTCTGGTAAAATGATGCATGATACATATTTACAGACTAGTGTGGAATGAATGATATTTGATGTTTATAATAATCGTTGTCTGTCTGTTGATAAAGACCAAAACATAGTTTATTTATTCAGTTAATTATAATGCAATCTGCCTCTCTCACTCATGACCCTTGTAATGTTGTATATCTCTCTCCCTCTATCTCTCTCTCTCTCTCTCTCTCTCTCTGTGTGTGTGTGTGTTGTTGTTATTGTTGTTTTAACCCCACATTTGTGCACATAGTAGGCTAAATTAGTCAAACTACCTCCAGAAGAAATGAGGCGAACCGAACGATGAAACAGCTTTCAGACATAACCAAGCCGGGGTTTGAATCCAGTTAGGGGGTTTGTAACCAACCACGCTACCACTTAGGTCATACGGACATCTGAGGAGCGTGTGTGTGCGCGCGCGCCCACCTGTGTGTGTGCATTTATCCGAGTGCGTGTGTGGCGTTGACAAAATCGTTATTTTCCATTCAGCGCCGACGATCCAGTTGAGTGCCCTTCCAACCCCCCAACCCCCCTAGTTTAAGAGCCAGACACGAGCCCGGAGCCACCGTTGGGCCTTCCGGAATATTTCCCCATCTCGCCTTTGTTGAAACGATGAATTTTTCATCGGTCGTCTTTGCCACTCATCAGATTAACATTTTATAACACGACCAAACCAAATAAAAGAGGCGCGCTTTCTCCTCGTGCCGCCACACGATCGCCAAACGATAAGACTGAAAGATAAAAACGCGCGAAGAATACATTGTACTTCTTTCTAATTCATCGACTACGTCATGTGTTAACCCGACGGCGAAACAGATTTTCTATGCCGAATAGCATATATATATATATATATATATATATATATATATACATACGTTAGACGCCATATCTTTATCAAGTTGTCTTGGCTGAGTGCCTAGCGCGGCGTTATTATGGCAGCAGGTCCTCGTTGGAATGCATTAACTATATCTTTGAGCGTAATTACGGACAATCTGTCGTACATCGCTTTGATCGGTCCTGGCATATGGTCCCCGAGGTCGACGTCGACGCTACCGAGGACATATGTTTTCTTACGGCGGCGGGGGGAGGAGTTTACCCGGCGAACCGAATAAATACAATTTCTGAGATCGTATCTCGGTATCGTTTACATCTCCCATGAGGACGAATGAATTGTATATTTTTTTCGAAACGTGCCGGCCCCGATCTTCCGAATGGCGACAAAAGCCGCGTATTCGGCGTATCAAAACCGGGGGTTAGAACCTGCCCAAGTTTGTCCGTCGATGAGCCCTTTTGTCGTCTGATTGTCGGTGCTTTGTTTCGTTAGACATATCGATATAAACGTGTCGATGTTCGTGTCGCGACAGGTATCTAACCGACGATATTCTTCTCTTAGAAATTTGCGAAACACTGACAGGGGACCCGACTTCGGTTGAACCATAACGTAAACGTTTGGCCACGCTTCGCTGGAAATATGTTGGAATAATCCCTCGTTACCGCAACAAGCACGGTGCTCTTAACCGGAGTTATCTAGGTAATTCTATAGTGGCGAGTGTGTGATAAAAATATCCTATTTTGAGCGATGGCGCGCAATGCATGGCATCGGAACAACTTGCGAGGCTACCGATTTGGTGTGGGTTCGGTATACGAATATGTTCGAAATATTCTATACAGATATAAAGCACGTTCGTTGGCGGATGTTTCGCCATAAATGGTTGAAATACTGATGGAGCAGTCGAGTTCGCGACTTAGTATAATGTAAACAACGGAATATCTGTTATTTTTCCGCATTTTTACGAAACATTCACAGAATTGACATAATTTATCTGCTAAATCTCTTGGTTTACTCCTTCCTCCCCCACCCCCCGCATATTCTACGTAATATTTAGGGGAACATCTTGTCGATTCGTTCCTTACACTATCAGCTAATCGCAGTTCAGCTAATCGAGAATGAGGCGTACTTCATTCGTCAAACTTTGCTCGCGTATTACCTGAGCTGGCAGCCTTAAACGCGTCATCCATCTCGCAGGGCGCGCTCTTTGTGGCTAAGAAGACTGCCGGCGTCTGACCTTTGATAAAAACACTCCACTTTCGCCCGGTACTCGCCCGCTAGCTCCATAGTACAAGACTCAACGACGGCTGGAGTTTGTTCGAACGATCTCTTTATCTGTCGAGTCTTTGCCGACGATAAATTACGACAAGGCGACACGCGCCCCCTATAGTTGGCCTTTGTTGACTTATCCGAGTACGCCGTCTGTCCCAGTAATCGACTCCCAGTTAGATGAGAGCACCTTCTGTCTCAGTAATTAGGGGACGGTTAGCTGCGAATATCCGTCGTCAGAGGAGCAAGAAAACATTGGTTAAAAATTAGTAGATCTCAATTACTTTTCTATATCCCAGTTAAATAACAAACCCTAATTAGATTGGAGTCCCTTATTAATCCTGGTAAACGAGGCCGCGATTACTTGGACGCACCTTACATCCCAACAGGCAGGTACATTGAACTCGAAGGCATGCTTTATCCCGCCATTCGGATCCCATTTGGCGTATTATCTTTAATCATACGCCGAGACCTATCGATGTTCCTTCGGCACAAACGCCAGAGGGCCGAGATGGGTTTAATTGTTTGACGAGAGGTGGTGAACTTTTGCGATAGTCGAACTGCTGGCTGTTCTGCCGCCGGCCCGATTTATCGTATTTCCGTATTGGTGCCGATGGTGAGGGTTTCCCGACCGTTTGTTCGCCTCCCAGCCGCCCGCCCGTCGGAGGGCCGCTTACCGGCACGATACGTCGTGGGGAGAGGTCGTCACCGGGGAGGTCTCCAGGAAGGAAGGAACCGACCATTGTCTACGACAATAGCACGGCTTTATGGTATCCGCCCATCCCTGACCATTCACAGAGCCGAGACGGGTCTGTACTTGTTGAATGCGAGGACGTAACTGGAATGTTCCTCATCCCGATAAACTAATGTAGCTTTGAGATGGTCGACAAGAGCATCCGTTAAGAGAACAGTGTGTGTGTGTGTGTGTGTGTGTGTGTGTGTGTGTGTGTGTGTGTGTGGAGGGGGGGGTTGATGGAAGTGGAACTAGCTAAACCAAAAATGCACCTCATGCAATATTTAAATCAACCTGTATTTAATATTTCATGTTTATATTTAAAATTGATGCTTAATATTTATATTTAATATTTATGTTTAATATTTATATTTAGCATTTATATTTAATCTGTGCCCAACATTATTTGTTTTACTTTGATTTAAGCAGCACCGATGCATATGAATAATACATATAATATGTTTGGTTATATCTATCATCGTCATCATCATCATCATCATTATCATCATCATTGTCATCACCAGCTTCTACTGTCTCATCTTTATGTGGGTAGTTTTATGACACGTGCTCAGATATGACAACAAAATTGACAAAACAGTTCAGATCTACATTTTGTTGACATTATTACAGAATCAAACTCAATTAGTGTGTGATTTAATCCATTATTTGATTGTCAAAGATCTGATGATCGCGTATTAGAGGGAGGAAACCACTCGGCGGATGAGGGAAGGGAGTCGGGGTTTATTTTATTTATATTTCATGTCGAGGTGGCATAGATAACAAGACAGTCATCCTAATAACGGACAGGACTGGCTGTTTGGAGAATTGACCGTATCACCTTTATCGTATCGTAATGCGCCACCTCTAAGTCATCAGTAAATAGTCGAATGGTTGAGATTGTCATCCACATATTACCATAACAAAGCTTTATGGCTACTTGGTCACGTGTGGCACAGGTATATCGAGGTTTAATGAGAGGGGTAGAACGAGGCGGTGATGCTGGCGTGGAAGCGGTTCTGGTGGGTAGCACGTCATGACTTCACCGAGCGTTCGTCTCGGCGCGTGTTCGGACACGCCGCGGCCACGAAGGCCGCAATCGATAGTCGCGAAGCGGGGTACCAGAAGGCGAGCCATTCTTCTCGATCTGCCGTCTCTCTCTCTCTCTCTCTCTCTCTCTCTCTCTCTCCCTCTCTCTCGGCCATAGAATAGACATAAATATTATCGGGAGCAGCCAGCTCCCGGCTTCGGGCTCCACATGATCCACTCTTGGTCCTCGACACGTGGAGAAGGTCCAACGCTCCGATCGATCACAGGTCTAAGCCGAGCTCATACTATAGGTGCTTGCTAGGTCCAGTCACCCGAAACGCGCTCGCGTGCGCACGCAGACACACGCATCCGACTGATGAACCCCCCCCCCTCCGCTCAACGAGCGAGATCCATACGAAGTGAAGAGACTGCGCCCCCTACCGTGGTACGCTTCGTTGCCCCGCGGGACGCCCGAAGCGGATAGTAAACCATGCGCGACGGACCGCGGCGGCATCCGAGGGAGGGGCCACTCGCGTGCACGCCCACCTGCCCAGTTGGGCAGGTAGCGGCCGCGAGGCCCCGCGCGCGCAAGCGCCCGCTAGCCGGCCCGCTCAATAATCAGATGCGCTAATGGAGAGACTGTCTTTATTACCACGGTCCAATGAAGGAATATTGGTGCCGAGCTACGACGGAGTCGGCGAATGACTGATGAATGTCGGTGGACGTGTGGAGACCAACAGCAATAGGTCGGAACACGTACGGGACAGGTCTCTCTCTCTCTCTCTCTCTGCCAATATCTGTCCTCTATATATAACAGCGTTCTGCGAGGCCGAGTCAGATCATTCAATGAGAGATTGTTGTCCTATATTGGAATAATGTTATAGCGACAATAACAACAACTGTAACAACAGGGATGACGACGTTTAGTCGCTGGGAGTAAGTAAGTTATGTACATCAATTGATTGGATTGTCTTCTAAGAGTTGGCAACGTCATATCACCGGATCCGGAACGCTTCGACAGGTCAGTAATCCCTTCTAGCGGGTGTTCTATTTTCTGTTCGCCTATTTCGATAAGGCTGGGTGGATTTCATACTCTTGCCAAAAGAGTACCTTGCGCTGAGGGGGAGTGCGCAACAGTTAACAAAACTGAGGTCCATGCCTGATCGTATAATTGAGTGAATGAGTGAGTGAGTTATCAATGAATACGATTTAATAGGAAAATGGTATTATTTTTTTTAACCTGCGAAGATAATGCTGTTAATTTCTTCAAGAGGAGCGAGCGAGCGAGCGAGCGAGTGAGTGAGTGAGTGAGTGAGTGAGTGAGTGAGTGAGTGAGTGAGTTGGACTTGCTGACACAGTGGTACAGAAAGGTCATTTACTGCTGCGTGAGGATACGACAGACCAGTTTTTAAAAGACGCTCCTGATAGCCCATTGGTTAATGCACTTTGTCACAAACTTTCCAGTTTAGGGTTCTACTCCCAGTGATAGCCGTATATGCGAGATGTTTACCCGAGGACTCGCCACTCGGCCATATGTTTGAACAAACTACTCTCGAACTCATTGCCTCACCGATGGATATATACATAATCCGGAAAATAAAGTCCACATTCAGACGCTCGGCTCAGTGTGGCAGCGGAAACGACGTCAACATTCACACAGCGACCTCTGCCGGATGTCCAAACTCCCGGCTCTAGCCATCACATGGATACGGCGCCAGCCCATCACTCTACCAACGACCAGCCCTCAGCAGAGCGAACTAAAGTGTTCTTATCGATCAGTTTATCTCCGGAAAGTGTACCTCGTTTGTTTGATTTTAGTCCGTTACGTGTCGCCATCGGTCGAACGACGTAGAACGGCACTCGGCCGCCAGAGGGCAAATATTAACAGAAGGTTGAGCGATAATTGGCCTCGTCTGACGTGTCGAAGACGTGGTACCAAACATCGTTCTATTGGTTGCGAGTGGTAATCTGATGTCATTTATTTGTGGGCGATATTCGGGGACACGATGACGACGAAGATAATATTAGATTAGGGATCAACCGGAAATGTTAATTAAAGATTTATAAATTACAAGCTTCACGAAATATTTCGTTTTTTTTAAATTATTAGCAGTGCTAGATTTATCGTACCGTAGCAGTATGACACCCTTTTTATCTTTTCATTAAAACCGATTCATGTCATTCAGTGAAAGATGGAGTGGGTAAGTAAGTAAGTGAGTGAGAATGCACTTCATTTAGTCTCTGCGTTGGTATCACCTAGGAGGTACCGTACTCCTTAGGGGAAGAGATAAACCTTTTGTTTTCTGAAAGATGAAACATTGCAAACTGGGATTCGATTGCACGATTTGGAGGTTTGTACCGCTATACATTACTAACCGCACTACTTAGGTGTCAGGGTCATGGAGTTAATCAGTTGCTACCCAGTTATCTCAACTTCAACTCATTTTATCTGAATCCTGCATCTTAACCGGATCGTTGTAGAGTCGTAGCAATGACTGGGCGTCTCAGTGTTTGTCATTTGGCTGTTGTAGTCTCTCCCGATGACGAAGAGGTCCCCGCATCCCCACCTTGCGGGCCGCCCTCCGTCGAATGAGACCGGGACGGGACTGGACTCGTTCGGTATGGATTGTGGGAGCCGGGGGCAGGAAGTTTCGCCGTCGGCTGGTCGGCTTCTAGTCGGCGTGCTATCGACCGAGACAGCATTGTTCCGCCGGGAACGTGCTCACCTGGCAAAGATTAAAGAGTCATTTGGCGACGAGGTGACACGCAAACGGGATAGGCCAAGCTTCGGTGGCGTGACAGCTCGATGTTGGGAAGGCAGGGGACACACGTTTGGCACGAACCGATCGATAATTTATATCGATACGCTTTGCTGGTCGCCGAGTGCCGCAACTGACGGGGTGTTCGTCGACTAGATGGCAAGAAGATTGCTGGTCGACCAGCCGGCCCACACTCTTTCGGGGGTTTGTTTTCTGATTGTTGAAAGAGGCATTCCGCCGCCCGCCATTGCGAGTGAAACGGCAAAACCGGAAATTAAATTATCACCCAGTCTTATCGACCCTGTGTTTTATTTGCAAATGGAGTCAGACGCTCTGCGCTGGTCTGTTTTATAGAGGCAGACTTTAAGTGGAAACGTTCGGTCAAGGTTGTTTGGTTCCTCTGAAACTACAGTCTGGTGGAAAGATCTCCAGATAGGCCAATGAAAAACGCAGAACGCAGAACTAATTTAATGATGAGTCATCGTAAATTATTGTATCCTTTACTAGCAAGAAATAAAGACAAAACGTACCAGGCCTGCATAAATAAATGGCAGCCTCGGGCAGTCATCATTCGATGCTTCGAAAAGCATTTAATATTTAACACCCATTTTCTCAGATAACATACAATGATCTGTCCTTAGGTGACTTCATAGTACGGAGTGGGGTGTTGTTATAGCTACAAAATGAAACAGAACAGAAACTACGTATAGAATATGTTCAATGCGTGTTCTTTAGGAAAACTTCTTTTTCGCAGGCCTATATTATCGGGTAATTATCACCAGGAATTATAAATATATCCCCCCCCCCCCAATCGGGAGTTTCCCGTCTAAAATGGTCACATTGTTCACGAAGAATAATAAATAGTCAGAATACAAATGCGGATTGCGACCTACGAAATGTTTAGTCGGAAACGGTTTATAGAATCCGCGGTTAGCAAATAGGATATTACCGTGACCGGGTATATATATTGATAATAAGTTATCGCGTTCAAGTTGTGATAGTAATCTGATTTCAATTTAGGAACACGTTTTAGCCGAATGGGATTAGATGCCCATAGCACGAACGTCCATAGGATTAACCTGTTTTAATGACACAGCATATTTTCCAGGACTGGCTAAACTAGTTACCAAAATAAGTGGGAAATGATACTCCTCTACGTGTGTGTGTGTTAAGACTGAGTACACTGAACCAAACAGTTCTTAAATAATCAAACCTCAAGGCACTAGAGTACACTGGAAGGACGTTATATATATATATATATATATACACGTTTACACACACAAACACACACACACACACACACGGGGGTTGGGGGGTTGGTGTACAGACCAGCCAGACCCACCTGAATTGTACACGAAGCGGGCTGAAGGGCGACGAATCGGAATAATTATCCTAGAAAATATCCATCTGGGGTCAGCGGTGGTTCATTTTCTAAGCGGCACGAGAATGATCGTGTTCGATCTGTCCAATCAATCAATCAGTTACGTCCATGACGACCGACTGCCGATTACAATCGAGTCATTTTAGAAACACTGCGCTGTCGGTGTCCACGCTTCTAATAGAGATTGCACGCACAGTATGTTTCAAGATCGTTATCAGCCGGCACTTTTAACGACCAATACCCCGCACACTCGAAACCATCCACCACCCCGTCACCAGTGTGGAGATTGCGTAGCCGTTGTGGGGGTACCCGCCGCGACTACCGGCCAATGATCAACATCTAATTATAATCACGCAATAGTCGGCCGCTGTTAACCCGTTCTGGGTCAGTTCCCGTCTAATGCCCGGAGGCTCGGCGTTGGCTTGATACCGGGCCGATGATAATAATTAAACCTCGGTCTGTTTTATCGATCATTATTCGATGGCGGAATGATGTCAGTAACTTATTATTCTATTTTCGGTTCGTCCGTTTCGCGTGTTACTATCGACCGACCACCCTTCTCGTAGAGTACGTCGCCGGCCATGGAATAGGGATTACGAGTTAGCCTTTTCACCATCAGTTTTTTCATACATTACGTATAATGATGTGTTATCATGACTTTATTAACATATACCGTTTGTTGTGTGTGTTATTACGTAAATTTATAAAAATGCATAAATGAAATGCGTGTGTTATTAATTAACCTCATTAAAATATATAGATATACCTTACTTTAGGTTAGTTGAACTCGTTTTATATAAATATATGTTTGCTCAATAATTTGTTTTTAATTTCTAGATGTACACCACCCGTTATTGTGTGTTATGTTGGACACTGCAGTGCCTTTGAATGAATCCCGATACCATTAGCGATTAATTCAATCCACGGTCTTATTTTAAGTAGGGCGCCTTAATGGGTAGTTTCTATGACAACCGGTGTACACAAACGCAGACAGAAGGAGATAGTTTAACATCAGATCGGTTCAGAAATAGTATTTAGTATCGACTCCTTTTAGGATAAAAGACACAGGAGGTCAATTCTAAACCTAAAAGTCGCAGAGAGAGGGGGGGGGGATTGAGGAGTTAGATCAGACTGCTGTTTTCGCTGGTGTATATATCTGCGTCCCAGCTTATCCCAGTAAAATCTGAGTTGAACGCAGAGATGTACATCAGCGTGAATGGTATACTATCGCCGATGAGATAACTGCCACGGACCATAATCAGCGTTCAACCCAGGGAAAGATATATATATATATATATAAGAGAGAGAGAGAGAGAGAGACAGAGAGAGAATCCACCCTCGGTGCTGGTCATATCTGGACGACAAGGCTGGGAAACGACTACGGAGGGAAACGATATAAGACGAAACGCCGAATAGACGTCAGCAACAACGAGATTTCTTTGCCAACCTGCTGGTTTGGATGACCAGCGCACTACGAATTACGCCATCGCAGTGCCCGTACAGCCCAAACAGAAGGTATACCATAGACGAAAGACCTGGACCACGACCGCTAATAAACACAAAAGACCGTGTATCTAGTTCGTCATGGTGATTGGACCAGTGCCAGGATGAGGCTTTATGGAATGCCGTGATCAACTCGGACAGCCATGACTTTACCGAGCGGAATTTGATTGGTTTTTCTCCCCATCTAGAACAGCTCATAACCGTGACAACGAAACACCTTAGCCATCCGACGGTACGCGGCTGTGGTCACTTTAAATCGGATGCGCCCACCCGGAGGGAGAATTTATCACAAGTAATCAAGCCTTCGACCTCCATCAGTCATGTTCCAGGTTCTGGAGACAGTTTGGTCTTCCTTCATCGTTTACTGTTAATCAGCCGGCTTACATCCCTATATTGGCCAGACGTGGATGACGGGACCGATGATCGTATTAATTCCAGTGTCACTTACCTAAGAGTAGAGAAGGCTTCAAAACATAACACTTAAAGTCTTCACTACTTTTAGTTCTGTGGCACGACTTGCTCCTTGCTAATCATGGTGATGACAGTGGCCGTACTAATACCATAATTAATTAATGATGTATATTTAAGACGACGAGGCGATGTACACATTACTTGTGCTATCTAATCATAGATAGAAGCACGCACAGATTATATAATAGAATTTAAGATTACTGTTGCAATGTTGTGCATACTAATTTCCATCACATTATTAAGTTCATTCAACTATTATATATATATATATATATATATATATATATACACACACTTTAGCATACATCTGTAACCTCTAAATTATTATGTACAATTTTCAAATAAAATAGTTTTATAAGATTGGTTTATAGTAATTAATCCATACATAAAAATCATTAAACAGTACTATGTATGTTTAAATATTCTCTCATTACATAATACGATTTGGACAAATTATGACAACAACAATAACAACAACAACAACAACAGAACAATAAGTACTTTTATTTATAGCCTTAAAAGACAGGTGATGATAATAATAATATTAATAATGTGGATTAAAAAACATCATTAAATCTAGCAGAAGCTATTCAAAGGCACAGTTCAGTAAAACCAAAATATCGACAATATAAGGATACAATTAGATCAAACCTAGAGAATGCCAACTTATTATCAAATTAAATATGTAATAATTTATAACTAATTACCACAATAATATAAGCATATTATAAGATCTAACTTAAACAGTACTATTTTGTTATGAAGTGGAATGTGTAATAAATGATACTGGTAAGTAATGATCATATAAACATACAAACTCATAAGAGTTTTACTTTACAAATATCTAGTCATTCTTCATCTCGTAGGCTTTTAGCCAGAGTGTCATCTAGCCATCCAAATCAAAGGCCAAATATACATTTTGATTGTTATAAAAAAATGGGAATCATGTTTTCTGCAACTTTGTTCAACTATGCAAACACAGAGCCAAGATTAACATAAAACCCTCCAAAACGTAACTAGGAAAGGTTTTTTTATATGGGAAGACTGCTGCTCACCCTTCTCATCTGTGGAGAAAGAAGCTCGCCGACATCAGTAGTTTTGATATACAAATCAACAAGTTGAACAACAACACTATCATCTCTGGCTAAAAGCTTGCTAACTCAGCAGCTGATGTAACTAGTACTGATAAACAATTACTAACTCGCTGCACTTATTTGGTACCAAATTTCAGCAGATGA
Source organism: Paralvinella palmiformis (assembly GCA_025642065.1). Lineage (NCBI taxonomy): Eukaryota > Metazoa > Annelida > Polychaeta > Terebellida > Alvinellidae > Paralvinella > Paralvinella palmiformis. The sequence goes on from JAODUP010000002.1 coordinate 209,653, forward strand.
TTAATCGACCAGTAAACTTAATCCTTCTGCGATGCTAAATGTGTAGCAGTAGTACATTTCAACTAAGGGCAAGTGTTCTTATAGCCATTTTAGCAAACTACCTGATCTGTGTTAAAACTCAGTCCTGATGATCAGGGGAAAAAAATCACAAATCTGTGGGTTGGTGGAGAATTAACACAAATAACAATTAATGATAAAATCATCGCATATCTCAATATAGATTATCCAGAGTTTGGACAGATGCCAAGCTTTCATACTGATTCCAAACTCTTGGATTGTTAGAAAATATTTGTTTATATTGCCTGATGGTCAAACCCAAAACATCTTACCAGCGATGAATTTAATACAAATAACAGGAACAAAACCACTGTACTGAGGTTATCATACAGTTCACCATTACATGCTACAAAATATACTCAGTTGAACAAGCAGCATCCTTTCATAAATCAATCATGATAATATAGCTTTGCTTCACAAAAAGCTTCCAGTCTCAGCAACTCATGTTTTACTGATTAGTATTGACATACCCTTAATAACCCAAATACACTGACCAGCTTGAGTGATGGTCACTCCCATACTTCCACTGATATGCCAACAGATGACTGTTGAACATGAATGATTGAACAAAAATGAATAATCAAATTATCACATATCTGAGAGAGGTGAAAAAAATTTGTATCAAGTACAGGTAGTGCTCAGTATAAACATGGTCAAAATTATAGAAAAATATCACACTTTCATCGCCAAGTAAATCAGTTTTAAAGGTCAACCCTAATATATCTTGGCTGAGAAACATTAGATATAAATATCAGCAACAAGAACATGATCGACATTATTAGGAAGATGTTCAGCCAATGAAATGCATCAGGGTTATATCAAATTAATCTATGTATGCCAAATTATATACACAACTAAATGAACAAAACCTTTGCATAAAATAATCATGACAATTTAGTTTTGCTGTACAAATCTATAAGTTAGACAGCCACAATTTCATCTGTGGCTAAAATCTCATTGCATTTCTTCTGCACCAGTTATCACTGGTATGTCAGCAGATGAGTACTCTATCAACAAGTTTAAATATAAAACTTAAATACTCTGAAACTGGAACGAACATAAGAAAATGTTGACCGATGAACATTCTTAGAGTAATTATAAGAAATTACTTGTGGATTTGTATAAACCTCAGTCCTAATGATCAGAATACCTCACAAATCTATGAACTTATGGAATAATTGACATGAATAACAAAATAATATTGATGATAAAATTCACATATTATCAAAACAATACGTATATGCAGGGCTTTCTTATTTGATTCCCTTGTCTTGATTTGATAAAATATAATCTCATATACAATCCTGACACCTCTTCCCTGAGAAAGATTTGATATGAATAATGGAAACAAGAATACTTGATAGACACTGCTATTGCTAAACAAAGCCTCTGTCTCTAGGTGTTGTCCTGCCAAAGATATGCAATGAGATTAACATAAACTTGATCTATACATGCTACATTACATATACACAATCAAATGACCAATGTTCCTCAATAAAACAATCACAGCAAATACAATAGGATACAGTCTGAGCCTTTTGGGTCATGTTACAAATTTGTAACATAAATAACAAATAAAAGTCCTGCACAAATATAAAAAATTGCATGTACATTTTATATGTAATTAACCACAAGTCAGTTGTATAAATATTGCAAAATGTATTTGTATCACAGTTAATACTTATCAAACCAGCTTTTCATCAACTAAATCACCAAGATGTCATTTGAGTGTTAACTTAAATATTCAAGTGGATGAGTGCATAATTCCATTAAACATCGATACCTATTAATTTGATATACATAAAACCACAGATATATATATATATAGGTTAAAACTAATGCTTGATCAGCTGCTTATATCTTTAGCCCTTTACATTCTGTCTAATCAAGAGCTGATTTTCCCAAAACTATTTCTTAATATAAACAACTGTTTGATTACTGAATCTCAGGGTTGACATAGATCAACCAAATTGGCTTTATAAATTATTCAATGTCAAACAGCTGGAGGTGTTTATTGTTTCACAACTTGCTTGAATGATGTTTATATCCATCAAACACCAAGTCATATTGTTGAGTTTTCATTGATTCTTCAAAGTTACCAAACTTAAACTGCGTGATGACAGGGGTCAAGTCCTGCTGACACCACCTGTCAAAAGAGAACAAATAATAATATTATAATTTTACCCAATTCAAGCAGAAATATGGATATGATATTACATATTAGAAGTGGCCAAGTTTTAAAACAATCCCATTTTGTTACTTATTTTCTGTGAATATACTACTGGTACAATGGAACACAAAATAAAATATGTTGCTATACATTTTATCATCTGAAATAGGATTTTTTTAAATTCTGTACATATAATTCACACACACACACACACACACACACACACATGACACTAGTTCCAAACTAATGAAGATTTACTTATCATAACTGTAACAATTATGGCTCGTAAGTCTTCTGGATGATAAAGAATTATACTTTATTAACCCAATTATAACTATATTCTACAATCTGCTGATACAAGTACACATTATTTATATAGTGGCATAAAGGTTATACAGCATTGTTGAGCAAATGAATAGTGTTTGGGTCAAATAATGACCCACATCATCTAGAGCAACAGGATATACTTCTTTATCTCCAGGATGAACAGATAAACCAATAGTTATTTCTCAATGGGCTATTTACATTAGATATCATTACATCTAGGTGTAATAATCAGCAAAATTACAACAGAAATCAAGCAAATTAAACAATTGGAAAACAAATTGGACTACAGACCTGTTAGCTACAAAAATGTCTTGAGGTGTAGCTCCACTCCAGGCAGCATGTTCTAACAATAACATACCTGCAGATAAAAAATATTAAATAATTGTGATCAAAATATAAGAATACAAATTGAATACAACATTATGACCAAATCACAGTAGGCTATATACAAACAACTATTTAGTGCTCTGGGTGCTTTGTTTAGCATCAGCATCAGTCACACCCAATGCCTCATGGCTGAGAGCCAATTCCCTCTGGAAATGATGATCAAAGTCTTTTATCGATGCATGAAACATGTCACAAACACAGCTGTACTTAGAGTTAGATATGTAAAGTTATTGAGGAATTTATTGGAATATAGCTAGAAGTTAATCCAACATGAATCAATAATGTGATCATGTTTAAAAAAGAATTAAAACAACTATTTAGTATCATATGCTTAGTACCAATATTCATAAGCCAAAAGTAACAGAATAAGCCAACTTATTTATATATACATACCAATATATACTCGTGCCAAACTGTAAGAAAACTCTCTTGCTGCTAACTCCAACTTTTCCATGTTATGTTCTGCAAATGATACAATGTCACTGGCAGCTTGTTTAACAAAGATGGCTGAATGTTTGAGATCTTCATTATCGTCCATGGCTGACACTCTCTGGGTGACATCCTCATGATATGCTCTAAGACACTGACCTTGAGATTTTGATATGGCTCTCAAAGCATCCAAAGACAGGATATTAGTGGTACCTTCCCAGATGGGTAATACCTATAGCATATATATATATATATATATATATATATATATAAAACACAGTGGTCACTTATTACATGTCTTAGTATAAAAAGGCATTGATGATGAGTGATTCTCCATATCAGTTCTCTTTTATGTACTACCAACATACACACACACACACACACAGTGAGAGAGAGAGAGAGAGAGCAGGGGGCATAATGCAGTCATGTTTCTAACAGACTTACTTGCGTATCTCTAAGAAGATGTGGTATTCCAGTATCTTCTAGATAACCAGCTCCTCCAAAACATTCTAACCCCTCTGATACTACAGCTACAGCCTGCAATAAGACATACCCCATCAAGATAACATACCATTCTAAAAGTTGTGTCAATATTCACAATACACTAGAACCTGGTTAAACTGTGGTTCATTATTATAAAGTTTGGCTCTATTCACAGTTAATCATTGATGACCATTTTTAATATCATTAATATGAAAATGATAATTTATATATCTGAATGGGATTGTATCCAGTTAAATCAACCTGAGACACTTAAAACAATTAATAAATTATTTTAGTTGTGAAAGAATGAATGAGCAAGTGAGTGATTTGAAACATAAAACAGAGGGCTGATTTTCAAGTAAAACATCCCACAAATACCAGAATGAATCAGATTCAAACTCTGAACTGGAGGTTTTGAATGCATTGCTCTAACCACTATGCCATCAAAGCACCTTTAATTTAAATGAATAAAACAAGTAGTTTATAGAAGATAAACAACAAAAAGCATTTCTTAAGAAATCTCATCAAAATATTGATATTCTTCACTGTATACAAGTTGATGAAAACACAACATCAAAGAGATGATGCCCAAACTAGATGATTAATGGTGTCTAATCAGTCAGCTCAAACAGACTGGTACCTTCCAGTGCATGGTATGATATGTGACGAGCACAATTCAGAAAAACAACATCTGGGAATCAAAGGTTTCTCTGACACCCAAGTGCAAAGTCTGATGAAAACAGTCCATCAATTTTAATTGCATCCGCATAATAGTAAATTGAAAAGATTAATACATCACAGCTATGATAACTGATATATCTCACTAAAACATTTATGCTGATGTGCTTTCAATCAAGAAAAAAACTTCCTTACTCATTGTAAACAAATATATACCAACAGAATAATATTTAAATTTTTCTTTTCATACTTTCACTGAAGATACATGCATTAATCAGTCTGTTTTTAAATCTCATTTATATACCATCTACAATAAAGTTGATTAGTTTAAATTTTATCCAATGGTCTCAAATGTCACATCCAAACATCCATATCACTTCTAATATCTGCACCAAAATAAGATAATTAAGATTAACAAAAACAATAACCAATGTTAAAAAAGTTAAAAGTAACTCTGTGCCTGAGTGTGACACTCTATTTCATAACCATAGCATGCAGGAGACTGGAGTTTGAATCCCAACTGTAGCACAATGATAGGGATAGAGGCAGACTGTTCATAACCAGTCAGGGAACTGGCAAGATGTTCTCTCCGTAAAAGTTGGGCCACCTATTCCTGTAATTAACTTAGAACTTGTTCATATGATGAAACATTAAATTATGGACCATCTGCATCTTCTTCTCGCATTAATATCAGTCATTATTATTATTATTATTATTATTATTACATATTAAAGGCATACAAGTGACTTTGTTATTTAGCTGTAAAATATAACCTAAAAGTTTACTTTCATTGATAAGATTAAACTCAATAAAGTAAAATGGGGAACTCTCCAGAGCCCAATTATACTATTCTGAAAATCCAGCAATAATATAGTTTAAGTGACACAACCAAAATAAAAAAGATAATAATATTTCAAAGCAAAGGCCAATAAATGTCTCAGACAGTTTATTCTTGTAATATATTTCTTGTGGCAGATCTATGGTTTTGTCTGCTATCAGTGTTGACTGATGCAATAATAACATTTATCATTGCAAATGATGAAAAGACCAACTACATCATGATTATAATACATATCTGCCAATTAATGTATGTCTGTCAGGGTAGGGTGTTCATCTCCACTCTGCAAACAACGTTGCAAATAAACTTGTAAAAACATATAATAGTCTTTGACCAGTTGATGGCTGGTAAGCCTTTGATTTGAATGCTAAAACCATAAAAATCATTTGACAATTTTGTTAATTTAATATTTTTGGTTAAGAAAATCATTTCTCCAAATATAGGATGTTCATAAATATACAGTATCTGAATAATTAAGATACTCACAATTGACCCAAAATAATATGGTAAAAAGAGAGAGTTGAACCTTGCTGATTTATAACACCTTCAGGATGTGACCAGTGCTAGAATATAAAAATGTTCTGGCCACATAAATACTATCCAACCTCATCACCTCTTATAATAATAATTATAATATTTTATAATGTCTTATTCAACTTGAATTGCTCTAAGGCACTTTACATTTAAAACATAATTAAAACATGTTCTAAGCTCATATAGCACAAACACATTTTATACATAAATACACTGGTTTATATAGTAAAGGGGCTAATTAAAATAAGTGAGTTTTAAGAATCTTACAAAATATTTCTTTACTTGCTGCAAGTTTAACATGTAAAAGTGCACCATTAAGGAAGTCCAGTCCTAGGTTCTCCCCACTTTCTTCTGAATTTTCATAGCAGATCTGATCTTATCAGGATAGCAAGGAGTTACCAGTCTCAACGTGATGATTTTTTAACAAGATGGAGCATGGTGATTAATGATACTTTAGACACCTTTGCTATAGGCTTCTACCAGCTCATCAAGTGATCCCTCACATTCACCCAGATGTTGAGAAAACAACTCGTATATCCTTTAATATTTATGCTATTTAATATTCCACTTAATGGTAGGTGTCCAGAATAAAGATCATGACTCTAAATTAGATTTTACTCTGATGTGAGCCTTATACTATTCTAAGAGCTAAGCTACTATTATAGTATCAAAGGATTGCGTCAACATCAGTGACTGAGAAAATCTGACGGAATAATCTGAGTTTTTGAGATTACTTTCTACTGGAAACAAGTTCACAAAAATATTCAGGTGCAATGGCACTGACAGATTTAAAAACTGTCAGTTTCATGGAATTTGGGAAATTAATCAAATGTGGTGAAGCCAAATAATATTATTTAACATTATTCTATTATTTGGATATCAGCATTGCAATGTTCCAAATTCTCACCACTGAAGTACTTTACATAATAAACAAAACAGGTCTTTCAATTTGGAGAAAAGTATCTTATAACCAACTGTATTAAATACAGCTGACAGGTCCAGAAGATTAATTGATGACTGATGTTTTATGGTCAAAGATGAAACACCCTTCAGATATGCCCATGCCGAGAATCGAACTCAGGTGGTAGTGGTCTGTAGTCCAATTTGCTACTAATTAGACCACAGAGGCACCCTGACAGGTCCAGAAGAACCAGATATACTGGCTTTCCTTGATCACTTGATACACTGTATCATAATATAATTTGTCGTTTTCATCAGTTTTTCTTCAGTGTTTCCAGAGGAAAAATTGACACGAACTTGCCCGTGAAGAACCACAGAAACAGACTCCAGTTAATGAACAGTTGATGCAACAGAAAGTTAACAACTTGTTGATAGTGAAAGTTGTATGAACTAACAGAAGAGTACAGGATATGGACAAGAGGAGTGTGGGTTGATCCTTGGTTGGTGAGAAGATTACAGTTGGGCCAGTACACACATCTGATGGAAAAGCTACGTGTTGGGGATATTCACTCTTTCAAGAACCTTTTATGAATGGATCCTGCAATGTTCCAGGAATGTCTAGATCACTTTGTTCCTAGAATAACCAAACAAGATGCCTTCTATCGAAAGTTACTAAAAACTGGATTGAAATTGATAGCACAACTACAAATGGTGCCAACTTAAAAATTCAGCCATTTGGGAAATACAAAACCCTAAAGTGGCCCCCTTGTGTGGTCCACACACACCTCACACACCCACGCTACGCCACTGCATATTGCTGACCAATTATCTAAAAAAATAGCAGTTTCATTATTGTCTAGGTACACATATTGCAATGAGCTGAAACCAACATATAGATGCTGAGATAATCTTCAACAACAGACTGCCAAGAGCTCATAGAATCGTCAAGAATGTATTTTGTATACCATCTCACTGGTTCCGGTGCTTGCTGACGACCCTGAGACAACAACCACAAACAGCTGAATCTAAAGTGTTGACATGCATATGCCTTCATAATCTAATTAGAATTAGATACCCTGCTCAACAAGACACATGTGTGGATCTTGAAGATCAGCAACACACCATAATTCTTGGATCTCGGAGAATCAACAATCCTTTCGTCAACATGTATCATGAACGAGGCAATAAAATAAACGTTGCTACCAAAATTCAGGGGAGAACATTTCAGTGTCTCCTGCAAAATCATTACCCTGGCAGATGGACATGATTTAATCAACTAGTGAAAAGCATAGTGACAAATGAACTGGCAAGTGTGTGTGTGTGTGTGTGTGTGAAGGGGTTATTATCTCGAGGAATAATAAAATTAATTTAGAAATATTGTCTTTTTGTTAATTGTTGTATTCTATATAATATTTTAATGTATGTTTCTACTGACTGTAATATATATATATATATATATATATATATATATATATATATTTACTGTTACATGTATATTTACTGTTATAATATTTATTTATCTCAGCCCAGAAGATAAATTTGTTTATGTGAGATCCACTAATAAATAGAACTAACAAGAAATGGTATTAAATTTCATAAAATAAATTTTTATATGTGCTAATTTCAAAGGATACAGTGAATACAAAAATGAGCCAAGGGTTTATGTTTAAGGGTAAGTATCATTTGATAGAATTGGCTGTGGCTGTATGACATCTTTGCCACCACATAACATATCATTCATTGTCGTTCATCCAAAGGGAAAACTGAATTCAGTCAACTGGACCAAGGACAACATGACCAGGCCAAATAAAACCCAACAAAACATTCAAAGACAGCTCTCTGGATCACATCACAGATGAAAGAAAAAACTTCAACGGAAATATTGACTAAATTATTACAAAACATTACAAACAAAGTATGAAGGGAATGACTCAAAGGTATTGATTCCCATATCCTCGTCACAGCTTTACTGACCAACGCATAACACACACAATACCATTATCTACTCTACTCGTCTAAATGCAACACTCAATTATATTGATAAATGTAACTGGTGGTATACTGCACCTGCTTTGCTGCATACAGCTTCAATACTGGTGTCATGAAACGGAAGACATGTCGCTCAAGATTGGTCATCTTGTTACAATCATCTAGACCTAACAATCTGGACAGCTCCAGGCTGAAGATCAAAGCTGCCCTAGTCTCAATCTGGATACAGAAGAAGTGGACGCAAGAATCTAGATTATTTCGAACACATATTAATATATTGCAACGGTTCCAGTTATATGAGATAAGTGTGTCCCCATTACCAAGAATGAAAAAAATGCATGAGTGTAGAAATATTGGTGCACCACAAACCTCAATCTGTGTGATGTATACTGATATTTATGGTTACTTTCCAGATTTCCCATTACAAAAGACAGTGCAATTTTTAGTCACATAGTTTTTGTTGAATGCAGTTCACTTTTTCTTTAATTTAAAGGAGACACAAGTTTTGGTACACATGTTTAGTGCATGTATCATAGGAACCACACTGTAGTATAAAAACACCTTGATTTCAGGGAAAGCATGTTATGTATGTTTTGATATAAACACACTGTTATTTATCCTTTACAAATTTACTTACTTCCATATTAGACAAATTCCTGATGTGCAGTGGAAATTCTCTGATGTTTCTTCCGAAACATGTTCGTCGGGTTGAATAATCTCTTGCCAAGTTAACAATTCTGGTACAAAATCAAGAGGTAAAATTGACACTGACCTAGAAATAGTTTTTATATGTCATAAACATACTCAGAGATATGACAAATGAACACTGGTACCTTCTCATGTTGGCAGCAGCAGACAGTGAGTTGTGTATCCTTGTCAATGTTAACACAGTTGCCATGCTAGCCACACCATGACCTTCAGAAGAAATCTGCAGATTTAAAACAATTATACAAATGAACATATATTATACACACCAGTAAAAGTGTGTGTGTGTGTGTGTGTGTGTGTGTGTAACTTTACATATTATTTTTACATATATTTGTAATTGAATTACAATTAGATTTCAACACCATATCATACTAATCAGTGACCATTTCCCTAAATCTGTGGTTGGGCTGATCTTGGGAGATCAACACATTAGAAGGTGTCAAGTGAAGCCATGCTGCTTCAATGTGTTAAATCAGATGAATTTGGGGATGATTTGATACATGAAGTCACACACAAGTACTTGATGTTTAGCTAGGATGAGTATATAATGTGAGCATTCAAACAGATTCACTGTCGATAGTTATCTGATGCTGAATACATACCAGAAACAAAACCTGACTCTGCAACGTTTGAGACTACAGTATTGTGTAATTTACAGCTGGTAATTTATCAGAATATATTGATACGTGTCAACTTCACAATGTCTGGTAGAAAACATGATTGTGTTTGGTTATACCTTGATAAGAGTAAAGTTGTAGGGAAATATAAGAAATGTGACAAAGATAAGCATGGACTTGTTGCCAAAATTAAAAAAAATTATTTAAATTTAAAAAACCTGATTTAAATTTAAATTAAATTCCAACCCTAATATATATATATATGTATATATATATAATTCTGAGAACTAGCAAGTTGAAGTTCAGTTTACTCACCACAATTAAGGTATAGTCAAAACCTATTGTGATTATACATTTACAGGCAGGATTATATTTCTTGAAGAAACCCATTTCTTCCAGGACTGGAAAAAGTGGAAAAGACTTGTTTCTTATTAAATGTGCTGACATGTGTGATGTAACTGACTGTTGGTTCAGTGTATGATACTTTTGCCAGACAACTAAATCAAAATTTGCAAATACATATGTCATACTGTCACATGTGAGTGAATTTTAACAGCTTTGCACTACAGACAATCATTATATAATTTCATTTAGCAAGATGGCCATTTATGTAAAATGGTTCTGGATCCATAAGAAGATGTGAACTGTTGCCTTTGCACTTTTTGGCGTATTTGCCCAACTGGACTCTCAATTCTGCTGGAAATCTACCATTATGATTGCTTTGTAATGCTGAAAACAGATTGTCTTTAAAAAAAGATACTTATTGCAAACTGCCCCCTTAGTAGTTCAGGATCATGATATTTGATTGCAACTTACTCTGTAAGCTCTAGTTCCATCAAGTAGTAATTCTGCTGTTGGTAACTGACGAGTGCCCAGTTTATCCTTCAGCCTCTGTACTTCTAGGTTGTTCAAATTACCATCTTGGTCTCGAGTCTCAAGATAAAACATTGACAAACCTCTAGTACCCTGTAATTAATCCAATGTATGTGTGTATGTGAGTATAAATAAATAAAAATATATATATATATATATATATATACTCATACATACATATATATATATATATATATATATATATATATATACACTACATAGGTACCCATACATCAAAAAACATGTGCATGTGGTAATTTCAGCAACAACATTAATTACTGCATTTACAATATTTTTATTAACCAGCATAAAGCTAATCACTTTGAAGAAGGCATTCTGAACATGTAAATTACTGGATATTAGGATAAAAAAAACACTGAACAAATTCTTACAAGGTTTACACATTAGTGCGACTGGACTACAAAACATGGATAACGCTTTGTGGATTCACACAGTTTCTCTGCATTATCACAATGATCAGCATGTAGGTCATCTGTCATAATGCCCCCAATACTAACATCGATACTTATTCCATTATGATCAACAATCCGGGCCAATGTAACAGCTACATCGGAGTCTGTGGCTGATGTAAACCATTTGTAGCCGTACAACTTATAGGAGCCATCTGATTGTGGTATGGCTAATGTCTCTGTGCCAGATGCTGCAGAATATAGACACAATGATGAAAATTATTCATCAATCAAATCACTTGCAACTGATCATCTTTTTTTATAATACCGTCATGAGTTGAATCGACAAAAAATTCAATAATTATTTGGTGTATTCTTCTTGTCCTAGTGTTAATCCATAAATATTTGTTTAATGCTATAAGGAAATGTATGATTATATAACTTCTTGAAATATATACATGTTGATTCGTTGGTTGATTGATTTGTTTAGCCTTGAAACATCCCACAAACATAGATGTGTACTGGATCTGAACACACAATCTGAAGGTTTGCAATGTAATGCTCTAACAAATGTGCTATCAAAGAACCCGAAATGTCTAAATGTACTTTATTATATACATTTATATAAAAAATTCTTTAATGGAATAAGCATGTGCTTTGTTTAAGCCTCATAAGACACAGAACATATGGCTATGGGGTGATGACATAGGGATACATCTCACACAGTACCCTAGACTGGATTAATCTGAACCCTGACCTAGAAGTTTACAGTTTGGTGTTATAACCACTGTGATATCAGAATGTCCTATATATCTTCTTTAACAAATACAGATGTTTGATGTGTGTGTCATCAGAAACCTTCATTAAAATATATAAGTACAAGATGTGAGTTAGTATGTACTTTCATTCAAGCCAGGGTTTGGTTTATGACAGTCGTAAACCTGTTATGATATGAGTGTCATAAACCTGTCGTAAATACCTTTATGACGTCAAATACCATCGTAAACCTTTTTATTCACTCTATGTTTTGTAATTTACTTTTTTTATAACTTTTTAACAAACATGAATGTAAAATAACATTTCATGTTGGTCTCTCTTATATTTTTTCCAATTCAGTAATAACATAAATAATTTGGAGATATATTTTATTCAGTAACCATAACAGACGACATGTATAATTGAATCAGTCCATTTGATGCATCAATCATCAATAATACAAATTACAATAATACAAGTCCTTGGCTGTTTAATATTTAATATGAAAGCTATAAGGTGAATTAATGGAATCAGAGTAGCAGACAGACATGGGGTCAACTCTATTTTGTCAATTCCAATTCCATTTGGTCAATTCCATATCAAATTTATCAATTATAATTACATTTTTTACCTACTCTTTTTTTAAGTACTACTTTTTACCAGGAGTAGGTACTCTGAGTACCTACTTGGAATACTTTATATTCCAAGTAGGATTGTCATGGAAGGAATATTTCTGAATGAAAAAATTAAATGGTAAATTAATTTGTGAATTAAATATTTCCAAATTTATCAATTCCATAAAAAAATTCCAATTCCGGAATTGAATTGACCCCATGTCTGGTAGCAGATATCTTTCACTCTTGTCACATGGTGGATCACTAAGTGAAGCCACTTGTCACTGTCAATGCATGGTCAGCCACAGATAAATACCAGCACCAACCCAAGAGGGTAGTGTCTTGCTTTTCATCCAATTAATGAATAGTTCAATTAAATTAATACTGTCCCCTAAGCTCTAGAAAAAATGGCAGACTAATCAAGCCAATTGATTTTCACTACAAACAATACCAGTGTATGATTACAATAGTCTAATAATCAGATACAAAGTTATTGTATAATAAATTTACTTTTAATATCACAATATTAGCATAGTAATAATTTAAGCCATTCTAAAAACTACTTTTCAGGTATATCTTGAAAAATATGTCACAAATTTGTTGGCTATGCCAATATTTATATTAAAAAATATATGCTTTCGACAGTTTATGATGCAATCACCTCATAAACTGTCATAAACCTGTTTATGACATGACGTCATAAACCCTGGACTAATCCATAGTTTTTGACGTTGTGTCATAAACTTGCCAACCCTGATTCAAGAATAAGGCTGTATGATTTACTTCATGCTGACATTTTTATAATAGTTTAATTGATTAATTGAATGTAATATGCTTTGTGGACAATTTTTTTCCTGCTGAGAATTATAAATGGACGAAGCAAGCTCCAAGAGAAATGAAGCAAAATTAAAGATTAAACTCCATTTAGACAGCTAGACCGGGGTTTGACTCCAAATACTAGAGATAAAAGTCCAAATATGTGACCAGTTAGGCTATGGAGATGCCCTAATAAACTGAATAATGTTCATTTATATTTGCATCACTTGTTATTCTATAATTCTCTGTTTAATTGCATACTTAATGTTATTATATAATTACATTGTAGGGCGTCTTTGAATGGCTTCTGCTATTAAGAGAAGTTTATTAAATTTTTATTATAAAAACTATTGGTAGTAAGTAATATCATTATACTGTTATTAAATTACTACGCCATCTGATTCATTAGCAACTGAAATGATCTAATTACTTTGATTAAAAAATGCCATTATTTGTCATGAATATGTGGTATTGAAAATATTGATACTTATCTATATTCTGGTCATTTTTGTAACAAACTTGAGACAGAAGAAAAACATGAATTGTCAGAATGAAAAGCTAATATTTTGTATAATATTCTATGCCCTCCCATGCTAAGTTGCTTGGGTTTCTTACTCAAAAGTCTTTAACTTGAGAAAGGTCTACTTGATAAAACCACAACACCTGTTAATATGAGACATTTCAAATTCCAAGTAAGGAATTATAGATAAAAATATATTTTGGCATCTATATTAATTAACAATCAACAATTCATTCAACAAACAATATCTGTCTAGCTCATCTTTATATATATATATATATATATATATATATATATATATATATGCTTGTAACAGAAAACAGTTGAATCCAACTCCTTTTCTCATTTTATTATGTGTAACAAATATGAGGACTTCCAAATCTGATATTTTGTTTACTAGATGATATAATAATATATCTCACAAGTACAGAAGTTTCCCTCACTGAGATTTCCTATATCATAAGCTGTATAATATGTTATATATGCTGGTATTTAATGACTTAGTTCTTGAATAATATTCTTTAGTTTGGTCATAGATGATAGAATTGCATTCTGATGCATCTAGCTGGGTTTTTTTTTTTGGGGGGGGGAATTTCACAACTTCTTATCAAATTAAGGTCTAAGAATGAAATTCAGGAGACATCGTTATGTAACAGAAATCTTTCTGGTATGATGATGGAAATTGAATTGAAAATTTCTTTACTGGTTGTAATATAATGATATGATTAAAAATCAATATACAAGTCATACTGAATGGAAAACAACTATAAGACAGTGACATCTCAAACCCGAACTGGTTAATACCTGCGTTATCCATGTTCAAATTTGTAGTAATGTCCACTTCCTGTACATATTCAACAATATAAACCAGGTATGGTCATTATTCAGAGTATAGAGCATAAGTACTTTTTTGGCCACAGCACTTATGACATACAGCTGGGTGTCTCCATGGCTAACTGGTAGAGTTCTTGGGCACAGATCTATCATACCTGGGTTCAAACGCAAGCCAGCAATGTCAGAAGAAATGCAGTACAAGCACCTTTATACTTAATTAGAGTCAACCTCTGAGCCATAGAGTACCAATAGTCATATTCATTGATATTAACAGCCAGCATGGATTAAAGTTTATATTTTAACATATAGCACAATATCTCAGATAGAGTTTACTACAGATTTAGGCTGCACATGTTTCACATTGAAATATTTTTTATCCTATCTATTTCCACTCTTGTGTAGCAGATTTGATTTTTTGTTTTCAGCCAACTGATCAGATTTTCTGATAATTCTTTTCCCTCTTTGACTGTTTTAATTATTTTCCATTAAAAGTAATCAATATGTAAATGCATATTCTGTTTTTATCATGAAGCACCATTTGAGTAACTTTTTGGGTTAAATATTCCCAGCATCTTTCAATGGCTTCAATTAATCAAGGCTTGAGAAAGTACAAATCTAACTAGAAGTTGCAAAAAAATAAACAAAGCCATTTATAATATAACTTTCATTTAGACATGTGTTTAAAGTAAGTGAGATTTATCTTAACCTCACCCCCACATCACACATAGTACATATCCTAAAAACAATTAACTGATTCAATACACCTCCAGACCCGAAGGTTTCTGAGCAGTTTTCTAACTACAGCATTACAGAAGCACATATTTGTTAGAAGTAAACAGACTGGCTCATTGGATATAATTCTTCTGAAAATAACCAGTTCACCTCAAATACAAATTGTAAGACATGGAATTTTATGCGGAATTAGAATTGATGCGAATATAAATGGATGGAATGAGAACATACAACTAGGATTGGAATCAGTATCGGTGGCTTGGCCTGATTATACTAACCTACATCTGAACCACCTTTTCGTTCTGTCATCCACTGGCCTGATGTCCAAAACTCATTAGGATTTCTGCTAGTCAGATGCTTGAAAGCCAGTTTTATGGGGGCTGGACCACTTAATGACTGCAAAGAGTTCACAAAGCAACACAACACTTATTACACATGTTTAGCTGTTATGAACTACAAAATCAGAACTCTTTGGTTAAATATCTGAAGTGAGAAACGCAAATAAATTTGGCTGACAGATAGTAAAGTTTACTATCTGTCACCAATTATGTGGCAAATGTATTAAGTAGGTCATGCTTTTACAAGTGGAAGTCCAAGCTATTGGGGAAATATATCAACGTTTAGTGACATTCTGAATGCATATTTGTTTACACACAACAACAAAAAACAATAACTGATACTATGTACTACTTGGACAACATAAATAAAGTCTGTTACTGAAAACGGTGTCCTTGAAATAACACTATTTCCACCTGTCCTCATAATTTTCTATCTGTTCAAAATTTATTTTTGGTAAAATCCTTTTGGATGACTAAAGTCTGCTGTAAACCCTTACCTTAAAAGATTTACAAACACCATCTGTCATAGCCAGGGGACAGGAATAAAAACCAGAAGAGGGTGCAAACAAATAAATCTTGGCTAACTGACAAAGACGACTGAAATGCAGAGAAAAGAAATGAGCATCAGTGTACAGACCATGGTAGACCTTGAATGGCTAACTAAAAGACCTTTGGAAACAATGCATTATTGGACTTGACAACATGCCTGTGTTCGCCATATTTTCCCTCATAAGCAATGGCAACAAGACCCTCCTCCGCTGATACTGCTTTCATTTTGTTCCAGGCATCGCACATCCGTATGTTATCCACTCTCTCTCCCCACCCATTAAACTGTTCGAGGACAGGAGGATTCTTTTCACACTCATGGTGCAATTTCAGCAAGTCACCAGATACTCTATCACCAAATCTCTCCAGATCTGGTGCTATATCACTGTACACCTGAAGTAAAAAATAGCTGCATGTATTGTTAACAAAAATATTTTTTATATACAAAAATTGGATTTATTTAATTGAAATCTTATTTATTTTAATTTTTTTAATTTTGAACAGTGTGTAAAGAGAAAAAAAGACACACATACCTATTTTAATAAAATAGTTTCTCAATAACACGTGCATGCAAAAAGAAGACCACATATGATTAAAGGGAAAATTATTCTTTTATATGTCGCAAAACTGAAAGATCAATAATAATATTAATTAATGCCTGTCTGATAGTGTTTTAAACCACTAACTAATTTAAACAAGTCTCAAATAAACATTTATTGCCATAAAAGAAATAAAAACATTTAGTGTCTTATTTATCTTGCAATGTTAAAACTTTATATGTTAGAATTTATATGTAATAATTTATATGTAGTACAGAGCATGTCAATTTTTGTTCATCACTGTTAATTCAGTATGCATATAGCATCGCAAGGTTATACACAAATATACACAAGAATAGCAATCCTGTTACCTATAACTTTGTAAATAAATGTCAAAGTTGGTTCCATATTGCCCAATTTTCTACTTTCTCATATGTTTAATATAATCAAAGTATACTATAAACACACACAACCATAACATATACATATATATAATGATGAATTACATACGTCAACAACTTTCACTAAAAAGTTATAACATTAAAGAATAAATAAAGTTTTTATTTCTAATTTGCATTCAGCATGAGATAGCTGTCAACTGAGGTAACTCTATATCAGGGTGTCTGTCACCTGATAACTCTCTATCAGGGTGTCTATCACCTGATAACTCTATATCAGGGTGTCTGTCACCTGATAACTCTATATCAGGGTGTCTGTCACCTGATAACTCTATATCAGGGTGTCTGTCACCTGATAACTCTATATCAGGGTGTCTGTCACCTGATAACTCTATACCAGGGTGTCTGTCACCTGATAACTCTATACCAGGGTGTCTGTCACCTGATAACTCTATACCAGGGTGTCTGTCACCTGATAACTCTATACCAGGGTGTCTGTCACCTGATAACTCTATACCAGGGTGTCTGTCACCTGTTGTTGGCACAAATGCTGTTAGGCAGACAATCATGACACAAGACTAACTTAGCAGACAGTATTAACTTGTGGTAATGTTTTGCTATTTACCATTGATCGTTTTTGTGAAATGGCCATTTTGACATAATACTAGACCACAACATTAGTACCACACATTGATGTACCGGTAATCATGCCAACAAAATATTTTTTCAGAACTGTTTGAGAATTTGTATACATTTTACTCTCAGTTTCCAACAGAATTATGTAGTATAATATTATTATTTGTATTGTTTATACTGACATTTTACTGTACAATTACTAAAAGTGATACTTTAGCAAATCTACCATACCATCATCATAATTTGTAAGTAGTGATGTGCTATTAATGACTCATGGATGTAACAGCAGTAGATACAGCTAATTGCAAATACCCTTAAGACGAGTGTGAAGGTTTGATTCTACATAGGTTACTGTTATTGAACAGTAAGATAGTAGATATTATCTGAGCCTCTAGGAAGAGTCCTATGAGCAGGTGAGGTTTAATTATAATGGACTAGAAGAGAATGGAGTGATGGTTGTCATCATGGAAATTGGCAAAATGATCATGACTGATTGATGATATTAATAAAATGGATCATTTCTATTTTGACTAATATAAGTAGTATTGATGCATGAGCATTTAAAATATTTAGTTTCCAAGTAATATCTGCCAATGTCAGGCTAACAAGATTCAAGAGTTAACCAGACCCAATTGCTGGAAAACATAATCAATGTTGCTTCATGACACTTTTCAGGTTTCTTCAAGAAAAAACAGCCCCGGTTATAAATGTATAATCACAATTTTGCTGAATGGTGGTGAGTAAAGTGAACTTCAACTTCCCAGTTCTCAGAATTATATATATGCATCTCAGAGTTGGAAAAAAATCCTGATTTTGATTTAAAATTTTAATATAGATTTTGTTGATTTTTGGTGACAACTGCCTGCATTTCTTTGCCACATTTCTTGCATGTTGCCTGACATATTGCTTTCCCCACAACTTTAGTCTTATTAAAGTATAACCACACATTATATCCTGTTTTCTGCCCGAGATTGTGAAGTTGGCAAGTATCAATGGATATTGATAAAATACACAATATATATATGACCATCCTGGCTAAACATTAAGTGCTTAACATTAACTCAATGATCCCAAGATCATCCCAATTAACCATAGATTTGGGAGAATTGTCACTGATTAATATTACTTGTTAAGACTACATGGTGTTGAAATCTAATTGCAATTTAATTATAAATATATGTAAAAATAATTATCTAAAATAATTAGCAATTAATTTTAAATAACAATTAGTTTTTGTATATAATCAATAAAACTAAACTAAATGCAATAATTGTGAAAATCAAATTAATCTCATAAAATCAATAAAACATAATTAAATTAAAAATGCATGATTTTTTGGGAGTGATTTAAATCAAACTACTCTGTCTCTGATATATATATATATATATATATATATATATTATATATATTAATATAGTCTATATATATATATATATATATATATATATTATAATACTAATGTGTAAACATATTATGTAATACTAGTTCTTGGAATTTTATTGTATATTTATTGTATTTATTGTCTATATATTATCTACCTATCAAAATCTACCTATCACTTCTACTCTACCCCTTCTACTCTACTCATTTGCTGCCACTGGCGTGACCAGGTCACTTACATTGTCAGGTAGATGTCTTTGTAGATAGGCTCTCAAAGTAACATCCTCATTAAACTGGTTTCCTAGTTGTGGCATCGCCTGGAAAAATAGTCCCAGTTTAGCCCTGGAAAACGGTAAGTCAAGCTCGTTTTCAATGGCAATGTTTACATTTGCTTCCTCTCGCGAACGAACAGTTGTGGATAAGAAGAACCGCATCGTAGTAAATTTCTTGAAGTTGAATGGATAAAGCAGACGACCAACACCGAAACGCCTATAGGCAGACATGATCAGTTCGGTTTGTAAAACGGCGCTGAACAAGTAAAGGCCATCAACTGAATATGTAACAAGTAATAGTCGAGTAGAGTCTCTAACGTTACGTAATCGGTAATGAGGCCAATATCAACTCCGGAGGTTGAAAACTAGGATCTTCTAATTACAATTAATGACTAGATGGCAGCACTTGTTTTCTGACCTAGTTTCATTGTATGACCCGTAGTCACAAAACAGATATAACACACTTTTACTGAATGGCTGATACCTGAATTAGTCCCCCACATGTTGACACAATGGAAAGCATAAGGGCACGATGGGTGTTATCATAACTAGTCTATAATGTGTAATAATAAGATTGAGCGTATATATTAAAATTAAATTAACTCTACAGAGTAGGATAGCGCAATTTTTTTGATTATTAAGATCAATATATACCAAAATACAATTAAATCTTTAACTGCGTTTTTGTAGCATTTGATATATTTATGTATAAAAGAAACTATTAAAGTGTGATACCGATCAGAAATTAAGGAATCTGGAAAAAGGGGCACTAAAGTCATAAAATATTCTTACATATTGTATTTATTAATTAATTTTCACAATTTTAACTCATAAATAATACCACTAACAACAACAATATGCGTACAGTCCAAAACATCTGTCAATAAACCGAATATATTTAAAGCAAATGACCTACTAAAGTCCTACTTGAATATGACGTCACAACATTGATCGTGATGTCGTTATCTGGCGAATGATGTCATGATGTCAATAATGACGTTATGACATAGTGTGTGTTTTTGGAATCTGAAATTTAGTAAATTTTAGTCTTCAGTTGCATTGTAATATTGTGGAAGCTGCTATCTTAACAATATATGCTTGGATTTACCTGGTTTGGGGATCTCGTCCATTAACTTTATAATTCGTAATTATGATGTCATTGCTTTACTGCAACTGATTTCTAAAGAAATCTCATCTATACTCTTGATGGGCATGACATCTTTGAACACATAAGCGAGACAGAACCGATCAAACATGAAGATTTTATAGAAGACAGACTTATTGGCGGCCCAATTGTTCCGTCGATAATATACGACAACCAGAGAACTGTCGTGCAAAAAAATATTAGAGAGAGTGATATCAGAAAGTTAATGTCATATACGTAATTTGGTTTCCCTTTGTCTGACTGAAAGTGAAGACCTATGTTCCGTAGTATAGCTGAGTGTAGCATAAGAGCATTGTTGACTTGCATGATGACAATGTAATGGCTATATATATATATATATATATATATATATATATATATATATATATATATATATATATATTTCATTTTCTTCAGCGTGAAATACATGGTAGCCTATCTAATGCAAATGGTTGGCGATCAGATGGATTGATGTCTTACGGCAACTTTTGTGCACATGGCAGGCTAAATATGGGCCTGACGATTAGATGGAGGTTGGGGTTGCTCATACCATTTATGAGAAAATTCCCTAATTATCCATGCCTGGATGGTCATGTCTTGGAAATCGGACATGAAAGATCCGTATGTATGGAGAGTTGTACTGTAGGCGTTTTCTTCCTGCCACCAAGCTACGACATGTATAAAAATTGTCTTCATAGATGAAATGTGAAAATGTTGCTGTTTTACGGCCGTTTATGTAGGCTAAATGGCACAAGCGGTGTCCAAAACTAGAGGAGATGTGAAATATGAAACACCCTCCATATATATATATATATAGTCAGACCTATTGTTTTGGACATGGTTTTGGAGGTTTGACTAAAGTTCATACTTCATCACCTCATCTAATTGCGAGTTCGAATCCGGCTCATAGCTGTGATTGTGTGATTTGTTTCCTGATGAATCTCCCCCCCCCCCCGTCATAGGTGTGACCAGTATCGAGCCCATATTACTCAAATCAACAACAACAACCTCATCTACGCAGATATACCCAGACTCCGATAGGATGAGGAAACTTTGAAACGACTGAGTTGGATCAGTCGGTTCCTGATTAAGGTTACAGTCTTGGACGTCTCCAATAGCTAACTGATAGCGCAGTTGGCAATCGATCTCTAGCACCTGCAGTCAAATCCCTATATGACTACGTATCGATGGGGTTTCATCTTTTGTTTAGCCTCTTTTGATACGGAATCCATTTTTGCATTTTTGGAATAATGCGAGATTTTCAGTTTTTAGCGTTTCCTGGATTTCCAGGTGGATTTTATCATTTTATTACAGTCAGAAAATTGTACGTTTTAGAAGTTAGTGTTTTCACAATTCTTTCAATGTCCTTTAATTTCACCGGTTTCCATGAAAGTACACTCAGCATCTCAAATATATGCACGATATTCGTAATAGCTTAGATGCAATGACAATATTGCATAAGACCCTAATTGATAATCAATAAAAAAAATATGTTATAAGTAATGTCCCTATAATTATGGAAATTACACACAACAGTAATTACTTAGTAATAAATATTTTATTTTTAACAATTAGGGGTAGATTTGAGCAATTATTAACACTTGGGGGGGGGGTTCTTTTTGGCGTCTTGCATTTATAAACTTCGTGGAGACCTAGTTTCGGCAAACTTTATTTCATATTTTCACGTTGTCACTGTGATACTTTAAAGTATGATAGTTATTTATTTGAAGTAAATACATATTTTGTCTAATTGTTTTTACCTCGTAATAACGTATATCTTAGAGTTCTTCTTCTGACTTTTGTTTCTGTGATGGTATATTTATTTATTGGATAACAGCTTCTTCATCTAATTTTGGTTTCGCTAGAACTGTTTAAATACTATTTTTTTTAAACGAATCGAATATGTTAATAATCAAATAGGCCAATATGAATAAAATAACCCCATGTTTGTTTTGTTGTTTGGGGAGAATCCCCAGGCTGTCGTTTATTCGGCACAGCCTCTATGTTGGAGTGGTTGGGAATCCTCTCCCCCCCCCCACCACTCACAGGGGAGCAGTATGAACAGATGGAGCCGAAATATCCTCAGGGTGGTCACTGCCAGAGTGTTTTACGCCCTCATTTTAAATAATTCAGTGGAGACGGCAGCGCCATTTAACGTGTTCATCCACCCCCGATGTTGTGAGCCGAGAAATTAATCTCTGGAAAAGTTTCGACCTCTTGCTGGGTTCGAACCTGTGACCATTGGCACCAATTGCCGGGTGCTTAACCGCTAGGCCATCGGAGGGCACCGCCCCCTCCATCTAGAATGTGGGATTTATATGGAAGTTGTGTGTGTGTGTGTGTGTGTGTGTGTGTATGGGGGGGGGTTATGTGTGAATTAAATGTCATTATGTGGATGGAGAGGGTAGGCGTTCTCTATTGTATAACGATAAATACAATATCCATCAATATTTATAAGTGGCCCTGAAGCTTCTACTGCTGGCTGCCGGTTAAAAAAACATTGGACTCATTTACAACTCACACAAAATTGATTTATTCGAATTCTGCTCCAGATGCTCACATCATCGGCTAATATTTCACGACTAAACGGGCACCGAACTTCTCGTCTAAACAGACACACGCAGGAAGCGACATAATTACTTCGGATTAAGTAAATACTTCAGGCACGTACACTCAAAAAGGGCGCGTGCAGCCGAACTTCGTTGTACTATTTAAGTCCGAATACAGTATTGCCAAGTTGATTTCAAGTTTATATGTATATATATATATATATATATATATATATATGTGGGGGGGGAACAGCGATAAATCTTCCCCAGTTTTTATTTACAATTTGCAGTATCAGTGACTTTTCGCGCGCACGCTCGCACGCATGCATGCATGCTCACGCGCACACGCACGCACACACATACACAGAGATTGGGGGGGGGGGTTTCTTCTCGTCGATTGCCGTCTGTTGGTATCAATTCACTAACAGCTAAAAATAGACTTCGGTTACACGACAAGATCTTATGACGTAAGCTTTTATAGGTTTTGGGTAAAGCTCGCCCGGATCGATTGATCACGGAGAGCTGTCACAAACGCCGTGTCAGCGGGAATCAATTATTCAGGTGTGTTTTATCGATGGTACTATTCCAAGCCATCTGTTGCCTGGATTGGAGCGCGGAAGTCGTGTGGGCGATCGTCATTTGCCTCAAGAACGATTATAAATGGCGACTTGAACAACGCGGACAGCGAAAACAAGAATCGTCTTTAAATAAATTTCGATCTATCACGAACCCCCGGGCAATTCTACGTCACAGATCGGCAGATTGTTTGCATAAACACTTCAGGCGATCGTTTTAATACAGTGTTACGTTGTTTAATGAACCCAGAGGCCAATATCATCCGTCTGCGCGTGTTTTTATAGCTTAACTATAGCTCGTACGATTGACGTTTACCTGGAGATGGCCATTTATCTCACTGCTGTGCGAATTATCTCTGAATGACAAATAAAACAAACTTGACGAACAATAGTACGATTTAAGCGGCGCCAGAGGTGGCAGTTTGACCCGATTAGAACACTAAATCACGAACACATCATCTACAAATACACATCTGCCCTTGATACTTTTATGAACGTCTCATTGGTAGCCTAACTTGCGTTGAGAACTCTGGAAAAAAAGGTTCAAATCCCGAGTGGCCTACGTCTGAAGGGTGTTTCGTCTTGCATTTTGCCTCGTTACCTTTCAAGACTGGTTAGCTTATTTCGCGTAACACCTCAGGCCGAATTAATGAATTTGAATAAAATACTTTATGTCCATTCCATTTGGAAGATGGCTGCGAAAATGGAAACTTAAATAAACAGGTTATAGCGTGCGGTTCGTCCCCATTAAATATCGTGTAGAGAGCGACACAACTGGATTTTTAGCGTGCTATTTAAAGGGAAATAACCATTGACCTGAAAGAAAACTAGACCGAGCACTCAGTGGTGTTTGATTGGACCGCCATGACCAAACAGTGCTGACTTCCGTTCGGGGCAAGAAGCAGCGTAGAAGCGGCCGCGCTTCGAGTTTTGAACCTATAAATGCGGACATTTATTGTGATATGTGCACTATAATTTTGTGTGTGCAGAGAATCTGTATTACTCCTGTCCTAATATATGCCATCGAATATGTAAATGTCGTTTTATGAAGTCCGTAGATCTATTCTAGTTGGGATCAAACCTTGATAATGCAACAGCGAAGACTTTGTACATCTCTCTTGTTAGGCCACATCTCGAGTATGGGAACACTGCCTGGTGCCCGTATTAAAAAAGACTGTGAACTGTTGGAGAATGCCCAACGTCGAGCAACAAAACTAGCCCCGGCATTGAGGGACCTGCCTTATGTTGAGAGAATTACTCTCCTAGATCTACCCAGCCTCTACTATAGACGAGCTAGAGGTGACATGATAGAGACATATAAACATATGACTGGAATATACGCAGTATATGCTGAGTACATCAAGCCAGATACACCATTCACTAGGGGTCACAGTTTCAAGTTAAAGAAAGATCAATGAAAAATATAAGGCAACAATACTACAGCAACAGGATACTACACTCATGGAATATGTTGCCTGCTGAAGTGGTTAAGGGCATCCTCACTAAATGCATTTAAAAACAGACTGGTTAGTCACTGGCGGCAGTATAGATATAGCCAACACTCGGTACATGATGCGTATAATTTGAACAAGTCAAATTTAAAAAGGCCTCGACCTGATACAGGCTATGTAGCCTAACTAAAATGAGTACTGGATGATAATGAGTGAGTATGAGTAAACGCCAGAGACGGGCCAGGGGTCGTCGAATAGGCTAAATATAATAATAGTTAAGCTTAATTTCCCGCCAAAAACAGTTATTTTAAATGTGTTCCGCTTCTTTGGCCTCGTGGATAGAGTGTGAGGCTATTTATCTATTGCTATGGTCATTCTGTGCGGGAGGTCGCAGGTTCGCGCCTGGCCGAGGAGGAGTTTTTCATCCAACCAGGCAACTGGCAAGGTTTTCTCCACCAAACATGTCATATATTCTAAATTCGAAATTTATATAAAATTAGTCTCCGTGGGGAAGCTATAAATTACAGACCATATGCATCTCCCTCATTTGAGGTTGCCAGCCATGTTAAAAACTGCCATTTCAGCCATTATTATTATTATTATATGTGTCCCTTACATTTATCGATGAAAAGATATTCCTTTTATATTATTTCCACGCCCACGGCTTATGCAACCTTCGACACAACAAGAATTCACCATGTTTATAAACCTGATTTTGTAGTCTGCGCTCTTTTTGCCCCGGCCGGAAATTGGGACCTGTTTGCCATCAAATCGGCGGTTGTGTTTGGCCTAGTCGTCTTTCAGGTCAATGGAAATAATAGGTTTTTTTATAATAAATATGTCACCGTAAAACAACAACATTTAAAAAAACATTTACTATCCTTGAAAAGTGAAATCAACAGCCACGTTGAAAATAACCACATTCAAGTTTAGACCTATAATATAATTAATCAGGTATTTCCGTTTACAAAGCACTGCGCAGTAAGCCTCCAGGTTCGATTCCATGTTACCTGTAAATGCATGATGTTTGATCACCTCATTTATTATGACTATGTCTGATGTCTGAAGGGTGTTTCATCTTTTACTTCGCTTCAATACCTTTTGAGGTTGACCAGCCCATTTAGCTTATCACGGCTACAAAAATCACTCACTCACTCACTAATTGTACTTGAGTATTCTAAGTGGTGGGCAACATCAAACTTCAACTTCCATAAATATACCACCTAGCGGGGAGGTTTGAAAGTTTTGAGATCCTTTAAATTCGCCCTCAACGTATAACACAAATGGCGGCAATCGATTGGTACATAATAGATCCATCTTAAGTTGGAGAGTCTCTTGATTTTATTAATAAAACCTTTGATATTAAATACCTAACATCGATAATAATAATATTAATAATAATAGTATTTTACATAGCTCCTTATTCAACTTGAATTGCTCTCAGGCGATTTACATTTAAAACATAATTAAAACATGTTCTAAGCTCATATAGCACAAACACATTTTATACATAAATACACTGGTTTATATATTATAAATAGGCTAATTTAAATAAATAGGTTTTAAGTATCTTAAAAACATTTCTTTACATGTTGCAAGTTTAATATAGTTTGGCAACTTATTCCACAACTTTCTCTCCATACAGTGCTTTATGACATTTTGGTAGTGGCGAAAGTGAACAACAGTGAAATCGCAACATTCTCACTGATACATACTTTTGAATCAGATCACGTAGTTATAGTGGTGCCTTTCCACTCAATATTTTGAATATGTGAAATAGGATCTTGTAAAGTGATCAGAAACGGACAGGAAGCCAGTGCAGCTGGAACAAAACTGACGTGATATGTTCCCTTTTCCGTAGGTGGTTAGTCCGAGAGAGTTGGATATTATATAACAATGCATTGTCATAGTCTAGTCGATAAATTATAAGGGCTTGGGCCAAAGTCCTGCATGTCTCATCATTTATGAACTTACGAATAAGTCCTATATTTCTTATTTAATAATGACAGGATTTACATACAGAATTCAATTTCTTTTCCATTCCTAGAGTATTAACTAATATAAGCTCTAGATTTCTCACAGATAAAGAAAATGTGTGTGTGTGTGTGTTAGACCAGCGTTAGTATTCTTCAGTTAATTCCTCAAAGTCAATGACAGTCCGAGTCCGAAATATATGAAAAAAAAGGTTTATTGCACACACACACACACACACACACACACACACACACATATATATAGTGGCACTGACTCAGAACATCAACATTTCTAAACATCCTTTGAGACCACTACCTCCATAAATATAACTATAACTATACATACATCAATCTACATATAATATGTTCCATGCCTCCACATATCGATACATATATACGTGTGTCTGGTCTACTCATCAGCCTGTGAGGCCCAGTTAATTCGCTTTTCGTACGTGACAAATATCTCACGCCCACAGGAAAGCGGCTACATGCAGGCTACGTACAAAAAGCAGAAGCACGTAAATCATACCTTTTGACACGACAGCTCGCCCTAAACAACACGTGCGTGTGGTTCATTGGCGAGTTACTACAGACGCAAGATAACTATTTTGACATCACAGTTTATATTCAACAGTAATTTTCTGTGGTTAAAAAAACCCTATACATCGAACATTTAGACATCACAGATGCTGACCTGAGCTTTATTCCCGGTTCGAATAACTAAATATATCCTGCTTATATAGAAAATGTGTGTGTGTGTGTGTGTTATTTTCAGGTTTTTCTCTCTCACATGTTGCATAAATGAGAAAACAATTTATTCTGTCATAAAACAAGTCCGGCTTAAAATAATTTCAGCATGTTGTTGTTCATCAAAGTACATATGTCTTCAATACAAGCTTCAAATGAATATGAACTATCATCTCATTTGTCGCATGGCTTTAAAGTAATAATTATATTGTTAATAGTTAAGCTGATAGGCAAAGGTTTTAAAGTTTGGTTTATATTTGTGCAAAATCAAAAGGACATCCAAACCCTGATTTTTATCTACTTGATCTCAGTCTCGATGATGAGGTCATTATGTGTTTGACGTATGACAGTTTCATGTCAAAATGGTGGCAATATCGGGAAATGTTCGCATATAGATTGTTTTAAAGCTTCACCTAGGAAGAATATATGGGAGACTAAAGCGGGGATAAAATAATGTAATGTGAAACGATCACAGATGAGAGCTGTGTGAGCTCGGATCATTTGTCAAAGTATAAGTTAAGATATCTAATTATTTTAGTGTAAATAAGACATGCTGTTATATTTATTATATATATAGACCAAATTTGAACTTTACTGCCTATTACTTTCAAACGTTTCAGTGCATAATGGTGACAATAAAACAAATCAGACCAATAAATAACGATTTTACACACTTTTAACCCACTTGGGGATCAGCTGTTGCCGTTATTACAGAGTGAACTAGGTTTGAAGAAACTTTCGGATCGTAAACACTGATTACTGTCATCGACTTTTGGACGAATACATTATATAGAACTTAATGTTACCTTTAATAATTATTGAACTTATACAAAATAAGGCAACAAGTCAGTGGAAAACTTAAGCGAAGTATCAGACTGTTTCTGTTCAGAATCTAAACTTAGAAAATGCATACAGAGATTATTTCAGCCATCGATTCCAGTGACGTCACAGAAGCGCCCATACCGAATACACAAGAAACCATTTCGACATTCCACAAGTGTCCGAAATTACCCCGAAATATCCAAAATAATATACTTTTAGGTGGGTAATATTTACTATAAAAGCATTGGCTTTAAACAGCTTAAGCCGTGAGCTTACCATATACGAGATATATTCAGAAGGCGATGGATATAATATTAATTATTTTTGTACCAATACAATCATTAACAGAATTTCCATCTCGCATTCTCTGTGCTGGCTGGCAGTCTTGCTGTTGTTTTTGTCTTTTTTATTCCGGATAGCAAAACATTGATTGTGTCCGGCTTTCATTTTCATTTATCGGCCTAAAAGACACATTCTAGACCTTTAACGGATCCAACTTGGTATTTCAGGGGAGGATTTGTATATTTATCAAAAACGAAAATTGTCTAAGCTTCTAAGTACATTCTAATGATATCGCGGCTTAAGCCACCTAAACATAAATATTCCCTATGAAATGTAAGATGCACGTTTGTTGGCATATGAGAAACATTATACATGTAGTATATTTAAAAAAAATGGTGTTGAGCAAATTGAACAGGGTCAATTAATTGAACGAATTTAAAATATCCACATAGGAGGTCGAAGGTTTATTGAGACTTTTGAAAATTAAAATATCTATCCTAAAATATATCTATCTTAAAATTAAAATATCTATCTTAAAATCTATCTATCTTAAAATTAAAATATCTATCTTAAAATTAAAATATCTATCTTAAAATCTATCTATCTTAAAATTAAAATATCTATCTTAAAATTAAAATATCTATCTTAAAATCTATCTATCTTAAAATTAAAATATCTATCTTAAAATTAAAATATCTATCTTAAAATCTATCTATCTTAAAATTAAAATATCTATCTTAAAATTAAAATATCTATCTTAAAATCTATCTATCTTAAAATTAAAATATCTATCTTAAAATTAAAATATCTATCTTAAAATCTATCTATCTTAAAATTAAAATATCTATCTTAAAATTAAAATATCTATCTTAAAATCTATCTATCTTAAAATTATAACATCTCCATACATACTACACTTCGTCATTTTAGTGTTATTACTCGTATAATAACTCACTAATATT
Source organism: Paralvinella palmiformis (assembly GCA_025642065.1). Classification (NCBI taxonomy): domain Eukaryota; kingdom Metazoa; phylum Annelida; class Polychaeta; order Terebellida; family Alvinellidae; genus Paralvinella; species Paralvinella palmiformis. Next base: position 239,939 of record JAODUP010000002.1, read on the forward strand.
ATCAAACATCTGACTTTCCTGCATTGAACTTCACAATGAATATTAATAATGATAGTTTGACAAAAACATGTTGATCTGGAATTGACAAGATATAAAAACTAGAACCATACCCAAACATGATCAGTTTAAGCTCCACGTTGAAGAGAAAACACAACATTTTTACGTGTTTAACACATGATCCAGATGTAGACATATTATCAATCTGAACGAATGGTATTTGTGAATTGTAGCCATGCAGCAATGGCCTTTCATAACTTAATCGCAGATGGAGTGATGTTCGAGGATCGTCATCCTTCATTAAAAGTACTTCATTGTGATAATATAATACCTGTAGATCGTATCCTCTTATTTAAGTGTCCCAGGTGTGAACATCACTGTGGCTATGCAATACGACCAATCACTTATTCTCTGATACATTAATCCAAACAGTTGTCTCTTAACAAGTAAATCTCACGTTGAAATATTGTATAACGTTTAGAATGTATAGCTATTCTAAATGCGACCACATGTAGATCACTACCACCTGAGTTCGAATCTGACACCCATTAATCAAAACACACACACACACACACACACACATATATATATATATATATATATGCATTGGCTAATAGACGGGCGTGCAGACACACCAAAAAAACACAAACATAAACAACACATGACGCCGACAATGTACTGGTATCTATGTATTCGACAAGAGCCGATCTCCTCCCCACAGCCACTGTCGTTTGATGATTTTATGAAATTATGACGGAATACGAACCGAACATTTCGGAACAATAACGGCTTCTCATAAATAGCCATTGTTGTGTTAATGTTGAGCGGGTAAACGACATTTAAAAGCGAATTAATAACATGGTCGTCCGGGCGCATGCATTAATTATCAACTTATTTTGTATACATATCCCAGGTATAGGTATCTAAGCTCAGAGACTAGTGGGCTCTCCGATAAAGGAGTTGGCACTTCTTACCTGTAGGGTGTGGGTTCGAATGCGATTCATAGTTGCGTCTGTGGGATTTTTCCGTAAGGAGTCGCCCCTCGGCTATATATCCCAGGTGCAAACAAAGGAAGTACTTAATCCTAACAAGTATCCTCATAAGCGTTTTAAATACTAGAGTTGATTTAGGACTAGAGTCCTATAATTAATTAAATATGGATAAATATTAATTTGGACCGATTGTAAATATTAGAACAAATAACCTCATCAAATAACCTCATCAAATAACCTCATCAAATAACCAACCGTCATGAAATACCTGCCATCAATCAAATCACTTTCCTTAAATAATCGCTACCAAAATAACCCAATAAAAACTATCCTCAGATAACTACCATCAAATGACCCCATAAAATGATCGCCATCAAATAACTGCATTCAAATAACTGCATTCAAATAATCCAATAAAATAATGACAATCAAAGAATTTACAAATATTTCCTCAAAAACAACAACGACAACAACAACGACAACAACAACGTTATCCATAAATCATGTTGATTATATTCTCCCATTTATTGTCTAGAAAACATTATAACACTCTCTAGTTCAAGGCCGCATTTTACAACCTTTCACCTTAAAGACGTACCACGTTAAAAGGTACTTGGTTTAGACGGGACTTCACTGTTGTCTGTTTGTTCAAGCCAATGAGGAGCTTTCTCTACCGTCAGTGAAACTGAAACCATCTTCGATGGCGAAGTGATAAGATCTCGACCGTAATATAATGGAGACCAAATTTATAAATACTTCATTATCCTGGTATCTGGATACCGGATTCTGGCACCTGAAAATAGCATACACATATAACCGAAAATAAGGTTTTGAATTAGATTAAAACGGAACTTTGTAGAAGACTATAAGCTTCCGAGATCCTAGTTCTAACTCAATATGTTCTGACTGTTTAAAATATATTAGCTTCTAGAACTCCATTGGTCAGTTTGTATTGCAGGATTTTGTTATAAAAATAATGGAGGCTTGTCACAAAGCCAATAAAAAGGTGAAACGATTAGATATAAACACATATATCTATGTATACGTGTATACATCTATTCTCACAAACCTTAAATGTTTATATTTTCTTGAGTGAGTGAGTGAGTGAATGAATAAGTGAGTGAGTGAATGAATAAATAAGTGAGTGAGTGAGCGAGTCAGTCAGTCAGTCAGTGATTATACCTCGGATATATATCAAGTGGACGATGGACTAAGTAAATGAGATGATCAGGCTGAATCTTTTTTACTGAAGGATTAAACATCACATACATGCATATAATGCTAGGAATCGACCCCAAGACATGGAAGTCTGCAGTTCAGTACGCTACGAAATTCTTTAGCAGAATATATATATATATATATATATATATATATATATACTACAGTTAATCTGTATAATCAGGTAATATGTATATTAACTGAAATTTTCTGCTAATGTGTATTAAATCTCAGTTAGCAATAGATGTATTACCTGAATAATTTATGGTTATACGAATGGTTATACAGATTAACTGTAATCATATATATATATATATATATATATATATATCAATTAATGTAGATGACTATGCGGAACAATGTTGTTTAGCTTACTCTGCTGGTCTATAACTTTTCTACGATATAATTACTAGCTAATACACAGCGAAAAGTGTCAGGGATAAAACTGTCCAACAATAAACATTCTTTATCTACTGTTGAATTAAAAACAAATAGGCATCCATACATTTTTATGCGTTTTACTTCTTTATTTAATCTTTATTTATAGGAAAACGCCCCACAGCGACAGGCATCACAGGGATTCGAAACATGACTTTCAGACACAACCCCCAGCGTCTACACAACTACACGATTTGGTTTTTGAATTACCATTATCGTTGTCTATGATCAACCTAATTATTTAATAATTATTAGCGTCTTTGGTCCGTATTTGATCCAATTAAATGAGGATTAATCAACGGTATATGAATATTATCCATCCCAAATTACTGATGTAAGAATTAATTTCTTATATCAGTAATTTGGGATGGATAATTTATATACTACATAGTGATACATCTAACTTCGCGTTGAAATAAGCTGATGATATATGAACCCACACACACACACACACAAACACACACACAAACACACACACACAAACACACACATAGAGAGAGAGAACGTTCCAGCCATCTTCTGGAAGTATCCTCTCTTCATCAGCCAAACATAGCTTCACGATCGATATAAACAACAATATATCATCATCATCATCATCATCTATATAATCACCATTACCATGGGACTAGGTTCATTGTGATTTATACCTGGGATTTCTACATTATGATGTATACAGTAGGTGACCGACCAGCAACAAACCCGACACTCAGTGGATAAAACATTTCGATTTATAATATTTATTGCTTAGTGGAATAATTGATATCAACATACTAAACATAACGTACAATTCACCATCATGATCTAGTTAATATTGTAGCATACACTAACTGGGTGGTGTAGAGGAATGACTGGCCTTCGTGCCATCATAATAATAATAATGATGATAATGGTTGCCAACAAAACAACAACAACAACAACAACAAGATATACATTGGTGGCCAAAATGTTAATACGTGGATAATTGAATGCTACAATGGAATGTGTAGCACCGTTTATAGAGAATGATTTAATATTTGTTTTTGTTGTTCGGGGCTTTTTTCTCTCATCAAACGCAGAGCCATTGTTATATACAAGTTTAATGTCCCTTGTTGACTGTTGATTACAATTATCAGACTTCTGATAAACACGTTCATCAAAAAAAAATTGCCACACGCCTGGACTGTATATAAATGTAAACGCCCGTAGGCGCGCGCGCGCGCGTTCACACACGCACGCACGCACGCACATGCACACCAACTTCTCCGCACGAACCCCGATTTAACAATCTAAATTAGTCTCATATCTAAATGCAGTAACCTAAGCTAAGCCCAAGTTATTGGTCTAAAAATATTAGTCCGCGAATAATGACGTATTTACTATCTTGAAGAAGTCATTGGTTCAGTTATAAAAAAAAAACACAACAACAATAACAAACAAAAAACACAGAAATAAACAATAGAATCCAGAATATATATGTATTTCTGTTATTGTGTGTGAATGCATATATATATATATATATATATATATATATATATACTTGATCTATTCAAATATGGAATTTACGGTAGTGTAACATGATACTACATAATAGAAGCTGGCTTTGATTTCTTCTGGTACACAACAGCTATTGAGGTCCCCACAAAAGGTATCACTTAACACTTGCCTGTGTATCGTAAAATATGCATAAATAATTCAGTCATCTGTACATCGACGAGGTGTCGTCATCTGTCGATGCTAACCTGATTCTGAAATCCAGATATTTAACATAACTGAACAAATCAATGAATCCGTGAGGCCTGTGCATATCCTCAGCCTCTCCGCATATCAACGATGACCTTCTGACCGGATTTATCCAGAATGTGGAGAAATCTTAGAGCGTCGCCAATCTTTAATGAAGTGGGTAGCGCGTCACATCGCGCGACGTATGTTATCCGGATCATTTGCTACGTAAAATAAAGGGAAATGTCATCTTCCTGCTGGCGCCGCCATCCTCCGACTGGCGCGATATTCGGCTATTCCCGTTGGGCGGCGCTCCGAACGAGAGCTTCCGGTCGGCCTCCAGGGCGCGTCTCTGTTCGATCTGCGCCAGGATGTAATGTATGACGAGCATTATGAGCGATATTAGAGCGAGGGCTCCCGTCACGACGAAATACTGAACTAGCGGCTGCTTGATGAGCGGTTGGATGCTCGGCGGTGGCTGGGTGCTGCTGCCCTCGTGTATCCCGACTGTCATATTACTTGGCGTCGTCTCGTTCATCTGGATTGCTCACCTGTAATCAAGCCGCGAACGCGCTTCATTGCCGCTCGGCATTGAAGACTGTCCGAGGTAGCGAGAGAACATTGGCCGTGTTTATGACGAGATAAACATTACTCCCCGGCCAGAGGAAAACCAACAATAGGTCAGTTTGTGGTGAGGCTGCCAGCCTGGAAATACAGCATGTTAGAACGATTACAGGATGGAAATAGTGTTACAGTACAAGGTGAATTGTCAATTCAATATAATACGTACTGTGGTTAGCCTAAACGTCCTCCATACTCTAAAAATACGTTCGAATCCCGCTAGCGGTATCTGCCGTATTCTTTCTTATCACAACAGCCTCGTTTACTGTTCAATCCTCCAATCGATGAATGAATGGGTGAAGCACACACGAGCGTACAAACACGCAAACGTACGTCCGCCAGTGCTCGCTAGCTCCTAGTAGATACACATACAGAGAGAGAGAGACTCGACCTGGAAACGAGTGTTGTCAATCGCCTAGGTCGCTCAACGCATTGAAGTCTCCCCCGTCGTAATCACGTTAACAGAACCGTCCAACGCATGAGCAAAGTGACGGCTGTGTAGAGAGCAGACAAGTATTCGGTAGGTGGCTCACTAAATCACAGCAAAATCTCCAATTAATATCCACAAAAATACCCAGGAGCTCGCGCAAACGCGGTTGTCGGCGGCAGAGCAAAGCTTCACCTGGCGCCTGCTGCAAACGAATTAGAAGCATCGAAATCAATAGTGCCATCAGTGAGCTAGCTTCGTATATAATACTCGTCCATTTGGCGTAAAGCCGATATTGTCAGTACGTGTAACCTTTAAATTAAGCAACTGTATGCAGCTCATCCAGCGACATCTTTTCAAATGCATCGATTTAATGTGAGCGTTATTTCCGTCCATTTTAAGTATTATGATCGTATTCTGTAGCACGAGACTCAATCTGAAACCTGTCGCTGTTCATGGGGTGCGAGGTTTTTTGTTGTTGTTCTTAATTGGAGTTATTTATCCCCAGACACGTGCGACATGTGGTTGAGGGACGTACGGAAACAAGTCCCACAGGCACAGCTATGAGCCAGATTCTAACCTACAACCTGGAGGTTTGCAGCGCAGCGCTCTAACCACTCCAGTATCGGAATGTCCGCCATGAGATGTGAGGCAGGAGGGACTGGTGAGACATACACATGTCTCAGCTAGAAAAGTCGCCACTCTGGATTCAGTCCCCTGAAGAAACGTCCAGAGTTTGAATTCACACACACACACACACACACACACACACACACACCATCGTCAACATCACAGTATTGCTTCTGTGCATCATCTAACCAGACTGCACCCACGTCGGTCGTTATATATATATATATATATATATATATATATATATAGTGACAGTTTTCATCCACAATAAATGGTTATCTTTCTGGCGAGGTTTGCGAATGTATATAATAAATCACGAAACTTCACCTCGCTGTTTATATTCAAATGATGAAGGTCGAATTTAATCCGTGATATTGATCATGGATCAAAAACGGGCATATCAGCCAAAAATGAAACGGTATCGATTGCGTGGCATAAATTACAAAATACATGTACATAAATAAAAATTAAGATAAGTTAAAAATAAATAATAGGAATATTATTTACTTGGTCAGTATGTAGTAGAGTAAATACGGGCTATCCAGTTAGAGGGATTGATAGACCGCATGGCTTGAGGAAAAAGGTGTTTTACGGCCAATTTTGTGCACGAGACCTACACAGGTAATGAGGTAAAGTGAAAGATGAAACATCCTTCGGACAAAGCCAGCCATGATTTGATGGTGATATTTTTTTTTTGTTTGTTTAACCTCGGCACAGGTCACTCCTGGGGTATAAGATTGAGGAAAGGTCAGGATTAGAAACCTCGGTGCCCGAGGTTGGTTAACAATGACACTACCAGTTAGGCCCATTGCTTCTCTGATATGGATCCGTGCAATCCGAAGAGATCATCAAGTGCCTATGGAGTATGCCGATGCTAGATAAACGAAGAATCTACGATAATCCCATCATCCGAAAGACCAGCCTCTTTTTTGTGGTCTCGAACCTAGAGCCTCCCAATCTATGACTGACCACATCAGCGCTGAATCATTGCAGTCAATGTTTCCTATTTACAATCAGTTTCTACGTTATCGAACTGGTAGCACGGTTAGCCAGAAGCCTTTAGCACCTGAGTTGAAATCCGGTTCGGGCTATATTTAAAGGGTGTTTTACTCCCTGCGCTTGGCTCCGTTTCAGATTGCGCGCCGAGTGGAGGCCGTAAAACAGAAGTAGACTCCTCGACGACAACAATATTCCATATTTCATAACGCGTTCGCAATTGAGGTCAGAACCAAATAGAAATATTGTGCTATTTATCCGCCAGTAATGTATTCCTCCGCCTATCTCTCTATCAACAAATCGACCAGGTTGTCCGTTATCGTGTCAGCCGGCCTAGCTGTCCTTATTGGAATACGATAGGTATGTTTAATGTACCACTGATGTCTCTTACCTACCTCATCCCGCGACAACAACACTCACCTGACAATAATTACTGATCCACACACTTACATGACATTTTCAGGTGACTTTAACGGCCGTTCGGTAAACATAGGAACCGTCTTCGAGATATATTTTAGATACACAGGTCAATGTTTGATTTGTAAATCTATGTAACATTCTTAGACTAATAATACTTAATTTCGAAATGATTAACCAGTAATTGTATTTGGTCGTCGTTTAAATTCGTGTCAACGAAATCGGTTCATAAACCAAAGGAGAGGGGGGGGGTGATGGACAAAGAGAGGTGTCTGGGATAGAGAAAAAGAGAGGAGAGAGGGGTGGGCGTGAAACAAGGAAGAGTTGGAAGAGAGGTGGAGACAGCAATGACTGAGTTAATTAGAGAGAGGGAGGTATACAGATATAGCTAGGTATATATATATATATATATATATATATATATATATATATATTAAACCACGGATTAAATTCGACCTTCATCATTTGAATATAAGAGAGAGGGAGAGGGAGAGAGAGAGGTAGATAGAGAGACAGATAGATAGATAGATATATAAAAAGATAGATCCATATTCGGGTTCAAATCTCAGTGTTGCCGTGTCTGTAGAATACCTTATCTATCATGCTATCTCCTCTCTAAGCTATATGTCCAACAATTACCCTGGACTGAGGCTCAGCCTCAAACCCACACACACACACTCACTCACTCACGTATTAAATCAATCAATTAATGAAATAATCAATCAATTAATCAATCAATTAGTAAATCACAAAATTAATCATCCACAAAATCAATCAATCCACTAATTAATCAATTGTTCAATTACAACTTAAATGCAATAAATCTATGTATTGTTTGTATAAGAACACGTCTCTCAAGTTAGAGATACAAAACAATATAAATATAAAAAATAATAAACATGACAAACTTTATATTCATGACTATTTTATGTTATAATATTTTCGATATTATAATTAATAAGTCAGATGTATCCTAAACAATTCCGGTTAGAGTTGTGTTTATATAGCGAGTTTTCGAAGCTTTCTCCTCTAAGAATGTTCCTTTGTGCAGTTTTATTCTCAAGTCGAACTTCACAAATTTCCAGAATGGTAGATGAATGTTCGTAGTGATTTATCTCCAGCTGGATGTGAAGTTTTGACTTATCTTGTATTAGATCAGTATTCTTCTGTGAGATGTTGGTAAGTTTTTGTGGGCAGTCAACAATGACTGCTGTTATGTCGTATCACAGGATGTTGAGATATTAGCGATAACTGAAACACGGCTTGGAACTGACACTTATCAGCTCACCATAAATGAGTTGATTCCTGTAGGTTATGAGTTTAATCATATTTCTCCTAGAAGTGGCAGACGTGTTGGTGGTATTGACATAGTGTACAAATTGGGACTGGCTGTTAGTGTAAGTCAGAGACAATATATATATATATATATATATATATATATATATATATACTCATTTTGAAAACATAGACTGTACCATAAATATAGGTAAGGTTACGATTAAATTTCCCATTATATATCGACTCCGTCCTTCTAAACAAAACGCCTTTAGAAACTTTTTATTCTTTGACGGATGGTTTAAATACTTAGATAACATAGCCATTATTGTTATAATAACAAGTGGTTTAAAATTCTATCTGGATAATAAGTCTGATATTGAACCTCTTAGATTTTACAGTATACTGTATCCACAAGTATTGACTCAGCATGTCAATTGTGCAACTTACAAGGGAGGCGACCCACTAGATTTGGTCATCTCTAGAGAATCGAGCTGCATCATAGTGAGAGTTCCTTCAGTGTGTGACCCTTGTCTCAGTTAGAACCTTCACGATATTCTGGCTGTAAAGTTAATATGGACGAGCCCGATTGTATTCGAAGAAAGATAACACAGAGAAAGTATCGTGGCATAAATATTAAAGAATTTATGAAACATTTACAGTCGTCTCAACACCTGAGTGAATGTAGCTGGTAGACTTCTATAACAAAGATGTTCTAAAGTATCATTAATCGCCATGCTCCCTCTCGTTAAAAAATCTTCACGTTAAGATAAGAAACTGCTTGGTACACTTACAAACTGACTTTTGCAAAACATTCGGAGGAAAGCAGAGAGAACAGTGCACTTTAAGATATACAGGGATTTCTGTAAAAAGAATACACTCCTATTTGAAGAAAAGTTCTTCTATTCCACAAAGATAGAGGAATGTAGAAAAGATTTTACCTTTGCTGAAGTCCTGGCAGACAGGTTCAACAATTTCTTCATGAGGAAAACAACAATCATCATGAATCAGATCATTTTTGATTCCCCAAATTATGTTTAACAGGAAACTGCTTGAAATGTTTCAACCAACTTCTGATGTTGAGGTCAAGAAGATACCACCAAGTCTTGGAACAAGTCATGTGACTTGGGTTCAATCCCCACTAACCGTTTGAAGAAATATGTGGATCACCTTCTGCCACTGCTAATAGCCATTATCAATAACTCAATGGCTGAGTCAGTGACGTCTTTGTGTTTGAAACGAGCCACCATAACTCCTGCTGCTTAAGAGATATGGGTTGGATAAGAAAGATTGGAAGAATTTTCGTCCTATTTCTAACCTTACTTTCATCTCTAAACGTATTGAAAAGATAGTAACAAGGTGTATAGAAGAGTAGTTAGAGAAAAATGACCTCAATGACAGTTATCAGTCTGCTTATTGTATGTGAGGTCATTCAACAAAAACTGCTCTCTTGAAAGTGTAAAGTGACATTACTTGATGAAGGATCCATCACTGCATTAATTATGCTTGATTTATCTACAGATTTTGTTATAGTCGATCATTCGATTCTACTGAAGCCTTTAGAGTTTCCTTTGGCTTCAAAGAAAAGGCCCTAACCTGGGTCAAATCGTACCTCTCTGGCAGTATTTCAGTGGCGGATAAAACATTATCAGATGTAAGGCTTCATTTTGATGTACCACTGTGATCCGTTTATGTACCAAAGAATTACTGCGTGTATGCTAAAACCGTCGGTGAAATTATTAAACGGCATAATATTAAATATAATTGTTATGCGGGTGATAATCAAGTCTTCATCTTCAATTGCTGTTTATATTGATGACATAAGTGTTTGGATGAACAACATCATGCTGAAATTGAATAAAGATAAGACCGAATTCATTATTTTCTCATCCAAGCAGCATGCAAATATTCGCATTAAGGTAGGATCCAGTTATATAAATTATTCTTTGTCTCTGAGAAATCTAGGATTTATATTAGATAAAAAACTAGGAACGGAGAAACAGGAGGATGTCTTGTTGTTATCAAATAAGAAACATTCGTAATTACACAAATGATGAGACATGCTAGACTTCAGTCCAAGCTCTTATAATTTATCGACTGGACTATGGTAATGCATTGTTATAGAATATCACTCTTTCTCTTACAACCCCTCTACAGCGAGTGCAGAACTCACCGGCACGTCTTGTGACACTCACTCGTAAAGGGGAACATATAATTTCAGTTTTGTCCTAGCTGATCCTGTTTCACGCATTCAAGGTACTGAGTAGAACACCAACCCTGTATCTAAGTGATCTGATTCAAAAGTATGTACCAGCGAGAATATTGCAAGCTGGGTTGTTATTCCCTTTTGACGGTATCAAACTTTCATGCAACAATGTACGGAGAGAAAGTTTTCCGAGCATCAGCTGACTGGCTGTGAAATAAGTTACCAAATTATATTAAACTTGCAGCAAGTAAAGATATTTTTGTAAGATACTTAAAACCTACTTAAGTATTGGTCTTATAAATTGTCAGTCGATCTGTAATACATCTGATGAAATATCTGATGCTGTTAAGGATATGGATCTTGATGCTCTTGTCATTACAGAGACTTGGCTGACTGGTAATGTTTCAGACCAGAATATTGTTGGTGATGTGACTCCAGCTGGATATTCATTCCACCATGCAGCTCGGATTCAAAAGAAAAGCGGGAGAGTCGGCATTCTTCTCTGTGATTCTTCGAAGTGGCCTGAAAGCAGCAAATATCTTCAAGGAATTTGTTGACTCTCTTGCTACAAACAGTGGTCATATGTTGATCTTAGGTGATTTCAATATACACTGGGATTGCCAGAGGAATGCAGATACCAAACAACTGGCTGACATTCTTAGATCTGCCAATCTCAGGCAGCATGTCCAAGAAAGAACACACAGACATGGTTACATCTTAGATCTTGTCATCTCCCGTGATGATGAGAATTTGATTAAGGGTGTGTCAGCTAAAGTTATTTCATATTTAAGATATAAGTCAATTGACAAGGAGGCTTTTCTTTTCTGATCTGTGAGTCTCTTCTCCGGTATTCGATCCACCGGATTATGTGGATCATCTGGTGGATTTCTATGATAGTACATTGAGAGACATTGTAGATGAACATGCACCTTTAAGGACAAAGGAAATGCCTAGCAAACCAATGCTTCCATGGTACAATAAGAACATACAGGCTGCAAAGAGACACAGAAGGCATTGTAAGCAGCTGTGGATCAGGACCAGTTTGTGTGTTCATTTTGAAATGTTCAAGGTCAGTAAAATTCTTGTTAAAAATACCCTTGCCTCTGCTAAATCTGAATATTATAATAAAAAGATCAAAGCATCCAAGGGAAATCAAAGGACTGTTTTCAGTGTTGTGAATAAAGTATTACATAAAGTCAAACTGTCCTCCCAAATAATATCAACTCAGAAAAAGATATGGTCCATTGTTTTAATAACTTCTTCTGTCAAAAAATATTAAATATACATAGTGGGTTCCAGTCCAGCACCTTATCACAGGGTAAGCCATTGGTAGAAGAGTCCTGCATATCCATGATGGATACATTTGAGCCTTTTACAGAGACTGATATCAGATAGTTGCTGAAAAGGTCATCTAATGCTTTCTGTGCAGTTGACCCTATGCCTACATCTCTTGTGAAAGATTGTTTGGATGTTCTGATAAACCCAATTACAAATATAGTTAATAAATCATTATCTCTGGGTGTTTTCCCAAGATCCACGAAAGCTGTCCTTGTAAAACCATTAATAATAAGTTATAGAAAAGGCAGTTGCTTTCCATCTAAACAAATATTTAATCAATAATAAATAACCTTAATGAATCACTCCAGTCTGCCTATAAAAGGGGTCACAGCACTGAACAGCCCTGGACCTGTCTGCTGCGTTTGATACAGTTGACCATAATGTACTTTTTCTAGGTTAACAAACATGTTTGGTCTGTCAGATAAAGTACTTGAATGGTTTAGATCCTATCTAGAACAATGCTCCCAGAGAGTGTCTGTTCATGGTATTTTATCTGACATTCAGTTTTTGTTATCTAGTGTACCACAGGGTTCAGTTCTTGGTCCTCTGGTTTTCACAATGTATACCCATCCTCTTGGGATCATTGCGCAGCGATATGGGGTTAAATATCACTTGTATGCTGATGACACACATCTGTATATATCACTGGATCCTGACAATGAGTTAAATTTCTCCTCTTCCTTGAAGAATTTATAACATTATATTGCTGATATTCGGCTACGGATGACTCAAAATCTTCTAAAACTAAATGATAATGAAATAAATATTTTATATTTGGCATCACCACATTGTGTTAAATCCCTAAAGACACCAGCATTATAGATGGGTGCATCTTCGATTACCCCTAATGGGTCAGTAAAAAATCTAGGGGGTATTTTTTACCAATGTATTAACATGCATGAACATGTCACATCAGTATGCCGAGCTGCCTACTACCATCTTAAGAACATCCACTGTTTAAAAGCATTCTTGACACAAGAAACACTTGTAACTGTAGTCCATGCTTTTGCTACATCTCGTATAGACTATTGTAACTCCCTGTTATATGGCATATCTAATTATAACATTAATCGCATTCAGCGAATTCAGAATAGTGCAGCTCGCATTGTAACAAATACTAAAAAATATGATCATATCACCCCAGTTCTTCAAAAACTACATTGGCTACCTGTTAGACAGTGTATCCATTTCAAAATTTTGTTAATAACTTATAAATCTATTAATGATATGGCGCCAGAATACCTGTGTGAACTGGTTTCCATTAGAAAGTCATCCCGAAAACTCAGGTCATCCAGTCAGATACTATTGCAGGTGCCAGTGTCTCGGCTCAAGTCATATGGTGATTGTGCGTTTAGTGTTGCAGCGCCCACTTTGTGGAATAGGTTGCCGGCAAATATTAGAAAACCATCGTCTCTTGAAAATTTGAAATCTCTTCTAAAAACACACGTTTTAAATCATTACAGGGTTTTTACAGACATATTATTTGGGGTATTATTATATTGTATATTATTTGTACAGCGCCTTTGAATGGCTCCTGCTAATAAGGGCGCTTTATTAAATATACATTATTATTACTTATTTGAATTAGCCTAATCAAAGACTATTTATAACAAGACGTGTCACTTCTTATTTTAACATGGGGCGCCATTTTGAATTCATAGAGCGCAAGGGCCCTAGCGACAGGAGGTAGATTGTCACGGACAGCTCCCTTCGTTAACATGGCGTCTAATGGCACTGGTTCATTCTGCGCCGCTTTCGGCTGCAGTAACAGGAAAAGTATGCCCAAATAAAGACATTCCCGAAAGGAAATGAAAGCTAGTGTAAAAAATTTATATGATATGGCTTTTTTTAAAATTAAATATATTTAAAAAATAAGCATAAAAATTTGAAATAGACACGCCCCTATTTGACATGACCCAAGCAGTAGGCTCAAGCAAGATCTATGTAAATCTATATTTGTTTCAGACAAAATCTTATTAAATTTTATTGAACAATATCAACCTATTAATCACAAAATGGGTATGTAAGATATACATAAGCTTACAGTTACATGTACTGTAGCCACTGAAGCTGTTATTGGCGGGAGGTATATTTTAATTTGTTATTGTTAATAATGTAATTGGACTTCTAAAATTACATTACTATAATCAGATATTTTTCCCTAATTACAGTAATTATAAGTAGCTGAGTATTTACATGATTACCAGCATCCATATTTATTTTTAAACGTAAGCAATTGCATGGTACTTATAGATATATATGGACTTCTATTTATAATTTAAATGTTATGAAATTAATTATTAAATACCTTAACTAGTGGTACAAACATTCATTTTGTTATTTTTTTCTATTGACAGAAGTAAAAGTTTGTTTATTAATTGTTGTCATTCAGATATATGATGAGGAAACTTTAAATTACTTGAATACTAATTCTAGAGTGTATGATATGCACTTGGAATTCATGAACGAGACAAGAGATAAACTTATCTAGAATGCTATTCCAACTATTTTTGATGTACCAAATCCATCTCATGCATCCACTGAAATCAAAGAGGAAGGTATTAACAGATAGGAGACCAATACAGGATACAGGGCCAGCTGTGATGGTAATTAATATTTATAAAGATTAATGGTGAAAATTGGTATTATAAAATTAATTCAATAAGAAACAAGGCATCAAACACATGAAATTTTGTCAGCCCATTTCATATCTTAATACAAAAAAGGATTACCAGCACCTGAATTAGTACCTGAATGTTCAGCTCATGTGCTATAATTGGTATACTTCTCTTCATAACTTAAATGTATATCAAATTAAATTCTTTAACCAACTTGAAAAAAGGAAAACATGTGTTTACACATTGTGTATGCACTTGGTTCAAGTCATTATTTTACAAGGTATTGTTCTGTTTCAGTCCTTGAAGTTCTATGATGATGAGATACCATATAAACAGGCCAATCTCTTGGATACAGATTTACTGGTGTTGGATGTGATAGATGATTTTGAGTTATCTGTTACAGTAGTCAATACATGTGTCTATTACATCTCTGGGTATATTCTGTCTAACTTTAAACAGTTCACTGATTTGGACTAAATGTCATATTTTTGTAGTAGTGGTTGTTTAGAGCTGGAAGCAATTTGGATGGAAGAGATTTGATGCCGCTTATTGTATGAAAATACTAATTTCTCTATCGCTAACATGTTAACGCAAACATAAGCATTGCTAATATTCCATGCATATTCTTTGTTCTTAGCTGGGCAGACCTATATTGCATGGTCTATATTATTGAGTTGTAGACTTTAAATGAACTTATGATTTGTTTAGTTAATATATGACAAAGGGACATGATGAATATATGGTGAATTGTGTTATGGCTGCGTTATAATAGCTGTATATATCATTATATATATATATATATATATATATATATATATATATATATCAAATAAATAAAAATGTAGACTATGATAAACTGACATGATGAAAGTATGTTTGCATGCATTTACCTCATATATATCTAATTGTTTTCATTAAAAAAAATTGTGAAAATTACGCCTTCCACACACAAAGCTGTGAAATAATCTAAACCAAGTTCACTTATTTTCTGATCAGCTGTTAAGTGATCGCAAGTTGTGGGCTATGAATTAATTAAGTGACTGGGCTGTGAAATCACTTAATTATTTATTTACAGTTTCAGAGCTTCGTTTCCTTCGATATCATGTGTGCACAATTAAAGTGTTAATTAATAAAAGATATGTGATCATGTAACATATAGTACTAGTATTGGCAATTCATTTCAACCATGCGCACACATGTACACGATCACATGTGGACAACCGGAGAGCTTTTGTTTATCTGAGAAATACCTCCGGTCGCTGGAGGCGCCACTGGTTCAAAATTCAACATGGCGCGGCAAGAATAACGCCTCTCTATATTTAAGCTCTCAGGTGAGACTATACCAAATGAAAGTAAACGAAAGTAGGTACTTGTATATGAATATTTACAACTACTTAGCCATAAATATTTTCAGGGCCTATTAATAGTTTGTACTTTGAGTTATATGTTCCATTTGTTTCTCTTTTATTTCAGAACCTTATTTTAATTATAAGTATACAATTTACATGTTGCAGAGAGTGGAAATATTAAATTATTAGTTAGTCAGCATATAATATCGACGATTGCAATTATAATGCATGCTTTTCATCATAACGTAAACCATGGTTTGTTAATTCGAAGTGATTGCGTAGCGGAGTATCCAAACCATGTTCACTGGCGCTAAAGGTCCGAGCAGTCAATGCGCATGCGCTGGCTCCTGATAGCGGCTAACGCTTGCGCATGCGCTGACTCCCGAACCCGTTATCTCTATATTTGTTTAAATATGGCGGTCGAACATAATGCAGTTTTATTTGGTCTAAAGTTAGATTGAGGCTTTCGACATCTTTGAAGATCTTTAAACAAGAATGAAGGAGGTCGAACATATCACATCAGTCCATCTATATCGACGTGATTGTAAGACGTTGGCTCGGATCTTTTTATATCCGCATCCGAGTATCCGAAACAAGCCAAGATAGGCTCATGCTCGCTCAGTGCTCGGCTCTTTATCACCCGCATACATGGTTCCGATGGTCGGCTTGCGGCTCCGCGTCCGAACACCAGAAAAACGCACATTTTATATAATTCTAGGCCCGCCGCCGTACGTAATAGCGATATTTCGGACCGCATTAATTCTACTATCTTATTTGCGCCTTCCTTCACACATAGAAGACGGAAGATGTTCAGTCTATTCATACAATATGTCTCTCCAGTAAAACGCGTCTGTATCGAGCTGCGAAAGGCACTGCTTCCTTGAGTCACTGCTTTCTTCCCTGCTCATGAGACTTGCTTTGTTTTTCGGGGAGAATCCCCAGACTATCGCTTATTCAGCACAGCCTCTATGTTGGAGTGGGAACAGTACGGAAAGATGGAACCGAAATACCCGGAGGGTTGTCATTGCCAGGGTGTTTTACGTCCTCGTGGGTTTTTAACGTCCCCCTTTATTTTTAATAATTTAGTGGAGAAGACAGCGCCATTTAACGTGGTCAGGCACCCACGATGTTGTGAGCCGAGAAATAAATATCTGGAAAGGTTTCGACCTCTTGCTGGGATCGAACCTGTGACCCTTGGCATCAAGTGCCGGGTGTTCTGTGCATCTTATAATGCACACACTCCACCAGTTGAAAATCCCTGAATATTTGACAATATCTATATCTACTTTGTATGTATATTCATGTTTAAAGTGGCCAAGCATATTTATCCTCAAATCTTTGATTCAACGTTTGTACAAAATAAAAATATACATAATAATGGAACTAGACATATTGAGTTATACTGTAGTCCCATAGCCAAGACAAACTTGATGAGGAATTCGTTAAGATGTGCTGGTGTTATCATTTCGAATAAATATACTGTATTAAGCGATTAAGATTTACCTTACATAATAAACTGACAAACTAGTATTACTTTCTTATCAGAATGCGTAAACAAATACTTTACTTATATATTATGATTTTATATTTGCTGTTAATTTGTATGCATTGACTAATTAATATACCAACCTTTGTCAAAATTCCCGTATCATCCACCCAGTAGCACATGATTGAATAAATTGATTGATCACCAAACCTATCAATGTCTTGTAGTAATCCGACTGTTACTCGCAATTATCTAAACTATTTACCAAGCGACTATTGTTTTCGGACAGAAATCCTTCAATTAAACAAAAAATGTACCTAACTGAAAATTGTAAACAAACACGTTTGTCTGACTATCTCCACATGCTTTTCCATAATAAATTATCCTCTTCGGCAATATTCTGTTTCACGACTCAAGTTAAGTAATAACCAAAGAAATATAGACTGAAATATGACAGTATTTTTTAAGTCTGCAAATTAAAATATTGATAATGTAATAATTATTTGACCGTCAAGTACACCGGTAATTGACACCAGTTCATCTGATTTCTGATATAATGAAAAAACAACAATTGCAGAGTTAATCTTTTCGAGAGATACTTTGTTTGTATTTTGTGAAATCCATTTAGCTTTTTGAACAATCATCACGGTTATTTAGAATGTCCACATTATATTTCCGGGATGTACTACACACACATGGTTAGTGTTAGCTGATAGTAGAGACATCACAGGTTGGTGTTAGGTGATAACAGAGACATCACAGGTTGGTGTTAGGTGATAGTAGAGACATCACAGGTTGGTGTTAGGTGATAACAGAGACATCACAGGTTGGTGTTAGGTGATAGTAGAGACATCACAGGTTGGTGTTAGGTGATAATAGAGACAACACATGTTGGTGTTAGGTGATAGTAGAAACATCACAGGTTGACGTTAGATGATAACAGAGACATCACATGTTGGTGTTAGGTGATAGTAGAGACATCACAGGTTGGTGTTAGGTGATAGTAGAGACATCACAGGTTCTTGGAGTATGTCATATAGGTCAGTGTATTGTCATTTGTTCTCTCCAAGTAAAAGATAAAGTAAATAATTATCATCTCTCGGAGTAATCTGAAATATATTGGGATATACCAAAATTAATATTACTAAATATCACAATTCCTTACTTATCATACATTTCCTGTATATCAAATGAATCAGTAGATGTCACTGATTATAATTATACATCATTTGTAAATATTTGTAAAGCATAAGAGGTTTCCAAGATAAAAATGTATTAATCAAAATACAGCGTCCCGGTGGGATGGCGATTTTGGAATTTGAGAGTACCTCATTTTGAGGGTGATTTGTGAAAAATGGTCGAAGCGGATAGTTGTTGATGGATTCTGAATTCAGGAGACAGTTGTCATTAAGAAACAACCCTCAGACCTTTTCGTAAACAAAACATAAATAAAATACCCCTAGCTCTCGGTCTATTAGAACAGTAACCAAAAATTCCACATTAATAATCACGAAATATAGTTGATTTCATAAATATATAGGAACAATCTAATTTACTGAAGGGTCGCCATTACGGCTGCACCGGAAGTCAGATTCGAAGGTGGGAAGGAGAAATCTCAAATGCTCTGACGTCATATGAGCGTTCTCTAGACTGTCGCGAATTATAGTTTCTCTTGAGCGTTAATATCTCAGCCATTTTGAATCATCTTCCTCTTGTAAGGTTCCTTCTGGCTCAAACTGATATAGTTATATGTTATTCATGACGTAATTTTAACAAGATAATGACGTTTAGTTCTGGAATAATTCTTTGACCACACTTGTTTACATGCTTTTGTACGGGCTCTACAGACTTCATGTCAACCAGATGCGTTGAAGTGACGTCAGCATTCAGGAGCTTCCGGTCTCTGCTTAGCTTCAAAATGGCGGCCCCAACAAGCCATTAAAAGTCGATTAATCAGCACTTTGAACTGGATTATTTAATATTTAACATTTTGACATTATTTATGATATTTGTGAGTATAGCTGTATTAGTCCTGAAAATTTGAAATGAAGGTGGGCTATCTCTTTCAATTATTTTTTGAACTTGTACTTGATAACATTGAAAATAATTATATTGAGGTGGGATGTGAAAACCAAACATTACTCATTGAAAGATTAACCGTTTTGGAAAATGCTGATATCTAAATAAGTAGCATTTATTCTTAACTCTTATTCAATTATATTAGTAATAATATTCTAAATATGTAATTATCTTGTCTAGCCAATTATCCAGCAATGTGATATGAAGTTGTGCTTTGACCTTCTCCCCAGCAGAGTGTCATGACAAGAGGGGAAAAGGTCAATGTGTCCTCACTTGCTGTTCTGGTCATTATTTCCTGTTGGCCAACTGAACCTCACTCACATTAAAAAGTTGCGACTTAAGCAAACCCATTTTGAACTCTTGAATGACAGAAGTGACATTCTATAAATCAATAGATAACTTTATCAAGACATTTACTGATACAACGCCTACTAAATATATTGAAGTTTCAAAATAATTTCCTCAACTCCAATGACCACATAAGGCAATAAAAATTGAAACATCGCAAATAATTGCCACACGTATAAACGATTCAATGGACACTTGTTTTGTTTCAGATATTCTGAAATTCGAAAACGTTATCCCCAATTACAAGGAAAAATAGAGAACTATGCGACTTATAGATCTAACCCTTTTTGCCAATCCTATCGAAATTAATTTGAAAAGTGGTTCACAAAAGATTATATTTCATTTTGAACATGCAAAATGTTGTTTTCCAGGGGTTCTAAATTCCGGTCAAAACATTCCACACTCACTGCAGTTAATAAATTCGCCTGCGATGTACTTAGGTCACGTAATAATACGGTATCTACATTTAGTTTATTCCTGGATCCTTCCAAGACATTTGACATTATAAATCACATTATGCGATTCTTGTCATGGGCGTGGATTTGGTTCAGGATATAACTTAATAAATGAAACACAATATGTACCAAATACTGATGCTGACTAATAAATCATGGAAATGACATGGGGGATACCTCTACAGTCAGCAATAGACCATTTACTGTTTATTGTGTGTGCGCGCGTGTGTGCGTGCGTGCCTGTGCGTGCGCGCGTGTGCCTGCGCCTTCGCCATACAGTACCTGCAAATGCTATTTAAGAATTAACCTGTTTCTAACGGATCCTATTAACGAATATTAGTTAATTAGAAATATATTATTAACAATTTATCCAATAGTATCCAGTGGTCTGGCTAATTTAATACAATATTATGTCAGTCTCATATTGGTAATTAAGTAGTTTTTTTTTTCTTCTCCTTGAAACATTGCGTTCAAGATGCTATCACATGACAAACTTTTTATAATCGTACGACGCCTGCATTAAAGTTAATTTGATTATTATTGATTATATTAGTGATGATTTAGAGCTGATCTTAATCTATAAAAATGATTTTCCGTTTTAATGTTTAAATTGTTAGTTGGCGTTATGTTACCAAAGAGAAGAAGGTAAACAACAAATAAACAGGAAGTTGGTAGCTGTTACCAGCTGTTAACTTTTGTGCGAGTGAAAGTTTGTTTGTGATTGTGTGTGGCTATTTCAGAAGTTACATCGATAATATGTTATGATTGGTCACTGATTGCTAAATTGATGCAACTTAATTCCACGATTTAGCCAACGTTTACATGCAATTATCGGTGGCTACGTTTTTTTAGCTTATCCAAGCAATTAAATCATAATCTCGAAGCTCAACTACGTACTAGATTTATCCAGACGGTGAGATAGAAACATCAGAAACACGAATAATATGACATAGATACATAATTATCATAAACAGTTTATCACAAATGATGACAACACGTCAAGCGAAATATGAACTATTCGTGTTGCCATTTAATGGAAGAAAGTGTGCGTAAAATTGTTTAAAGACGTCGGTGAGGCAGATTTGTTAACTGCATAGGAATATGAATATAAATCAATAAACACTCGACACATAAAACAAACGGTTAAACACGAGGGGCGTAGAATCCCTGATCCATAACAAGTCGTATCCAGGAGAAATGATGGAATGTTTCGGTTCTTCTGTTATCGAGGCAACAAATCGGCAGACTTTCTGAGGAAGAAAAACACTTCGGCAGTGATCACCTTCTTTCTACATGTGTGATGATGGAAGAGGTAATTAATTAATTAATTCATTCATTCATTCATTCACTCAATCATTCATTTAGTCAATGCATATACATAGGTTAATTAGTAGCGTGACAGGCCATAGACTTCTAGTACCCGGATTTAAATCTCGATCTAGTTAGGTGTGAAGGGTGTGTTATCTTTCACTTAACCTTTAGAGGTCACGTGGCTGATTCAGCCAACCATGATCCCAAAAGTTGCCACACAATAACAATAGTCCACATCGTATATTCATATGTTCATTCGTTCGTTCGTTCATTCGTTCGTTCGTCACATTACTCATGTGTGAATAGGTTCCTGAAGAGGAATATCGAGGCTATCTTTCCGTGCGTCTTCTCCTGTCAGTTGAGTACTACTGTAGCCCAATCGTAGCGCTATTACTTGCAAACTTCCATATCAAAGTTCAAGCGTTATCTCTATTTGTGAGCTGTTCTTGTTTTAGCGAGTTGGTATTCTCAGCTGTAGTCAACGCTGAGGATAAACAAAACAAAATCATTCTCTTATTCGTCTTCTGTGGGCGATGTAGTAGGAGGTAGTATCATTCATTCATTCGTTCATTCATTCATTCATCCATCCACACACCCATGTGTTCATTCACATTATTCAGCTGTGGACGAATGTCTGACGGAATTGAACAATAGCATGTGTTGTAGAAATTCATGGAACCTTGCCGTGAGCTATATATCATTCTGGAGTGATTGCAAAAGCGTGATTGCATAATTCACCCAAAAAAAGTTCAATACATCAAATAGAACACATCGTGTCGCCATCAGTGTCTTAAGATGTTATATCAATCAGTTCATTGTTTCGATGTTGCTGTTCTTCTTTCTCGTCTGCCTCTTCCGTCTGACCGCCATTGCACAACATTCAACAATCAACACCACTAAAGATATAGTGACGCCACTAGCCAGGATGACAAACAGCCAGAAACTATCCTCAACCGCTATGGCAGATCCGGACGCCGAGGCCTGAGTTAGATCTCCGCACAAATCCTTGACCTCGTATTTGTTCTCCCAGAACTTCGTCAGTCCCATCTCCATCATTCGGCGTATTCTGGAACGAGAGCGAGAGATTGACATCGGATAAAAAAGATGGACAGAGAGGTGTCTTGTACCGTTTGTGATGGTTTTCAGTTTGTACTCTGTTATGTCATGTTGGTTCGATTATTTTATTTCAATCAGTATTTATTTGTTTTAAAAGAATTTTGGGATGTCAAATGGCATGAATTTATACATATATATATACATACATTTAAATATGGTATAATACCATCATCTCTATCAATCAACTCTTATTTGTGACTCTCTCTCTCTCTCTCTCTCTCTCTCTCTATCTATCTATCTATCTATCTATCTATCTATCTATCTATCTATATATATATATATATATATATATATATATATATATATATATATCGCTCTCTCTCTCTCTCTCTCTCTCTCTCTCTCTCTCTCTCTCTCTCTCTCTCACACACACACACACACACACACACACACACACACACACACACACACACACACACACACACATACATACACATAACACGCACACACACATATACACACACACACACTCTCTCCCTCCCTCCCTCTATCTATCTATCTATCTATCTATCTATCTATCTATCTATCTATCTATCTATCTATCTATCTATCTATCTATCTATTATCTATCTATTATCTATCTATCTATCTATCTATATCTCTCTTTCACTCTTGCCTTTACTATCTCTCTTGTATGTGTTTTGTTTATTTGTTTTGTTTGCTATGCTACATGTTATGTCGTTTCTACTTATGTTTTCAGTTAAAGCGTACCAACATTAATCTGTGCACCCGATAGTTATCATTACTATCTAATTGTGACACATCTGTATGCATCTTTGTGGGTTATATTTTATTACATACATAAAATAATTTATTTTCATAGCACATCCTCCTTTAATACTAATATGTAATGTTTAGATGGTACACCCCGAATGTAAATTTGTTGCTCAGATAACCGTTGAGCATACGACTAGTCATTAATCAGGGGATTTTATAAAGGCTGTTCTAAAAAAAAACAATTCGGTTATTTTGTAAGAACAAGAGAGTTTATTGTCATAAAATCGGATTTGCAGTGCGACGTCTGTTGTTTAACTGCTTTGGCCATCTCGGGTCGACCAAGCTAACTTTCCCGACAAATAATCCTTTTAGTAAAAAAATTACAAAAATGTTATATTTAACATAATGAATGTTTCATAAAATTGAGTGAGTTAGTGAGTGAGTGAATAAGTCAGTCAGTCGTTCAGTCAATCAGTTTCATAAACATATACATCAGTTTCTAAATGAATTTAAAAAAGTCGTGAAATCGCCTAGTGAGATATAATTTATATAATTCTACAGTTTTTGTTTTGGTTTTTTGTTGAGACTTACACAAACTAGAAAAGCAAATGAACAAGTGCAGTGAAGAATTTTATTACTCTAAATACTCTGTTATGGTATAGAAATATAGATGTTGTGTCAGTTGCGGGCGGTCAATCACCCCACTGAACAGACAACTCTTTGGGAAATGCTCATTTCGGGGGTTATTTTTATTGGAACGACAGGTTGTCGGAGTAAACAGGTTTGGATTATACAGGACATGACTGTATAAAGGTTAAGGCGCAAACTTACAGTTTATTGAAGTGTTTTATTTGCGGTGATCCCTTCCTCATGCCGATGCCGAAACCGGAAGGAAAATACTCTTCCGGAAGAAGAACGAACGAGCAGGATCCCGTCAGGATCATTCTGTTTCTAATAGCCGTTTTATCGGCCGTGTACAGGATCGAAGGATCCTTCGTCATCCGGGCAATGGCGTCGGCGGATCCCTTTACGAATGACTTGCTCGGTGTTTTCTGGATCTTCTGCCATAATGCTTCGTAGGTAGAGCCTTTACGAGAACTCTATAGGATTCAAACGATACATATTCAAAGCTTGTTATTCGACAATGTTATCTACGAATGGCTTTTCAATAAATTAAAGAAATGGATATAAGTACGCCAAGAGCTGACTCATGTTTATAGTAAGTCAAATTGACTTATTGAAACTCCCCTTTAAAACTTTACTCGTCTCCCTATCACTTAAATTGCATATGTAATTGCATAAAACGGCATTTATTCGACTGTTCGTGCGAAATGCTAAAGCTGGCCTCTGCAGAAACGCCTCCACGAAGTGGTGAAGCTAACGATCTGCTTTCTGGATATGAGTAGTGCCAATAGATGCATTATATCCATGGTCATTACCGTTTTACGCTAAAAGGAGTCAATACCTGAAGCTATCAAGACAAATGTATGACTGGTAAACTCAAAATTTAGCGGGTGTTTGATTCGACTTATCAATTGGCTGCTACTACCCTTTTGCTTACTCCTATATGAAGCAAAAAACACAACAGTTATATGGAGTTTGGGAGGATTATCCATTTTTAATTAATTAATTAGTTTTAAAAAATTATTAAAGAGACTTTCCCAGACTTTTTGTCCCCTTTCTCAATGACTTAACCAATATAAAAAGGAAACATATTCTCAAAGTTTTGGTTTATCGCTAACAAAAACCGAATAATACTGTCACTGAGCAGCAGATTTTCACGGATACCTGGAACAACGCCTCTCGGATGGATCCCGGTTTTATCGCCAGGGTGTAGTCATCTCGTTTGGCTATCTCTCTGAGTGTGGTGAAGGGCATGTTGACCTTGCGGACGGCTAAAGATGCCGTCAAGTTGCCTGTATATGTTGCCATAGTGATGATGACTGTCAGCCAGAAGCAGAAGAAGACCAGACGAACAGAGAGACGTTTTAGTGACAAGTTGGCGCCTTTTTTAAAGAAGAAAGAACAAATGAAATAAACCATCTTTCAGACTATCACATTTTCTGTAATTGTTTGACGCAGATGATGATGATGATTGATGTTTTACGGCCACTTGTGTGCACATGGTAGACTAAATGGGCCGGTTTTTAAAGCAGATAAACAAACAGACAGTCAAACAAATAGGCAGACATATAGACAGAAACACAGACAGAAATACAGACAAGGTGAGTGAGTGGGTGAGTGAGTGAGTGAATGAATGAGGGGGTGGGTGATGGGTGGGTGATGGGTGGGTGAATGTGTGCGAGAATGAGTGAGTGAGTGAGTGAGTGAGTGAGTGAATGTGTGCGAGAATGAGTGAGTGAGTGAGTGCGAGAATGAGTGAGTGAGTGAGTGAGTGAGTGAGTGCGTGAGTGAGTGAGTGAGTCAGTCAGTCAGTCAGTCAGTCAGTCAGTCAGTCAGTCAGTCAGTCAGTCAGTCAGTCAGTCAGTCATTTAGGCGATCAAGGAGATAGACGGACGGACAGACGAATACGGTCACCTTGAAACATGATTACGCCATAACACTGAAACAGCATGTCTTCAAAGGCATCCTTTTTGTCATCGATAGATAAGTAAATAAAGAATCGTTCAAATAACCACAGTACAATAGTCGGGATCAAAGGCAGACATACGACAGCCAACCAAACATTTTTGTTGAATACCTGGAAAAAAAGATGAGTACTATACAGCAAGTGCTCTAACTCGTTATCAAAGTTGACTGTGAATGATGAAGCATTAATGACACACACAATGATATTATGATGGTCCTACCTCGTAGAAGAAGCCCCAACGTTTCCAGGGTAGATTAATCAGGACGGCGTTGGTCTCTTCGTGGTGAGGCGTCGTGAAATCAATGGCACTGGCTCTTTCTTTGCTTATCGTTATCCCTCCAAGACAAAAATCAGCCTTCTGTATGTGTGTAGGTGACGGGGGGGGGGGGGTGATACTTGTTAATCTTGACAACGTTCGTGTTAGCTTTATGATCAATTCAGGACAATAAACATTTCGTTCTTGTTTTGTTTTACGTATTGAGACAACATAGATCAAATAGAGTACTATTATAATTGATGCCAAAACAGAGAAACTAGAAAAGTGTACTTATTTGTAAAGTACAGTAACTGATCGTGTTATACCTTCGCGTCTTTAAACTACCAATTTATGTGGGGTCTTAATTAATTATTGTTACTCTAAGGGGTGTAGCAGTGAAAACATGAAGAAATGTGTCGTGTTTCACGGAAGACAATACGTTTTCGACATAAATACTCAGAACGCGACCATTAGAAGCTATATATACGTTAGTCGAAAACGAAGAGATAGAAAAAGATCTCAGAGAGTCGTGGGGGGGCACATGTTAATGATATAGGTGGGATAAATACATACCCGTAGATGGAAAGGAATAACACAGCAGACATGTCGTGTTTCGCCTAACACCACACATTTTCAACGACATTACACATAGAGATATAATACGATTTTTTTTAGATAGGCCAAATTGAACACTGAGTGGGGTTTAAGAACCGGAATAAATAGCTCCTAACTCGTGGCAAGTTAAAGGCCACATTCCACAGACTGTGGTTAAGGCTGACAGCTAGTCTCCTGTATTAGTATATGGTGTATATGGTGCTAATAGTAGAGATTATCAAAACAAAGGACTATAAGTAGGATGGAGACTTACACCATAGAGAACCATGCCGACCATTCCGTTCCATTTACCGTCGGAACCTACACTGCCCCATTTATGATCGACAGGTGGCACTACCTCCAGACTACAATATATCAGATAAGATAAGAGAGGATAAGGCGGAATGATGAGACAGGCTACGATCGTTTTCTTTATAGATCGGTGCCAGACAACAATACTAAACACTAATAGGGAACATATATTCACCGACAAGCATAATGTTATGGGAAGGTAACGCAATCAACCGAAATAACATCCAATCAGATGAAATAAATATGTGACAACATTAACAGTGAAACTACGAGAGAGATGAAAGGCAAGCCAGTGTAGGATGTGGAAAAATAGGTTATAATAGGATAAAATCATATTCCTTTTAAGTAGGCACGGAGCAAGAACGAGAAATTAATAGGTGCAATATTCACCTACAATCACAAACATAATAAAATGAGGGTGAGTTAGTGTAATAAAAACGAACATCACGTAATAAGATAAAATATAACTCAATTAATAGGGAAATTTGAAGACAGAGGAAAGGATGGGATAAGACAAGATACAAGATCGCGTTATATTATGGGTTATAGTAGCATAATCTTCGTTCTAATTTTTGTACATATCAAAAATAATATATGTCAACTAACGTCCTATTCACCGACAATAACAAACAATGAGATGAAAATGTGTGAAATACAGTAAGTCATTTCGTTGTTTTCCGAAATGTGTACTTGAAAAGGGGTGCATAATTCGATTTCTAGTATAAAAGAATGGGGAGGATGCATTTTCTCAATATAATTGTCATATATTATCGGTGAGATTCACGTACCTATAATTAAAATGTTTGCCCAACAAGCGGACGATCTCGTAGCCCATTCCACCATCAGATTTATTATCGACTGGCTCGAGATAATATGGTGGATACTGAAATAAGTGTAATGATCATTATCATCATCATAATCATCCTCATCATCATCATCGGCATCATCATCATCATCATCAGCTATGTTATAGAGCTACAGATTTTTGTCTTTCCATATAAAGAGCCACTGTATTAATTTATGCATTATTTATCAAAGTTAGATTTTAAAGAACAAGACAATAGTAATACCCCCCTCTGTCAGTCAGATATAAACCGCACCGATTCGAAACTCTCATAGTTTTGACTTTTCAGCACAACTTGCGTACAGTATTTATCACGAAATGTAATTTAGCTGAAGGAGCGACATTATACCGAAATAAAAATAAAACGGTTCTGAAAAAAAGCAACACCACAAAAGGTTGGTTTTCTTTTGTGCAATAAGCAAAGCAGCAATGTGCGCATCAAATCTCCAAACTCACATCGCCTCCCGCAACAATGATCTTCCTGCCATAGAACTGCTGAAAGACGGCGGACACGATCCTGTCGTCTCTGTTCAGGATCTGATCCGGACTGCAATAGACGCCAACAAACATGTAATCGGGTCGTTTGTTACAATCAGACATACATCTCTCTATCCGGAATGCCGGCTCTGGGCCCTTCAGGTGTCTAGATTGGAACATTACCTACGAGGAGAGCTTGACGTTAGTTAAGTCTTAATTTTATTTATTTTAAATTATTTATTTTTTCAACTCGGTATTTGTTCTACAGATTGCGTTCAGTAATTAACATTCGCCGGAAGTTAATCAGATTGGGTCATCGGGGTGTTTCTCGGCAGAATATTATTATTATCATTATTAATGCAGTTATTATTATCAAATACCGTTTTATTAAAATAAAATTAGCACTGCATAAACTATAATAAAATATTAGATATCGTTGCAGCAACGACTTCCGTCTTCTGTTTTATATATGCACACCGGCGAACGCTTGCGAACGTTCGCGCTACTTAATGTAACCGAACAAGAAAGTTGTTGACAATTACACGAGTCGTACACGGAACTGTTGTGACCCACCTCGGTTAGTTTCACTTTAGAATAGACCGTTCGCTCGTACCAAACAACGCCAACATTGTCGCCATCTATCACTAAGTGACTCAAATTGCCGATGTGCATAAACGTCCCCTTTGTGGTTAGTAAATAGTTAGAACGCTTCAGGGTCTCTTTGGCTTCCGCTTTGGCGGTTTTAATCTGAAAAGTAAAATCGAAACTTTTGTTATATATTTATAGATATAACGAGCCGTCGCCTGGAACAATGGGAAGCGTACCGCTAGGATGACAACAGGCGAAATGAGTTAATGGCAAAGGTGATGGATAATTGATGAATTGACTAATTAGCAACCGAAACTGTGCCATTGAACTACGAATGTACGCGCGCGGTTTATAAATCAGAAATATGTTCTCGTACTTTGAATGGGATTCGTTGCTTACGCGAGAATATGGATTCATTAACACCTCCAGTCATTCATGATTGTGAGTGCGCGTCTAAGTGGCGTGTACACATAAAACGTACGGCGTTATGGGTACATCATCGTAACCTGACGCGGTTTAACGTGTTTATGGATAATGGCAAATTGAGATTCTTCTTTGTAGGCCAATAGTAATTATTTCTGTATAATGGCCGTCATTTTTAGACGGACGCCACTCTTATTGTTCCAATTGTTGCGATGTTCTTTGTTTAATTATTTAAATAAAAACGATATCGACGGCAATAAATAAGCGTCCTGCCCGACAACTGAACCAGCCATTAATGTTAACGAGACAAAGTTGCGGAGATGCAATTATAGAGGAGAGAGAGAGAGAGAGAGAGAGAGAGAGAGAAGGAGAGCTATGTAGGCATATGTAGTGTAGAGGCATACTAATAAGAGATGTAAACATAATACATTTGTTCCACCAGAAATTTAAGTTACGAATCATATACCTTCACCTCGGGGGGGGGGGGGGTCGTAATATTAACAGGATGACGGAACCAGAAACAACGGAAACACAACAAGTCATTTGTCCATAATCATATCCGGAAACAAAAATATCCGGCTAAGTGGAGAAAGGGTAACTTGTGGACATGGCTGGCACGGTCACGTGGTCATGCTCGTCTACGGAAATTATGGCTTTCCAATGAACGTTACTATAAATCTAAGTTGATCAAAGGAATATTGTTATTTATAAATTACAAATGACTTCTCCACCACTTTTTATCTTCTAACGTTTCTAATAAACTTGCCGCTGACTAAATTTTAAACTCTTCTTTTCACTTAAATATTTTATCACTCTTCTTCCGTAGTTAGACAGGAAGATAATGGGGATGAGCGGGGGGGGCTGAAAATATCGAGTACTTTAATGTAGTAAAGATGTCGGCTTGCTGTGTGATGTTGTATAGATTTTAAAACCTGCCGAAGTTAAGTCCTTTACTCACCTGTTGCATTATACTGGCCGTGATGTCATCATCACAGTCAATCATTATGTTATAATAATCATCAATTGTATAGTAAGTCTGAAGGATGTTCGTCAAATCGAAGATTGACGTTGAACAGTCGAGATTTAACCTTTTCGTCCGATCGAGCTGTCCAACTGTAAGGGAACTGGTTTTGACTGTAAAGGAAATGACACTTTGACATTGAGAAGAACATTAAAACGAGGGAAGATCCTGATGGAGATGGTATTAGTAATGATGATGATGATGATGATGATGATAAAACTGATGAAAAGTTACAGTTTAAAAAGCAAGAAAGTATGTAGCATTAAAATATGAGAAAATAATTGGTCTTTAATAATACTACGTGTCTTTATATCAATATAAACACGACCACTTGGGACTATACATAGTTGTACCTAAAGTCAGGTATCCTTTTATCTGGATCTTAATATTTATAGCCTACTGGATTTGAGGTGCTCTCTTAAGCTGCTCTACCCGAACACGGTATTCATCAGACGAAATGAGGAATGAGTTTTTAAAATGGTGATAAAAATGCTCCGTGTGCCATTTGTTTACATATAGCGCTGGCTAAATCCATTCCTGATAGATATAAAGCAGATGTCATCACTGCCGTGGCAGCGTGAAGGAGAATGTAACAAGAAAGTAAAAATATTCCGTAAGGACCATGCCATAACCTGGTTAGAAAACTTGGTATAAATGATGGCGAATTATTGGAAATATTTATCAGACCTTGTTAAACAGATACGTCAAGTCGACTACCATACACATATCGTGTTAAACAGTGTCATCAAAGATTTATTTCGACGACAAAGTGTTTGATGGACCCAGACATCTTTCGAACTCTTCGTAATGGAGGTGCTGTTGTTATGTTTCCGGTAAAACTGCGGAAGCTTTGGGTGATAATTGAGCATATTCGTAGCACATAATCAGTGTAAAGAATTGTTTTAATTTAAATATTTTACTGGCCGTTGACAAGTAATATTCTGTGAAATGATACAGTGGGAGTTATAGTTAATTCTAATTAGCTATTAAATGTCCGATAATCCAATATATAAAAATATGATATAACAGCGCCATGCTAGGCATATTGGGATAATAAGAACATAGTGATCTATAGTTATCGAGAGATTAACTTTAAACATTGTAGGCTTATTTGATAATGTTGACTTATCTGTAGAATCGATTATTTTGCTGATATCCAGCGTTGTTGTTGTGTGCAATTGACACACGCACGCGCGCACGCATGAGCACGCACACACGCATATACATATAAACTAAGTAAACAGGTTGTTATTTTTGTGATCAACAAAACCTTTCTTGATGTTAAGTGATAATGTGGCTGGTAATTAGTTTGACCTTTATAAAGAAAATGTGTTCCAGATTGTCAAATCACTTTCTCTTTTCTGATTAAAGGTGTAACGATAGCCTAGTGTTTTTTAGTACTGCGCTATAAACCTCCAGGTTGTGGGTTAACATCTGACTCATACATGTATTTGATGCTACTCGCTAAACTAACCACTCACTGATACATTCATCGTAAATACCCGGTAGTGGCAATTAAGGACGATATACGGGAGACACAAACGAGTAAAAGGTTTGTGTTTGTTCGTCTTATTTAACGAAATTAACGTCGCCCAAAGTCAATCGAATAAGGTTCAGCAATGGGGATGTATTATATTATAATAGTGTAGGCTGTATCCAACCTATGCGTATCGTTTTCAGCACTGCGATATATTTATTTCACCCGGTATGGCTCGCTCTCCGGAGTGATCAGTCATTCCCTCGCTCCACCTTTCTCATACCGTGTGTCGGGTAAAAGCAACTTTAATCTGAGCGCTGTTCCGGATCTGGGCGGATATTTGCTTTCCGTTGGGTGCGGGGGGGATTTTGAAATATGATTAAAACTCGTGATCATTACTGTTGGTGAATAGAATCGCATCTCGCCAGGCGCTTTGACGCATGATGGCCGCCATTATATCGCCTTGGTGACGTTCTACGGAGTGTGCGCAGTCGTAGATCTGTTGTGGCCAGTCTTGTCTTTCGTAGCAAATACAAGCCACTTTCGCTAAAGGCAGGCTTCCATCTAGTCGAACAGAGCAGTTAATCAACAACATGGTGAAATTATCTGAAATATATCATTATATATCAAATATACATTATATATATATATATATATATATATATATATATATATATATATTATATAAATTATTAATCCAACTATGAATGTGTTTTTCAGTCGACGTCTAGATATACATGTTACATATAAATCAGTGTATACAAGTTATGATAGCCATTTGGACACACGGAACGATGGATTAAGTAAGGGTATTTACTATCATGCAGCGAGATAAATCGCTTTAGTCATATGGAAGATTCGTTATTATATCATTATTTTTAATGAGTTTAAATAAGACGTCTAATGTGCTGTTTACATTAGATAGTATATCAGTTATTCTTTTCACAAAGTTCCTATTATGTAGTTAACACAACTTCCCAAATTGACATAACAAATCTTTCTTTGAATCCGATTAATAATTGTTTGTTTAGTGGTGTTAATTCACCGTATGCTAATTAGTCGGGCGCTCCCCAATTCTCTCTCTCTCTCTCTCTCTCTCTCTCTCTCTCTCTTCTCTCTCTCTGCTTCTCTCTCATGCGCCTCTCTAGCCACTGCTAACTCGCACATCTATAATCCATTCACACACACACCGCGCGCGCGCCGACACACACACACACACACAGAGAGAGAGAGAGAGAGAGAGAGAGATGATGATGATGATTGATGTTTTGGTGCCACTTTTGTGCACATTGAAGGCTAAATGGGCCGAGCGACCTCCAAATGTAATGAAGCGAAGTCAAAGATGAAACACCTTTGATACATGCCCACGCCAAGATTCGAAATCAGGTAGTAGTGATCTGTGGCCCAACACTCTACCAATTAGGCCACGGAGGCACCCTGGTTAAACCAGGATATTGTGTAGCTGTACGTGTTGAATGATAATTATCGACTGAGAAGAGCTTCAGCAAACGGCGCCGACTGTGGCCCACTAGTTATAAGTACCACATCTGGAAGTCACACAATGGTTCCTTCGACTGTCTCATATATAATTTAAAAGTCCACAATAACTCTATAGTTCTACTACAAGCGATACGTAGACCGTGAGTCAGAATTTCTATTGATCCATTCTGTATTTTATTCACCTCTCACTAAACATTCTTCACCCCAGATGGATGTGAGAGTAAATGAGTCGGGTGTTACGATACATCCGTACAATGCAAAAGAAAACAATAGAACTGACCAAGAATCCACAGGGGGTGTGTGTGTGTGTGTGTGTGTGTGTGTGTGTGTGTGTGTGTGTGTGTGTGTGTGTGTGCAAGTCCAAATAAACATAAACTGATAATTGGCCTAGCTGATAAGGCGACATGAGGGATTAAACTTTGACTAATATATAGTTAATATTGCTCAGATACTGACAGATCGTGCCTTAGTGTACATCAAAACAATCATTATTAATAGAATTCTGAAAGTTTCAGATAATTTGTATAAAATGGTGGAATATAGTTCAGGTAAACTGCGCACTACCTGATGTTTTAGGTAATATGTATTTTACCTGAATTCTTAGGTAATATGTATTTTACCTAAGTTATACAGGTAATACCCTTAATACCTGAAACAAAACAGCCTTTATATATATATATATATATATATATATATCCTGATCATACTTCTCCCATAACATCCAAAATATTAAACCATTAATTATTGATAATATTCTTCAGTTAAAGTATCTCACCTGTATTTGGATCGATTTCCAGTAAAGAGCTGATTCGGTTTATAGTCGACAAGATGTCATAGCCATGTTGACGTGAATTAAACAAGCCACTGGTAGATGGCAGCACTGTGTCATTTAGATCTGTCCATAATGTCAATTCTGAAAATCGTAAAATAACCGAAGTATTATAGGTTTACACATATACGACAACCCGACAAATTTCGATAAATGTAGAGTTATTCTAAAACGCTGTAATTTGTGCGATATTACGAAATGATATATCCCTCCACCTAGGTACAGCATACATACAGTTTAAGCTTGATAATTTTGGAATGCGACGCAATACACATATATCATTGCTTCGAATATTCCGTTGTTTGAATTATGGATCATATGAGCTGCACACATAACCATAGCAGACGTATTATCTATATTTACCTTCGTGAAACAAAGATTTAAAGTATTCTTAAAACTTGTAAAATATAATCGTATTGCTATAAATGTTGCTAAATGCTAAATGTACTCATATACCTGAGGTAAACGTCTCATTTGTTTAATTCCCGTATGAAACTCGTGCCAAGATTGTCGCCATTTGGTATACAAGTACACCAATCCCACTACGACCAATACTATAATTTTAATTATATTAAGTATCTGAGGAACATTTACGTTGAGATGTTTATGTTTGCACAGCCATTAAATCATATTTTATGTTCTCATAAAGTGTGCCCTATCTTTGGTTTGTTGCATTACGGGTCGGCGTTCCGCACATTCCCATGTTTTGTGTGTTGTGTGCTGCTACCCTAGATTTATTACATACCTATTTCTTTAATTCGCATTAATCCCGCTGTCAGTTTATTGTAAAAAATATGCTTGCCCATTTAATTTGTTTCATTCAGTTTGTGACTTGCTTTTATGATATTTGATCTCGAACTGTAATGAAGAGTATTATACTTTGCCTTTGCTTTCCGTAACAGACAAGAAAGGCTAAAATGTAATTTCTACACAAATATGAAGTAGATACGAACTGGAGAAATAAAGAAAAGAATTAATTATTGACCCAGAATAAAGGACCCTTTTTGAAGTATGGTATTCGAGGCGAAAATCAAAATGAACACGAAATTCCACCACGAAACGACGATGCTATGAATCAGACTATTGAAAATTGAAATGTTCGTGAATGTGAAAGATGCTAATCGAGATGATGACAAACTTCAGATTGATCAAACTAAAAACACGGTCCATACAAATCCTGTCGAATTACCCATCAGTATTATTCGAATGAAGAGGAAGACAATTCAAATATTTCATCGTCTACTTCAGATGACAAAGATCAAGATGATCCCGCTCATAACAACACAATCTGATGTGACCAAATCGAACCTCAGCAGGTGGATTTGAAAGATGCAGGTTT
Source organism: Paralvinella palmiformis (assembly GCA_025642065.1). Classification (NCBI taxonomy): domain Eukaryota; kingdom Metazoa; phylum Annelida; class Polychaeta; order Terebellida; family Alvinellidae; genus Paralvinella; species Paralvinella palmiformis. Next base: position 275,921 of record JAODUP010000002.1, read on the forward strand.
GTGGCTAGAAATCATTAACGATGATACACGTATAATCTTAGTTCGACGAGGTAGCTCCATTGTTCAACATAAAATAAACTCTAAAGGAGAAGTAATAAAAATGTATTGTGACTGGGTTTTTTTTAAACTTCACGAAAAAGAAAGAAAAAAATGCTTATGACGTGTACGATTTATTCTCTTCCTAAGAATTCACTGTACTGGTTTTGTTGTCGATTATTTGTACAAGGGAGCAAATTAAGTTTCACTTCTCATATAATGAGTGGGCCTGTTAGTGGATATTAAATCCCAAAGTCGAAGTGCGTGAATCGAGTGAAGCTCATGGCATGGCGTTCGCGCAATGGAAAGAACTGGAAGTCGGAATTCGTCTCTAAGTGAAATGATCGACAAGTGGATGGTATCAGATTTCTGGTGAAACTAAATTTGACCTTGAGAGGACATTGCGAAGGAACGGAGGACAAAGACGACAGTAAATGTAATGACTAAAACATTTTGGGGCTAATGGAATTTCTTTCAAAATATGATCCCGTCTTGAAAGAACACCTCCCTAGAACCAAGATGAGTGAGATAAGAGCTGTCTCTTACCTATAGCCTCAGATTCAACATGAGTTTATTATTGTTCTTGGGGAAAATGTGAAAAGGTCAATAGTTGATCAAGTTAAACAGGCAAAATATTTAGCAATTATCTTTGATAGTACACCAGATTTATCTCACAATGACAAACCTATTGAAATGACTCGCTATATTTTAATTAAAGGGTCCAGTGTTAAGTGAGGTTGGTTTCATAGAAACGAAAGGAAAGACGGCCGAGTACATTTCAAATATGAGTTTAGAAAAAGTTAACGAGCATGGGATTGATATTGCTAATCATAGAGGAGAGGCTTACGACAATGCGGCTGTGATGCCTGGAAAGTATAACTGCGTTCAGAAGCTTATATTCGCTTATCAAACCAGGCTTGGTCTAACCGGCGGCCGCCATGGTGACCACAGACCTCGGCCACGCCTGGCTGTGAAGGATGTGACATCTTTCACTTGACGTTATTTATATTCGAGGTCGTTCAGCCTATTTGGCGAACGCCGTATGCTACGATTTGCACCGCGGCGGCACCCCGCGTGTCTGTCTCTGCGTATGTTGTGTATTTATGTGTAAGTCAATCGACAAACAAACAAAAAACAACAACAAATAAACAAACAAACAAACAAATAAACAATGAGCACAAATTGTCTTACCGACTTTTCTCGGTGTAGCAGCGACGGAATCAACTTTTCCGACGATGATGATGACGACGAAACACGATACCAACGAGTCCAGTTTCTTTAACATATCTAACACCGGCCACTTACCACGAGGGAAGTCTCGGAGCATCTATCCCTGACGGCTCACAGTAGCTGGAGCCGGCTATGTAAACGATCCCTAAGCTGATGACAACATCAACACGGATGAAGGCCTCGGTGTTAGGCGTGATGTTAGAGCTGATGTTAGTTGCGTGATGTTATATACAGATGTTAAGCGCGGTGTTAGAGATGTTACTCTGTTTAGTGTCCATTAGCCACCTGTCACTCTCGAACCTGACATGCCATCATAGCCATTGTCAGCATCCAATGAATGTGGGATGCCTCGGCTCATTAACACGGGTTAATAACCGCGAGCCGGCCGGGTGGCTTTTTGGCTCGATATGCTTAGCCCAGAGCATCTAAGGATCGATATATATATATATATATATATATATATATATATATATATATATATATATAAAACGAGAGCGAGCAAAAGAGCGAAAGAGATATATATAAATAGATAGATAGATAAATAGATAGATAGATAGAAAGTGAAATATTGTTGTTTTAAGGAAACCTTTGTCTGTACTCTAGACTAAATGAGTCTAACCAATCTACGAAAACTTTGAGGCTACACGAGAAGACGCCATACAACAACATACCTAGAGGGAGTCACATATGTATATTAAGCGATCTTCAGCATTAAACTTGCATTCTGAAACGCTATAAATGTTTGCTTTAAATCGGTCAGGTTTGTTGAATTTAGCAAGTCAGATTAGAGAAGGGGTTACGATGGCATTAGAGAAAATGAAATTAGTACGTTTTGATTAGGGCCCTATATAAATCAGCTGATATACACAACGTAACATAAAAGTACCGTGTATTTTCTTTAATCAGTCTCCTTGAAACGCAGGAATGTCCGACCATTAATAATAATAATAATAATAAAAGTATTATTAATATTATTATTATTATTATAGTCAACAATGATAACAACATACCTTTGAGGCTTGAGAGAACCAATGGTGGACGTAAAGACATTTTTTGAAATCCATTGCAATTTCACGGCGTGTTGCTAACTTTATTTTTAGGGGGGGGCATTGCTCATTGCCCAATCGATGACGCTCGTAGCATCCTTCTGAACGCGACATCGAATTGAATGAAAGAATGAATATCTCCGCCAACCAGAGATCAATGAAATGTGTAATTGAAACACTTTATTCCTTGTATACGTCGTTTAGTACACAGTACATACTGATTTATTCTCTGGTTAATATTTACTTCCGACTGGCTGGCGGCCCAACAGCGGCTGTGGGTCGTCGATAAATGATGAGATCCGTTGTTATTTATGTCGTTGTTTGCTGTCATGATCGACGATGATCCGTAATCCCTTCAGTTGTTGTCCCAATCTCTGATGAAACATTCATCTCCCGAAACTGGTGAGATTAGCTGATGCCAACAATGTTTATTACACAGTTCATTATTCCCGTATCTTGGTAGTTGTGACCGTGTGATGTCATGTCATTCCCATGTCTTGGTAGTTGTGACCGTGTGATGTCATGTCATTCCCATGTCTTGGTAGTTGTGACCGTGTGATGTCATGTCATTCCCATGTCTTGGTAGTTGTGACCGTGTGATGTCATGTCATTCCCATATCTTGGTAGTTGTGACCGTGTGATGTCATGTCATTCCCATATCTTGGTAGTTGTGCCCCTGCAGTGTCATGTCATTCCTATATCTTGGTAGCTTTGACCGTGCAGTGTGATATTGTTAATTATATTTTTTTTTCTAATATGAGAAATGTTTAATTCAGTCAATATAATCTTATGAATATATAGCAAGTGTTATGGACAGATTTATCTAATTATTTTTCTATCGTTGTTGTCGTTGTTATTATTATTATTATTATTATTATTATTATTATTATTATTATTATTATTATTATTATAGTACAATCTTATATAAGGTTTTACCATCAGGTTATGCGATGCTCTAAACATTACTGCAAATACTGTTGTTTTAAATCGAAGATTATCATAAATACCTGTGTAGGTATCGTGTTATATATATATATATATATATATATATATATATATATATATATATATAATATATATATATATATATATACAGATAACACTATAATAAGACAAAATATGTTCAAGATCAGCAATGATAACAACAACAAAAATATTAGTGTGGTATCTATCTATCTATATATCTATCTATCTATCTCAATTTTACTTTATTGAAACTAGTTCCAGACTTTAGCCACGATTATGTCCTTGATTTGACCTCAATATTACATTGCATGTGTTTTATTTTTAGAATAACAATTGCATATGCATAATGAAGCTAAAAGGACAACATAAAGTCTCTTATTCCGTAGCTTGGGTTCGGTATCAATGTCATTAGTATAGTATGGGAATATAATATTTGGATTGTTGAGAACACTAAAATCATTATTAACATGCCTTGATACTTATTAAAAATAATAATTAACAATAACCTTAGTTGTTCTCATAGTCAAAATTGAAATTGTATGATTTCCCGCCACTGAAAAAAAATGACGTCATGCACGGCACAGGATCATTGACCTAAAAGAAAACTAGACCGAGCAGTCAGTGGTGTTTGAATGGGCCTCCGGTAGAGGAAAAAAGCAACGTTGAAGCGGCTGCGCTTCGAGTTTTGAACCTAAGAATACGGACATTTATTGTGATGTGTGTATTATAATTTTGTGTGTGCAGACAATCTGTATTATTCCTCTCCTATTATATGCCATAAAATGTGTAAAAGTCGTTTTATTGAAGTCCGTAGATCTAGTTTAATTGGGATCAAACGCCAGAGATAGGCCGGGGTTTGTCTTACAGGCTAAATATAATAACAGTTAAGCTTAATTTCCCGCCAAAAATATATACCTTCCGATGAAAAAGACATCCCGTTTGTATTACTTCCATGCACACGGCTTATACAACCAGCGATACAACAATAATTCACCACGTTTATAACCTGATTTTGCAGTTTGAGTTCCCTTTTCCTCGACCGGAAGTTGGGAACTGTTTGCCATCAAATCGACGGCCGTGTTCGGTCTAGTTTTCTTTTAGGTCAATGGTCAGAATTCTGAATTGCGCCTCACAGCGGATCTGTTGGCAAGACGGAAACGTTTTATTGGAACACATAAACTGACGACATGCGTTTGTACTTCTCTAGTAATTTGTATATCTATCTATCGTTGTGTTTGTTCATCTAACAAGTTATCCTTTTATCTATTTACCCATCTCCCATGTCTTTATTGAACTTCTGTCCGTGGTCTATTAGGTCTACTCCAGAAGAATAACAGCTTATTGGACCTGAATAATAGTTAACATAATGATTCTTAGTTGTTAAGTAATTAACAGTACTGGAGCGGGGGAAGGTTTAGTGTTTGAGTATATCCCCCCCTCTCCTCTCTCTCTCTCTCTCTCTCTCTCTCTCTCTCTCTCTCCTTCTCTCTCTCTCTCTCTTTCTCTGTGCGTGCATGTGTGTGATTTGTTTATTTCAGTTCATTTTTCTCAGGGAGTGACTTCCACAAAATAATGTTTATTCTGACATTCTCCTTTTAAACATTGTGCCACTTTAACGTTGTGAGTTGAAGAAATACAAACATAGCTACATCTAATTAAATCAGTTTACTTCAGTGGCTGGAAAATATCATTTCCCAAACTACCTATTATAACTCATCCATCCATCCAGGACGCTGCCGTATGTCAGCTTCTTAGCATCAAGTTAGCAGTATCAATAACACATCTAAAAACAGGAATAAGTGGTGTTTAACATTTGCATATCAGTACATTACTATGGATTATGTATAGCATTATCAACACAAGGTGTTTTATTTTGTAAACATAACGGTCTGTTGTGGATTCAGGGCTTAGAATTGGTCGAAGTGATCATGTTGTATATTGGAAGAGTCAGCTAATATGGGATGATAATAAGATAATGCGCTTTTAGTAAATAATTGGGGTCAATATATAGACGTGTACACATTGTATTCAACGCTGTAACTGATAAGCGCAACAGTGGAAAGGGTGTTAGGGTTCAATTTGAGCTTATGTCTGTCGGATGCATTGATGGCGATTCTCCCTTCGGTCATGAGTCTCATGTGTTGAGTTCATTTAGTTCGTTTAGCCTCGGTGCTGGTTACATCTGGCACATAGGACAAATAGAGAAGCAGCCCACGTGACTTCATCTCGGGATAACGACAGATCCAGTTGCGTGTTAATCAAACGCAAAATATCCGGCGTAATGGATAACTTACACCAGGATGGGTGACCATGAGTTTTATTAAAACCAAAGATGATTGTAGTCAACCTTCTGGGTCAATAATCCTGACCTCGTTAAGATAACAAGTCCCCCAAGCCCTGAATCTTTCGGTACCGCGTTTTATCCGAAAATGAGACAAAACCTGGCCTGAGTCAAGAATGAGCTATCGTGAATCCTCTATAGGGCCTCATCACTGAAATTATCCTTCAATATCACAAATGCACACACAAATTGAGATGTTATTGAATGCTGATAATCACAATAACTCCTTTAACATGACATTAGGTAGGTTGTTTCGTGACGAGCCCTTGCGTATTATTCCCTCCATAATCTGTACGGATGTGAATGAGTCTATTCGTTTAGAAAGAGCACCAGCGACGCAAAGCCAGAAGGCCTCTAGCTAGTTTTTTGACATAAATATGCTGATGTGTCACGTTTGGGAAGTCTGTTTGCTAAGTGCTGAATAAGAAGTGTTCATTGCATAATACGGAGCCGCCTATTAATGACGCATCTGTATAGATGGTGATGTCGGGCTGGGGCTTCCGGTGATCCGGGATATAATCCACGCCATTGAATTGATTGCACTATCTATAGAAATAAGTCCAACCTCACTGGGCTATTGAGCCGTATGCGATGTGAAGGCCTCCGTAGCTTTGCGTGCAAGTTGATCACAATGCCTGGCGTATAGCCCTTATACAATTTGCACCCCATGCTAATTTGCCGGTAATGCTTTGTAGTTTTCGTTTTGATGCCTTGTGTCTCATTTCGTTAAGCTTTTCTATAGGAATGGACAGTGTTCTGTTTACACTATCTATATACATCACAAGGCACACAATACGCCGTGTGGGTGATATTGGCTTGCTGACATTGATGATGAAGACTAGCGAGTAATTCCTGAAGAGTATCCATGGCTTCTTGACATCTTTGCTCTGATGTCTCAATACAGAGAAAATCATAAAGATAACATAACGTTGAGTAATATCCTTTCATTTTGATCATTCTAACTACTAGTATACTCTGTGTGATTTGGTAGAAAGAGCCTCCTGTATGAGATGCTCCATTAGGCCGATTTAATATCCAAACCACGCATCCAGGCATTATTGGAGTATTTTCACAGTAAAATCAACAGATTCGAAGCCATGTTTCCTGGAGTAACATAATGATTAAGACGAGCTCCTAGTCTGAAGCACTCTGTAATTAACCTAAGGTCAGATGAGCCATCAGATTTCGTAATAGCACCAATGACACTAATTACCCTGTGATTATGACTAGTAACAACATGGCATCTCCTTTTCAACTCTTTTTCAACTTTTTTCAGTTTTATAATTTGTACACTCTATATCTGCCAACGGTGAAACTTCATCAATTATCCCGAAGCCATATTTTCGTCTATGTAATAAACAGTCCTTGCCTGGATCAGCAGACAATTCCCTTTCCCGTGCAGAATTGCACGTCATCAGCAGTGTATCCTATAGCACATGGAGGGGCGGGGGCGCCTCCGTGGTCTAGCGGTAGCGTATTGGACTACAGATCACTACCACCCGTGTTAGAATCCCGGCGTGGGCATATCTGAAGGTTGTTTCATCTTTTACTTCGTCTCATTTCCTTTGGACATTGGAGTTTACCCATGGCTGGTCTGACCGTGCGTTTACCTGTGATTAGCTTTATTGTGACCCTTCATCTTACAGATCAAGCAGGCATAAGATAATTGGCAATGTGTTTTGAAATAATTACCGAAGTTTTAGTTTCTATATATTTCCACAAGTGAGCGAGGGGTTGTCGAATACTGGCTTTGGGTGTTGAAGTTCCAGCTGATGTTGTTGTGGTGGTTTCACTGGTAAACACATATACACATCATCTTCGCCCCATTTCCGACCACTGAAATACTGTTTCTTATGGTACTCACTGCCATAGACCACAATACTGCTTAGTTTACACACTTGAGCAAAGTCTCCAATATCTATGTTATACTGCAGGCAGGAGAGTATATCCTCCTGACTAGATAACCTATTGTCCTTCACAAGTTTAGCCATAATCCTTTCATCACACTGATCCAGTGTGATAGGGAGACCTCATCCGGTAGGGGTTTCTAAGGCACAGATCCGAACAGCAACTGGCTACACCCTGCCTGGCAAGAGCTCAAGAGCATGCTCCGCCGCAGCCTTTGACACGAAATCCCGCTGATCCCTCTAGTAACTGGCAGAGCCCTTCGTTACCGCCAGATCACAGCTCATCTCCTGCGTTACCATGTGCCTTCAACGAAGCTAGCAGATCATTCAAAACCTTATGCCGTGCTATTTTGGCGAATATTCACCGCGTCAGTGCGAGTTGTGACCCTAGCTAGATCACTTAAGTCTCTCTCTGGAGCTTCATTTTGTTTATTGGGTAAAACTTGGACTCTTGTAGTATGAAGCCCTACGCTACAAATAGCCATTACGGTTCCTTCTTTATGAGGTCAACTGTCAGTTTGCTGATGGTTGTTTTTGTAGTTAAAGACCTTGTCCAACATAACTTTCAGAGTCATTTGCTCACTCAGCCAGATTGAAGGCCGTGATACAATGTATTATTTCTGATCACGTATGTAGCCGATGAGTGAGAGAGATAGAACTTGCTCTGCAGCTTGCCAGGACCTGAATGATGAGGAGAGAGCCACCTGATGTTAGACATCCAAGGTGTGATCCAGAGGCTCTCCTGATTGCGGAAGCACGTGGTGTAGCACTGACAGAGGCAGCAAGCATGACAGCAAAAGAGCGCCAATGGCGAGACGGTGCAGTGATAGTCCGCCGATTTAAAAACAGTTTAACATTACTTTAACCTTACCTAAAAATGACTTAAAATGACAAGTATTTTGCGTGGCTAGCTATCTGAAATAAGGGAGACTCGTTGATATGGTCTGTATTCTAAAACTTCGAAAATTGACCCACTTCTTCGTTGTAATAATGTTTCAAGATTTCTCACTAGTGTCTCAGATTGTGTAACTACTATCCGTTATCTGCATACACGTATTCTCAGTTGTCTTTACGCGATGGTTTGATGAAATTGTGATGAATTCCATAATATTTTAATTCGTTTTAAGTATGATGTTGTTGATTTAAGCGCCGACATCAACAACACGAACTTCATTTGAAATTATTTTATTTTCCTAATCCCATCCTAGTTTTACAGTCATGGACAGAAAGATAAAACTAACGTTATTGTTATAGCGTATGTAGACGACGGATTCCTGTTTTACATGAAAGTAGGGGTAAACATCTGGTGAGTTTTTACCAGAAATTGTGACGTTGGGGTCTGTTTGTGAAGTACAATTTCACTGAGGGTTTTTCCACCGAGGTTTTTTTATTTAATGATAAACGAACATTCTATGACATCTTAACAGTATTACTAAATCCCTTGCACCAGATAAACCCTCTTTGCAGATCCAGCAACATTAATAGAGCTGTGGAAACTCTATCAAAAGGCCATCCAACGGAGTGATCTCCGATTGATGCTATCTACCGTAACTCGATCCATATTAGTCACTGGGTTTGTCTGATTTGTTTTGTTGGGGTGTGGGGGGGGGTCTTGCGAATGTTCCCTATTGAACCATTATCGTATACTTCCAGAGCGGAAACTTTGAGCGACCAAATTACTATTGCTAATTGTAAACATTAACGACGTCAGTAATTCAATGAGCTGATAGTAATGCCGATTATTGACGTTATAATCTGATCCGCTCACTTCTTCAATATCTACATTGCCCACTGATTAAACTCTTATGTCCTCTCCGGAGTCTTCGAGCTTACCTCCTTAAACTCATCAATTAGTGATGGATGAAACATCTGGAGAATTTAGGTTTTGGTCACGATAGAACACGATATATGTTAAGTTGTAGCAAGTTCTATATCAGATTCAAGGTGGTTTTTTCCTTTGTCTTCAAATATCATTAGCACATTATAACGACTATTATTAGTTACTTAACAAAAACGTGTTCTAAACGTCTAACCTTTTATCTCTATCACAACAAACAATCATACAATTCCAACATCAAAGTGATGACACGGACTTAAGACTGTTTGATGTATGTCTGGTACCGAACTATCGACAAATATCACGATCGATTGGTGGTCTCCTATAACGTAGAAGGTGGTGAGGAATGGTTGATTTCCTGTTATACCTGAGCTTATCTCATTTTTCTCGGTACACTTTTATCTTCAGCTCCAGAAATATGAGCTCCTGTCTAAACACTCATGTGAGCGTGATTTACACTACGTATAAATGCGGCATGTGTCTGTGAAGTGGTGATTTGGACCATCGACATGCCTTTGATCAACAAATCTTGTGTGTGTTTTAGCCGTGTGGAATAATATAACAATAATAATATGTGATATTTATATAGCGCCCTATTCAGGAGCGAAATTGCGTATTACAGAGTAAAAGATCTATACACATATTTATAGAGCAAAAGACATATATTTGTTGATCGCACTCACTTTTTCCATATATAGTATGTGCCTTTAAATAAAGTCGGTATTATCATTCGTTGTTAATGGACACTTTTATGGACACTTGTTAATACCTTTATAAGTCATTCATAATTTAGAATATATTTTGTTTAATTATAACTCCATTATAAAAAAAAATTTGAACGAAATCTTTTAACCAATTGTACTTTTAATTTTAAGTATCTGGATCTAATTATAAAAAACACTTTTGTATTTTTCGAATATTTAATAAAAAAAAATAAATTATATATATATATAATATATATATATATATATATATATTTAAAAAAAAAAATCAAATGTTGATGATCGTTTAATTGATAAAAAACCCCAATTTTAAACGTTTTCCGTTTTTACAGTAAATATAACACACAATCATAAATCTCGTCGAACAAAATTAATCGCCATTTAATTATAAAATTGCATTATACGTCATAACTAAATAGTACATATATATATATATATATATATATATATTATATAATATATATATATATATTGATATTAAATATATATATTTTATATATATAGTAAAAGTTAAATGATCCGAGTTCCTACAATTGTTGACTACTTTGAAGAAGCTACAGCATCAACCAATAATATCTTACTAAATGACAACCTCTCAGTCAATAATATGCTCATTCCGGATTAATCTGGAATAATGTGTCTTTCAACTTACCAAATCGAAAATATGTTGACACTGTTAGAAGTATAAATTTTTTGTATGTACTATATCTTTTACGATAAATTATATTCGTCAGAATTGACTACACTGACTACAGGTACTTTTAATAGTATTAACTTCTTTTTTTATTATATAATTTATAATAAATTTTTATAATGATTAAACTCCATTCAGCCCACATATCATAATAAGTATAGCTTTAAGCACTGATTGTGGAATATTTTGGAATAACATATAAATTACAGTGCAGTCATACTTTAATTTTATTTCAAGTATTATCCAGTAAAACAAATATGTACGGTATCTTAATTATCTGGGCCGAAAGCAATATTTCAAGGAATTAACTTTAAACAGCTTATATAGATAAAATTATGGTTTTTTTATTATTATATTTACCAAACCAATTATTATTCAAAACAGTTAATATTCCAATGTCGACACGGACCCTGATCATTCTATAGCAGAAGATTAGCTTAAGGTTGTGATACTCCCTAGGGCCTAGACGATGTGAAATTTGCTGTGAATGTTTCCAAAATCAGAAAATATTCTTTCGATGGGGATCAACATAGTTAATTGGTGTCATCTTCATCGCAATTTCAGTGTAAAATGTGGATGAAAATGGCGATGCTTGAACTTGACTATTTTTAATCACTGTGACAAAACTTGGATATTGTCATGGAATTAATTGACTAACAGTATCTAATTGTTTTCTGGTTAGCTTGGCACTTTTATTTATCGTGCACACCTCGTTTGCGGCATGTTTCTACCAGTTTGGATCCGCAAGCTTTGTACACTTAGAAATGAAATCATAATCCGAAGGATTCGTGGGAAATGTAATCATATATAATAGGTATCATTCTGACCAGGTGATAAACAATTAAGTTGATAAGATGATGATAATCATAATAATAATAAAACTGATATTTATATTGCGCTATTTCCATTAATTATGTTCAAATGCCCTTAGCAATATTGTTGGATTGACACAATAAAAACAAATCTAACACACAGAGGAATAGTAACACCAAAATCAATACCTTAGATTACTTGTTTGCAAATTTAAAAGGGTGAGTTTTGAAACTTGATTTAAAACCGCCAAATGAAAGTTTGTGTTACATCCACTAATTTTTGATCATGTGTATACTCTACCAGAAAAATGGGAATATACTGCGGTGGAAGTTTTGACCATTTTGTTCACTTGGGCTGTCATCGAAAAGTCAAACATGACACCAAGGCTGGCGATAGGACCATTGGTTACATGGACTTGTGTACCAGCCACGTGTAATGACGTGATGTTGACGCTCTGTAACCTTTGTCTGGTACCAAAAGCATGTTCTCGATGGAATTTTCCTTTGAAAAGATTGGCAAATTCGTCTGCCAACAGTTTGGTTGAGGTGCGAGAAGTTTCGCCTCTCTGTTTCTAAGTAGCGCATCGTTCATAATACCGGTAAATACCTTCATGTCACTACCACATTCAATAATGTTATCACTGTAAAAGTATGTCTTAGCAGTGTCCAACATGGCATTGTAGTGCGTTCTGGAGTCGTGATATATTTACTTGTAGACGGTGAAGTCTGTCTGTCCCCATGTTCGTTATGGAATATGTTTTTCACATTTCACTTTCTATATGACATCAGAAAGCCATGATTGTGTTGGATGTTTGATTGCGGGATTTTTCTTGGCGGGCGGATGAACTTCGATAATTGCTGATAATGTCTTATTGTTGCAGACCGTAAGATCAGAGGATGATTGACCATCACTGATGGGAACACTTGCTCTAAGGATGTCAGACTTAACACTGATTGTATCAACACTAGTTAGATTTCTCTGAGAGACGTTGGATTGGGAAGGAGAACCTTACATATGATTAACTTATGGTCAGATAACATATCAACTACTTTAATATTTCATATTATGTTCTGGTCATCTCTGGTTATGATAGCATCCAGAATATGGTAAGAACGATGAGTTAATTTTGTAATGTGTTGTTCGTATAGTTGAAAGAATCCAGGAGAGTCAGAAATCTGTTCGGATCTGTTTCGAGTGATTTATCCAGATGAATGTTTATGTCACCGACAATGATAACATCTCCCGATGTTCACATCAGATGTTGTAGGAATGATATAAATTTCCCAAAGAATATCTCACTTATAAATTAGTTATTTCTTGACGGCATTGGTCAATAAATCACGATAATATTTTTTTAATTTTCATCCCCCATCTTAATTCTTAATTGTGACCTAGATTACGTGATAGAGGTATCACGAGGAAATTGTGATTTGATGCGATGGTTGAGATTATTAATTATTAAATGAACACTTGTTCAATATACAGTCAGTTACAAAAGTCTGAGACCAGGCACGATGTTTTGTTTCACATAAGATCGCATCAGATAATGTCTAGATGGTATCATTCTTTTTTACCTTGAAGCAATGTGTGTGTGTGTGTGTGTGTGTGTGTGTGTGTGTGTGTGTGTGTGTGTTTTAGCTGTGTATAATAAGGCACAGGCACAGAGAATCTCGAACCGTGAATTCAACTCTGGACGTTTCTTCAGGGGACTGAATCCAGAGTGGCGACTTTTCTTGCTGAGACATGTGTAATGTCTCACCAGTCCCTAAGCCGCCAAGCAAAAACAAAAAGCGAATCACCTACAGCCGTGGAGTTTGGGAGTAAAACACCCAAGTCAGATCACGGCAGTAGTGAGAATGTTTAGATTAATTATCTAAGCAGCCCTATTTATAGCTATTTTTTAATTGCTGTATCTTTCTTCAAAGCAATACTATATAAACCATATAACCCAATTGTCACTGTCTTCAAATATCAGTTTTTACAACGGGCAGGCGTCATGAAGCGACTACTATTAAAACTGTTTATCTTAATTACTATTAAAAGACTGACATATGCGCTGAAGCAGACCGTAATAGCGCGTCATAGCTTCCGTACTGTTTGAACTATGCTATCATTTTCAAACCTGACCTAATTTATGCTATTCTAACTATTGTAGTTCTTAAATGTTATTTATGACAAGCAAATTAGAGCTAATTTTGAATGTCATAGTACAAATTGGACATAACTGGACCTAGGAAAGATAATTCTATTCCCACATACAACCAATGTGAATTACATATACAAGTAAACTTGTTATATAAAACACACCAACCGCGCGAGCAGTGTCCAATGCCACCGCTCGAGATGCGATGCAGTGTTTCTATTCCTGAGTCAGGAGTACTTATAACGCTTTAAGAGCGTACAGTCATTTAAATGCTGGATAACCAAACCAAACACTTAAACGGCGTGCCTCCAAAGACGCAAATAGTGCATGGATTATACAGCTCTAGATCAACTTTTCTTGAATGCAGGGACCGGGAAATATGGTCTCCACGCATAGAAAACGGAACTTTCTCAACCGCAGCATAATATGCCTTGTGATATTTGCTGGAGGGTCAAATACCTCATAAACATACAAATCCAATAAATACTATGACCTACTCGTCACTATTATAACAATTTACATCGGCGCTTTAGCAGACCATTATGGCGGAATTGCCGTTCTATATATTAACACACACACACACACACACACACACATACACATATATACACACACACACACACACACACACACAATATATATATATATATATATATATATATAATGTAGTTCATAAATATTTAATTTCTTAAACAATGGACTGGTGTGCGCATCATATGGAGCCTTTGTAACAATTCGGATTAATAAATATTTTATTTATGTGTGTACTGTGAGTGAAATCCCAGAGTGAGATTGCATAATCAATATATGGATATATCAAAGAATAATATAGCGTAATTTGGTGATTTGTATCCAAGATATGCTTCACCTTTCTTAAAGCGCATAATGAACTATTGTGTTTATTCTTAATGTAATTTATGTGGTCATGCCATTGTAGCTTCTCATCAATATAAACACCAAGGAATAGACTGAACCAGGCGAAATGCGTTGCATCGGTTACCAACTGTGGTCTCGGGTTAGAAACAGCCATGGCGCCTACTGTTAATAGGGGATGGCAACTTTTCACTAACTATAAATACTGGAAATCTTTCAGCAAATTCTCCCCAACAACAAAACCAGCAAATTAGTTCATATTACACAAAGATTGAGACTAGTATTTCAGCTGAACAATTGTGTCCTTCCAAAGGATTTAACTAAATATATATCAGATCGGTCTACTTTTTGACATTTTCTGTTCAAAAGATTCGTTTCCAATTTTAATGTTTAGGTTTTTCTCTAATAGCTTAGAGCAAGTTTTAAATGTGGCATAATCAGTTTTCACTATGTGCAGTTATAGCTTATTTGATCGAAACCCCTCTGCCAAGAATTTAAGATAAGAGTAATCTAAAATAAAAAGTCCCACGTACTCAAAAAAATATAAGTTTTTTTATTAATATATTATGATCAATTGCATCAAATGCCTCGGAGAAGTCCACAAATACACCAATGGTTCTTTGTTTTCTTTTTGAATGATGTAATTGTTTCATCGACAAATTCAAGTATTGTTTGTGTGGTTGAGTGTTTTTGTTGGAATCCATATTGGCTTGGGTAGAAAGTTGATTGTGTAACTAAGAAATTATACAGTCGCATATGAGTTATTTTCTCAAGTATTTTGGAGAGGGTTGATAATAATATAATAATAGTATTTTATATAGCGCCTTATTCAACCCAAATCCCTCTAAGACGATTAGCATTTAAAACACAATTAAAACATATTCTGAGCTCATATAGATTAAATACATTTCATACATAATAAACTGGGTTTTAAGAACCTTACAAAATATGTTTTTACTTGCTGTAAATTTAATGTCCGTATATTGCTGTATGGCTTCTTGTTATCGTCAAAGGTGAATAGGACTCAGATCGGAGCATTCTCACTGGTATATATTTTTCGATCAGATCGCTTAGATACACTGGTGCTGTTCCATTCAGCACTTTGAACGTAAGAAACAGGATCTTGTACAGTGATCTGAAATGTACAGGAAGCCAGGACAGCTGGAACAAAACTGGTGTTATATGTTACCTTCTGCGAGTGCGTGTCACCAGACATGCAACACAGTTCTGCACTCGCTGTAGGCAGTTTGTCAGAGAGGGGGATATTATATAGCAATAATAATTATATTGATCTATAATTATTAAAAAGTTATCTGTCCTTTGCTTTGTATATTGGGATGACTTTTGCTATTTTGAATGATTCAGGAAATATTCCGGTAGATAGAGATTTGTTTATAAGTATTGTGACTGGATATGAAATTTCATATTTTATGTCTATAATTAATGCAGGAGTTATTCCATCGTTTCCAGAACTGTTTTTACGTTTAATTGATTCAAATAATGTGGAAACTTAATTTGGAACAGCCTCAAAAGGATTGCTACACAAACTTTTTTTAAACAAAATGTTCCCTGGATATATCGGTGCTAGTAACATGTTTTGTTGAGCTTTATTTCCCATAAATGTATCGAAGCTAAATTTGGAGGAAGGTATGTCATTTGTATATTGTTCATTTGAGATAGTTTGGGCGTCATTAATTTGCTTGTTATTCATTTTATGATTTCGGAGATACTTGTGTTATCCTTTGTTCTACCTATAAGTAAATTCATTGTTCCCCTTGTTTTACATTATATCGTGTTTGTATATATATTTTTAGTTTTCTGTTCTAAGTTATTGTACATACAACTATATATTGACGGAATGCAGGTGTGCTTTGTTTTTACCAAGTTGTTTCTTATAGCGTTTATTAAGTTCAGGAGACGATGTTATTAGACCTATTGTCACCCAAAGATCTCTCAATATACGTATTACAATGGTTTTCTCTTCCGTTTTTTTTTTGGAGGGGGGGGGGTGAATGCGTCATAAGCCTTATTTGTATTCATTTGTTCTAAAATAGTTCCAATTTGTAATAAAAATATACACCATTTGTAATCAAATAGAGATATATTAAGTGATATGAATGTTTGTATATTTGTGAAGGTATTCTCAATGTGTACAAGGATTCCTATATTATTATGGGTCAATAAAGAATATGTCTATGCATGTCTATATGCCAATTGTAAGAATGGCAAAATGTATGTAGAACAAAAAGACAGTCATAATGTATCCTATATGTGTTCTTGAAATCATATATATATATATATATATATATATATATATATATATATATTAAATTATGGAAAAAAAATGAAATAATTTTCATTTATTTATTTATTTTAATATGGCTATTTTTCAACGTCACTTCTCTCTTTACATTGCTTAGGACTGTGCAAATTAATTTCTTAATGCTTATATTTCAGACTTTCCGTTTTAATATGTGGACCCTCAAAAATAAATAATGACTGCGCGCCGAGAGTTTGAGTAATGCATTCGCTTGAGGTCGCTGTAACGGCCTTACTTTTCTACGGTAACAGCATGGATGGTTATGACTTGTTTAAGAAACTTGGCATCGGTGCTAAATTTGACTTCAACCGGTTCAGAAAGGATGCAAAGAAATTACACCTGATTAAGCCAACTACATTACCCGAAGAGAAATTCGGTGTAACCCAAAGAGGAACTGATACCGGAAAGGATAATGGAAATGACCCCAACGGCAACTCGCTTGTTCCGTCGCTAAATGATTCTACGAGTGGAAAACGTCGGAGAGAGAAGAGTGTATCAGATGATGAACATTCTCACGAGGAGGAAAAACCATGCGATGACGTCTATCTCCTCGGCAACATGAAGTTAAAGAATTCCCTTAAAGATGGTGAGGTTAACAAAAACTTGCAGAAGCGGAATAAGAAGAAAAAACAAAAGCTGGATAAAAGCGAAAAAGAATTGCAAGCCGAACATAGACAAGAACAGATTAATCAGTTTCGCAATAAGCATAGAATTCACGTGTATGGTACAGATGTGCCAGATCCATTACAGACATTTGATGAACTCTATAAGTTATATAACTTGAACAGGTTGCTGTCAAATAATGTTAATGTACTTCGATTTGAGATGCCGACACCCATTCAAATGCAGGCCATTCCAGTTATGCTTCATCGAAGAGAGATTCTTGCCTGTGCACCAACCGGATCCGGTAAAACGTTAGCTTTCATTCTGCCAATTTTACACCACCTCCAGTGTCCACAAAACAAAGGTTTTCGGGCTGTTGTACTGTCACCAACTAGAGAACTGGCGGCGCAGACGCACAGAGAGTTCCAGCGAATTGCAGAAGGAACAGGCTTTCGGATTCATTTAATGGAGAAAGTGAACATCATTAATAATAAATATGGTAAAAAAGCTGGCCGGAAGTTTGACATTCTGGTAACTACGCCTAAGAGATTGGTGTACTTACTCAAACAAGATCCTCCTCAAATATCACTGGATTCTGTGGAGTGGCTGATTGTTGATGAATCAGATAAATTATTTGAAGATGGCAAGACTGGTTTTCGTGACCAGATTGCTATCATTTACCAGTCCTGTAGTGGCAAAAATATTCGGCGAGCTTTGTTTAGTGCGACATTTACCTATGAAGTGGAGGAGTGGTGTAAGTTGAATTTGGATAACCTCATTCAGGTGTATGTAGGAGCCAAGAATGCGGCAACTGAAAGTGTTAATCAGGAGCTAATATTTGTTGGTTCTGAGATTGGCAAGTTGGTGGCTATTCGAGATATGGTAAAGAGAGGCATAGAGCCCCCTGTGTTGATATTTCTGCAATCAAAGGAAAGAGCTAAGGAATTGTTCCACGAACTGATTTATGACGGCATTAATGTTGATGTTATTCATGCTGATAGGACTCAGCTACAGAGAGACAACATTGTTAAACAGTTCAGAACTGGTAATATCTGGTTTTTGATTTGTACTGAACTGATGGGCAGAGGTATTGATTTCAAAGGTGTCAGTCTCGTTGTCAACTACGATTTTCCTAATAGTGCAATCAGCTACATTCATCGTATAGGCAGAACAGGAAGGGCAGGTCACAGGGGCAAGGCTGTAACTTTCTTCACCGAAGATGATGTTGTCAACCTTCGAAGCATTGCAACCGTAATGCGCCAGGCTGGTTGTCCGGTTCCTGATTACATGCTGAAACTTAAGAAATTGGACAGACACAAGAAACGAAAATTAGCTCGGTCAGCACTTCGGCGCAAATCCATTCGTACTGTTCCAAGGACTGAAATTCTTAAAGCTCATAAAAGACATCGCAGACTAAAGCAGGATAAACTTTTACATTCAAGAGTTTCAAAAGAACATAGTAGTGAAAGATAACCTACTGGTGGCTTTTCTTTTGCTACAGAATATTGTTAACAATTTAAATTAATGTAAAAATAGATGTTCCTGGTGTAATGAATGTGAGCTTTCGTTCTAATGGAAGTGTTAATGTTAGTTTAGACCACTCTTTGAAGCATGGTTTATCAGCTGTAGTAACCAGTGGTGGCTCCAGAATTTCATCAAGTTGAAACCTATTTAGTTTAGGAAAGTGGAAACAGTTGACTGATTTCTGCTTGGAGAGGGTGTACTAAAGGATATTTATTAACTATTATCAGTTGCTGGTATATAAATCTATAAAACTACTACAGCTGTGGTACCAATGAAAGGAATCCCACATGTAATTTTAGGTACTTTAATATCTTGTTTCCCGTCACCAGGTGACCCAACTTGTTTTGTATTTCTTGTTCGCGATCTCCAGAACTAGAAAAATATTTCTACATCTCACTAGCCCCTGGGCAGGTAAAAGTTAAATGACATATTTTTATTAGTTCCTGAAAAATTACTAGTCCATGAAAACTGTGCTGAAGTCAACAGAAAATGTCAGATTCTCAAGTTGGATGTGTAAAGTTCTATATCCTTGATTTACCTAATGTTCATACAATTACTCAAATGTGACATTTGCTATGAACCTGGCTTTAATTACTAGAATTCTTTTTTAAAATCAGGATGTCATCACAAAACTTGACATAGTTCACGATGTAAGATTTGCAAACTTTGTTTTGGTTTTATTATCGGTAGAATACCTAGAAAATACTTGTTTAAAGATACATATGACTATTATTTTTGTTTGTCCATCTTTGAGGATATATTTTCCATTAAACTCGGAATACTGGTGCTATTTTTGTGAATGGTATTCCAAACTTGAAGCTGATGGTACGGTGTTGTGCTGCAAACCTCCATCCAGGTTGTGGGTTGGAATCTGGCTCCTGCTTACTGCTAATACTTGTGTTTACGGGATATAAGGAGTCACCTCTTGGACATATGTCCTAGCGTGATCGGTGCTGAAGATAAACAAATCAATTATGGTTGATGCCATGTAATCTCGTGGAATGTTGTTTTTATTGTAGTCATGATGTACAAAAGTATGTGAACATTAATGTTTTCTTTGTTGTTGTTGTTACGTGTATATACTTTGAGTCTGCTAGCTTTCCTGTCATTTCTAAAGTGGAAACCTGTATATATGTATTAACAAAATCTTCCTTAAAATTTAAATGTGAATTAATGATATACGAGTCTATATGATAAATATTGATATAGGAGTAGCTATTTTGTTTAATCACATTTTACTGCATGTGAATAGTGAGTATTTTTCAATGCACCAGTTGTAAATAATGTTTAAAAAAACATCATGAGATTGGAACTAAAATTGTATGACCACAGTCATATATAGTGCACATCATTAATCACATTCACATAATTATGATTTCATTGATGCACATCTCCTAAATATTTCATGTAGAAGTGCAATTTATTTGGATATTATACTAACAAAATTATTCAAAAAGGTTAATATTTCAAAATTATCAGCAGAACACCAACTTACAGCTGTGCTACTCCCTATATTATTTTAATATTTCCAAAATCTGACGATATTCTTTCGATGGATCCAGGTAAAGCTGGGTATGATAACAGATTGACAGTTAATGTAAGACAGTCACTTGGTTGTATATCAATGTGAACTTTGTTGTGGTTTTCTTATCAGTAAAATACTATGTAAAATTCAACCCATTAAAATGTGATGAACATGACAAAGATTCAATATATTAAAATATCTATGTATACGTCAATTGTTGTTTACACCACTACAGTATTAGAATGCCGAATAGAAACTTCTCCAACCAAC
This sequence comes from Paralvinella palmiformis, assembly GCA_025642065.1. Taxonomy (NCBI): domain Eukaryota; kingdom Metazoa; phylum Annelida; class Polychaeta; order Terebellida; family Alvinellidae; genus Paralvinella; species Paralvinella palmiformis. The sequence continues at coordinate 296,771 of JAODUP010000002.1, forward strand.
CCTATTTTTGCAGCCTATACGACCCTATATTTCGACACAAGCCAAAAATAAGTCCTGAATCTAAACAGTGATCATGGTTCAATTTAGGAATGATACTTTCAACAAACACACACATAGACCATATACACCATTTTATTTCACTCATGCCCTGAAATATTTAATTGTTGGGAAAACCAAAATGCTTCCATGCACACGCATATGTAGGATTATACCTACGGAACAAAAACTTATTGGTCAACATGACTAATAGATCTTAATTTTCATTAATCCTACCAAAAGTGAGGCAAGCAAATTGATCAGTTCTGGCGGAATATCACTGCTTAAAGAAATTCTGGGTTATTTAAACATATTATTTGGAGTAATATTTCAATTATTTTTGCCAGTAATTTTCAAAAACAGTTCTCAACAGTAATTATTTATTATTAATATGTATCAAGATATTAGTTAGGTGTAAGATGTTACCAGTTTATTGTTTGATTTTCAAGACTTGTTAAGGGTTGATTTTTGTATTGTTAATGTTTCATAGTTAACATTTTAGCGTCTTCATTTCTTCCTGGTATCTTGTTCTTCTGGCATTAGAAGAGTTGAAATTTACAGACTGTTAAACAAAATCTATTGTCACATTTTGTGGTGGTCAGCCCAAGTCTCTGGTCAGTTTGATTCAGTGACTTGAGTGACTATTTCAGGTTTGATCTGTTCGAAGGTGAGTTACCATAAAAATAATACAAATTCAACAAAATAACTTCATGTATAATTTCAATCCTGTTGGTACAGGTCTGCGTGGTTTAGTTTTGGTAACATTCTTGAATGCTAGTTCCAACTTGTGCCCATTATAATGTATTCTAACAATTTTGCTGTGATTCATCTTCTCACATAAACGTTGAGAATCTCCAGCCTTCGATCTCAACATAGTAACTGGACCATCAGTACCCATAGGATAGAACCTCCTTAAGTAGTAGCAGATGTTCAGTTAACCCCGTTTTATTACATCTGCTATGGTGGCTGAATCACAATGTGACACATTCTCCACCAAGGAAAAGTTGACTAATATTACCTCAATAGCAATACCGACATAGTACAATTTCAAGTTCCTGGAATAATGAATTAGTACTTCCATCCGATATTCCAGCCCGAAACTTCGCTTCCTATAATGATTTCTAAATCCGCTGTTGAGAAGAAATTAAATATATATGCCTCCTCTGTCATTCAGATACTGAGTTCCCACATATATGCCCTTTTCAAGTTCACAAATGTTGCCATAGTCTATGAATTATCTTGCATTTTTGGCCAAATTTATTCATCGACTGGGATATTATTTAAAGGGTCACTTACTGCGCTTTTCTTCAGGATGCAGGTATAGTGACCCTAAGATGCGTCGTGTTATAATACCGGCCTTCTTCTAGTTTGTACATCCAGTAATCCACGGCCCAGTCCTGATGCTACTTCTAACTTAGAATTAGTTGAAGACGGGGGAACCCGCCAGCCACTGATAAACTTCTGAAGATAACACGGAACATCCTGGTTGCATTAACATGATTAGGGAAAAGCCATTTGAATTCATTCTTCCATACATGTACTGCACGTCGTTTTAGCATATTTTTGTTGTGTTTCACACTTTTGTTTTATGGGGGGAGATTGTCCACCAAAGATTTGTAACCATTTTAATACCAAGGTTAAATCCCAAAGGTATGTTGCAAAGCGAATGAAATAAAACTGGTTGACAGGAGTGGTAAAGTTCACCATCTGATCAATGATGACGTATGTTACAAAAACAAAATACTACGAAATATCAAAGGACCTTAAATATTAATTGGTCGGACGGCCCAATTGCCGATCATTTCAATTGATCTTTCTCATTAGTCAATGGACCACCGCTTCTTTCGACCCCTGATTTTAATTTCAGAAATTATATTTCTGTGACATTTCGCTGCTGCTTCTATCATATTCGTGACCTTCACCGTATTCGCCGCTATATTTCTCTCTCTATCACCAAAACCATTAATTCTGCTGCAACACTCATTACTAACGGGCTTGATTACTGCAACTCGATCTCTTCTTTATGACATCGCATCTAGGGATATTCTAAAACTTCAGTGTGATAAGAACTGCTTAGCTAGCGTTATCACACGCTCTCCCTGCTCAATCTCGCATCATTTTCAAACTATCTATCTTCCATGTTTTCTCTAGCACCTATGAGCCCAAGAGAACTCTGTTCATCTGGTTTTCACTTGTTTTCTGTTCTTAGGGTTAAAGCTCATGCTGGGACATGTTAAGTCATCAAATAGCATAGTTTCTTTCCGTCACCATTTGAATACTCACCTTTTCAGACTTGCTTATCCTTCCTAAGTTTCCACTCCATCTGATCATTTGTTGATGAACTTTGTATTGTCCCTCTACTAGGTACGCCACTGAGTTCGATTCGTTTCGAGGATATTTGCGCAATAGAAGTTCTGTAATTATTATATTATAAACATATCAGCGAAAAAACTGTATTATTATGCTGGGACATTCAGTATTACTTGTACTATGAACAGGTAAATGACGCTCGTGTGTTGCCTGGCTCTAACATAAACCGTTCTATATGTTCCTGCATTAACTTTACAACAAGGAAATATTACCAGGTAATGGATAAAGGTTAATGTTCTGTGAGTTTAATTTAACCGTGCCTAATCATCAAGGTTATTAGGGGGGAGATCTTAGTCACCCCTATATACCACAGGACACCACCCGTGGCACTGTAATACAAGAGCGGATCCAGGAATTGTAATATAGGGATATCAACACTCCCTATAGTCTTTGGTCTGCTAGAAATGTGGCTAGTGAAAGTACTGTTAAATTCCATAATTAACTTGGTAAACCAGCTTGCCTATATAATACATATATAAAAGGTTGCCTATATTATATACAAAGTCATGCAAGTTTTATCATGTACTCGATGAGTCACCATATGCAACAATATTAATTTAAATTTATATGGGAACAGGAAATAAGTCGTTCCAACAGCAAATGTAACCTAGGTGACTGTTCGATACGGTTGATCAGTAGGCGCCCTACCAATAGACCGTCGGGCTAATCCATTCAAACAGCTCCTGGTAAGTTACAAAATGTCACCACAGATATCGAAGTTCTGACAGCTTCACATACATCTCCTGGTGCCAGAGAGTGTCCAATGCCCTTGAGACATTCTGAAAAGCTGCATAAAATTATGTATTCGATCTCTTGTTTCTAAACATACTTCTGCTAGAAGGAAGCCTGTGCTAACAGATGAAAATCCAGAACAGAATGCCACCTATAGTTTGTTCACACTTTGGCTTTGGTTCAGTTGGAAATTTATCTGTATGTATCGGGAGTAGATCTTTTGCCTTTGTACAAAGGTGTCATTACTCTTCTTTTCAGGTTAGCAGGAACCTGACACTTTGTTAATTTGTTATAAAATTTATAACGGGTAGTTGATTGTAATAAAATATCATAAGAAACTTAATGTAAAAACTTTGAATTATTATTATGTCTGTATGACCTAGTTCTATTGACCTAATAAAACACTTCCGGCTAAACCGGGGAAAGTCAACGTCTCGTAGTCTGTCATTTGTTTAAAATATATTATATTGGCGACGAGTTGATGAGAAATAACCAAGTTGGTTGAAATAATAAACAACCTATATGTGTGTAACGAGACACAAAGAAGAATACGTGCGATGCAAAGATGAAGGCATATTTTGCATTGATTAAATTCGACTCGCACCGTCTGACTCGGACCTCGTAGGGATTCTTAGTTTTGGTTAAATTGTGGATTTAATTCCTACAAACTGTACAACAATGGCTACAGGAATAATTGGTGGTGTTGATCAGTATGGTCATGTTAAAGAAACATTTGTGTCATACACAGAAATACTGGAGATGGTTTTTTTCTTGCGAACAATATCGTGGAAGTGGAAGGAAACTCGGAAGAACAAAGAGCTGCTCAAAAAGCCGTCAGTGAAAGAAAAAAGCGATATTTCTATTTAAAAAAACTGAACAGCCATTTTAATCCGTGTCCATCGGAAAAAAAGGATCAAATTACTGGCGAATCTGTAAATGATTATATTCATATTACTGTCTAAACATTGTAACTTCGACCAGTATTTAAATCAAGTTTTGAGAGATCGATTTCTTTGTGGTTTACAAGATTTTAAAATCCAAAATAAACTGTTAAACACTGAACATTTAGCATTCGATAATGCGTGTCAAATCGCTACAGCGATGGAGATGTCTTCTAAACAAGGACAATAAATGCATCCATTACAAAGCACTGTGAATAAAGTGACAAGTAGTCAAAAGAAGTATCCAGGATGTAGACTTCAGTCATATTCCTTTGAGAAAATCTAACATTAGATTGTGTAGGTATACTGGTGATTCACTAACTGTGTGTGGTGAATTGTTATGTGAAATTGTCTATGATGAGCAAATACTTACGTTACCTTTAATTATAGTAGACAATCCTGAAAGGCCTACAGTTTTAGGTAGAAGCTAAACATTAGGAAGCAGGGAGCCCCAATGTCAGGCAGAGATTAAATTCATTTATTTGAAGACAGTTACGATGGGTTGAAAGGCCACGAGACTCACATCAGAGGCTAAGCCAGTGTTGCACAAGCCTCGTAGGGTACGATATGTATTACGTGAACCAGTAGAAGCTGAGTTACGAAAGCTTGAAGAAAACGGTATTATTAAAAAGTAGAAAGATCTGAATGAGCTTGTCGAAAGCAGATCGATCTGTAAGGATCTGTGGTGATTATAAAGTCAGTATTAATCCTTCAGTAGAGGATGAGCAAATAACTATACCAACTACTCAAGATCTGTAGGTGCAAATGGCAGGCTCTAATTATTTACCAAATTAGATTTGATCCATGCCTATGCACAATTAAAATTTGATGAGGCCAGTTCAAAGTGCCTCAAAATAAACACCCACAAACTTACTTAAACTGCCGTATGGAGTTAAATGTTCACAACAAAAAAACAATCTAAGATGGATCAAATATTGCAGGGCATACCCAAATGTCTCTGTAACCAAAATGATATACTCATAGGTGGAAATGATGAGAATTTGGATATTCTTGAAATGGTATTGGAAAGGCTCAGTGAAAATAATTTGCATATAAAATTGCCAAATTGTAATTTGTTTTAATCCAGTACTATATACCTCGGAATTGAGTATTGTGGTGATGATGTACGACCAGTGGAAAGTTCTGTAGAGGCAATTAAAAATGCCCTGGCTACCCCCAATGTGTCCCAGTTAAGGTCATGGTTAGGAGTAGTAAAGTATTATCATCAGTTTTTACCAGATTTGGCAACAACTTTGAATCCATTACACAGGCTCCTACAAAAGAATGTTAATTGGTACTGGTCTAGTGAGTGTAAACAGGCATTCAAAGAGTGTAAAAATCAGTTGACAAGTGAAACGCTACTTCATACATTACGATCCAAGTAAAACGTTACGGTTGGCATGCGGTGCAAGTTCCTACGGGCTGGGCTCAGTTTTCTCCTATGAATTTGAAAATGGTGACGAATGACGTATCAGTTATGCTTCTAATACCAAGAATAAGAGCGAGAGAAACTATGCGCAAATTGAGCGTGAAGCTTTGTCCCTAATATTTGTGGTAACAAATTTCCACAATTTTTTGTATGGCCAAATATTTACTTTGGTAACTGACCATAAACCTTTGTTGGCTATTCTCGAACCGAAATCCGGAGTACCTACTATGTTACTGTCGGCTTACGATTCCGATATTGAATATCGAAACTCAGCCTCTCATGCCAACTGTGATGCTCTGTCAATGTTGCCAAACCCTGAGTCAAGTAGTGGGGGTATGGAAGGTCAAGTGTTTGCAGTTAAGTTTATATATGATAGTTTTCCGGTGTTGGCAGAGGATGTTACAAAAGCAACTAAAGTAGATCCAATTTTAAGCAAAGTGCATCAGTTTGTTTTAAATGGAAGGCCACTTCCTGAGGTGTTTAAACCTTTTTATCACAGACGTGACGAGTTATCATGTGAACAGGGTTGCGTATTATGGGGTGCTAGAGTAGTGATTCCAAACAGGTTTCAAGGACACATATTAGATGAACTACATTGGGAACATCCTGGTATGTGTAGCATGAAGGCCCTAGCACGTAGTTATGTATGGTGGCCTAAATTAGATGCAGATATTGAGTCGAAAGTTAGAACATGTGCTGTATGTCAAAGAGTTAGAGCTACTCCTACAAAGCTACCTTTATACCCATATGTTTACCCAAACCGTCCTTTTTAAAGAGTCCATACTGATTTTTGTGAATATAAGAAACATGATTTTGTTATTCTTGTCGATAGTTACTCAAAGTGGGTAGAAGTTAAGCATATGCAAAAGACAACAGTAGACAAAACTCTTGATGAGTTGAGATTGATTTTCCCCAGCATGGTTTGCCCGAACAGTTGCTATCCGATAACGGACCACAATTCATTGCCCATGAATTTAAGGAATTTATTATACAAAAGGGCATTAAACATTTTAGAGTTGCGCCGTATCATCGGGCATCGAACGGATCTGCGGAAAGAGTAGTGAGATTGTTTAATCAAATAAGTTCTAGAAAGTAAGTGAGCGTTCCCTGAAGCACAAAATTGCATATTTCCTGTTAAGATACAGAAGTACACCTCATGGTATCACGGGTGCTTAGTCCAGCTGAGTTGTTCATGAAGCGACAACTGAGGATAAGGCTAAATTTAGTTAAACCAGATCTGACTAAGTTAGTCAACAAAAAGCAGGCATTACAGAAAGTTCAGTTTGATAGAACTAGAAAGGGTGAGAGAATATTTGATTTTGGATATGTGGTGAAAGTGAAAACACAAGATCAGAATCAAAAACAGACAAATGGTTATTTGGTTCTATAATTGAAGCTAAGTGACCTAGAAATTATGTTCTGGAGATAGGTTCTGAAAGAAAAGTAGTTCATACAGATTTTGAGGAGGCAAGCATCTCTGATTCACAAGAACTGATCATTTCCCTCCCTGTTTCCGATTCTAAAAACAGTTTGTCAACAACTGTAAATAACAGTTTAGTGGATAATACTGCAACTAATGTAAGTTCTAAACAAAACTCTCTAGTTTTTTACCAGGCTGTTGATAACGTCAGTAATTGAAATGATAAAGTGAACCTGATCAAATTTTTGTGAAGTAGAAAACTATCATTTTTCCTACGGTTTTGAGACGATCAAGTAGGTAACAAAAACCATTACAGAGGTTAATTAGCGAGTAAAAGTTTGTTTAAAAATTGATACAACTATTTGGTGGGTGCGTTAGGATTGTTACTGAGTTGTACAAAAAGACGGAATAATAATCATCTCGTTTAAAAAGGGGAAAGCAGTGTAGTATGTTATCATAAGAAACGTAATGTAAAAACTTTGAATTATTATTATATCTGTATGACCTGGTTCTATTGACCTAATAAAAGCAATTCCGGCTAAAGCTGTGGAAAGTCAACGTCTCGTGTTCTGTCATTTGTTTAAAATATATTATACTGATGATGATGTTTTTAAAGAAGTGGATTGATACGATCATTCTGAATTCGCTGAAGGTAATTGATGTCATAATCATATATGCTATATAATAGGGAGTTACAATAGTCTATATGTAAACTAATAAGTCCTTATTACGTCAACAATCCTTTTAAACAGTCGATGTTCTTAAAATTGTATTCGGCAACTCAGCATACTGATGTGACATATTCCAAGATATTAACACATTTGACATAACTAACCCTTAGATTTTTAATGACCCTTTATGGGTAATGGAAGTTTTACCAATCTATAATACTGCCATTTTGAGAGATTTAATAGAATGTGGTCAAGCCAAATAGATATTTGTTTTAGAAGGTTTTTAGTTATTTAAAACAAAATATCAGCAATACAGTGTTCTAAATTCTTCAAAAAAGGGCTGAAATATGTAACTCTGTCAGAACTGAACCCTGTTTTTAATCATGTAACAATGACAAAATGTGATACAAAGTACCATGAACTGGCGTCATTGTTCTAATTAAGACTGAAACCATTTTAGTAAAATACATGATAAACCGAACATGTCTTTCAATCTATGGTACAGAAAAGTTGTTTATTATCAATTTTATCCAACTTTATCCATTATGTATCTATATATATTTTGATGGAAGAACTTATTAAACTATATCTCTATCTGAGTTAATAATATTTGACAGGACAAACTGATTTTCATGTAGTATTAACTACACGACACTGAAAGCAACCCTTTTACTTTCCTTGCACGATTTGATCTTTTTATTGGTACGTTTAACCTTTTTTTTAACTGACCTTGAACATTTCATAATGAAAATGATTCCTATCTACAGTCGTTCATAATACTTTCTGTGTCTCTTTGTGGCCTGTATATCCTTATACTGTACCTTTGAAGTAATGGTATTCTTGACATTTCCCTTTTCGTCTACAGGATCCTCGAAATAATGTGCTCTCATAGAGAACCACCACTTGATCAAAATAACTTCGTGGATCCAATCCCAGAGAAGCGATCCCTCCAGGTCAGCAAGAGAAGCATCCTTATCAATCAACTTATATTTCCTGTAGGAAATAACTTTAGCTGAAACAGATCGTTTTGTAAAGATACACCGATGCTAATAAGGAAATGGTGAGACACAGACACACTCCTAATCAGATTGTTATCTTCACGGGAGATGACAAGATCTAAGTTGTGGCCGTGTCTCTGTGTGCGTTCCGCCATATGTTGCCTGAGATTGGCCGACCTGAGAATGTTAACCAATAGACAACATTCACAACTACTGCGACATCTAGCGGCAGTCAGTAACACTACGGTTGTGGGCCGCGATTTAGGACCACTTGTGCAGAATGACTGGCATAATAGACGTCTATAGGGATGGCAGGCAGACACACAAACACATGATTAGATTTATGCATTTTTAAGTGTATGCCCATCGATATCGGCCCGCGATATGCTAATGCTACTCTCTCCGCATGCGCTGTGAACATTGTTTATTGTTTGGTATATAGATCACACTGGCCGAGATATATTGAAATCACCTAAAATCAACAGATGATAGCTGTTAGTATCGGGAGTTAACGAATTGAAAATATTCTTTGAATAAACCTGCAGCATTCAGATCAATTTTCTGAGTATGTACGTAATTAGTAGATAGTATAGCTATATGAACACTTATCACCACAGATACAAAAGTCAGTTGGTATTTTTCAAAGCCCCTGCAAGACCAGCAAGAGCAAATAAGTTTCACACGTCAATGAATAACAAAATAAATGTAGATTATTCCACATGTTTTCCGAATCCGAGCTGCATGATAGAATGAATGTATCCAGCTGGATTCATATTACCAACATTTTTTTTTTTTGGTCTGAAACAACCAATTAGCCAAGTTTTCATAATAACATTAACATCAAGATCCATATATTTAACATCATATATCTCCTCACATTTAGTACAGATTCACCAACAATTTATGAAACCATTATTTGTATCATTATATGCTGGCCATCACAATTTAGTAGATTTACGTATTTAAGGTGTTCACGTACTCTCAATTATTGCCGTCAACAGCTCGACACGAATTTTACGATTTTCCCTTCTATGTTTTCTGGGTGACTAGAAGTAAAGAGGCACTCTAACTCCTATATCGCAGAAAATGGAGTCGATACTATTCGACACAACGCAGTATGGCTTGCAAGCCTAGTCCTGTTTTTTTTTCCAAATGTATTCTTGTGCACACATTTTCACCGTTAGCTTCATTGACCTAAAAGAAAAGTAGACCGAGCAATCAGTGATATTTGAATGGGCCGCCATGACCAAACAGCGCCGACTTCCGGTAGGTGAAACAACAACGTTGAAGACATTTATTGTGATGTGTGCGTTATAATATTGTGTGTGCAGACAATCTGTATTATTCCTCTCCTATTATATGCCATGAAATATGTAAATGTCGTTTTATTCAAGTCCGTAGATCTAGTTTAGTTGGGATCAAACGCCAGAGACATGCCGGGGGTTGTCGTACAGGCTAAATAAAATAACAGTTAAGCTTAATTTCCCGCCAAAAAAACCCCGCTTTAACAGCTATTTGAAATGTGTTCCTTATACTTACCGATGAAAAGACATCCCGTTTGTATTACTTCCATGCACACGGCTTATGCAACCATCGATACAACAATAAATCACCACGTTTATAAGCCTGATTTTTTCAGTCTGCGTTCCTATTTCCTCGACCGGAAGTTGGGACCTGTTTGCCATAAAATCGGCGGCGTGTTCGGTCTAGTTTTCTTTTAGGTCAATGGTTAGCTTCATCATCCATCCCACAGATTAGTAGTGGACCATGTGTTGAGGTATATTTTATTAGAACAGCAACCATGTCAAAGGATCTAGCTTGTAGAGTTGAGTTGTTTAGCCTCAACTTTAATCACACCCGAGACTGTCAAGGGAAACACACACATCACAATCGCAAGAATGAGCCCAATTCGAACTCACATTTTGCGGGTTTGCAGTGCAGTGTTCTAACCACTGTGCCATTGGAACGTCCTATGTCGGTATTGTAGTAAATTTTGGAAGTAGGTTATTTTTATAATGATGACATGATTTCGCCTCTACATCCCTTAATGGCAGGTAGGCAACTCTGATACAGAATTATTTAAGCTTTTTATCTATGGTATTTGGATTTCACCTCTACACCCCTTAATGGCAGGTAGGCAACCGTGATACAGAATTATTTAAGGTTTTTATCTATGATATTAAGGGCTTTCCGTATGAAGGCCGATTTAAATAACTGCAGGAGATCCAGAACATTGCACTATGATCTCATACACTACACCAAGAGTCTACGCTTACAGAACCAACTTTACCATGGTCAGGAAAGACTTCATTCAACTTGTCGCTTTCATATTCCCCAAAATCAGTCTTCCTGTAGATAAGCCAGTTTATTCTTTGTGAAGAAACTCATTTACATGTACGTACATTGTGCATGATTGTTTTGTTTTTCATGTTAAAGGCATTAACCTAAAAATGTGTTACTGTTGGTGCTAACTGTATCCGCCCAAGGGGGTATTCACTTCCAAAACAAATGGCAATATGTACGTTGGAGATTTTGAAACATTGGTTGGTTAGTATGCTGCTCACTCATGCTGCTGAGGCCTATTATAGTTCGTCTTTCAGATCTTTACTAGTCCTAATACCGGATATGTTCGGCGAGTGGTTTACGGTTCAGATAGATTAATTACCTTTCTTCTTTTGTCCCATATACCTTCATCTATAAGCGTTGTACAGCTTCGTCTGTAATTTACAGCTTCAACACTAACTGGTAGCGCGTTGTGTTATGGATCACTACCACTCAAGTTCGAATCTCGGCGTTGGCGTATCTCAAGGGATGTTTCATCTTTGACTTCGCTTCATTACCGTTGGAGGTTGTTCGGCCTATTTAGCATACTACGTGCACAAAAGTGGCCGTAAAACATGAATAATAATTTTCTGATTGAAAACATGTTATATTTTTAAATTGTTGTCAGAATATTCTAAGCATTTGAGTAAACACAAACAATAGTAACATCATTTTTTTGAATTATTTCCCAAATCATTTATACATCCGGTACATCACTAACATTAGCCCAAAGATTGATTCTTAAGGAACACCACATACTATTAGTTGATCTAATACTATTGTGTACAACATATTGACGTCCTTTTGAAAATATTATTTTAAGTAAACTAGTTGTTCCAGGAATGCCACAATCCTTACCAAAACAATTCTCGATTAGTTTCATTTGCTCTATAAAGGACTAGCGTTTTTTCCTGAAGTGATACTGTTCTTATACACGATTTCATTAACCTGCAGATATAAATGTATACAATATTTCCTTTTAATCAGCACAATGTAATCTAAAGCTACTTGTTTCAGTATTGTAATTTCTATTTCACAAGATATAAAAAATAATTCCGTTGTTCAGTTTATCCGGGTCTACAGCGCGGCCTAGTTGTTTTAGGGCTCTGGCCATGCCTTTGAATGGTCTTATTTTGTTGGTCAGTGAATTGTTGTTGTAACCACTCAAATGATTTGTGTTCTGCTTTGTCCCGTCCCATGAAATTACCTTCAGCCGGGTGGAAAAATATCGGTGGTGTCGGTTTCATTGCTTGTACCATTTTTGTAGTAATTGTCTGTGACAGTTATTTGGTCAACTTCTTTCGCTATCTTTTTAATTCTATTTGAAATGCGCCGTAAGGTGGTGCTTTCGTTTTGTGATCTTCGCAGGTTCCAAAACTGGACATATATTGTTTAGGCAGTATTCATTATACCCACAGGTAAGGAAATATTATTTTCCAGGACATAATTACCATTTTCAGGACAAAGTATACAAGAAGTAAAGGTAATAAATCAGGATATGTACGAAAAGACATATCATATTTAATCAATATATGATCGATTATTGACATTTTAATGATACAGCCTCCTGATCACCCCTTATAGCTGTCTGATCCACCTAATTTTATTTGAATTTTAACTAACATGAGCTATCAAGACTGTACCGGTACTCTTCTACAGGCTTAATATTTATTCTTGGGCTTTTTTTCCAGGCAATATTTTTTCCAGGAAATATCCTGATTTGGTCAAATTCAATGACATTTCCAGGAACCGGAAAAAGAACGTTACTTTCAAGGTTTTCCAAGATGCGTGGGAATCCCGAGTATTGTCACCAGGGGTGGGTCTCTTGTACATGTACTGTCCTGTTTTTAACGCACTCACGTAATTCAATAATTGGGTCAGTCCATTGTGACTTTGGCCGAGTTGTCACTGTAACAGTTCTTAAAATGGCAGGTTCCTTATATCGATTTTAGCTGCACCTTTCTTTCATCGCAAGTTTGGTCAAGAGTAGTTTATGGTCGGAATTCAAGTCAGTGCCATTTGTGTACATGCTTCCGATACATCCTATCTGATCAAATACAGCTCTAGTAGCTTTTTAGTGTGTGGTTCGATTATGGTCTGTTATGTTCATGCCACATGGTGTCACAGGTCCTGTTACTGGCAAAGAAGCATTAAATGGAGAACTTTCAACGAGTGCATCTCCAGCTCTGGTACGATTTCAGAGCTGTCTGAACATCTTGAAATTCGATTTAATTTTTCTCAGCTTTGAGTTGAAGTCGTAATAACTGAATAATTTCAAACATGGATAACAGTCCAGGAGGATAAAATGTTGATAATTGACTTGCAGTAACTTAGCATAATTCATTTCCATATGTAAATGTACAAAGATGCTGGTGTATGCAAAATCAGCACACAACAAGAACAGAAAAGAATGGAAAACGCTGAATAAGGGTTTATTGAATAAACATTATGAAATCATTATAGTAAACTGGCATTTCCAAAAATATAGTCAAGAATACAACAACTTCATTATGAGAAAGTCTTAGCTAAGCTTCTGCTTTTAATTTTAATGGCGATTCCACTGGACGATATACGAATATCCGCTGTAAATCAGCGCATAATCTGGTCTGTTTCTTTGTAAAGATTAAATAACAATAAATATGGACTAGTTTTGAAAAGGCAATACTTCTGGTAATTCTGGTTGGAGAAAATAAAAAATATATAAATATACATCTAGGAATGTTACTGCTTTGCTTTCAAAATGGCACACACTGTTTCTCCACACCCTCAACAGAAACATGCCCCTTGGAAGACAATTCCATGGCAACAATCACCTCACTTGGCCAATAGACCTATTAATGTATATTTTGATCAATATATGTTTCCAAATATGTGTGGCAGACAAAATGATATGCATTGCGATAAACTGGTAATTTGCAAATATTCTGCTTACAATGTCACACTGGTGCCAAAAAGGTAGCTTTAAGAAACTGCATTGTAAATGAAGATCGAACCCTGTAGGATCTGAGGCAAATGTAAAGTTACGATCAAAGTAATGTAAACCTTAATATATCCCTGACTATTAATCCTTTAAAAGAAGGCTTAAAAATTAATATCACAAAAAAATTAAATATTAAATAAAGGAATGGCTATCCAGAATACTAGATATTTTCCTGGTATAGGATAATTAACCATAACCGGCTGCAGGACTTTATTTCAGTAAATTAAAGTGCCACGATATTCAATGTACCATTGCCACATACAGCAAGTTCCGAGGCTGCTTGGACAAAAAGGACACAATTAAAAGTTATTTTACCCATTTGTTAAACATCAGCAGCTATTGTTAATTTGCACATTGCTATGTAAGAACAAATATTCAGCAAGATATGCCATTCTTTTCTATCTGGAGATAAACCAAATAATGGTCAGCTTGACACACTATTTTGTTGACTGATTGGCCAGTGGAATCACCATTAAATTAAGACAGAATTATTGAGCCTAATATTGTTTCAATTATCACCAAAAAATAACAACTGAATGAATCACATTTTCTTCATAAAACCTTATATATGTGAAAAACCTGCTAAACTTTGTTAAACTACAAATATGAAGAAACAGGCAAGACTGCCCAAAACATTAGCATGGCTCTACTTCACTTCAAGTGGATGTGAACTGGCTGTACAAATTCTAAAAAATATGTGTATATAATGTTCATTTTAATTTTATAACAGCCATTTACTAAGCACAAATACCCAAATACAAACTCTGAAACTACTCGATAAAACAGAAGGCTCATCCCTGTGTGAAAAGGCAAAGTTTAAACATCACTAAATGTTGAACAGCTGTTAATAAAACTGAACTGCAGACCTGATGACAAATTAGTATGTATAATGAGTTACAACAGGGCTAATACACACTTATTGATTCAAATAGGCTGTACACTGTTGGTGTAAATCAGTACTCGTAAACAATCTCCTATGGTCAATTCATTTGAAACCATTATACAAGTCAAAAGAACTGGGAGATGTTAGGAGCAAACAAATTAGTAATGCATTAAACCAAAAATATAATATAGCAACTAAGCATACAATATGGGTTGTATAATGACTGAAATATGTGACGGCTTGTTTTACGAAATGGCTGGCATCACTAACAAGGCCACACACAACAGTACTCCAAGTTGTATGCAATATTCATTAGGGTAGGGTATAAGAACAAAAACCAACCTCATTAAACATCCAACAATATGTATCTATATGAGAAGCAAACAGTAAAGTTCCTTTCTCAGATGACAGATAAAATACACAATATGCATAAACAAATGCTAATAAATGGTCCAAGTAACATTAATTATTACTGCATGTTCAATAATAGTAATAATAATAAGTTGTACATCGTGTAGCACAAGCAGATTTGTCAATAATGAAGAGCCCCTACTTGATGTTAAGAAGAGTAAGTTGATATGACTGATACAGCAACTGCGTACGGCAGATGTTCCGATTACAGGTAATTCCAAGCAAGGCCCAAAAGTGCTTAGTTATTACTGGACAATGAACAACATCACTAATTATCCTTATCACTAAATCTTGCATATAAAGCGGTTCAGTCATGACAAAAGTGGTCAGTGTCAATAATGTCTGATTAACAAAACTGAATCAAGCAGCCATCAAACCATTTTTGTGAGGACTGACAACACATGTCATCCATTCCTTAATTAGGCTTATTACAATCTAAAAATATTGCTAACATTGATATTCTGTGCATAAAACCTATCAAACTACAGAAACATACTTCTTAGCATTTTTCACACATTTTATATTTTTTTTATTAAATTTTTGTTCATTTTCTTCTGTAACAACTTATCAAGAGCACATTACATTACTCTATTACTAGAGTTTGTAAATTTATCTTAAAATTCTATGGAATAAACAACATAAAATTTATCGAATACTGTGTGTTGTGTGCTTACGTGTGAGTGTGTGTATGTTGTATATGTACGTACAGATATATGAATGACATTCAGTTCACCTTGAGCACCTTATCAGGTCACAGTTCAAAGCCAAACATCAGTGGCCTGAAGAAAGGACCAACATACCCTGACCACAAAAGGTGCCAGAATAGCTGTTTCACAATCATGTATGGATGTGATCGTGTAAAGTCGCTCACAACAGGATACATGCTTGTGTTTTTGTATGATATCTGATTCATTCTAGGACAGCAAAGATTTAGCTGTTCTAGGGTCACCTCGTCCTCCACGGCCCTCCACATTTTAACTGCTGTCACCTCACAGACAAAATGTGATGACCTACCCAGTCAAACATGAGGATGAGGTTACAATACAACATGTGTACTATATAATCACAATATTAACAACATGTTAACCAATTAACAAATGCTACCCAAACCAATCCCAATACTCTGAAACAAATTCCTGTATAGTTAGATAATCATTGAAATAAAATCAGAACACAGTACTTGTGTAAGTTCACACACCATACCATGCAGCAATAGGGATGTGGAAATAATACCATTCCACAGCCAAACTGTAGCAGAACTGATGCTGAACAAAATTAGACAAACACTGTACAAACAGTAATACGTATAATGTGTGAATATACCTGGTACATAATCAACAGATCTTGAATCATCTACACCTAAAATAATAACAGTTATGTGCACTGGAAAGATATACATAGTTGTGAAAATAAATGCACAATACAAACAAGATAAATACAATCACTTTTTTTGTTGTCTGTATACAAAATATGAATATATATTGATTAATATGGTGTAGAAAAAAAACACGACTGAACAATAACAAAAAGTAGTGTCACATACAATTACAGTTCAGACAGTACATCCACAGCAAGAACATTTTGCAGTAAATAATGATCTGTCTGGGTTTGGAATTTGTGCACGTTCGTCCAGACAACAGGGTCAAGACTGAAGAGACTTTCACAGAATGAACCAACTGAAACAAAAATGTAACTGCTCATCTACTACAACAAATCTAAAAAAAGCACCCAACATGTCTTAAGAAATCATACAGATAGGTATATGGCTATGATCGTCAAAACAAAAAAAAAGAGGCAAAAATGAGTGAAATACAACAAACCATCACTGGATAAAGGTAAAATAACACATGATGTATATCTTTCTACATTATAAAGATTGGCATACTTCTTCTATTTATAGTACGAATGCAGGCCCAAGTATAGAACAGCAGAGAGCACCCAGAGTTTCATATGAGATAGAGTGCTGCCCACTGCTCCTGGCATGCCACATGGAATAAACACAAAATCTGCTCAAAAGGGAGCAAACAGATAACAAACTATCACGTCTCATGCACACCCAGAGCCACTTCTAGTTTTTTTTCTTCACTTTTGATATAGCTGGACAAGTAATATATTATACACATGGAATATGGTACAAAAACAAAAACCTAAATAATTAGTTGTTAAATGCCATAGCTAAACCAGCCTTGTATATTCAACATTAATATAATATATAAATGTGTGTAATATGAAAAAAATTATTACAATGAAATACTGTGTAAATAATATCATTTTGCTCTTTCCCATACATAAAATATTATATTATCATCTGAAAACTAGTTTGGTCAAGAGCAAATAAACAAGATAGTCACTTCATTTATAGACAGGCTGGAAGATCAATATGGGCCAGGTGTCACTTTATGAAGATTCATCTAACTAAATAACAAATTCTCTGATGCTTGCTTTGTTGACAAAAGATATTAAAATTATTTTTTAACAAAGCCTATTTCAAACACAAACTTAAAACACCAGTTTCAGGTAATTAATTGGCCACTGGTCACCTGTATGTGACAAAATTTTATCACTGAATATCCTAGACAAAGTAAAACACAACAATGGCAAATATGTAGATTACATCTAAACTAAATTTATGAAACTGGTGTGCAACCATTATCATAGATTTTGACCAGAGCAAGAAGTAACTGACTGACCTATGCCATCTTGGATATTTCTTCACTTATCTGACAGATGTAGCTAGTTCGAGACCTGACGCTTGATTTAGATATGCCGCAGACACCAATAAATGAAAAATCTTTAAGGCACAAATCTGAATCACTTAGAATTTTGTCATGACCCTTGACTAGAAAATGAGCATATTATAACGTAGCTTAGAAAAAAAAATCACAAATAATATTGTATACCATCTATAATAACAATAATGTGGATAGACAATTTGCATAAACTGCTTCCATCTAGCTTTCCAGTAAACAAGAAAGTGATGGCTTATTATCTGTAAATAAATTAATACTAAACAGTGGAAAATAATTGAACAGTCAAATTATAAGCATACAAACCCATCACCTTTAACATTTACAAAAATATATGACAACAGTTCACATATACATCTCTTAGATACAGCATAATAATAATAATAATAATCGACACAAACATTAAAGCATAAACAACTGGTCTGTGCTTCTGTAGACACACCAGTGCTTCATAACAAGGATGCACATAAAATTAAATCATTATAAGTGGCTAACGATATTGTAAAACACAAATAATGTATGTCTGTAGAACTGTGACAGTAACATTTTTACTTACACACGTGTGCGCAAGCACACACGCACACACACACAGAACTATGCATAAACACACAATCCCTGCTATGAAACAAAACAGAACAGGACATGACAGGACAATATATGGGTCACATTAATCAAGTCTATAATTAAATTATGTCATCAAATCACAGTGAAGATGTACCATCCCTATGATGCCATCATCAGGCCGGAACCCCCTCCCAGTGTTGTATATAGCTGTTAAATTAAGAACAACCTAAATACTTGTATAAGTGTACATAAATATATCACCACTTTGGCATTCAGATATGTATTTGTGTAATATCAAACAAGTGTTGTGATAAAATCAGATTAGCTTTCAGCTCGACAAGGATTACCACATATTAAGTAGCAACCAGGTCACCCACCAGTAATGAATTATGACTTGTATTAAGGAACAGGCAAAGAACAAATACGGTCTCCTTGCCATATAATCAGAAATCGAAAAAAGAAAGGTTGCAAGAAGCCTAATGGCATAATCCTTACAGAATAAGAACAAATATTATAGCATTATTCTCAGATGAATACCTATTCAATAACATATATACAGTAATAAAGTGGGTTCTTAAATGGAACCTTATTTACCAACTGCACTCGTTGAAAGTTTAACAAACACTTGTCTTGAACAATAATGGGCCCTTCATCAGAAGCCAAGGAAAACTCAGCATATATCAACAAGCCAGCAACTACATAACACAAAAGTAAACAGCTCATTATATCTGTGCTAACCCAAAATATTATACAAGAAACTGCAGCCTATATTTATGCTGTACAAGCAAGTGATCTAGCATGACTTGTAAAACAAAATACAGTACCTCATAATTGCTGAATGTATACCACACTGTGAACATTGTAAGAGTAATTAGTGTTTATTAATAGAATGTTAATTCTGTGATAGATCATTCGCTACAAGTTTAGCTGATGTACAGAGTATTGAGAACAAGCACATGATGGTTATTCTTGGCCAAAGTGACGATATATCCCTCTGAAGTGATCTTCAAACCACAGCAGCGACTAACCTTTACATATGGACACTCAAACTCTCCAATCAGTGATCCATCACGCTGGAACACAGCAACATGAAACCGATTTCCATGGCTGTCACCAACCAGAACATCGCCAGCATCACTGATGTCAATTCCATTAGGATAGTTAGTGATGTTCTCGCAGCCAATTCGACGTACAAACTGTCCATCATCATTAAACACTACGACACAATGGCCCTAAATCAGAAAACAATGGTACATAGTGTGATATTGGTTTAATCAATTTACATTGATTACAAGTTGCATCTCATTAAGCTTACAAATCATTTTGATACATCATATGATGACCATTGTAACTACATGTTATGCCTGTAGTATGCATGCAAGTTACCTTGAAGTCACACACAAAATATTCCTTGTTATTAATAGCAATATCTGAAGGCTCTCTCATATAATCACTGCAGTCAAACCATTTGATAAGATCACCTGTCTCAGCAATCACAAAAACCGTAGGAGACACACTGTCCACAGCTACAATATGACCTAAAAATTATTACAAGAAGTTCAGTTAATCAATATCATGTACACTCAAGCATAAGCAAATTCAAATACACCCCCCCCCCCAACACCCACAAAAACACACCCATTACCTTGAGCTGTAACAGCCAAACCAGCCACAATATCTATGTAGCGAATTGCAATCTTTTTAATGAAATGACCATTCTTTGTAAATATCTGCATTCTTGATCGTTCATTGCCTCTGTCACACACAACATATTTGCCAGAATGTCTAATTACTGCCACCTTGCGAGGATACCACAGCTGTCCTTCTTCACGCCCTAAATAAACATAACACAATGTAAATATGAGAACCACTATTACAATTAGATCAAATTCAATACTGGATATATAACCAGTGCTCCAAATATTAATACCAAAACCATTTCAGATAAGACTCCAAACTGTGACTACTGACCTGGAATACCAAACTGATACTTGAATTCACCAGTTTTCTCAAACACTTGCACCCTGTGGTTATTTGTATCTGCCACTACAATGTCCTCATCCATTCCAAGACAAAAGCCATGTGGAGAGTTAAACTGACCTTTACCTGGACCAAGCTGGCCAAATTTACACCTGAAAGTACATATACAAGGAATAGTCGCTATGTGGATTAATTTATAAAACTATAATTACCTACAAAAGTAAAATTACAAAACAAACTTGGTACATTATAATAATCATGTGAAACTACTACAAATTACAAATAAAAATGATAAAACTATTTATTTATTGCAAAATTCAACCACAAATGATGGTAGTGATGTGATCAACTGTGATACCAGTTAGACAATGGAGGAACTGAGATGCCCTTGGAGTTTATTCTTTGACAAAACCACTATTAATTACATGAATATAAACTAAAATGAGAATATCAGAAATTGTACCTTATCTGCATAGCACTCATTTTGTTGGTACTCCTTGCTGGGAAAGGGGGCTGTCCTACCCCAAAAACTCCAATTCCTGGGTTGCTAACGACTGGGTGACCAAAGGTTGGAGTAGTAGGAGGTGGAATGCCAATTGGTGTACCTGTTGGCAAAACTGACGATGTTCCTACTGAAGCAATGACAGAACGTGAATAGCTCATCTCATTCAATCAAAAAGCAAAAAAGAACATGCAGCAGAAAAAAACTTTGAACTGTGAGATACTTACTTTCCGTCTTGATATCGAGTCCATTTGATAGCAGAGTCGCATTAGCAGCAGTTCCCACTATGCTACCCAATGACGACAGAGTGGGAGACGTCTGAGACAGTATAGAGGCCAGTTCATTTAGTTGTGGTGTCTGTGCTCTTGTTGTTGGAGTGGGCACAGATGGTGGCGTATGGGAAGATGTTCCAGCAGCTGGTGTCAATGAAGATATCGTTGACAGAATATTTGCCAAAGCTGTTCAATATATATTAAACAGTTAAGTTAGACAAAAATCGATTAACCATCTTTGACCAGTAACTGTGGCTATGATAATACAGGCCATTACCCTTTTTCAACATAATCTTAATTAATTATAAACTGAAACATAATCTTAACTGAGAATTACTTTCATAATCATAGTACCAAGATTCATTTAAGGTCTCTTCTTGAATCAATTGTCTATGAAATTCATTTCTAATTAATATACACAACAGAGCAACTTTTTATGACCACCCAGTGACCTATATTATGTGAGAATTACTACACAAACAACCTGCCAGATGTGGAGTTTTCCTAAAATTACTATACATTTTATTTATTATTAGGAAACTGATACATGATTTCTCCATCCTAAAATTAGTGGAAATAAACAGTTATTGCCCTTCTGGTTGAAAACGTTCTTAGCTTGACCATTGTCAGTGGTGGCCATTGTGTAAATGTATGAATTAAGTGTCTTCTACATCCAAGCAAGCTGACAAACTATTGGAGTCCTTTTCTTTTATCTTTGACACATTCAAATGACCCATTCATAAGTTTCCTGATTTTAAATAAATCTGGCTATTTTAAGTCTGTCATTAAGAACAATAACAAGGTGAATGCAATTAAACAGACATGCAATTTTACCATGATCTAAATTTTCACCTTGAACAAAACCTGAGATTAATAAAACTACTATACAGCAATAAACTTCTGCCAGACCAGTCTGTAGATTTCATGATGGAAACTAATGGATGAACTTTGTCCATACAATTGCAAATGAAATTAGAAACACTTAAATTCTTACAGTGTTCTGGTACTGGTGTAGTTGGTGTCACAACCCTATTGCTGGCAATTACAGGTGGTGGCAACCCAGTGACATTATTAATATTCAATCCTTGGATCACCTGTCCATTTAGAGTTATTTGACCTGAAGAAAAGCAAATACTGGCATTTCTATAAACACATCAAACTATTGTTCATCAAGTAAACAGTAATGTCACAGATGTGAAAATTTGATGCACCATGCTATTAAGTAAGCATGAATGAATTATTCACTTTACACAAGGTTTCCTTAAAGATGTTCATTTTGAAGAATTGTTACAAAATTCCATTTCTTACCTCTATCATTAACAGACACAGTTCCAAGCTTGGCAAGGGAGCTGAGACTGATTCCAGTCTGGTTGTTGCCACTGCTGTTGCTGACTGCATCAACAGAAATGCCACTATCAGACATTGCAGGACTGTAGGAATTGCGCGATGAACTCCTCTCCACATTTGGTAAATTCTGTATTGATGATGCAATACTCTGCATTGTCTGGGCTGAAATACCAGCAATACCAGCTGCAATGCTACTGATGGCTGCTGCGGCTGTCGTGGCCATGTTTGGTAGTGTCAGTGGTGTCAAAGATGGTAAAGGTGGCAGATAATCTGCAGCAGTGACTGAAGGTAGGATGGCTTCATCTCCAAGTAATCCAGCTGGGAGAGTAATGCCTTCATTTTCAAACGAGTTGTGCGGTGAGACAGATGGTGACTCCTAAAACAACACCAAACAAACTTTGCAAAATTGGATAACAGACATATAAAGATTAAATCAAAACTAAGCAACCAATTATCTAGAAGAAAAACAAAACAACAGAAAATAACTGATAAAAAATTTATAAGGTCACTAATCATACCTTTACTTCTTCCTTTTTGAATGTACCAAACCATTCTTTGACAGCGTGTTCAAACTTCTCACTGTCAGTAAGAAATTCTATGTTGATGTTAACATCAGGCTTTGGTGTATTATTGATCAGAGAGAGAAGTTGTGAGGCTATCAGTTTCTTCATAGATAAGATTTCTGAACAGTTGCCATGCTCCAGTATTCTCTGTGCAAAGCTACACCCATCATCAATTTTCTCAATAACCTTTTCAATGTTATGGAATATTTCCATAATGTGTAGCTCTTTATCAGAGTGTATTTTTTCAAGCTCTTCTAGCAAATCATTCTACAAATAAACAGTACAGTATTAAGAAATTAAATTATGCTAAATAATTTTGCTTAATACTTTCATGATGCAAATCAAGAGGCATTCATTGCTGTAAAAGTAGTGCTTTAGAACATACTTACTCATACAGTGTTTCAATTAATTAAAGGAATACAGGCAGTGAATCCTGTGACTTACCTGCATCAAAGTCCTTGCTTTTGTACATCAAATTTATGTTGATCAATGTGTATGTTTTAATAAGAACCCCTCCCCACCAACTTGCACATTCATTAATTTCCAGACAGATTTTGACAGTCCTATCAGTGCAGTTCTGTTTTAGTAACAGTTAACTGTAAAATATTTGAGTTCTACTACACTGCATGGGAGTAACTGGCGGATTATTACAAGGTGTTTTCAATGTTGTTGCTCCATCAGCCTGTCAAACCAAATGCCACTAGGGGCAGTTTAGCAAGGTCTTGTATAAAAATATATATTCAGATATAACTGTACTGGTATGTTTTCCCTGCTGGTCAACATTGAGCAGTCAAGATGCCAAAAATAATCCAACAAACACATGGATGTCTGCCAATGCCATTTATCATGACTTGTTGCAGTGAATGATGGCTGGTCCTAGTAACTTCTCTTATCTTGTTTATATGCCTTTCTAAATTTTTGATGGTTTAAGGTTTTTCACGATAAAACTGCCAAGTTAACTAGTACAATGTAATGCATGTCAGGTTGATATCAGTTTCGGAAAAGTGGTGTGTTTGTTTCTACATGTACATATCGGTTTCTGGATAGAACTGGGAGGTGAAGGGCAAGTGACTGACCTCCTCGGAAGTTGGGACAGTGCCAACCAGTGAATTTATGTCCGAGTCTGGCAACTGAGCCATTGCAATAAATAGTTGTAAGTTTGGAATATTGGATGTTTTTCTCTTAATTAGCTATGTGCTGATTTCACTTTCACTTCACTTATCCTCTTCGTCCCCAGTGGGACATGAGGCCACAACAATGTTTTGCCACAAGGTCCCATCTTTAGCTGAGGCCTGAGCCTCACCCCATGACAGCCCCTTCTCTTTCAGCTCAGACATTACTGTCTGTTGCCATGTCATCTTTGGCCATCCTCATTTCCTTTTTCCAGGTGGTGTCCATCTCAGTGCCACTTTGAGAATGCTGTCTTTAGGCATTCTCAGGACGTGTCCTAGCCATCTCAGCCTTCGGCGTTTGATTTTGAGGACAGCACTGTTGCCACCCATCTTCTTGTAGAGTTCCATGTTGGAAATTTTATTTGGCAAGAATATTCGGCAGATCTTTCTCAATCATCCATTGTGGAATGCATTGATCTTTGCCATGTCCCCTTTAACCACTCGCCAGCACTCTGAGCCATACAGTAGGATGGACTTCACATTACTGTTGTAAAGTCTTATCTTTGTTTTGGTAGTGAAATGGTTAGACTTCCAAATGTTCTGCAGTTATGCGAAAGCACAGCGGGGTTTACCGAGTCTTGCCTAGATGTCTTTTTGCCTCCATTTTCTTTGCTGATGAGACTACCTAGGTAGGTAAAGTCCTGTACAAACTCAAGTGGTTCACCATTTACAGTAACAGGTGTGGTTGGTGTGGTGTTGATGCTCATCACTTGTGTCTTGGATGTATTGATGGTAAGCCCAGTTTGCTTTGCATATCTCTCTAATCTATCAGTTTTTCCGGCAGATGGTCAAGCTTTACTGATAGAAATGCAAGGTCATCAGCAAAGTCGAGGTCTTCTAACTGGGAAGAGAGTCCACTGGATACCCCTGGGTTTATCTGATGTAGTTTTCCGCATGACCCAGTCGATGACGCCCAAGATGTGCTGATTTAGTAACAACTAATCACTGACCAAATGCTGGTAAATCTAACTTCTTTCAATTAACAAAGAATATAGATGTTGTTTTATGGCCATTTTGTGCACTTGGTCAGCTAAATGGGTAAGCAATCTCCAACAATGTTGAGACAAGATAGATGAAACATATGAAAGATTAATATTTTAGCCATAGTTTGCTGCCAACCAGTTTAGGATCAGAGACATCAAAATACACAAATATTCTTATATTTCTACAGATCTCATCCTATACTCTCCACAATACACATGCAGCCAAATCAAAATTGAAGTGAATCCAAATGACAATAGAAGAGACTGCACCATGAACATAAAATATTGCATTCACACACACGCTTGTATACTTTAACAAGTCATGTACCTGTCTTTTCTCTAGAACAGCCTTATAGCTTTGGAATGTTTCTTGTATCAGACCCCGTGCATTATCTCTCTGCATCTGGAGATCACGCAGTGATCCATCCAAACTGGACGTAGCCTCATTACACAAATTCATCTTGGTCTTAGATTCATTTACCAATGAGGCCAACTCCTTCACGTGGTCATTTTCCTTGTCGTCTTCACTAATCCGGTCATGAGAATGCTCTGGTGGCTTGTGAGTTGTAACTAAACACTCATTGCACACAGGAATCTAAAAACATAGAGTTCATGATTTAACAGATGAATGAATAAATTGATAAACCTGTTGTTCATGATTTGTTTAAAAATAAAACAAAATTAGTTTTTTCATTTAAATCAGATTTTTTTTCTTTGGGCGGCAAGTCCCTGCATTTCTTTGCCAGGTTTTAAAAATTACTTTTAAAAATTTAACTTGAATTCTTAAATTCTGGCAACAATCCCCTGCATTTCTTTCACATTGCACAACATCGAAACCACCCATCCCTCCCAAAAAATTGTCACATTAAAGTATAACCACACATAAACCAGTTTTCTTCCAGATATTGTTAAGTACAAAAGTATCATTATATAGCGATAATTTACCAGCTGAAATTACACAATACTGTATAGTCTCAAAAACTGCGGTTTCTGTTTTGTTTCTGGTATGTACTCAGCATGACATCATTAACAGTAGTGAATATATTTGACAGCTCACATAATATATATCACATAAAGTGACAGCGTGTTACCTGGCAAGCATTACAATAGTACTTCAGTCCTTCTGCAGGATGCACACTACAGAAGAGTGGTTTGTGTAAAGACATCCCACCTTCAGCATTCTTCAAATCTTCAAAAGATACCACCTGCAAAATATAAGAGATCAAACCAATGCCATTTATTTATACACTACAATCCTTATTCCTATTATTATTAAACTGAAATGCAAACTGAAAGAAGAGTAGTTTAATATTAGTCATAAATTCCCAACATGTTCACCAATATTTGTAATCAAATCATATGCTGCTCATCAAAAAGAAACAGCAAGCAGCCCACACTGCCAACTACCAGGCCAACTACCTATCATTTATGAGTCTGTTTCAGCCATTGTATAGGATGGGTTACCATCCCAGAAGAATTTAAATAATGGGTGTTTTTCGGGGATATATGTTAGCTTGTCCAACCAAATGGTGTATGCTTTACAAACTGACCAAATATTGTGGTCTACACTGCTATTTTTGAGCAACAACTTCTACTTCAGATATAGCTGGTTGTGGTTTCTCAACTCAGTTGCTATAGACCTATAGCCAACTGGACTAACAGATAGGGCATGTAGTTATAGTATTAATTAAATGTATGACTAGAAAACTTTTCAATGCTTCTAGGGTTTTAGTGGACAAAAAAGAAAGGTACTCAGCCTTTTCAATAGCAGGTGACATCCGACGCTATATATCATCTATTTTACAGTCCCTCATCACCTATTTTATCAGCAGAAAATTGGTCGGCTACTTTAGTTTTGGGGAAAAGTGACCTAGAAATAGAATGCATCAAATACTCTATTTCCCCAACATTTTTCAAGGGAGAGCTCCTAACTCCCCCTTCCAATGGTGAAGGCCCACTACTGTATTACTGTGACTACCACTACCCCAACATCAGACGTTCACAACCTCTCATCTCCACATCCATGCAAACTGTGGCAATGGTGTCCTGGTGTTTTTACAAGCCACCACAGGTGAGCTGCTGCCTACTTTTTTTAAGGGATCATCTACTCTATTTCCTACTGAAAAGGCTGGCTAGTACTAGCTAAGTTATTGCATGGTGAAATTCTTAAAAGTTATAAACACTGCTATACAACTCACTATAATGATACAAATATCGACTGTGCAGCCAATGAAACATGCTGTATCTTATTTGAAACTCACCTTATGGTTTTCAAAGCATCTCATGTACTGATGTGCTGTGACACAATTAGGACACAGGAAATTGGCACAATCGCTACACCTGGCCACAGCCTTTTCTTTGGCTTTGCAGCTAGTACATATGATCTGTCGTTCTTCAATGGCGACCATGTCAATCATGTTGGCAAGAACATAATCTTCTTGTAGTCCTTCAATCCCCCTATCAACCCTTGTAACTTGCTTACACTCAGGGCATATGATATCACCAGATGGAGAACAGTGCTTGGCAGCATCTTGGTTTGCCAAGGCATCATTTGGTGTGTCATGTTCAACCATTTTCTCTAGACACTTGGAGCAGAAAACATGCAGACAGCCGAGTACTCTTGGCACTTCAAGCTTGTCTCCACATATCTGACAGAGGTGGTCTTCATTGATAGCACTCAGTGGCTGTGGTGAAGAAGGTGGTGTCTGCTCCAGTGAAGTGTCACCTGCACCATCAGACATTTCCAGCTCAGTGCCATTTGTTTGCTCTGCCATGTTTATGGATCTCGTTTCTGTTAAATATAAACATAGACATCAGGAAAAAAAATTATTTAAAAAAGAGCATCAAATGAATATATAAAATAATATCAGTCCTGCAAGATCGTTAGCAGTTTAGAAATGTAAAATATCGTAGCCTGTTAATCACAATCAGCTATTGTGGGGGGGGGAGCTTGTTGAAATCGAGGACCACATTTTCCAGATATAATAATCTCATTACACAAGTTTACAGCCAAAATCTGTTATATATAAGTATCATTTATCTTCAGATAATAATGACACTAGTCTAAATAATAATACAATACATCAACATGCAGATGATGCACAGACTGGAATCTGTCAAGATACACCACTAAGAGCAATCATTACATATTTTGGGAGGTCAACATTTCACATCAGAATCAATATGCTATGATATTATTTCAGTAAACCTAATTAAGGAATAGTTCACTCTGAGATAGTATAACTTAAATCTGTAATGCTTATAAGTAATTAACTATTATCATTGATACAAGGAAATATCCCAAATTACTGGAGGTTCATGATTACGGCTTCTGAGAATGGCACATTTATTGCAGAAGTTGTCACATGCTCCGACATCAGTGAGCTCAAAGATCATGTGGCCATCTTGATCCAGACCGAGTCATATCACAGATGCTCTGGTGTAACAATCCTCATGACATAACTCCATCTGGGCTCAAGCTACCAACTACTGCTAACTGATTCAGTCATCAGTTTATTTATATAAATCTGGCAGCTCTAGATTCTTTGTATCACAAGAGTACAAAACAATCTCACTGTGTTGTTTTCTTTAGCCATTTCAATAATGTGTAAGTCTGTTTGAACCACCTACACTGTAATATTCACCAGTACATTTTTGTTCCAAAAAGATTTGCTTCGCTAATGTTTATTTACATTCTTATAACTCTGTGTACAGTGACGTCAGACTTTAGAAGCATTCGGTCTGTGTCAGGCATCAAAATGGTGGGGTCCACAGAAAAGTTATAGTTGATTCACCAACATGCTGAGCTGGATTTTTATATGTGGTTTTATATGTGGTTGATTGCATTACAGTTTGACATAATTTATATACACTTGTACTAGTCCTAAAAATATGAAATGGAGGTGTTCCTTTACATGAATACTTGATCCTAGGCTGTGTATGTCTTAATAGCTGTGTAGATTTGAGTCCAATACCTTACAGAATGGAAAAACTGAGTATTGAAATACCTATCTCAACACCCATTTGATACTTTTTGAGTATGAAAAAGCACCTTTCAATATTCAGTCCGAGATGGTTGATATTTGGTACATCTTTCAATAAATAACTGATTCTCATAAACTATGCCAATCTTCACCATAAAATAGCATGTATTTCTAAAGTTATCTCAATTCATTGCTTATCAAAAAACTGACTAATTATGGACAAAATACTGAATGGGATATTATGATACTTCCTCCATAGCTGATACTAAGTTTACATGAAAGAAGATTTATATTGATGTCATAATATATCCTTATAGGTCAGACAGCCTTGATACCGAAAGGCTGCAGTAGTTCATGGTGATAAGATTGCCATACTGAAAATGTGCAATTCTGTTTTTTGCTAAGAACTATTAGATTTTAATAAACAAAGACTGCAAAAAGATACACCTTTCATTTCATATGTAACAGTACTGTCATGATACATTTGACTGTGAATGAGAGATGATGCAATGATATCCCCATGCATGATCAGCATTGTGACCAATCTATTAATGTGCCTGCAGAAATATATTAAATAAAACAGTACAGATTTTATTGAACTAAATATCAAACATGATTAATGTCCCTATTATAAAAATGTATCAACCACAGAACTAACTATAATTTCCAAATTACAATAATGATATTGACACTACCTTTTTAAACAAAAAGAAATTATGATACTGTTAAAACAGTGAAATCAAAATCATTCCAGACAGAAGTGAAAGATAATTTTTTTTAAATTTGGTTTACTGTATATACTCACGTATAAGTCGACCCAGCAAATAAGTTGAGGTAAATTTTGACCTGGTAATTCTTTCGTGAGGCATATGCTCACTGTATAAGTCAAGTACTAATCATTATCGTCATTTGCGAAAAAGCTGACCCAGTCATTTCAAACTCATGGTGTCAGCAAGTGCGTCGTAAATATATCAATATCTTCACTGGCAGCGACATACACATATATACAGGGATTTCGTTTTGATGTTATAACTAATAAACAAACTTGTCACACCAAACAGGCCTGATTGTAATTTCAATTGGCAAGTGTTATTAATTAATTGTTTCACTGCAGTAACCAGCAAGGTTTGCAATGTGAAGTGATTTCTATATTATTGCTAATCATCTGGAGGTACCGGTAGTTAACAGCATGTGACTATCAAATATTATTACGTAAAGACCGGAATGTTTGTGAGATCCAAATAACAGTTTGGTGAAAATTGTTATTTATTGAATAATAATGGATTATATAGTAGGTGACAATTTTATTCCGACTCTGGCTCTTATTGGGTTGAATCCTATAGTGTTGTGTGTCAAAGGTGGCTGAAAACAGCTTTCATTCAGCTAGTAGGAAACATGAAGCACTTATAAGTTGAGGTGCTTCTGGGAACTCCCCCTTTCCCTACCCAAAAACATCTACTTATACGTGAGTATATACAGTACATGCTGTAATTAATGTTTCTATAAACATTTTATATCGTGATGGTGGCTAATAGATTATTTAAGGAGCTGCATCAACAGTACTGGTTCCACAGAATGCCATTCCGGGATTCTCATAATTTTTTATGAAGACAATAAGATGTAAATAATACGCAAACCCAATTTCTTTCACTGTCTTGCCAGTGAGTGTTACCTGTACGTTGGTTCACTTTAATTTGAAGCTGGTAATTGTTCAGAGACAGAATTTGTTTTCCACCAGTTAGAGCACAGGTGAAAGAAAACTCAATATCTAGTCAATGCATGTGGCCAGATTCTGAGTTCATTAACATATAGGTCAAGTCCTGGTTGTCGAAATCACTGAGGAACCATTGTAGTTCAAAGAGGCATCATATACACCTGGATTTGCTGTATAACACCTGGAAACTTCCTTCTTTCTAAACAAGCACTTACAGTTAACTTGTTATAGACAACATTTTTGTGATTCACTGATATCATTATTGGGAAGATGTGGATATAAAATACAAATTTTCTGAATATTAAATTAAACAGAACATAAAATGAGTAGTGTTCCTAAAAATGAATGTTGTTAAACACACAATTCAATTAGAGAAATCTTCAGTAATGTGTTATCTCCATAGTTTCTGCTATACATTCCACATCTGCGTTCAAGAACAGCACACACCTAACTCAGTCTAGATCATGGTTCCCACAGCCAAGGAAATATTATTTCCCAGGACTGTTTCAGGACAAATTTACCACATCCCAGGACAAATGATACCAGATTTAAAGGCAATAAATCAAGATATGTGTGAAAAGGCATATCTTATTTATTCAATGCAAGTCTGATTATTGATATTTTTATGGTACAGTCTCCTCCTCACCCCTACTAGCTGACTGAACAACCCACTTTCATTTAAATTTTAACCGATATGATGGGATATAAAGATGATGTTCTACAATCAAAGTTTCCTTCTAGAGGCATAATATTAATTAATAGGCTTTTTTGTTCTAAGTGGATTTTGTCAGAGGCAATATGTTTTCCAGGACATTTCTTGATTTTGTTAAATTCAAGGATATTTCATGGACCTGGGAAATTTAAAAAATAATTCTAGGAAGTGTGTAGATTAATTAGCTACTTTCTTTTGAATGGATCAAGATTTTAATTAAAACATTTCAAACTGAAATCACCCTGATTTTATTATTGGAAGTTACCTGCTTATGTAATATAGCCCTTGTAGCTGGTACTATATTACACATTACAAGCTCCATCTGGTGAATTCACATCATGATACAATAATCTGATTGAAATTATTCTAACGTAAAGCATGGTAATTAGCAGCCAGATATGAAAAGTTCTAATCATTAAAGTAATTAATAAATGTAATTCAGTCTGCCAGTGGTGTGCAGCTTCATATTAGTAATGACAACAGACAATTTTGTCAGTCAGTAGATTGTACTCATTATGATGGAGATGTAGTGTGTTAAAATAAAAGATATATCCTCCTTCAGTCACCTTTTCATTTAAGACATTTAAAACAATAAAAACACTTCTCCTCAAAGAGTAGTGTATTCATTTTTCTACAGAGATCCCTGTATATTTCAAAGTGCACCATTAAGGAAGTTTGCCACCAGGTTCTCTGTTTATTGGAGTACCAAGGAGTTTCTGGTCTCACCCCTGATGATAAATATCTATAAGTCGTGATTAATATACATACACCATCTCACTGAACTAACCTGTAATTTAGCTAAAATATTACTCTATTGATGTAAATTAGGTATTTATATGTAATACAGTCCATGATCAAACACCAACATTTAGGTACTATTCACATCACAGTGACAAGTCTGATAATATTTTTCCCTGCCACAGACGAGTGTTTATTTCACAACCTTAAAATATATCCAATAACCCATATCCAACGTACTGATCAGAAATTCACTTGTATCCCAGATAACCTGTTCTAAAAAGAAAATTACAGAAATTAATGCTAATATCTTCAAAGTGGTTACGTATCCAAGCATCGGAACCCTGTACCTCAGCATTATAGGTCCGAGCACTCAATGCACATGCGCCAATTATTCCTCATTGGCTATTACTTCCACTCAAATATGGTGGCCAAACACGTAGTAGTTACATTTGGGTTGAAAGTAGAAGATGCTTTTCATAGTTTCGAAGGAGTACAAATGAAAATCAAAGAAATAAGAGAACAGCCATGCAGCTTTACAAAAAATACTGCCTTTCAAAAAATCCACTTAGAACAAAAAACCTGACTAAATAGTACACCTGTAGAAAATAACATTTCCTTGGCTGTGGGAACCATGAAATACTGAATTTCTTATAAATGTCACTTTCTTTTTAATCTGATTATAATAATGCATATTATTATTAAATAACAGTAAATAGACTTAATCTCATATATCTTTATTAAACACTAGTACCAGTAATTACAACTAAGCTCCTGTCACTGACACTGATGCTAGTAGATGAAAAACTAAAAACGATCATGAAATGGCTGATTTATAATAACATTGATGAACATTGTTCCGATGTTGAATGCTTGGATCTTTATCACCAACAAACACAATTCCGATGCTCAGCTTGCGTCAGAGCACCAGAAACATCCCAACTTGGCGCACATGCATAGAGTGCTCGGACCTTTGTCATCAGCAAACACAATTCCGATGCTTGGATATGTAACAACAGCCTAATATCTTTGTGTTATGAATAATCAAGACTCATGAAAAAATACTTTAATTAACAGCTGTTGATTTAGTTAGTAATTATATCACAGTCCTTTCTCAAACCATCTCATTTCATAGTTTGTATTGTGTAGCTTATTTTAAATGT
Organism: Paralvinella palmiformis; assembly: GCA_025642065.1. Taxonomy (NCBI): domain Eukaryota; kingdom Metazoa; phylum Annelida; class Polychaeta; order Terebellida; family Alvinellidae; genus Paralvinella; species Paralvinella palmiformis. The sequence goes on from JAODUP010000002.1 coordinate 330,404, forward strand.
AGAAATGTATGGGCGCAACTCACAGCCAAAATCTACATCCACTAAGTAATAACAGTTGAATAACGTTAAAATATGTTTTGCTGAAAATCTTTTTAACTTTTATAATTATACTCGTGAAAAACAGCTACATCTATTAGTCTTATAATAGATACATAGATAATAAATAGTAAAGACTTAAGTTAAGGCCTTCCTGCACCCAAATCGTACTTTGTCCTAATTAATGTATTCTGATGAAGAACGCGCTATTTCATTTCGGTTTGTTTACTAAACGCAAAAATTCAGATATCTACTGTATGTACGAAAACAAACCTCGCCAATGACTAGAAAAATCGATACCATTCGGATGATTCGCTGTCTCGCTCAGTATTGCTAACTCAAATCTAACAACGCACCAAGTAGAATAGAAACCTCGAAAATTTGTCGAATGCCACCTTCATCACACTATGAAGTCAAATCAGCTGAATAGAATTGACGCATCAAAAGAAATAACATCCACGTTCGGTCAATCTGCGTAGTGTTTATTCGTCGATGGCAATATGTGCCGTCACTTTAACACGTGACTCGCCAGCTATCGTCTGCCCACCAAACTTCCTCCGGTATCAACATAAAAATAGCACGCATTTACTCGAACTTTAGATGAAAAATATCAAATATTATATAAGCATTTTATGAAAACTAAGCTGATGTCAAATTTTCTGTCAATTTTCTGCGCATTTGATAAATATTTCGTTCAGATAACAAACGGTTTCGTTGCGATGGGCGTCAGCCTGGCCACCCGACAAACTGTGACGAAGGCAATTTCCAGAAAGGCGTACACGGTAGAAAAAAACCAACTGCTAGCTAATATTAAACGTAACTCTAACATCAGTTGCAATTAATGATATCTGCAGCTTACCTCTTTGCAAATATAATTGTCCAGACACAGTTACATATAGCTAAATGTAGAAAAAATCAACATGAAGTATGACTGCTGAATTTCTTCAAGCATCACTTCGCGCCATGTTGTTTTGACAGGAAACTGATGTTACGCATGCGCATTTCGGGGTCTTGGCGCCAAATTGGAAGTCAACTTGCCGTCGCCAGGTTGGAAAAGTAATGACATAAGCTTATAACAAAAACAGTATATATATATATATATATATATATATATATATCGTGTAATTAACTAAATATATGACAGGTACAAACAAATTGACATGCTGTGGCGGAACAGGCGGTATTGCCACCCAGGGCCAAATATATATGGACACCGGTGTAATAGAAATACAGCCAGGGGTCTCTATCCCAAATTTCAACAAGAAAAGGTAGAAATACAATTGCGAGGGAAGCGAGTCACCTACGGTATGGGGTCTGGGGCCTGCTGAAGGGCCCCAGAAGCATTATTAGCCTTTAAATATGACCAAGGGATCAACTCAGTGAACACTCAAAATTTCCGTCTCTGTAAAGGTGGTGCCCGGGGCGGCTGATCCCATGCCCCCCAAGCCACCCCTCCCTTTGATCCGCCACTGATGACATGTACATAAATCAGAAATAAGTCTCGTCTGGATGATTGTAAACTCAAGATTGTTGGATTAGAAGTCAGTAGAGTACAAGGTAGATGGGAAAAAAAATGAAGTCAATATTCACCCGGCTGCCGGGTCCCCAGTGAAGATTTTGCCGCTTGCGCACCCGGCCAAGATCGTCGGGAGTCCCGCTTGGGCATCGGCATTCTCTGTTTTACTAACAACTGGCTGGATACCGGAAAATGAATACAACTCAGTGAAGTTTTGTGTGATAATCAAAAGCTGTAGTGGGATACACCAGTATCAGGTTCCATGAGAATGATTACCATCAGCTCTGTCCGGAAAATGAAGACGAGTCCAATGCCTCTAGCACACGTGCCATTTGACGGACAAATTAATGCGGCGCCATTTTGCGATGACCCGGAAGATTTATGTCGCTGCGCAACCGGCAATGCCGGCTGAACAAGAACAAAACAATTTGCTTTATATACCCGGCTGCCGGGTAAGCAGTTACTGATACCTTTCTTCGGGATCTGGCTGCCGGATTAATAAGACCGTTTTCTATCGTTCGGGTCTTCGGGACCCGGCTGCCGGGTAAATAAAAATTGTCATGGTCTAATCATATTAACGCTGTTTGTAAAAATGTATCGAAAAATATTTCTTTTATTTATAAAGTCAAACACATGCTTGAAAACAACCGCTTATATACATGTTATACTGTTCATTAATACTCCCCTACTTAAGTTACGCATGCGATATATGGGGAAATACTTACAAATCTCAATTACATACTTGGACATTAATAATAAAGAAGGCAATCCTTAAAATTGTCAAAGCTAGTTATTTAGATCATACCAATCCACTGTTTGTTCACTATAAAATTTTAGATGCTGTAAAATTAAAAACCTTGATTATAATCTATAAAGCCAAAAATAACATGTTACCCATCAATCTACCAAAAAATGCTCATAACAATAGAAGAAATACATTCATATTATACCAGGTCTAGTAAAAAAAGGAGATTTTAATGTAAAATTTTGTAAAACGAAAAGAAAGTTAATGTCAATTAGTATTATGGGTGTTAAATTGTGTAACCATTTATATGCAAATGTTCGGAATGTTAAAACAATATTTTAAGCTCATAATTAAGAATATGTTCATTTCTTTGTATGACTGATATATACTGATACTGAGGTATGTCCGTAGTTTTATTTACTGCTCAAATACAAACATATATGATATAATATGCACAATAATATATTATTGCTACAGTAATTAATCATTTCAAAATTAAACTTATATGGATTTGTTGTTATTTCATAAAGATATAATTATGTCTATTCCATTATTTTTAAATTTGTTCCGTTATTTTTAAATCTGTTATCTTAAGAGCGCATGCATTATATAAGCAATACTTCAAGGATCCTCTTTTTCAACATTCTATCTGTTTAAAATAATTAAAATGATGTATTATGAATGTTGAAATAAACAATTTGAATTGAAAAAGATGAGTTGAAATGACATACATAAATATTTATATAATACCCCCAGCATTGATTTAATAAAACGTTCTTCCTAATACGTTCCGAGGTGTCCTGGAAAACAACAAATTCATTTTCCAGGTCCTGGAAATATCCTTGAGGTTTTACAAAATCAGGAAATGTCCTGGAAATAATATTGCCTGTGAAAAAATCCACTTAGAACAAAAAAGCCCATGAATAAATATTGTGCATGTAGAAGAAAACTTCAACTGTAGAAGAAAAAAATTACCTGTACATAGTCTTGATATAGCATAAGTTAGTTACAATGTAAATAAGAGTGGGTTGATCAGACTGCTAGAAGGGTGTCAGGAGGAGGCTGTATCATAAAAATCTCAATAATAGATCATACATTGAATAAATAGGATATGCTTTTCGCATATATCTTGATTTATTACCTTTAAATCTTGTATACTTTATCCTGGAAAATAGTAATTTTGTCCTGGGAAAGTCCGCAAATGTCCTGGAAAATAACATTTCCTTGGCTGTTGGGGGCATATGTTCCTAGCAGCACATATACAAAAATATATATTAGTAATTTTCATTCAAGAGCGCTCTGCGAAAAGATGATTAAATTGAAAGTTCTACCAAATTAAGTTATATATATATATATATATATATAAATGTGTGTGTGTGTGTGTGTGTGTGTGTGTGTGTTTTAGCTGTGTATAATAAGGCACAGGCACAGAGAATCTCGAACCGTGAATTCAAACTCTGGACGTTTCTTCAGGGGACTGAATCCAGAGTGGCGACTTTTCTTGCTGAGACATGTGTAATGTCTCACCAGTCACGACTGATTAAAAAAAATAATTGCATGTATAATTAATTACCGTTATAATTAGAGATAAATGAAAGAAAAACTAATTTCTAAAATAATCCAGAAGATGATAATCTAAATATAAACAAGAAACTATGATTAAAACAAAACCAGGTTTTGGCTACGGCCAAGAGAGATTAAGCCTAAAATGGAAAATTAAATAGCAACGACCGGTTTCGACCTATTCAAGTACTTCATCGGGTTGCATAGAATGTCTATATCAAACGGTTAGGATCAGCGACACACACACACACACGTAAGCATACGTAGAGGTAACTGCTCCGTTTAAACCTCATCGTGTATGTATGTTTTATGTATGCCAACCAAATCAAATATTGTAGAAAAAAAAATAGCCAATGATGATTAATGGCCAGGAATATTATGTCAATAATAGCCAGTCTCATATTTATCACCGCACCCGAAAGTCCCTAGACAACGACCAAATCAGCAAAAACAAAGGTAAGAACTGGAGATAAACAACAGCTGACTAATGGCCTCTTCAGATGCGTGCGTGCATATGTGTGTGTGTGTGTGTGTGTGTGTGTGTGAGGGGAGGTTGCCCATGTGTATCTATATGTATCATTGAATAGTTTAACCGTTCTACTGAATGATTCTTAATTTCACCACATACTATCGATTCCTGCAAATCAATTAGCAGAAACATTTTTAATGAAGTGACCGGGTTATGGCGACTTTTCGTAATTCACACTTATCATATAATCATTGAACCACACGCACGTTTTGTTTACCAAGAAATGTCGCATCAATTGAAACTCTTTGTTTTATAGATATGCTTCCCCGTTCTGTACGTAGCCTACATACTACCACTTCCCTGTAGGCGTGACACATTTGATTTGACGCGTACAAAAAACGGATGAGCTCCTCTCCACAGGCTGGTGAGGACCCCCCCCCACATCTACTATCATACAATAGTTATATATATATATATATATATATATATATATTCATGCATATATATATATATATTTATCTATGTATAGATTTATGGAGGCATAGGTTTTATAAGATGTTTAGGTGTTGATGTTCTGAACTAGCTGTATCGCCAGCATTATTATTACAAGGGGTCATTCCGTACTGATTTATGTCTGACAGTTGTTAACTGAACAAGTTAAATATATATATCGTATTTAAGAAATTCCGTATTATTATCTATTATTCGGCGTGGAATCGTCGGGGTCACACTGAACAATGGGAGTGGGGAAGTCGAAGGTATTAGTATCCCGTGTCAAAGATTTATTCTAAATCCGATACTGATGTAGTTATTTCACAAACACACACACACACACACACACACACACACATTATATATATATATATATATATATATATATAAAATATTATATCAAACTGTTCACCTTGCTGGAATAAATGCTGGAATATTGTAGCCATCGACAGTACTAATTTTTTTTTTAAATGAACATATACACAGCCTACATGATACGGCATATAAAATATTATTACGGCTGCTGTTCTATTTTGTACAGTGTGAACTGACCCGTTCGGTACTGATAAATATCGACATAACATGACATACATACCAACAACCCTTATGACAAACTAACCGCAATCATATTAGTGCGATAATCGATTAATCAGAATTCTTTCTGATTTAGTTCAATTGATAATCGATTTTTGCCTTTCGGGTTATTGAGGCACTCACTGGTCATATATGCACATTAATTGTCAGTTAAATGAATAGCACTAAATTAAGATATTTGCGGGTGCCAAGGTGCGGCTACTCTATAGGATTATGTCAGGACGGTTTTCCATTTTCACCAAAAGTATATTCATCTTATCTAGATTGTGCCCCATGCATGGTCATCAGCAGATAATTTCTCTCTGTAGGCCTATGTGTGCCTACCTCGTAGTAAGGAAACTGACTGAACTCACTCCCTAAGGGATCATGTATAATTGTTTAAAACAAGTGTCCATTCAATGATACAGATGGATTATTTTATGTAGCTGTACCTTTGACAGCGAATGGTAATAAATACTTTGTTTAAAAGCACGTACACAATATGGGAAAAGTGAGTGCGATTAACACACACACACACACACACACACATATATATACATATATATATATATATATATAATCCTATCTAAACCGCATATGTCTTTTACTTTGAATTAAATGCGCAATTTTGTTCCATAAATAAATTATTCATTGATTGATTATACGTGTAGTATTTCACACACACAGGCACGCAGAGAGAGAGAGAGAGAGAGGGGTGTTTTCATGTCAACCCTTATTGTTCAAAGAACTTTGCAAGCCTGTGTTCGTGTGAAAGGCTGCATGCATCAACCGAAGAACGTCTCAAATTATAGCCAATCTGTTATTTCACTGAACTACCATGACCGAAATATAGAGCTTCACATTGCTCCTATTCGTTCTCCAACATATCTTACCAATGCCATTGAACTAACCCGATTTGATTCTGTTCAGAACTCGCTTATGCCTCCTACATATATCACATTCAATAGTTGCATTAACTGAATTATATTACCATAAGTACAAAAATCAAATTACAACGAAATCACCAGCATTTCCATTGTGGTCCACATACTAACTTACCTGTAATTTAATTCCTTGTATACTATAAAATTAAAGTAAGCCTATAAATGCTGGCGTCTATTGTTGTCGGTATAACTCATGTGGTTTATCATTTATCTCGTACACTTGGATCACGATTTAAAAAAAACAACAACTTTGAACAAATATATCAACAATAAGTGCAAACAAATAGCAATAAGTGAACCAGCTCCTCCTTCTCGCCCCAATGGCTGGGATATTTTATGTAGTAAGCAAATGGGGACCCGAAGAGGGTAAACCATAATATATTGTTCTGTCTGTATGGTTTGCGTATTTAATTATCAGATTGGAACTATCCCCTCAGTCCTCACGTGAACCAAGTCCGGTCGATCGTTCAAAAATGTGGAGAGGTGATCTTATGTCATTCTAACAGGGAGTTAGCGTGTTAACTGCGATAATAACCTAACATTGACCACGATTAATTCGTGGCAGGGTCAAGAGAAGCGTATTAATATATAACATACTCTATACGTGGCGAGCGAGAAAAATTACGCAATTAATTAATAAAATGAATCGGTGTGCTTTTTTCTATCACCATTTTCAATTGTGGCGATTTGTAGTTGTACCATTTACGATGTTTACATCGACTGGAATAAATCCGGTCTCACGAAGGCCGCAGCTGAGGAGCTAGGGGTTGGATTTATCAAGTTCTCGATCACTATACCATGACTTAGGGTGTGCCATCGTAATGCAACACCAACAATTTTATTAGGCATAACCACATATATCGATAAATTATTGAGATATATTTAGTCTGAATTTAAGATAGAATTTATTTTTAAATACGAGCTGTTCCTGCAATAAAACGTAATCGAGTATCTATGGCGGACGACTTCCGCTGACGTCATTGTTGTTGTTCTTTAACAACAACAATGACGTCAGCGGAAGTTAACTCGGGTATGTCGTTATTAAAAGAAATCTAGTTCACTAACATCGACCATGATATTATTTTAGTAGTTAGCCTATATAACTGGATCAGGACTGGGGCACGATAAATTGTAAAACTTGATGAGTGTACACAGAGCATATCAAGATTCGTGTGAAAACCTTCTCTACGGTAGCCATAGATAACTAACTTTGAAGTCAGTAAAAGCGTAAAGATGGTTGTTTTGTTTCAGCTGTTCATTATTTTGTTTAACCACTGCTCCATTTGTTTTAGTTTGATGCATCAGTGGGTAAGTTTTTTTAATATCTTACACTGTACAAAAGAACACAGATGGCTAATTCTAACACCCGGACACTGAAGACCTTTAATATTATGGATGATATACACTACTGCAGTATCCAGACAAAATCCCACGGTACAAAATCAACCCGGACATAATCCCAGAAAGTGAAGAGGGACAAAGTCCCACTCATTAAAATAAAATTACACAGGAATAAGAGAGCCACATTTTATCACAATAATTTGTTGCATTCAAGTAGAGGCCATTAATTGTTTCACTATATTTGTTAATTCATGTCATTTCATTAATTTACCCAGTAAAGACAAATAATCATTTAATTTTATTGTGCATATTAATAAATAAAGAAAAAAATGTTTATCACCAATTCTGAGGCTACTATTATGGCTCACAGTGCGTTGAAGAATACATTTCACAGTTCCAGTGATGACGTGAAATCTACGATGATCCCACACTGCAGTGACCTTTAACCACCCCATAGACCTAAACCTTGTCATAACGTTTACAGCTAAAAACGAGTTGAAAGATATATCGCTCGACTGGGAAGGATGTTCCCCTCGTCTGTGGCTGACAACGTGAAACGACATAGTCCCCCACTCAAGGAGTATTTCAGTTCCATCTTTCTGTACTATCACTTTGTAATCACACACGCACATACATTAGTTACTAGATGTTTAACCGATTGATTGGTTGAGTTCTGATGAGCCATTACACATTTCGAGACAAAAAGTCGCTGCTCAAAACGTATTCTCCTGATGAATTTTCCGGAGACTGTATTAATGCTGTCAATTTTACAATTCATGATTCTCTGTGATGCTACTATTTGATGCACATCGGGAAAACAAACGCTTTATTAAATATGAGTAAAAAAACACAATAGTAGCTCCCAGTACTTTCTGTTCGAGTGGATGATTCATCAGACTACAATTTAATTACACCCTTTGCTAAGAGTTTTCACATTTTAATTAGATAATTCTCGGTTATTGTGCATCATTCTTGGAAATGACTGCCAGTCATTAACACCTGTATACCGGAAAGCTAAGTGGATGTGACACGTCATTCAGTTTTAATATTTATTCCCCAATTTCCTCGAATAACACCTCAGATTACAAAAATACAAGAGGCCTGGTTAAGAATTATAAATTAGCCAAACCCTCTCCAACAGACAGAAGATGCTCATTGGTAAGTCATGTCAATATTTAGCTATACTAAAAATTAAATTTTCCCAAAACAATAGCAAAAGGTGCACTACAGTCCGAGTGATTTAATTTTCAGTGTGGCTCAAAGGTGTTACCAGAACCAATTAACTGAATGCTTGCTGTAAAGTCTCGTGCATTTCTGTTCTACACAAAGCTGGCAAAAGACAATTAAAAACTTTGAATTCAACTAACTGTTGTGCGATTACAAAACACTTCATTTTTAATTTTAGCTCCCAACACATGTCATTTTTATATTATTGCTAAGCTATTTGCTCGACTGTCTGCCATATACCAGGAAAAGAGGTACTGTGCAAGAGGCGATGTACCGTATTCTATATTACTGGGCATCACAGACTATGATCACATCCTTGGGACTGGTAAGGCTGACCCAATTACACCAATTCTGAGGCTACTATTCTGGCTCTCAGTGCATTGAAGAATAGATTTCACAGTTCCAGTCATGACGTGAAATCTTAGATGATCCCACACTACAGCGATGTAAGAACCTTTTACCGCCCCATATACCCAAACAGATTATTAAGAAATATGAAAAAATTTAGTGTTGCTGAGTCCAGACTGCGAAATATGCTACCGACAGCTATTGATGCCACAGATAAAGTGACTGGATATACATGTTCTATTAAGACGCTTAATTAGGACCATATTTCCTGACAGTTCTTTTCCTATTCAAGTACAGTTTTAGGTCTTTAGTTCTTATATTATTTGTGTTAAAAAAGAGAAATGTTTACTGAACCAGGCGCTATAGAGAAGACTTATTTATTATTGTTACCATCTTTGTCATCATCAACATTATGGAACAGGTGGAATGTTATTCACCAATCTTAGACAACAATTAGGATACTGAACACAAAACCAATCTGTTATCACTGTTCTGTGCTGTCGTCTATAAGTTCATCATTTTCAAGATCAACATCCTCCGTATTCAGATTAGCGTTAAGCCACTGTGTGATTAGATGATGCCTGCTTGACTTGATCTGGTCTGATGCTGTACTGAACAGATGTGGATTATGAGGCATCTGAACAGAGGTGCATACATTCAGACTAGTACTGGATCCTAGAATCTGCGGCTGGCTGTTTGTGTTCTGAGGCGGGTTAATGGCAGGCTGTGACTGGGGCAGTGTTGAGTGTTGGCTGCTCTGAACAGGTTTTGTTGACATGTCACCACTGTATGGCTTATGGGTTTGTTTTCCAGAATACATTGGTGGATCATATCTTCTTGCAGAGTTTCTGCTTGGTGACACCGTTGACGAAGCCTTTGGCGTTGTGGTCACTGAATGCAGATCCTGCTGGAGAACATACTGCACTGTGCCGGGTATGACAGCTGAAACCGAGACAAACTGCACATCAGCCATCAGAGGAGTTATGGGCTGTGAGCAGTTCATGAGCAAAGCACCTTGAGATGCTGCATTTTGATGTGTTGATGAGACACTGTCATTAGCAGCCTCAGAGGTTTCCAAATCAACATTCAAATATCTGCATCCATCATGCTGTTCCACCCTGAAAGCCCTCCCCCCAGCCACAGGAACTGATCCATGTACGCTGCCACCACCATGACCACCAATCACAGATGGTGTAGCTGATTTCTCTATGTGGTTCTGAGATGTCACTGAGTGATCCGTGTTTGGTCGTGTTGCTTGTGACTGATTCAGAAAAGTAGATCTTGGCAATGCTTTGTTCTTCTCGTGAACTGTAGCCTGCATTGATTGAAGGAACTGGATCACTTCTGGAGACTGCATCAGAGCCTGAATCAAAGAATACAGAACACAAATTATATGTTATTAAAGATTAATTCATTCTCAGATACCATGACTTAAATGTGTAATACTTATAAAAGTAATCCCAAACCCCCAAATAATAATCACAAACTCTACCTGATATCAAAGATATAATAAAATAATCCTAATTACTGGAGGGTAATCATTACAGTTACCTCTAATACCAGATTATATGGCAGAAAGGGAAAAAAGTGTTCTGATGTCAAGTGGTACAAGGATCATGTCGGTATATCAACCCTGATCAAATCAGGTCACAGATGCTATGACTTAGCCATCCTTGTGACCTTACCTGACACCATGCTGAACTTAACCTTTACTACCCGACACCATTGTCAGCTCATTTACAAGGGTGTTATGTAACAAAGTAAAACTACTTCATTACTCTACCGAGTAGTTTTCTCAAGTAACTAGAAGTAAGATTTCAACTAATGGGTAACTACTTTTACTTAGAATGAAGTAGTTTTATTTGCTGGAAGGCTACTTTTTACTTCGTTACTTTGATTTACTTCATGATATTTTCATTACAAGTGGTCACCAACTTGTGTATATTTGATGAATTTATGGTAAACAAAAATATTTTAATATGGTGTGGTACTGAAATGAGTTTTGTAAGAATGCTAACATTTGGTATACATGTTTCAGCTGATGCTCACTGATATTCAAGTGATGAAGCTATTTAGTTGTGTGTGTGTAGTGATTAAATAAACTGGTTAATATATATATATATATATATATATATATATATATATATAGTCATTTGCAAAAGTTTAAGACCAGACAGAATTTAAAATCTTTTTTACAAAACTGTGGGGTGATTTCATGTCCCAAACTTCCTTCATTGCTTGCCTCAGGTTCTCAGCACTTGACGGTTGCTTGTATGCCACCTTATCCTTCATAATAGTCCACAGGTTCTTGTTTGGATTGAGATATGGGGTGTTCTCGGGCCATTCCAGAACAGAGTCAGTGACTACCTTTCATTGGTGAGAAGGAGTGCCATCTTCCAATAAGATCGTGCAGCCATGGACGTGCATCTGCAGTTTCAGATTCTCTTTGAGCAATTCCACATACTTGGGTCCATTCATAGTGGTGTTAGGCAAAATGAAATACAGACCAGCAGCTCCATGTCATGACATGGCACCCCAAATAATTTGGCTCAGCGGGTGTTTCAATGTGGCTACAACAAATTTCTGACCGAATGGCTTCCTAATGTGGCAAGATACAAACTGCTGCATGATCCATTCAACAGAAAACAACACTTTCTTCCACTCTGCGAGTGTTCAATGGCGATGATGTCTGGTGTCAGGTGTGACTTTTGTTCCAGCATGTGGGACCTGAGTTCATATTCTTTGCTGGGACGTCTAGAAAGAGTGCTGAAACTTATTGCTGTACCTTTTAAGCATAAAATAGCATGGACTTTCTTGCAGGTGATTTTTGGTGAGTGTATTACCATCTGTCTCAATGAACATAGGGCATAGTTGTCTGTGGACAGCCCGATCTCTTGCCGTCATGAAACATGCGATCAGCATTTGAATTTGATGATAGAATTGCGCATCGCTGTCTTGGAGCAATACAAGTTAGCAGCAGTGTCCCTTTCTGTGTATCCTTCTCCATGTAAAGTAATGATTTTTACCCTTTGAACCTCTGTTTGTATGGATGTAGAGAAGATTTGAAAGACATCAAACAACAGTGACAGCAGTAGACAAATGACCAGCAAATTCTGACTAGGCTTACTGTTCCCTGGCCAAGATTGGATGATGCAATAAAAACTTTAAATTATGTAATTATGTCTGGTCTTAAATGTTTGCAGCTGACCACACACACACACACACACACACACACACACACTTATATTAGCACAGACAATCATCCCTGATTACATGTCCAGTAATCAACCTTAACAAACATCTGATTCATCCATTTGGAGAACTGGATCACTGTCTGGCTAAAAACCCACTGACATAAAAAAACTACAAATTACTAATCATATAAAGAAATAGGGAACTGCGCCTGGTTATTTGGTGACATCCACATGTCTTTTATTATCTATAGGAATGATTCGTCTGATTGTAATTTAAACATCAATGTTGTCCTTTCTGCTGATGACATAATCATATCCAACTTATTATTATAATATAAACATAGAGATTTAGAGCACTTATCAGATTGGTACGAAGCCAACAAGCTGTTACTTATCATCAGCAAAACAAACCGTATGTTGTTAATCATAAAACAATTAGACAAAGGAAAATATTTGCCAATGTATTGATCAACAAACAATGGCATACTCGTAGCGTGTCAAATTTCTTGGCACAATCAGAGGTAACAAATTAATTGGTTGTACATTATTAGTAATGTTTGGAATAACTTTACCATGTAATCATTTGTGCAGGTGGTACCATACACTTGTTAACCCTTACATACCATATGACATTACAGCAATATTCATCTTATAGAAACTTTAAAATATATGTATGATCTGGTTCATTGTGTCCTACGTAAGTCTTTACTGAAACACTCAAAATTAAATAAATCAATATATAATCATAGTAACTGCCATTGATCTGATCCACAGATCAGCAATGATGAATATTTTTGGCTCCTAAATACCAGTATATGTCTCACTTTATAAGGCCACCCAATACAACAAAGATTTTTATCAGGTAAGCTAAATCATTCCTTCAAAATGTTTCCACATCACTGAACTACCGAATGTCAATATGCATAATTATACATTATAATATGCATACCTACATACTTATAATATGGTTTTTGGTAAATTGTATTTTTCTTTCATGTAACATATTGTAATAATTCATTATATTTATTATATTTAGTTTTTGGTTCTATCATTCAGTGGTGTGTATTCTAAAATTACATTAAAGGATGATTTGTCAAACATATCGTGTTATGGCAGTTTTATAACCAACAAGGTTATTTGTATTCTCGTTCTAGTGTACTTTGTAACTTAAATTTATCTTGTTGTATTGAAACATTTATTTACATTTGGAAATAGTGAATTATTTACTTACTTACCTTAATAGAGTAATATCAATAACTTGTAATCAACTATATATATATATATATATATATATATATATATATATATATACACACACACACACATATATATATATATATATATATATATATATATTATATTACAATTACAAATAACTGAAGGTAATTAAATGTTAAGTTAGCTATTTATGCATGCTTTGTAACATGGATGCTTACTTGTATACATAGTCAATTTTGGGCATGGTATTGCTGTGCATGAATAAGGAGGGTGTTCCTCAATTACATAATAGACCTAAATCTCTACTTAAAACATGGTTTCTACAGCCAAGGAAATATTATTTACCAGGACATTTCCAGGAAAAAATTACCATTTTCCAGGACAAAGTATACAAGATTTAAAAGTAATAAATCAAGATATGTGCAAAAAGCATATTATATTTATTTAATGTATGATTGATTATTAACATTTTTATGGTACAGCCTCCTCCCCTTCTAGTTGTCTGATCCACACTTTTATTTAAATTTTAACTAACATGGAATATCAAGACTATGTGCCAGTACTCTTTTTCTTCTATAATCCAAGTTTTTTCTAGAGGCATAATATTTATTCACAGGCTTTTTTGTTCTAAGTGGATTTCCTGATTTTGTATAATTCAAGGACATTTCCAGGACCTGGAAAATTAATTTGTTATTTTCCAGGATGTGTGTGAACCCTGTTAAAAGTTGGCCTAAAAGGCACAGCTTCAATGTAGTAAAGGCCTAGAGTAAAGTGCAGCATAAAGGGAGGGGGGACACTGCTAACATGAGTGTATTTGTTTGTGTCAAACACTCAATTTGGCCATGACACAAATTGTGAAATGACATCCCCAGAAATGAAATAAAAATGACCAAATATTAATAACCTTTCAATCTGTTTTACCTCCCATTCCCCCCTCCATTTATAATCTGAGTGATATGTATAACATCTATTAATGCAATGTTCAGAACTAACAAAGCTACTGATAATGGTGCTACCAGTAGGGGAAACAGGTCTTTAATATTTTTAATTCATGTCAACTTGATAGTCATGAGGATTTTTCTTTTACCAGTGTAATTATAACCCACAGATAATTATTTACACTAGTGAAGGTATCTCGGGGTATACCCTAGGCTACTATTACTACTCTAGTATAAATAATGATAGCATGTATTACAGATATCTGCTGATTTTCTTACCATCTTTTTTTCTGCCAGAACATCATCCAGTAGGCTAGAACTGTGAACGGATCTGACGTGGTGCTGGCCTCTAGAGAGTGAAATGGGCGTTAATCTAACTGGCGTACCAGCAGACCGAGGAGTGCTGCCACCTGGTGAGTCCTGAAATGACAGCGCGCGATCTTATCAAAAACATTTGGAGGTATAAACCATATTATACCATTATATATATATATATATATATATATATATTGTGTATTACCTACTGTTATAAACAATACAAAATATTGTTACTTATTCGTGAATTAGTCAAAATAAATGGAAGAACCAGAAAACCAGGTTACAACGCGTGAAGCAAAACCCAGGAAAAGCTAGTTCTCCAATATTATCCAAATGATTAGCTATTCTGTGTGTCTTAATACTAGGTATATATATGCACAAACCAAATAGGCAAACATTCATACACATAACAGAAAAACATTAAACGTAAACAGAGACATCTATATACTGAAACAAAAACCCTATCTTTTCTTGGTCATTTTTTCAAGTAGACTACACAGTTTTTTCTGTACACATTTTTCAATGCACACTGTCAGAACAATATATATATATATATATATATATATATATATATATAATACTATTTCGTAATTGTTTCATTATGCAAATATTTATTGGGACTAGTTAGACAAAACCACCAAAAGGTATGTGGTATTATATTGTAACCTGAACTAGGATTCCCCCTTTTATATCTGATAAAGGGATGACCCTGGTTGACACTGATAACAATTCTGACATATTAATCACTGGAAACAATAACAAAAGAAATTAGCATTTATCTCATACTGAACTGCGCCATCCATACGGCATCACCAGAACACTCAGTGTTGTATATAACATGAGGTCTTGATCTGCTTACATTGTAAAATGTAATACAGAAATATCACCACTTCACGTCAAGGCATTTTATCAAATGTGTACCGTATGACCTGGCGTGTATTGGAAGCTGATAGCCCATGAATCTCCGTAAAAGTTGATGTCTGCTGTAGTGATTAAGTACCCAGTGTAGGTACTACTATCTGCGTTCTGTCTGTACACTGACATAACAGTTAGTTATGGTGTTTCTATTTTCATAATTACACCATCAGGGTGTGTGTGTGTGTTTGTGTGTTAAACAAGAGTGATGGGCAAAAGCACCAAAGTGACCTCGATTTAAACGGCACGCTGGCATCATTACACGTGTAGTACATCAATATTTCAGTCTCTCTCTCTCTCTCTCTCTCTCTCTGTGTGTGTGTGTGTGTGTATGTGTGCTAACAGTACTGTGATCAACACCCCACTAGCCTCGCGTCTGATATAACAGTATCACCAACTCCATGATCCCAGGGAAACGCCGATAGAAACAAGTAGATACCCGTCTCATCTCATCAGTTAACCGCGGCATCTCATGAACTAATCTGTGGGCATCTCTTGAGCTAACACCAGCATCATATGAACTATCATTAGCTAATCTTGACATCTCCCGAGCTGAACTCCTGACAGATGATGAGCTAACCCCATCAATCTCGTGAGCTAACCGTGGCATCTCATGAACTAACACTGCCACCTCAAGAGTTTCTAAACACCTGAGTTACAATAAAGGTGATACATTTCCAAGCTGTGAATTACACGAATTGCTATTTTAAATGAGATCTGCTTCAAAATTACAATAGACGTAGAAACAACACATACACACACACACACACACACACAGATCGAGAGAGCTCATGTTATCCCGACCGGCATGACTCAGCATTAATGGCAGACCAGAACTAGGAAGTGAACTCCTCGACCTGATATAAAGCACTGTTTATTAGCTCTCCCATGTAAGATGAGTCAGACCATTACTGCCAGATATCAGTAATCCTGTAACACAACGTGACAACAGTCAGTCGACTCTACGGACTATACTCCTATTATAACGGGTACGCAGTCAACTGGTGTTTTATCTTATTAATATCGTTGTCATGTTTACATATAATGAAATGTCACATTGATAAAAGCAGAAAAGATGAGCAGGTTTTATCAAGGATGAACTGCCAAACAAATAAACAACACATCCATATGTAGATGATAACTGATATGGCTTATTTATTAATAATTATAACAATACCGTAACACCGTACGTATTTTATCATCTCTCTTTCAGTAGGTATCACTGTCATCCTTTAATTAACTGAATCACTAACAGGACGAGGCTAGGATCTGGCTGATACACCAGATAACTGATCCAGGGGTCAAGTGAAGTAAGGAACCAAAGTATATATTTTGATGACATTTCAGTGGTCCGGTTCATCAAATTCCCAGTTATTTGGACAACTAAGACATAGTACCAGTAGGCTGTGTTACTATAGTAAAGACAATAACAAGGAATCATAGCTTGTACTATATATATATATATATATATATATATATATATATATATATAATATTTTTATTTCAACAGTTGTTGCTGGAAAAGGGTCAGGTTGCTATGGTTATCTGTCATCAACCAGACATAGCAAGGTATCATTGTTACGAAATAATCTAACTTCATAGACAAGTATTGAGTGAGTGAGTGAGTGAGTGAGCGTTTCCTTTAGTCTCGGCACAGGTCACACCTGACGTATGGCCGATGGTTGGCTACCTGAAAAAAACATGCCATGGTATGAAAAAGATTGGAACCCGAAACCTGGAGGTCGGCAATACCGTGCTCAAACAACTGCGCCATCGGAATGGGGAGAGGCAAACATTGAATAAATCGGATAATGACAACATAAGACACTAGTTAGTTATCTGTCATTTGTTCTCGTTACATACTGATCATACCACAGGATGTCATCATTATGCCCCCTTTGGTCCACCATAATCTAAGCAATTCACTCAATAAACAAACCCACACTTCAGCTGTTTTGAGATTTTTGTGTTTTAAAAGATTTGGAAGAAAAATGGGTTCTATAGCATCACAGCATACACCTGATCTCATTAAGCAATATATATATATATATATGTGTGTGTGTGTTCTGTTTAAGATATTGTCTTCATACTAGTAAAAACTGCTTTGACATGAATGATTAATTTCTTGACCTCATTATTTAAATGACTAACAGATGTTACGAATTACCAAATATGTGTTGTTGTTTCAATAGAACGTCATCTATCATTATACTGCACGTTTATTTGTAATATTTCACACTGAGAGGACCATTATTTTGTTTCCGTGAACAAGACCACCACCGAACATGTGTCTTAATTTGTATGCATACTTATGGCAGCTAATGCCTATCCAGGCCAACCAGTCTTCTCTGAAGATATTTCCCCTACCCCCTCTTAGTGAACACTTCAATCTTGTAGTCCTAGTGTAATTATATTATTTGAAGGATAGTCTTCGAAGTCAGTCATCCGTTAATCATCTGACCATCAGCAGATTAGCTTAGTTTCTGTTACCTTTCAGCATCACCACTTAACAAATGGTAGGTGGACCAGAGACCGCCACCGATGTGTACCAAAT
This sequence comes from Paralvinella palmiformis, assembly GCA_025642065.1. Lineage (NCBI taxonomy): Eukaryota > Metazoa > Annelida > Polychaeta > Terebellida > Alvinellidae > Paralvinella > Paralvinella palmiformis. Next base: position 348,795 of record JAODUP010000002.1, read on the forward strand.
TTAAATAATTTATGAATGGAGTAGGTAAATACATCGACTTTTTCAGACTGCGACACAGAAAGCCCTAAATCTTTATTATAATACAAATTAGTGGAATTTAGTGATACAAATAATAATATAATAATAATAAAGCTGTAGTAATGCCTTGACATCATATTATTTATCCATGATGCCTGATACACCAAGACATATCATACTACTTTAAATCAAACAACCTTGGTCAGTAGTCACGTGTGTGGGATCAACATACGTTGACAAATGATGAGCAGACATTGATAGCACATTTAACCAAAAACGTTTTTTCTTAATTTTCTCCCTAAAATCTTCCAATGGTGCTTATCAATTAGTAAACTGAGATTCTTTATTACAGGTAGGTGATACTGGATGTACTGGATGTATATTTCAAATCTCTTTCCCAACTTCTAAGTCGATGGGCTAAGGTTTTATTTTATTTAAATGGCAAACCTACTTACATATCCTGCCACCTTAAGTGGCAAACATCCTGCGTAGATCTTAAAGAAGTATGTCAACAACAGTACTGGGTGCAAAACAATAACAGCTGTGGATTACTAAGACAGCAAGTGAACAATATTGGCTTTAGTGATCACTCATCATGCCAAACCATCATTGTGACAATGTAGCACCTGACAACCACACCATCGAACCATGATATCACAGGAACATCATATCACATGGTGATCATATCAGAGGAACAGAGGACCACATGATGACAATATCAGAGGAACAGTGAACCACATTATGACAATATCAGAAGAACAGCGGACCACATGATGACAATATCAGAGGAACAGCGGACCACATGATGACAATATCAGAGGAACAGCGGACCACATGATGACAATATCAGAGGAACAGCGGACCACATGATGACAATATCAGCGGAACAGTGGACCACATGATGACAATATCAGAGGAACAGGGGACCACATGATGACAATATCAGAGGAACAGCAGACCACATGATGACAATATCAGAGGAACAGAGGACCACATGATGACAATATCAGAGGAACAGCAGACCACATGATTACAATATCAGAGGAACACCAGACTATATGAAGACAATATCAGAGGAACATCACGTTGATAATTTCACATGACCACTATATCAGAAAAAGACCAGACCACATGACAACCATATCACCAGATGACTATATCACATCACAATACAACACTTGACCACCATACCCCTTGACTACCACACCCCATGGCTATCTACCATATCACATGTATACCATACCATATGACGATACCATCTAACCATTGTGGAGTCATCACTCCAGCTGACACATGTTGAAATACGGCCACTTTTATCAACACAATACAATAAAAGGGCAAAGTGACCTCTGACGGTAATGAGACAAATTAAAAGATGAAAAACCCTTTAGATATACTCAGGCTGGGATTTGAAACCCCCATTGTTAGAGGTCTCCTGACTAACCAAGATGTCCTGCTGACATTCACTGAGCGAGTTCACCTTTGAAAAATGATAATATTCAGGTGTACATTACATGCAGTACCATTTATTTTGTCTAGCTGAGGTTATCACCTTGTTAACAGATAGTTCTAATTAACACACACACACACAGAGGGTATTTAGAAACGTTGAACTAAATGGTTAAATAGCATGTATCCGTCCAATATCACCACTGTCCTTGTGGAGAGATGCTGGAGATGATAAATTGTGAAACTTGATGACAGAAAGTCAAAGAAACAATTAACAAAACAGATAACATTACTTTACAGATACTGCAGATACATAAATTGAATTACTCTTTATTTAAGACCTGAAGCTAAAAATTCACCGTGATTGTGTGTGTATGTGTGTATGTGTGAGTACATCCAAATGTGTATGTGGATGCATGTAGGTAAATAACATACCCCACCTATAAATGCCAATTAATGCATGAATAGTAATGTCGACCTGGTAGCCATTGTTCAGTGGAATAAAAACCCCAAAGAATACATCAGATTAAATGTAAATCTGTTAAAAATTAATTAATAAACACCGAGATAAGAAAATATCTATTGATGGTGTAATGGTAGAAAGTTAAACTAAAAACAATAAAGACCAACAACAATACAATATTGTTTAGTATGAATGGTATAAATCATTACAGAGATAAGAAACATGTCAAATATTATATATATATATATATATATATATATATATAATAACAGTGTGCTATTTTATTGCGAACAGTTCGAACAGAACTGCTTTTGTGTTGTAGAACAAAAAGGGAGAGAAAAAACAGACAAAACACGGCCAATTAAGATAATATATGCATATAACGCCACAAGGTGCCTTAGTCATAGAAGATTTGTATCACAAATATTAATAATTTTTTGTGCACTGAAATGTGTTTTGCATTATTTCAGTTTTAACGTAGTGATTTCGTAACAAACAAAACACAGAAGAGAATGTCATCACTGCATTAAGTTTTAAAATATTTTGAATGTATGAATAGTGAGCGACTGAATCAGTAAGTGAGTGCTTTATTTATCTTCAGTACTGACCATACTTTAGAACACATACCTGAAAGATGACTTAGACAAACAAACTAACAAACATAGGAAATGTTGGGATTCAAACTTTTGAGTTTTGGAACACAGTATTTTAACCAATTTTGAAAATGTGAGTGCACAAATTAAGGAATAAAAAAAGATTCTGTGGCTGCAGATAACAATGGGTCACAGAGGCATAAATGATATACAGTGGTCATCATGAGTCAGTTAATCAAACAGGTCAGTCAGTCCCCATCTGTCCGTCCATGAGTCAGTATTAGCCTTGTTTAACCTCGGTGCTGGCCTCACCTGGGACAACTGGCTGAGGGATGACACCATAGAGGAATGAGGTGATAAAGTCGAAACTCTGGTTTCATCCACCAGGGACCAGCTGATAACTTGCAGCCATTATCAGGTGTTGTGTTTGGGCAATCAGGAACTGGGTGTGAGATGAGTTATTGAGACAGACAGAACATATTTAGTTATCACCGTGAAACATGAAAGAAAGAAATTTTGCTACTATTAGTACTAACCATCTTAGCTGGCTGCCCAAATTAGATAATTTCAAGTTCACGTTTTGCTGGTGCTACCACTTCTTCTCCCTGTTCTTGAAAATCTTCCTGAAATACCAATGAAAAAGTAGCATGAGAAAGTTAGAAATATAATTTACATCTATCAACTTATTTGACTGATGGTGAAATTTATTTCAGATCAGGATGCATTGTTGCCTCCCATGGGATCAAGTCATAATATTTTAATGCTCACAGACACACACACACACACACACACACACACTTAAGTGTAATACATAAATATTTCTCACCCTCTACTAGTGAAAGGTTTTTATATATAGACTGATAACATAGATATATTTTGACTGAATTTTATCATTAATTTTAAAGACAATTACAGATTTTGATGATAACCTGCTTGTATCATTGTATAATTATACAATGATCCAAGCAGGTTTTTGATATTGCCATAACCACTTGTTGCATTTCCAAATCATGTCCTTTACCCGCCTGATCACTCGGACAAGTATATAGCATAGGTGCGGCCAATACAAACACATCCAGGTTCTGGTGTTAGTAAACATGGTCTCATATTGAACTGGTGGTCATCTTTAGATAGTACCATGGCAGGATGCCATAAGTGATACACAACAGGAGTTTATTTCAGTGTTAACTTACACCAACAAACTACCTGCCTAGTCCTGTCTAATTTATGGCTACCAATTACCAGCCTGAGTCACAGCTAATTTACAACAACTACTATTCTAGTCAAAGCTAATTTACAATACATACTACCTGCCTTAGTCAGGGCTAACTACTAATTTATATAGCATCTAATTACAGGGCTAGCCTTGCAAGGCTAATTTATAACAACTGTTACTAACCACCAACCAAGTTTAAATCCAACCTAAAGAAACATCTGTTTCATAAATCGTATTGATTCTCTCCTCAATCAAAATATTTATTATTATTATTAAATTAATAATATTTATTTGTTTCATTTTTCTTCTTTCTTTTGTATTTTTCTCTCTTTTATCATATTGATATAGTAACTGAGGCCATATTACATATATGAGTGTACTGAACATTTTTACTTTAAATTATAACAAATTAATTGATAGAGTCCATGCACTTCAAAAGAAGCAAGGTTTTTCTCAGATCAACTCCTTATTATAGCACTTCGAATCTGTTCAGGTTATGGGGCCCTAGGGACATCCATTACGATCAGATCCTCAGAAGTTGTATCTCTATATACAGGCCCAACTGGCTGAACTTTACAATACATAAACTGCCTAATTTCATATCTGATCTTGATTTCATGTATTGAGAACCAAGATTTTGAATTTGGGGGGTTCTTCCAGCCCCTCCCCGCCACTAATTTTGGGCAAAATTTGAATGGAATGACAACCCATAAGGACAGTGTGTGCTTCACCACTTCCAGGAGACAACAAACTGGTGTTGATAAACCAAGTTTTGAGAGGGTTTCTTTTTGGGGGGGGGGTCCTTAACACCCCCCCACCACTTCACCACTTCCAGGAGACAACAAACTGGTGTTGAGAACCAAGTTTTGAGTTTGGTGGGGGGGGTCCTTTAACACTCCCCCCCCACCACCACCACTTACAGGAGACAACCAACTGGTGATGCTTTTAGACAAGCAGAAAGTGTCACCAGAAAGGAACCAGTGTGATTATTAAGTGTAATTAATGTACTTCAAGCCATCAGCGATGTGGCCATCAACACCAGACGGTGGTGAATCACAATCAGTCAAGTTTACTGGATGACAGAGCTCGCTGCTGCTATGCCGTGAACCCAGGACACCTGAGACAGAAAGGACATAGCGCGGGAAGTATATAAACTGGTTATTAATGCATTCGATTGGGAGCATTTATTGTCTAAATAAGCATTTAGGATGGCAACTAAAGAGGATAGTAATGTATCCACAAGGCCAAAAGCACTTATATACTGACTTGTTGCAGCCAAGGACCAAGCACTAATCAAAATCTACCAGCTTTGACAACACCGGTGAATTATAACCCCAGGCATGGGTTTAACTCAGCCAGCATTCCGAGTATTACCTGCTTACAGAGGGTTTCAAAAGAATCTCTTCATAGATAGATGGCCTGTGACTGTGTGAGAACCTCGCCTGTTACATTTAGAAGAAGATTATGACTAAGGCTCGAATTCACCAAAAAATTACAGAAACTAAGAGGCCCAGCCTGAGACATTGATTACAACAAGATGACCAGCATGTGCGATGACAAGCCAATCTCGTGCATCACAACAACCCCTGAACATCCCTCCAAACACACCTGTCTGAAAAAGGCAGTCAAGGAAACGTGATAAAAATGATACAGTGCTTAAGATAGTAGCAGAACTGTGGATCCGGCAAACAACCCAGCAATCCCCCTCCCCCCCAACACAATATACCAGTGTGGTCAGCTGATTTTATATGATTCACCAGTTTTAGGAAATTATGGAGTTATCTCTAAAATCCTGCCTTATAAATGGATCATGAATATTAATATAGATTAATCATAGCTATTGTCTGATTGAATATAACATTTATGGAAAAGAACATGACCTAATAATTATTATGACCAACTGGGTACAAATAATGTAGATATTACATTTTAAAACAGAAAATATCTCTGAAATCTGGTGAAAACATTCTACTGAATTATATACATATAAACATTAAAGCGATAGTATTAATAGCATTACCTATTACAAGTGTACACATCTTTCTTCAGTTATGAAAACACATGCAAGTGTAGAAATACTGGCACCTCCCTCACAAAGTTAGATTTTTACAATGTTCAGATAATATATGCTTCTGTTCAAAAAGACGAACAAACATCTAAAGGGAAATCTTAACAAATGGCGGTTTCTTCTGTTATGCAGTTGATCTATTCATAAATTTCAAGGGACCTTATGTTTTGATTAATTGATATACATGAAAATTGCTCTGATCAACTATAAAGTGAAGTTAGTGAGTATGATTTTCATTATGGCGACTGACTGACTGGCATCAACAATCAGATGACATCTGTGTCAAATATAACATCTTCCTCTTAATATCTATTTTATCATACTCACCAGTAAACGTCACACTTATGCATTTAATAGAATCTATTTTGTATATGAATATCTTCCCTTGACCATCAGGAATTGTAAGACACTATATATTTAACTGCATATTTTTTTTAATGCATTTATGTAAAAATTGAAGCCGGATACATCTATTTTATCTACATTACTAAGAACATTAGAGTAATCTGCTTAATACAGATTATACAGAGTGATATACAAACTTTATATATTATTATTATTATTATATGAGTGTGTTACTCTCATCGTTGTATAATCACATAAATTATTTTAACTGCAATAACAACTGGTATTTCTATATAATAAAATATTTGAGGATTTTATGGCTGACCTACTCAATGGTTGAATCCCTGATTAATTGATCAACTAACTAAGTGTCTGACTGTCTGAATACCCGGTTTAGTGAATGATTAGCTAGTTGACTAGCAGGTTAGCTAACTGACTAACTAGATGATAGCTGTCTGCCTTATTGCCATTCCTCGGACAGATAAAACTTTTATCACTGTCCAACTGGTTAATTCCTCAAATGTGGATCTACTAGACAGCAACAAAGGATTTTAACTCACCAGATCATATATTACTTTAATAATCAGAGAACAGCTTGGACATCTGGCCACATCTTCACCACTTGCTAATTCTTCCTGTAAAAATAACAAACACTGAACCAATCTGGTTTACAAATGAATTTTCTAAACATTTTAGGATGGTTAATAAACAGAAAAGTGAAACTTTCAACCTAACAATTGGTCAAAAACCATTTGAAATAAATTATTTATGTCTCCAAAATTATAAATAGCAGTTGGAAACAAAGAAATGACACACTTATTAAAATATATCTCTTCCTTAGGTAGAATAATGCAAGCAATCTCTGGAATAATTTTACTGAAGCATGGCTACTTGGTTATCAAACCGAAATAAATAAACCCACTGATTGGTAACTGTGAAAGCATGATAATATAGATACAATATCAGAAAAATTAAATACATTTATACTTTTAGAATATTAGCTGGAACCCATACTTCACATGGGAATGTTTGGATATAGTTCAATCTGATATTAGCATGGAGAATAAACAATAAACACCATGATATGATTTCACAGAAAACTACTTGTCAAAAGCTAGTAAAATTAATTAAATGGCAGCGATTATATTAGGGAATACGTACAACCACCAGTCATCAATGTTTGATGATGAAATGGCCCAGTTGAAAAAAGGCTTTAGTGGCGAATACATCCAGAGCCTAACCAGAAAAGCCACAACAAAAATCACCATTACAAGGAGTTCAAATGAGTCTGCAACCATGGAACGATCGGTTAGTGAAAACATCTTTGAGGATAATTTTTAACGCGATGCAAGTGTGCCAGTTGACTGAACAAAATCCAACAGATAGGTACTAAAATGGCAGACATCATCGACTAAGAGATCCTTCCAGAAGTGTTTGGAAACTGTTAAATGTTATAGATTCTAGCATGCAGCCTTTAATTCTACTCAATATAACGTGTCAGTATTGTAGAAGTAATTATTTTATAAAGCACCTATGTTAATCATTTACTGAGGTCAGCAAAATCTGACTTTTTTCTGTATTACTTTTTAAATATGTGCTATAGATAAATATTATTACATTGGGATAGACAAAACTGGAATAATTTTCTCCCAGATTCTGATCAATGGAAATGTTTCTTTCTTAATATAATTATGATTATTTTCCAGCTTTGAAGCACTGATAATTATAATAATAGCATTGTTCTCATTGAAGCCAAAATAAAGACACTCATAACTGCATATATAGCCTTCCACTGATACTGTGCATGATCACTGAACTAAGATGATATACAGACCTTGGCTCTGTGATCATGGTTTTATGTAAGGGATTATCTGGTCATCCTACAATACTATTGAGTCTATTCAATTAGTTGTATTGTGAGAATGGTATAAAATACAGAACGATCTGAGAAAGATTATCACTTCTTTCTTATACCTGTAAGAATTAAATATTATCAATCAAAATTACATCTCTAAACTTTGCTATTGTACACCGATGGGCAACAGAACAGGAACACCCAACCCTCTTGCTAACCATACAAATATGTATAAACAGTTTAAATTATCTGTGAAGGACACCCCCCCCCCCCATTTTCATTCCATTGCTGTTCCGCTACAGCTATAAATCATCCCCTCCCCATTATACATATTGGTAAATATATATAAAAAATTCCATCATCCCATCATCCTGAAAGCAGATGCAAATGATATATTCATCACCACTGTCTGAGCTGAGATTGTAAAAATGTTAATTATTATTGGAGAAACACCCAAAGGTATGAACCCATTGAAATAAGCTTCATTTATCATATAAGCGCGGTTCTTTTATTTTTTGGCATCTCTCATCTAACTATCATGGGAAATCCCGCCACACTAGTCTGTGATCCATGCTGCTTGTCCATGAAAAATTCCATTCATAGAAAAAAGGGCTGATGTGATGAAAATGTGTATATATGCATAGCATTTTATTTTTGTTGTTGTTTTGTATGTAATATGTTGAATCAGGAGGAAAATGTGTCAGTCTGAGTAATTAATAAAACACATGATAAACTGATAAAACTAGTTTTACAGAATCAGGTCTATTATTAGTGATACCAAAAATAAAAATATTAAAAATGGCTAAACCATAAATCATGATCCTGTGTACAGCCAATGAATATTTTCATGTAAGTAAACATGCAAATATGGATAATCAATACACTGATATGGTTTACACATTTTACTCAACATGTTTCGAAACCCTGCATGCATATTAACTGAACAAATATCAGCCAGATGAGATTGTAAACACTCACCTTGAAACATACATGGACCTAGATGAATATACATGAATAGATAACTGAAAGCTGGGGAGACTTTAACATGGACAAAACTGCATTAAAGCGAGTTCCCCAGGTCCCGCTTAATCTTGTCATGTAGTACATAGAACACGATGAACTGACACAAAATATACTGACTTAAATGACTGTGCAAACTTTGACAACCAATTATGAAATAAATGACAGTATCAAGTTTACTGACTATCATCTTTACTGTTAAGAAATATTCTGTTCCGGAGGTGTTGAATTTCTGTAATGCTGAATATTCAGCATTACAGAAACTGAACACCTGACAGATTTGTTTAAAACTACTGTTAAATGTTACTGATCATTGTAACAATAATAATGATGACAATCCATAACAAGGGAGGGTATAAAATGAAAAAAAACCTACCCAATCAGGAGTCTTAATAATGGCTAGTCTCCTTTAAAAATCAAATACCACGTTAACTCTGTTGCAATTCATACAATAACAAAAACTATTCCTGAACTAAAAGAAACTGCACACTGTAATAACAATACAGAATATTTGAAATTTGAAGTTAATCTTACTCTTAGAATATTTATATCACTTTCTGGTCACTTTTGAGGGTTGTTGTAGATAGGAGCATTGATTTAACAGTCTGTTCTGCGTGTACTGACACAGTTTCATATAAAGAAAATTATATGTGCTTACACAGAGAGCATAATCTGACACTTAAAACACAATACATGTAATGCGGCTAAATCATAACAAGCAAATCCTAGTGGGTTAAACCTATTTTCCACTAGTATAACCTGGATTTTTCTCAGGAGAGGGTGTGACATCTTATGGTGTAAACTCTGGTCTATGTGAGCTAACTATTATGTTGCTTCTAGATCTACTTCAGTTGAAAGATTTTTTTCTGTAACTTCCCTGCCATCTGGATCAAGCTGCATACCATATTTAGCCCACAGACAGCCGCTAAATTTCAAAGTGGTCCAGAGTTATACTGGTACACATTTGAACACTTGTCGTTGCTTTGTGTATTATATGTACCACTATTAACATACACATGTATATGTATTTCATATTTAATGTTTTATTTATTTACTAAGTAGTTATTTATGGCTGAAAATTAATTTAACCTGAATTTAACCCAGTGCTGGAGTCAGGTAAAACCTTCCAACCATGAAACTGAAAGAGTCAGAACTGTTATTAATGACCTTTAAATGTGAATTATTTTGACACATTCCTATATTTAGTAAGAGACTAAGTACCAAGTACTGAACTGATGCACTTAAAGACATACCACAAACAGTATTAATGCTTGAAATGATATCCAATTAACTTGGCATACAGTTTAATGAACCCAGCCTCCATCAACACCAACTAGTTCCATTATCGGACACAATAAATGACAGGGGACCCGACAGCTGGAGTGATTAGGTTCACTGATCAATTAATTAATTCTTCAGAAAATGAGCTCAAAAAGGAAACATTCAACTCCCACCACATGCCATGTATACACTTATAATATAATATTTCTCTTTCTTAGAATTAATTAAAAGATATCTATATCCCACCACAGAATGATCTGTTTGGAGCATGATTACTATGACAAATATACATCTATTTGAAGCCGAAATATTTTCTTCCCTCTCCCACTATTTTTACAATTACCTCATCTGACAATTTTAAAGTCCTTTTCCATCTACGCATCATTTATATAATGACTCAAGAACCAACACTGAGATGAATACCAGATATTTCAGGCAGCATGGATATTCTTTCACTTTGAGTGTCAAAATAAACGTTAGGAACTGTGTGTTATCAGAATAGTTTTTGTGCCACCATCAACATCATTCCCATAAAAATCTCAATCCCATAACACAACAGATCAATGATTTCTTTTTGGGTGAAATTTGCATTTCAATACAATCCACCAATGCTGTTTTAAAGCAGGGTTGGCAGTTTCTGCCATGGCAGAAATAGGTTTCTGCCAGCAGGGCAGTAACAGTACAGTAGACCATGTATTTCAGTAAAATTGGCAATTAATTACTTATTTCATTGGTTGTTCTGCTTGATTAGCATCTACAGGCTGTTCATTTAGTTTTAGAGTAGGAGGAGACTGAACTAGAGTAGTAGGAGAACATATTTAGCGAGGCCTCAAGCATCTACCTCCTAGCCTAAATCAAAGGATTAATCTTTGAAGATCTTCTGCTTCAAATGAGAGTGTTTTCAACCTTTGGACTCCGAAACCAGGACAACAAAGTTGGTTCTCTGTTACAGGATTCTGAGAGGACATACAGACTTGGACTATTAAAATCAACATTGTAGTGCACCTAATCACAAATGATTAATTGATTACTCTAGCTTCCTTCACTTCTTTGCTAAAAGTTGACATGCTTCATAGCAGTTGAATGGATAAATTAATGCAGCACAATAAACTTGGTTTTGATGTTATGGCTTATGCTGTTTGAATACCAACTAAATAAGGCCACTTTTTTTTTTAAATTGGGGGTTGCGGGTTACATGGCCCAAACATTCCATACAGTAGGTAGGAATTAATTTTGTTTTAATAATATTTTTTTAGATTGTCTAGTGGAATATACTGTTCATAAAGTGTTTTTTCAGTCAACTACAAACATGCCAGTAATGATTCACACTAGATAGATATCATACAACTTATAAACTTGTTTAAGATATAGACTTACTAAATTGAGCTAGTATTTTCAATAGTTTTTCGGAGTCTACTAACAATTCACAATCATCAGATAAAGCACACCTCACCTTTGTTTTGGAACTTCAAATTTGGCGCCAAAAAGGAAAATATACTGCGAAACTGCATGTGACTTGTGAGTTTGGATGACGTATTTACGTGGTTGATCAGATGATTACACATAAATGTAAAACCACTATTTGTTAAAACCACCAACAATATATTTAATATCAAGAACAACTCATTTGTTAACCTTTATAAATGACTATTTATGAATAAATTAAAAAAGTAGTGTGTGTGTGTGACCAGATATCGTCAGGCGTATTTTTAACAATGACGTCAGTGTGTAGCCGAGCATCGGAACGGTGTTCATTGGCACTAAAGGTGCATATTTCTGAGCATCAGAATCGTGTATATGGGCACAGATATAAAAAGATCCAAGCCAACGTATTACAGTCGCAGCAACATAGTTGGACTGACGTCGAACATCTTCAAGTATGTTGAAAGCCTCAACCTAACTTTAGACCAAATAAAAGTGTATTGTGCTCAGGCACCATATTAAAAAATATAGAGATAATGGATTCAGGAGTCAGTGCTTGTGCATTGAGTGCTTAGACCTTTAGCACTAGCGAACATGTTCAGATGCTCGGCTATGCAACCACTTTGTTTTAACAAATATTTCTCAATAAGCAGAAAATCATATCTGCATGTCTGTGGTGGTTTAAATGTCATTCGATAGATAACGTCACCATCCATAATCGTCCTCACAAGCAAGCCAATTCGCCCAATATGCACATAGCAAAGAAAGTAAACCGATATTTCAATAACCGAAAATGACTTGATATTACTGAAGTTGAGAGAGTACAGATGCGTCATGCAGGCAGTCAAAGCAAAACACCAATCAAATGAGAAATACAAACAATTTAAGCAAGAAAAAATAGCTGAGATTTATTTTTCATTTTTTCCCAATTTAATACGGCAGTTTTGGAGTCGTACAGTCGGGTAACCTGCAACAAGATTTTTAAGACTGGCCTAAACGGATTATGTTTCTCAAATCATTGTTTCTGCCAATTTAGCTGTTCTTGCAACCCTTATAAATTCTAAACTAGCAATCCTTAAGAAGCATCCCACAATCTTACTATAAATTTAGAACTTCAATTTCTTAGTAAAAATTACATACATGCATGCACACACACACATAATTTCAGTCTTTACCTACCTGCCACCAGGGGTGGTATGCTATGAATCATATCAACATGGCAAGATTTTGGGAAACTTGATATGTTTACCACATTTTATTGAATGATTAATAATAAATAAATTACTATTATAAAATAATCATAACAAAATTCTACATTAACACTTGCCTGATTGCCACTGGCAACATAATCATGATGTCAGCAATATAAAATTACTGTCAGTTGTCTGACATGGCAACAATGTTCCATGATAAAGATTAAACATCTTTTTAGATTTTCCAATGTTTTTCTTTGTACACTTAAAATATTAGTCAGCAAAACAGGAAATGGTTGTCTAATCTGGTAAAACACAAATCTTGTTGACTTATGTCAGTGCAATTGCACTGAGAGGAGATGTAACAATTAACATGTTTTCCTGAAAAAAATCATGCAGACGTCTTATGCACAGCAGCTCCAGAGGTTTCGTAACCAAACCGTTTTGTGCCATAGGGATACCAGTTCGTAACCACAAGCATACCAATTCGTAACCAAGTACATACTACTTCGTACCCATATTTTCATTAATTAAATACTAAATTATATAATGTTCTGTCACCACCCGGAGGTAAAATTATAATATAAAGCACACAAGAAGATCCAATATTTATTGATGTCTAAGCCACAGTTTTATCTACAATGAGTCCATTGATCCTGTTACATGCCCTTAATAGTCCTGAGACTGATTTTTTATCATTTGTGAAAGACTCCCAAGTGGAGAATATCTTAGCCTGTAATTGTTTGTACGTCTTGTGCTGATATCTTTTGAGCTTGGACACGGAGAATTGGAGGCTGGCACATGGCAGTTGATTCGTTGGTGCCAGCCTTCAATGTCATTTTAGGTTGAGACAACATATTGAATTAACTATTAAAGTTTGACATTCTTTCAGTGTTCAAGCATAATATTTGTCAACATAATATTTGTACAATCAACTGCCAAATACTGATAGCTATCTCTTGTCTTGTTGAAGATTGGGGTACAGATGCAATTCACCCTGTATTTAACTTTTGGTTACGAAATGGTTAAATTTTTGGTTACATTGTTATGGTTGATTATGGGTCAAGTTGATAAAGTGATTGGCTGTGTAAGTATGTTGGTTAAGATATGTGTTGCATTGGTGGTTGGCTTAGTATTAGGGTGAAAACGATCAAGTTCCCACCTAGTTGGCTGGAAACCACTAAATTCAGAATTATCAGTCAGACAGTGAGTCAATCAGTCTAGACCTCTACAACCTACTGCTCTAGTCCTAGAATCTAGATAGATCTACTTCATCTAGACTGCTCTACTGACTACTCGTCTCTACATTTGACATTTCATGTCTAGTAATTCAAATGTTTTGACTAGACTAGCTATGTTTACCTTACTTATTTGAAACCGATCGCCACAGGGACAAGGATAATAATATGTTTCGGTTTCTTCGTCATATTCCATGTCCTCTATCTCAATTTCATCGTGATATATTGACATAATACTCTAAATCCACATAAAATCAACAAATTCACCTCAACCATAATACCGGAAATTGCTAAATATACCACGCATGCGTAGTAGCTGTTATGAAAGGTTGGGTTCATTATATTGATTTCTTTTCAGAGTGGGATGAATAAAAGCAACTAATTACATGGAACGTATACCATCGTTGAAAATTTAGATTTTATGCGAATAGCAATTAAATAAATTACAGTGGTATAATTAAGGTGGTATAATATTACAGTGGTATAATTAAGGTCCAGTATACTTCCTTCAGGATATATTTTATACTTATAGGATTTCCTAAGTTCAGACAGAAGACACAATGTGAAGATGTCGCGTGTAATAAAACCTAGATTCATATAGAAATGAATCTCATCAAATTGTGTATAATATATATATATATATATATATATATATATATATATATATATATATATATTGTATGCCGTTTATGTATAGTCACACATTCTACATAATTGCAAGAGCAACTCAGACACTAATTCGGCCATCTAAGGTAAAACAGCAGGCTTTGGTAAGAATCTACAGCATGTCTTGTCGCATTTACTGTGTGTGTGTGTGTGTGTATGTGTGTGTGTGTCTGTCTGTTTGTGTACATGTGTGCGCACGCTCTCTCTCTCTCTCTCTCTCTCTCTATATATATATATATATATATATATATAATTCATTTGATCGATGATAGATATATTAAAGTGGTCTCCTTCGTACTAAGTGCGCCCAAAACTTTCTACTTAATAAATTGGAAGCCTGTGAAGGAATTTAAATTAAAAAAAAGAAGATCAAAGGGGATGACTTAGCATAACCAGCAATATATTTGTCCTCTCTCTCTCTCTCTCTCTCTCTCTCTCTCTATGCGCGTGCCTATGTGTGTGTACGTGTGTGCGTTTCATTCATTATTTACCAGAGAAATATCTTCAATCAATACAACCATTGAACTTTTAACATTTCCAATTTAACATTGTACTAGTTTATTAGTTATAAATTAATTTTAAACAAATAGATAAAATTTATACTTCATGATATAAAAGAATCTAACCTAAGTATATAACCTAGATACAGATATGCAAATGAGAATCAAAACTCCTATACTACAATAAAATAATAAGAGATAACACATCACTCTTGTTGTTTATGATCAGATATATTTGATACATACTAGCTATCAAATATTTATCACAGGATAGGACTGTATTAATGAAACATAAATCTTATCATTATGTGTGTCCACAGATAACACAGTACTTTTATTGTTTGGTGTTATATTTATTTCTCCGAAACATAAATTGTTGATGTAGTACACACACACACACACACACACACACACACACACACACACACACACACACACACACACACACACACACACACATATATATATATATCTGTATTATCAAAATAAAGATTTCCTTATAAGTGCATTAAGTTAAAGGTCGAAGTGCAGCATTAATACCATTCATCCAACCACCTTCCATTTGACTGACGGACTGACTCACTGACCGACTTACCTATTTACTTTATTACCTACTGACCAGCAAACTGAAGAACTAACGACTCAAGTGGCAGACCAACCTCATATAGTGACTAAATGACTGACTGATCGACTGACCGACTCACTGGGTGACTCACTCATTCACCGAATCATTTAGTGACTCACTCATTCATTCAACTACTCAGGCATTCAATTGCTCCACAACAACAATAACAACAACAACAACACACACATACACACACACACACAAACATGCACACACAGTATTATTACATATATTATTTCTAACACGCACCGATCATCTCTAAGAGCTAACAGACGAATTTCGAAATTGAATATTACTAGTCTCTCTCTCTCTCTCTCTCTCTCTCTCTCTATATATATATATATATATATATATATAGTACCCAGTATATTTATGGCTAATATACATCAGGTGTCAGAGTTGGATTCGTCGATTGTTAGTTACTAGTGACACAGGGTACCACGGTCAGGGCTCTAACATTGGTGTCGGGGCGTCCGTCTTAGTGACCTCTGTTTGGTCCATTCAGCGCTAATGAGTTGTCCAGTTAAACTGTCAATTTGTCTTCTTTGACACGACACCTGTCAAAAACTGGACGTGTCACCTTCCACGATCCACTGAGCATGGACGATAGCCGAATAGAATCGACTCCGTTCGATGTTGATTAACAATCAGGCCACCACCCCCCCCCCAAAAAAAAAACACAACAACCCACAACAACCCAACCTCGCGTCACAGAATGGTCCAAAATGAGAACCAAGAAACACGGACAATTGACAACTGCAGTGATTTGTTTTTCTTGAGAATTAAAACTCTGGCGATTGCAATGAATACCTCTCTGAGTATCGAGTCGGGACTGTAATGACATGGTACTCTGAGTACTGGTTGCTGTAGCAAAGCTGTTACTTTAAGTGACGGCTATTATGACGAGTTGCATTTCTGGGGATTGAAAACTCATAATAGGACAGCCTGCTGCTACAGCAATTTGCTATTTTCAAGCCTGGAAATTCCGAGGATCGCCAACTACGCCGAATTGTTACTCTGGGGATCGAGAACACGATCGATTGCAAACAGAATGCGTTGCTATTTATTCCCAGAACTGGTAACACCGAAGATTACTTACTGCGGGGATTTGCCGCTCGATGGATAGGATGCAGACTCCGAGGATTGATAAAGGTAATGAGGCATCGATGAGGGATTTCCAGTTGTGAAGATTAGTCACCAACTACATCGAAGGCTCGCAGCAGGGAACATAATCAGACATGAACTGGGACATTCAGATAATTATTTTCCCGTACAAATTGGTACATCCACTATAGGAATTGGTCACTTCTAAGGTTAGCGAAAATAGCTACTGCAAAATAATGCCATTCCGTTGACCAATCGACGTGAAGATCGGGGACAATAAGAAAAGGCCACTGTTAGGCTTAGCCAATCTGAGAAATGGCCGGTTTTAGAATTAGCCAACGTGAGAATTAGCCAACGTTACGAGACCCTCCTACATAAGAATTACTAAACTACACCGCGGACCAGCTATCCTCACCAGTTCCAGGTCGCATTACCCGAGTCTGGCTAACACACGACTCCGTGGCGGTGGGGGAGACCGATCCTTCGTCGATATGGCATCGTTCTAACCGCTTGCATAAACTCGAAGCCAAATGTTTTTGTGCGTACGTTGGTTCGTTGGCGCCCGCTCAAAGCACACCAAAGCGAGATGGCCTCACATCAAAGAGACCAGACGATACGTCCTCAACATATCGTCCCCGTAGTCGAACGTCGTTCGCCAGTCAGCGATCAAATCGACATCCCCTAAACGGACTGACTCCATATTTGCGCCGGTTATCACCAGTCGTTCTTCGTCGGAGCAGAAAGAAAGAAAGAAAAAATGTTCCGTTTCTCCGTTTGCCCTCGGGGCTCATCTTATCTACGTCTGAGGAGGGGTGGCTGCGTTTGAATGAGGACATACATTTCATTGGTCGCTTTCGTCAGAACTGACCGCTTTTGTCTGTCGGCATTAGTCGCAGTTACAGAACGTCCCCAAGTCGGTTCGGAGCTAAACCGGTGTGGCCCGATGGAGCTTGGCCACCAGTACAGAGGAGAACGTCCATAGAACCCAGTTAATAATATCCACGAGTCATTACGGAATAACTGGCGACAGTCAAGTTAGCGTCTCGTTTACTGACGGTTGCTAGGATATGCACTCAATCATTGACGCCTAGGTCGGTGGGTATGTAGGAATTGAGGACATGGGTACAGAATTTTTCAGAATTTTCTTTCTGGATTTTGTTGTTGATATAATGATGATGATGATGATGATGTTGCCCTATGCGGGCTAAACAAGTGTGGGACTGTGAACTTCATTCAAAGAAAACATCATTTCGAACATCGCATTAAAACCACCATCATAATATGTTCAAAGCGACTAGGAGCATTTCCTCCAAAGATAAACAATAATAATAATAAACTAATAATAATTATAATTATAATAAAGATTTTATGGCACCATTGAAAATTTGGCTCCTCTGATGGTTGGTACGTTCTGCCTTGGTAGGTGCTGACCCCTGGCTTCGGGAGTTTCGTACAGATCAATCAATACCTTGTGCCGTCGTCGAAGCTGAGAGTCTGGCCGAGAGCAGACCGAGTCTGTCGCCGAACACGGACGCACACTCACACACGCACTCGCGTACACGTTACCTGGGCTGGCACTGGCAGCGAGAGAGAGAGAGAGAGAGAGGTTCGAGACAAACTTGTAAAAATAGCAACATCCCCAGCAAGCAAGCTCTGCCTGGCTGGCTGGCTGGATGCTGTTACGTAACGTCAGCAGCATGGACTACACGGGCGGTTGTGCAATCCGGAATGCTTATTATGGCGAATCATCGCCGGTCGTTGCTGACCATGGCTCCGGATAGCTGCCGTCGTGATCGGGATCACTGGATTATATTTTGTGTTGTTGTTTGTTGCTGAGACTGTTTGCGAACGGACGAGTCGGCCCGAGCCTCCTGTGTCCGGAGCCGATCGCTGGACGATCGACCAACTGACCGTCAGACATGGATCCCGACGTCGGTTTGGAATACATCGTCCAGAACGAGGAGTTCGCGAGTAAATTAGCATCAGGTAAGTAGGGAGCGTCGACCACAAACGCGTGCGCGCGCGCGCGCGCACACACACACACACGAATGCACGCACGAACACACACACAACCCCGATTCATTTAATATTGTTCCTTCCGCATTAATTAAGACATATTTTTGCAGTTTGCTCCGATTGGCCGTATTATAATTATATTAGGTTTTTAATTCTGGTATATAATAATAATAATACTGTACGCGTTTTATTAGCAAGAAAAATTTATTTTGCAAATAAGAAACGTCTATCATATACTTAGTACCATGATATATGATATTGATATCGGGTTTATACAAATAACAAGGTATCTGTAGTCCATCCCGATAGTGAACATTTGTGGTTTCTAGTACATATTCAATTGTAATAGGTTCTCCCCCTCTCATTGGGATATCTCTCTCTCCCTCTCCCTCTCTCTCTCTCTCTCTCTCTGTACACCAGTACGGGCTATTATTCTACCTGGTATGTAAACAAGCGAACAGCTGGTAGCGCAGCTGATGGACAGTCGCCAAAGTGTCCATGTCCGG
Source organism: Paralvinella palmiformis (assembly GCA_025642065.1). Lineage (NCBI taxonomy): Eukaryota > Metazoa > Annelida > Polychaeta > Terebellida > Alvinellidae > Paralvinella > Paralvinella palmiformis. The sequence goes on from JAODUP010000002.1 coordinate 368,373, forward strand.
CTGGTCCCGACTTTCGACCAGCCAACTCTCAGTGTAAGCTTTCAGTATGAGACTTATAGAAGTAATAGGACATGGCGAATAGTATATAACATGTAAAAATATATAGTGTAGTCTGATAACCTCTTTAGGTGTACCATAATCCATAGTGTTATATGTTAAGCTGTGATGTGTGTGTGTGTGTGTGTGTGTGTGTGTGTATGTTCACGTCATATCGGGGGTTCCAACCAAAGACATATATTAGTGATTCAGAAATGTTTCTGTTTTACGGACACTTTCGTGCACGCGGCAGGCTAAACAACGAAGTTAGTGGAAGTTAACTGAAAGCTGAAACACCCCTCAGACGTAACTAGCCCGAGAGTTGTACCCCGATGTTAGGAGTCTATTTCAGCCACTGAGACGCCCTAGTTTTAATTAGCAGAAGCTGGCTACGATAGTCGAGTATGACAATAATTATCTGCGCGTATAATCTAAAAATAGTCAAGATCGGAATATCAGATTTTATTTCGTACTTTGATATCAGGGTATCCTAATATCGGAATTGTCGTCAAATGAAGTTTAATATCCGTTACGCATTTTAAAACGCAAACGAGTTATTAAGAATAGCGAATGTTCTGTGTCGTTTTCAACCACCGTATGACAAATAGGCAGTATATTAATTCGCCTCGGCCATGTGATGATCACTTGTCTTAATAAACCAGAAAAGGTGAAGCTTCTAATATTCCTTTAAAAAAAGGACATATACAGAGTCTACGTCAGATTTATTATTAGTTAACGTGCTTCAGGTTTAAGATGTTTTATTTACCATGTTAAGCAAATTATTTATATTGGGGAATTTTGCTTATAACGTCACTTCCCAAAATCACGTAGGAGAAAAACGGGAGTAACCAAATATTCTTATGTCACTGAAGGCTAAAATATTTTATAATAAAGTTGTTATAGGGGACAAAAAGAAACAGTTCCATTGGACGTCTCTGAAAGCGGAAATTACAAGACACGTTCAGATAGACTTCCCATAAGTTCGTGCAGATCCACGAATAGGCAAAGTTCATATGGCGTCTATGACCTTATAGAAAGATACACATTCGTCCACAGAAAAGGCTCCATTTATTTCGATGGTCTGTTGCCTAATTTAACACGCGAATACATAGATTACTGTAAACATAGCTCTATTTATTAGATATATATAACAATCATTACCAGAAATAAATCTAACTATAGGCATTAGTAATAATTATAAGATCGTACATTAATGGATGACATCGATTTATAGGTCAGTTCAAGGGGTAAAAAGAGTAGCGCCACCTAGGATTGTTGGTTTTACCTTATTACCGAACATGTTCGGATAAACGATTTACGGAGGAGGGTGTGGAGGTAACGCGCTGGTTCTTGGGGAGGGACACTCGGGTTTGATTCCCATCCGAGACTCAAAACCTTTCATAGCAATTCATATATTTATTTCTAGGGTAATAACGTCGTAGGTGGCCGGCTACATTAAATGATGCTGTTATCTCAGGATAAAACTACGGCATTAAAACGGTGTTTATTGTGACGTCACGTAAAAAGTGCCGGCTTAGTCGTTTTTCTTCCGAATTTTATTTCTAAATGTTAGCTTCGTCTCGTTATTATCCTAGCATCAGCCAGGTGTCTACAGCTGATAACAAGATTGTTATTGATTGTTTGTTAGTAGAGGAAGACCTGTAATATAGCTCAGCATGAAGCCCACGGGGTGAAATATTTGAATTACTTTTCGTGTGTGTGTGTGCGTAATGAGGTTTTGATGTTTATAACGTGCAAAACGCTTATATATCCAAAGCTGAATTAAATATAACTATAGTAAATATATATATATATATATATATATATATATATATATATATATATATATATATTGTAGCTCTCAATCCAATAAATGGATTAAATATTAGGCTTCTAAAGCCAACTGTTTTATAATATCTCCGTGTATAACAATAAATTATAGATTAATGTTGATCGGCTGAAGATGTTAGCTAAAAACACCTCATAAACAAAAAGATGGACTTTTACCGATATTATATAACCATTAGGTACCTTCCCCTAGAACCTAATACGCAGATTGCAGACTTTAGACGGAGAAATACTACCTTAAATGATGCTAAGAAATAAAATTGCCTCTGGATATCCTTTACCGATCAATAAGCACAGCCATAAAATGATTATATTACAGTAATGATACATAATGAGGTCGCCTCTGTCAGGAAACGGTCGGCAACAAAGTCTGGCCACTGAGGGTTCAAATCCCATCGTGGCTTTACTCCGCCTTTCACTTTGCCTCATTGCATTCGGATGCTGCTTAGTCAGTTTTGATCTACAATATAACAATGACCGTAACAGAATAAAATAGAACATGTTTATTTTTAAATAGCATTGATGTTTTTCTACGCATCGTCCCGTTATTGTTCTTATATATATATTATTACCCATGGACCTGGATCGATAAAGGACTCCTACATAATTGAGGACTGATGGTGAGGATACAGCGCGACCAGTCCTCCCTCTCCCTGCCCCGCCAAACCCTGCCCCGATTTGTCACTGCCCTGTAGCGCACTGACAAATTAGGGGTAATACCTTCTTTGTCGGATATTTCAAAAGAATGGGTGACATGACGTACCATTAATTATTCTATCTAACTTGCGTTGGGAGATAAAGAGCTGTCATTGCCCATACACGGAGTATGGCTAGCAGGTGATCACGTGGCGTGTTATGGCGCTAATTACACATCTAAGGTGTGCAAAGCTTCACGCCATTGCCATTCACATACAAACGTATTAAGTCTCTGAGCAGGTGTTGATGGTAACCAACCCTTGTCGCCATTATCGCCCAGAAATATCACTAGCAGAAGACTACCATTTTACTTTTCAATCGAATATATATATATATATATATATATATATATATATATATATATATATATATATATATATATATATCAGCTCTGTTGGGGAAACGCCGAAGTACAGTCGGCTACAAAGCAGTATTTGGATAGGCTCTTTAGAAGCCTTAAGGGGGTTCAGTCGGTGGACCCGATTGGTAGCATAGAGAACGTTTAAGGAGCATTCTATACAACAGTGAAGACTTCTTCCCATAACACTCCAGTTAAAAGCGAGCTGGTAGAGATGCTGTTTTTGTTGTTGTTGTGGCTTTTTGTTTGACTTTATCTATTTTATCAAGTGATACATGTTACTTTTTAAAATATACTTGATCTTATCTCGTCATCTTCGTTGGCTAAAATGATGAAAGAATGTATGAATGAATATTTCAATGTACAGCACATTTGAATGGCTAGTAAGGACAGCTTAACAAATCTACATTATTATTATTATTATTATTATTATTATTATTATTATTATTATTATGGTGGTGGTGGGGGGGGGATTATTATACAAGTAACACTTGAGGATGCCTATATTGAGAGAATGTTCATGAAGGATGGAGTGAAACGTGCCCCAACGGTGTTGGCAGCCGTCAGAATGTACTAAAGTGGTCCGAGTGTCTTCAACGTCCCACTTTAGTTGGCTGTATTCTTAAGCCAGTAAACAATCGAATCTATAGCGCTAACCGTCAGGGTTTGAGGTGGGTCCCTTTAACAAACCGCTCTCTAAAAGTGACCTCCGTATCTACGGCCGTTTGTAGTCGACGTTTTTTTTCCTCATCAGCGATAACACGAGCCGGTATTTAGCTGATGGCAAATGCCTAAAATCTCTTCACTGTCTGTCTATCTGCCATCGTTATTCCTTGAATCTTTTTGCTCGCATAAACAAATACAGTGGAGCTGGAACAATGAGGCTCTGATTCTCCAGAGATACCATTCTCTACGCTCATAATGACCAAATCGTTGTCATTTATTTCTGAAGTCGGTATCGCGGTCTAGCCGGCTGATAAGGCGATTCGGCTGCGTATAAAACATATAGCCAGGCTTAATAGGGTAACGTAATTATTCGGGGTCAATCCCCTGATGAATAAGCCAGATTATGTAAGAACGATTTTCGATTCTCTGGGCTAGTATTTATCTCAGCCCGTTAGTCGTAGACGGTAGTATGCATTCGCGCGCGACATGCACGTAAAAACATGTCATATACACTCATGCATTCACACAGACACGCACACACACATTCATGCACGCGCGCACACGTAGATACATTTGATGAGATATTACTTGTCTCGGTTAGACATGTTGCTCCTCTGCGCTGTTGTCTACTCCTGATGAATGTTGTAATCCCACCATTTCACGCGCAGCTAAAACGCGCAGTAAGCATTTGTATACAAAACCTGCTCACGCATGTATAGTAAACACGAATCTACATACTTCTTACCTGGAGCACATATATTATACAACATAATTGTTATCGGGTCATATACAGTTCTGTCATAAATAAGGGACAGTTTTAGACCACAGCATCTTTGATCCACATTGTGTGTATGTATATATATATATATATATATATATATATATATATATATATATATATATATATATAAAACCACCGCGTGATGTAAACGGGTCATTATCTGAACAAATGAGGCATGACCTATACCGGTAGAGAATAGCGTTGACAATTAGTACCCAGTCTACAGTCTTCAATACGATATACAGGAATATGCTAATTATTCATCTAATTATAACATATAGAGAAAGAGGGTGATTCGACACACACACACACACACACACACACACACACACACACACACACACACACACACACACACACACACACACACACACACACACACACACACACACACAGAGAGAGAGAGAGAGAGAGAGAGAGAAAGAGAGAGAGAGAGAGAGTAGTGGCTTAAGTTACTGTTGCTGATGTATAGAAGGTGGTTTTCATTGGAGATTCATGTTTCATCAAGGAACGTCAAATCCCAACCCACAGAATGTATGCCTCTGAGGTGGAGAGAGAGGGTGTGTGGAGAGAGAGAGAGAGAGAGAGAGAGAGAGAGAGAGAGATAGAGAGAGAGAACGAACTAGTTAACATACAAACGGTACAACAATAACGTTTTACAAAAATATGACAACTTGGTTTTCTGTCCATGTGTGCATGGGAGCTAAAACACCTCGCCCATTGACATACTAAATAAATACTACACGATATAAACTCGTTCTAACGAGGATGGTGTCGAAATTAAATTATTCGACTATACACATGGGTACTAGTTACAGCTTACGAGTGGAGCGGGGCCATGTGTAACTACTGCATATTATTATTGTGATTGGTGTTTTACGACCACCTTTGTACACATGGTAGGCTAAATGGGCCGAGCGACCTCCAAATGTTATGAAGCGGAGTCAAAGATGAAACAACCTTCAGATATGCCACGTCGAGATTCGAACACGGGTGGTAGTGATCTGTGGTCCAACACGCTATCGCTAGACCACGGTGGCGCCCCTACTGCACACACACACACACACACACACACACACACACACACACACACACACACACACACACACACACACACTGATATATGTAGCAATAGCCGTTTTGGTGTATGTATAGGAAAATTAGATTTTAAAATAAAGATAAAACATTTGCGTGTTTTATAATTTAAAGATGATGTTTACACCGTTATTATCCACAAAATATAACCGTAAGTATTATCTTTATAGGTTTGTTGATAGTGTAATCCTTTTAACAGTGGCTGGCCTTAACAAGGCACTTTGGCTAAATGATGATGATGATGATGATGATGATGATACAAATAAAAATAGATATTATTATTAGTAGTTTAGGTATTAGTATTTATTTCGTGTAGTTGTTGTGGTTGTTGTAGTGGTTGTTGTGGTTGTTACCAGACTATTACATAATGTATACATTGGTAACGACGATGCTCTAAGCACTGTCATTTTCTTGCGATGTAACTCAGCTCCCAGAGATGTAAGTATGATACTTATACTGTACTAGATCGACATTTGAGCTAAATCCATCCTTGATCCAGAACGACTGGCTCCCGTGTAAGATCGGGATTAGCCAGTTATATATTTCTGAGAGGTCCATTCTGACAAGCAGAAGGCATTGCAAGGCAGGAGGATTGCAAGGCGATGTCTAGCACAGTTATGTCTCACCTAAAATGTTTAGACATATGAAATGATGGCTATGTATATATCCCCGGAAAAGCAGCTTTGAACGGGTGAATGATAAGAACGGATTTTGTTTTAAATCAGAGGATGACATACTTCTAATCTCCGCCGGTGACCTGGCCCACAAAACCAGGGCAGCTACAGTAAACACACACCATGGCGCCATGTATACGAGAGAAGGAACAACAATGCCGTATTTTTGGCTTATTTCTAACCATGTCAACACACCAGCAGCCATATTATATATTATCACAACGTACTATATCAATATAATCCCGAAGGAAGTAAAACAAGGCAACGGTCTTCTTTCGGCTTATAGCGAGCCTACTGAAAGAGGTCAGTAGGTACATTTGTGAGTGGACAGTCTGGAAGAATAAACATTAGGACTAGATATCATCAGAATCTCTGAACTTGTATGATTATTGGATATTTTAATTATTAACGTCCATCTACCGTGAGCTGTACTAGGCTAGAACTGCTACTACTGCTAGTAGTAGTAGTAGTTACTCTAAGATGGTGTGATTCGGGGGTGATTCACTCACTCACTCACTCACTCATTAACTATAAGGCATGTGCACACAAACGTCAAACTAAAATAGTTAGTCAGTCAGTCAGTCAGGCAGTCAGTTAGTCAGACAGTCAGTCGGGCAGTCAAGCAGTCAGTCAGGTAGTTAACCAATCAGTCAGGCAGACAAGCAGTCAGCTAGTCAGGCAGTCAGTCACATAGCCAGTCACACAGTCAGACAGTCAGTCAGACAGTCAGCGAGCCAACCAGCCAGCCGGCGATCCATTCACAGTGAAATAAAAACAAACAATTTTTTGGCTGGTCTGTAATTATAAACTAGATGACCCGAGAGAGCTTCTAGTTTCAATACTGTCCTGTCCTCGCTCTGGGACCACAAATAAAGCTAATACACTAGACTAGACAACCAGCCTAAAACGCAACCATCTACTGCTGGTTAGAACCTGGAACACCTTTGTTCCATAATGACCAAGGCAAATATAGACATTATTCTGCTATAAAGAATACTACCAGAAGCTAATTACGTTGAAAGGAATCCCCCCCCCCACACACACACACAAACACACAAACACACAGAGAGACAGGCACAAAGTAACCAAATAGGTAGACTGGTCCCATTTACTGAATAATGATAGCAGATTAGAACGGGAATAAAAAGATAGTTCGAGCTGACCGTTAAACATCATCTACTTATGTTGACGTGTGTGTGTGTCGACACTAGCTCAGAGCATCAAGACCTAAATATCTATATAAACCTATACCATCACAAATCTATACATACATAAACCTCTACGTTTAGGTATGTATAGGTTTGTATGGGTAGAGATCACATACCCACATAAACCTATACTTACCTAAACGTAGGCAGATATAAACCATATATACATAAACACATATACACATCAATGTGTGGCATATGAAAATCTCAATGATTTTTTTGTACATTTATATATATATACGGAACTGTCATAATATACCTGTTTGTGTTTTTGGGTACATGATTAATGGTTTGTTTGTGTGTGCGCGCGCGTATGTGCATATGCGTGCGTGTGTGCTTGTCCTGTAATATCTAGTCCTTTATCATGTATACGATTATTCGACAATATATTAATTAAGCCGAATATTATTAATATTTTATCAGTAGACCGACACAATAACTATTATAAACACAACGATACAACAGATAAATAAATGGTTTATTATTATTATTATTATTATTATTATTATTATTATTATTATTAGCTGTCAATGTTTTCCATCATGGTAATGTTTACTAACAGTTGAGTATTAGAGGTCTAAGATCATTATTAACAAGCCAAATCAGACTATAGTATATGTGTTGTTTCTACGTGTGCTTAGTTAACAAATTCGACATATTAATTTGTGGTTGGCCGAAATTATCTCCAGTTAAATTTGTTCACGTCCATTGTCTTGTGAATGTAACGTTTATACTTGTTTATTTTTATCACAGAATTTTATTTTAATATATCGCTGATGTCAACGAACCAGACGGTCTAGTTTGTTGTGGGATGTTTTATATAACATTTCTCGGAATAATATGACATCGTTAAACAGGTTCATAGCTAACTAGATAGTTTTGTTTCATCGCTAATGACCAGTCGTTTTTGTCTCGTTTGTCGCCCAGAGTAAAACATGGCCAGGCTCGCTTGCTTGTACGCATGCGCATGATCGCATGAAGAGAACGCTGCGTTATTGTTTTCGAACAGCAATATCACGGATACTAGTGTTGTTGTTAATAGATTATGTTGTAGGTACCGTTAGGTGTGTGTGTGTGTGCGTGTGCGCGCGTCAGTGTGATGAGTGTAGCTTTTGTAGTCTATCGTCACATATTAGTCGTAATAATAGCCTTAATAATGTGTTTTCACCAGCTTAAATTAAAATGTGGCCTCCACTCGCCTAGAAAATTCCCACTCGTCTACAATATATCCATTTGCCTAAGAATCATTTATACAGAAATCCGCCTCTCAAAAAAGAAACACGAACTAAACCATCAACAGGAGTAAGTGATAATCTTTATACTGCATATTGCATGTGACTGGAATATCACAACAACATGATAACATCTGGGAAAGTGTTTATAGAGAGAGCACTTGAGGAATAAACGTCAAAATATAATTACGTCCTGCTCATATCAGAGTGGTGCTCGACTAGTGCAGCGACTTAAATGTTTCGCTGCAAACCCCCAATTTGTGAGTTCGAATCCGACTCGTATCTGTGTTGGTGTGATGTTTCCAGAGAGAGTCGCCTCTGGACCATGTGTCTCAGATGTAACTAACGCTGAGCCTAAACAAATCCTATCTACTACTACTACTACGACCACTATTAGGGCGCTCCGATAGCACAGTGGTTAGGGCATTGTATTGAATATGTCCAGGTTGAGGGTTCTGATCCGGCTTCCACCTGTGTTTGAGGGATGTTTCACCGTTCAACCGTATATGATCCAGGTGTAACCAATCCTGAAGCTAAACGAACCAATCAAACAACATCAACTAATAATAATATTAATAATATATAATGTATAAAACAGTCGCCTTTTCCCTAGATTCACGTAGAATCAACGTAACTCTCAAGTCCAAACCATGCTATAATAAGGCGACTAGTTTAATTCTTGGAGGATTGAATGCTAACAGTTGAAGTGGTCGTGTTTTCGTGGACCACAAATGTTACACTCGTTAGACCTATCGCTGATGGTTGTGATGAATTCAGCCGGTTCATTGGCACGCGAAATACAATGCTATTATCAGCTAGATGAGCCACGCCCCTCCCCCCCCCCCGGGATTGGCTTTTGTTTGTTGTCATTTCCAAATCATCCCCCTTTTCAGCAGATAGTCATGTATTCATGCGCGTCGTTCATGCGCGTTAAGAAGCTTACCCAAAATCGCACAGTTCATAGAAGGACCAATCAACTGAGAACGAACGTAGTCCAACAATGGTTTATGTGTTGTTTTTACCGGTTTTGTCCATCCAGCTAGTTAAAGCTTACGCTTCCGCCCAAATACCCTCGATTTTGACGCCACCTATCGGCCATATTTTTCCGAAACAGATGTTTCAAATATCCTGACTTGTTCGACAGTCTGTGGTTTATATCTCTAGCCGTGGGTAGGGTATTGCGAATGATGATCCACGATGAATCACCCATATATTGTAACAATAACTTTTAATTACTTACCAGGACCCCCCCCCCCCCACTCTCTAACGGGTGATTTTATTTCGTGACTTAATCATAATTAGTTAAGAACAAGGGCATAGCTTTTTCTGTATGAGTGTGTGGGGTGGGGGTGGTGTGTATCTGGTCGAAGGAAAAAGATCTGTTACACACTTCATTCTACCAATTTAATTAGGGTTCTGTGTTCGCATCCGGCTCGAGTCTGTATTTATGGGATTTCTTTCCTTTGACAACTCTCCCAACCCGATAGTTCCCGTAATTCCCCCCCCCCTCCCCCGACTTAGATGAAATTAGAAAACGGTTATTTATTAATTCCTTTGACAGTCTACTGATGTGTGGTATGTTATCTCTTCTCTCAGGTTTGGACACTGATAACAGAACGGTAAAGAAGCAACTCTTCGGGCTGTTGTCTGATCTGACGAGCTATTCACCTCCGGATGGCTACCAAAGGGTGCTCGATGCTCTCCAATACTACAAGGTAAAGCTTAGTCGCGACAACAAACATAACTGGCGACGTGTCCATTTTATCAGCGTCTAATTTTGCCGCAAAATGTAAACCATTTCTGACACGATGTTTTCCGAAAAAAACAAAAGCGGGCCAACAAAACAAAACAACAACAACAACACTGTTTTCTCACGATGTTTTGCGAGCATTGTTCAATCTGTGGACATCTCATTTCGTCGTCTATGCCAGCAAACCGTGTCCTTGCCAGCGGTTATGTCGGTCGGCGGATAAAATGATTTATATTTTCTTTGTTCTCTGGCGTTAAACTCGGAAAATCTGGAAAGCCCATCTCTAGCTCTACCAACCGATATAGACGTCTCCCTGTTATTAAAAATTACAGTAATGACACCTCCGTAGCTAAACCGGTAGAGGGGTTGGCCACAGATCTATAGCATCTGGGTTCAAACCCCGGCTGAACTATGTCGGATGGGTATTTCGTCTTTCACTCCTTCTAGTTATCTTCGGAGGACGCTAGGTTTATTTAACTTATACCACGTGCTTGCACACAAGTTAGCTCCGACAGTGCAGTGCTTAAAGTATGGTGCTGCAACCTCCAGGTTGTGGGTTCGAATTAAACTCTGTGTTTGTAGGATGATTCTCTACAAAGCCGCCTCTCGGCTGTATGTTCCAAATGTACCCATTCCGGAGCTCTCCCACCCCCACACACACACACACACACACACACACACACACACACACACACATATATATATATATATATATATATATATGAGAGAGAGAGAGAGAGAGAGAGAAATCGGTGTTAAACAACACTGTGTTTGCAAATCAGTTTACAGTGTTGTATGGGTTCATACATGTAGACTTATCTATATAAATCAGAATGGCGAACATGAGCAAACAGCTGTACACGTACACGTGCCTTAGACCCTCATACCACACACTGGATATGGCTCTAATGAGATCCTACGTCCATCTTGGCCTTAGTTTTAGCCAATGAGGCCGTCTTAGTGTTGACCATACGCCTCTAGTTAAGAGCAACTCGACAAAGTCCATGAACTCTGATTTGGCATAAACTTTGCCGGAGTCTCTAATTATTACCACTAGCCTAGTCTAATTGTTTATATCGAGACCATGAAGAGGTTAAGTTCATGACTCGAAGTAGTTTCTGAAATAAGGGAACAGATGAAGTCCAATTTTATATGTTGACCATTCCTACTTGTGGAATTGACTACCATCAGGAATGATTTACACTATTGTGTGTGTGTGTGTGTGTGTGCGCGCGTGTGCGTGTGTGCCCGCGCCCACCAGCAGTCCATGCATATATGCCTTCGTGTCCATGTCCCCATATGCGTTTGGTGAATGATCTTCTATATAGTCTACATATTTAAATGCCCATTCGTTCTCTCAACTAAAAATATTACGGAACAGAGCCAATCTTGAGCATACATAACCGGATTCTATCTCTCCATATATTCTATCAATTGTTGTTAAAATATTCTGGTTGTTTATGCATCACAAGTATGTCAGAAGAAGACGAACTTGGAATCGTCGGGCGGATCACACATAAATACCTGGCTGGTCATTATTTGTTTCAAATTAAATATATGATGTCCGTTTTTCGTAATTAGAAAACATTAAAAAAAGACATACACATGTCTTAAAGTAACTATGTAACTCGTTTGTTATTCTTCTTATTATTATTATATTAGATTAATTACTGTGTTCATCGGTTGATTATAACATATCCATGAGATACCGTTTTGTTTATAGCCTTAGCACAAGTCTCAATCTTGACACACAACAGATGGGTTACCCCTTGTTCCCCGACGGAAATGATCTGACCTGGCGGAAATATTTTTATTGGTGGTTGTACTGGCATTTTGGGGAATAGGAAAACCATAGGCTGGCTGTGTTATGTCTTCTTTTTCTGTCTTTTTAAATGAATAATGTTTTTATTGAACATAAACATCTCAGCATTACTACATACCATCGCTTCTATTGGCTAAGCGTATAGGCTCTCTACATGTATTCTCCGTTACTAAATGTCCGTTTTGTGTTAGATTTCTTGCCATGGGAAATATTAGTAGTATTAACTAGTAGAACTCAGTGGTCCTTATAACAGCAGCGTTTGTTTTTAAACTTTCGGTCGCAATCTTAAGTAGCCGGACTAAACATGCGCGAATTATGTATGACCTCACTGTAAGGTGTTCGTATTACAGTCGCAATAGACCCATTGCATGATGACATCAAAAACCAATACAAACCAGGCGCGCTTTGCATTGTGGGATTTATAGGGGGTCCGCTGAGCGATAATACCGTGATAATCCTGCCATTTTAACCTTAAACGTCAATGTTCCGGATCTGTTATAATCATGCCAAAAAGTAACTCCTGCGTACCGTATTGTCATGCCACTAGAAAGCAATATAAACATTTAAGTTGGCATGTGTTGGCCGCGGGATGAAATGCTGAGAAAGCGTTGGGTAGTTTCATTTCGAAATGACAATCTGCGAGTCAAATTTTTATAATTAGTGTCAATGTAAGCCAGTAAGGATTGACTTAAACAATGAAAGGCGCAAATAAAGTGTAATTTAACAATATTATTATCCATCAGATCATAATATTGGTAAATAAAGTGCAATTTACTATATTATTATATCCATAAATAATAAATTAAATTTACCAATATACTGGACTCTATTCTTCTTCTTTTGTTAAATATAATGTTAGTGTGATTTACTACGAACACCACATTTTAAGTCTTTGTTATGTGTAGTGAATATTATTGTACTATGGTTTACAATGTTGAATACCACACTTTACTATCATTTTATAAAGTAGCAATGACGGACGATTAGCATATAGTTATAATCTAATTTTCAGTTTTGGAATACAATTTTTCAACAGTGCCGGCTTTTTCGGTGTCGAAGCAGAGTTAAACGGTACGCAGAAGTTAGTTTGTGGCATGATTATAACAGATCCGGAACATTGACGTTTAAGGTGAAAAAAGCGGGGTTATCACGGTATTATCGCTCACGGACCCCCTATAAATTCCACATTGCAAAGCGCGGCTGGTTTGTTTTGGTTTTTGACGTCATCGTGCTTCAGGCCTATTGTTATCATTCTCCACCAGGGTCAGCATCCGACAAAGGAAGGCGCAGCTCTTCACTTAAACGCCGCTCCATTTCAAAAAACAGAGACCAGACGGTGATAGTTAGTTAGACAACATGAAATGACCTAAAACATCTCCTTAGTCATGTGGTGAAAAGTCTGTTATTTATGGTTAGATAGATGATGGTCATATCTGACCACACTGCTGGAGGTGGGTGGATTGGGGGGAGGGGGGGGGGGCGGCCAGGGCACGGAAAGCCATTAAAATGCTGTTTGTACTCATCGTATGTCAAAACATTAATAAATCCCGGGTCACAAGATGGTCGAGGCCAAACGGTATGAAAATCGCATTAATTAATGTCACCGTCAGACACGTCATTTAGCCTACACCGCGCAAAACTTAACCCCGTCATTGTATTTGTTCCTTTTATCGATTGGCGTCGGAAAGTGTTTAATTCTGATGAAGCACAACCTAGGTGAGTGAGTGAGCGGGTGAGTGAATGAGTGAGTGAGTGAGCGAGCGAGCGAGCGAGCGAGTGAGTGAGTGAGTGAGTGAGTGAGTGAGTGAGTGAGTGAGTGAGTGAGTGAGTGAGTGAGTGAGTGAGTGAGTGAGGGACGGAGGGAGGGAGGGAGGGAGGGACGGAGCGAGGGACGGAGCGAGCGAGCGATCTGTTTACCTCGGCACTGGTCACACCTGGGACATACGGCAAAGGGGCAACGCATAAGGGAAACATGCCACAGACACTGGTATGAATTGAACTGGAACCCACAACCTGTAAGTTTGGAGGCCAGTACTTTACCATGGTGCTATCGTATTTGGGTAGGTCTGGGTGAATGGGCCATTGCTTTTTCTGATCTAGGAATACGTCTCGCCTGTGGCAACGAAATGGAATAATCACCTCAAAACATGGTGGCTGAAACATCCCACGTGCACAGGGAATATTGGGAGGCGATCCCATGTCCTGGCGTTCTACACCGTGGCACTTTTCTAATTGCACCACAGCAGAGATCTTTTTGCCGGTTTGTTGTTATATCCATATGTATACATTTATACGGTGATGAGTTATTAATTGCGCGATGTAAAATTATCCATGTACAAAAGATATACACAATTATCTCGTAAATACACTGAAACAGGATCTAGAAGCTAAAGGATTATTAATTAGAGACTCTTCCGCCTTGATTCAGTGACACTACAGTTTTGTGCTCATTATAAAATAATTACCTCGTTAATAACAAGTGGCGATTTTTATTATCGATAACCAGAAGAAAAAAGACGTCATACTGCTTAATGTCGTAAAATCAATGAGCAATTTGTTAGCTCCATGTATGGGTTATAAATCTGGTCACAACTGATGTGGCTTCCATTTACAGATATGATAATGATAAGAAGAATGCATCACCAGAAGCTGAACATCAAACCTGATCCAATCTCGTATGGGCGGATTAGTTTCGTTCATTAATCCTGATCGATGCTGACTTGTACAACTGCTACTTACACAACATGTCACGATCCCCACACCAAGGGGACTTTTTTGTATTATTAAAGAAAGCCGCACGTTGCTGGCCGCTAGCCGCGTTTTTAGTTTATTAGTAATAATAATAATAATAATAATAATAATAATAATAATAATAATAATAATACCGAGAGACTGAAAGGCCTGTTGCAGTGAAACCCCAAATATGAAAGTATCGAAAGATGAATGTTATTCCTTTGAAAATGCATCCTTAAATGAGTGAGATTTAAAAAAAGATGGTATATGGTGCACTTCTAATCTGCTCCGGTAACCTTTTCCAAAAAAGGGGGAACTTGGTTACACTAAGTGCGCAATCGCCACGTGCCTTGGATTTCCGACGAGCCTTGGATACCATTTGAGACTCGGCGTTTGGTTTAATGAAGCCTGGGTACATTAATGACAACAACCATCTCGTCAAAAATCAGAGTCAAATGAGGTCATTGTTGACACGACAATCGTGTGTTCGGTTAATGAGAACGACCTGTCCCCTAAGATGTAATTTCTTTCAAGCTACGACAAATTAAATGATCTTCGAAGTGGCGATTTGGAGCCCTTTTTTACTAGATACCCCTAGTTTACATTCTGTAGTTGCTACCGCTCTTTTATAGATGCCAATTTTTTTATAGATGCCATTGAGTGGCGTACACAGTAAATTAGACGTTCTATTATTAAGCATCACGCAAAAGGAATAGCTACGGATATCAATTTATTATTCAAATTGTAGCTAATGAGATAGACAGAAAATAACTTGAACGTTGGTTGTAATAATAATAATAATAATAATAATAATAATTATTATTATTATGTTTTTAAATCACCCTTACTAGCTGGGACTAATCAAAGGTGTTGTACATTGATACCCAGGTGAATTGTATCTGCTGATATTTGTACTGTTGTCCAGTATATGGCAGATCAAATTATTATTGCAATTAAAAAAAAATTCTCTTTGAAACTGGATGTAAGTCATCAGGGTAAAATACAAGTTATTTGTGGTACCTTCTCTAGTAATGCGCATTGGTAACAGACAAGAAAGAAAAACAACTCTATTGCTACGTTCTGTAACTACGACATCAACAAAATGTCCCAAACTGAGACAGGTAGTCATTTTCTATAGCGCCCAATGTGTGTTTTCGAGGGGGGGGAGCTGGTATTTGGCCAAGATTCGATCTGTAGGTGTTGGTCTTTGTGCCAAATCGTTGTTTGTTGTTGGAGGCCATTGCTGACTCTATCTCGATGATCATTATCTGTGGCCGGCTCCTCGGGCGGAGCGATAATTAAGTTGTTTTCGTCGGAAATGCACACTTCAGCATTATGTTCACACTGACCGCTTCTCTATTCAATAGCCGTCGCTAACCGAGTCAGTACGTTATATCGCGCTGTGGCTTATAACGAGTCCACACTTCAGTTTTCAGACGGCGGTCTTCAACGTTTAATGACTGGCTACTGTTTGTTTGGTCAAAAGATTACAAATTTATCATCTCTGGAAAAATATAAACCTTTCCTTGTGTTCAAGATGGCTTTCGGGCACATCATATTTGACACCTATGAACTTCTCTAACCAGTTTCAGATATTCCATAACTACATTTTATGTACACCTCCCTCATTCAACAACTCGTGCAATTAAGGATACGTGTTCTAAGTAAAATTGAAAAGACCTGGATTTAAATAACTTCTTCGTGTAGTTGACTCATCCCTGGTTTTAGCTTCACATTTAAATATTAAGAATGCTTAAATAAATGTATATTGTAAAAATAACCATAATTTTTATTATTAATATCATTCAGTTAAACATACTACAAAGTTTCTAACACACTCGACTAGTCGTCTGACATAAATCTCTGATCCGATGCTCGTTACACGACATTTCTAGTGGAGATCGTTGTTCAATATCGGTTGCAGGGCCTGAGGAACACCAACAGCTTCATCATCACGATCAGAACTTGGCCTGTAATTTAGCAGCACGCGGCCCATCTGATCGTAATGGGATCTCTCAACCGCTAAATATCAGTTGCTCGTCACAATGACTTAGTGCGTTTCTAAAGACACCCGATATATTGCTACACGTATATAATCACAGCCGGAGTGCCATTGTGCTGGTACAATGGTCGGACGGGTGCTATGAGGCTATAGCCTGGCTAGTCCTCCGGTGGGGGGGGAACTCGCTCGGCTGTTTTAAATGTGACCTTATGTCGACGGCCCGTCCGATGTAACATTTCTCAGTCCATTTGTGAGGCGGCGTAGAAACGAAAACACTTAGGCCTCCGATTAGAGCGTCGATGGTACTATCATAACGGACGACGCGGCCGATGGGTGGCGCCACCCGCTGTATAAGTAGTCATTATAGGTGTATGAGTGTCGGCGGTGTTGATGTTGTGATTTCGTCCTCGGTTGTTCTTGTTCGTTGTTGCTAGTTGTTGTTGTTGTTGGTGGCGTTCTTTGTTGTTGTGTTTTTCTTCTTGTTATTGTTCGTTGTATTACAAGTGTTGGTGGTGTTTAATGTATTGTGGTGGTGGTAGTAGTAGTGAGTGGGTGAAAGAAAGAAAAACGCAATAATAAATTTTCGTCTATAAAATAGCCTGGTCATTCCAACTGAATACCGCTTCTTACATTTCGGTGATCAGATCATACATCGCCATATAATAAGTCTTAGAATATAGTGATAAAGATAGTTCTGCCCTGAGCCAGTAATACATGCGTTTGACTACAAGCCGAGAATTGTTCAGAAGATATGCGAGCAATATAGGCAGTCCCCAGTTATCTAAAACATTTGTCATCCACGAATACGTTTGGTCGAATAGCACTTGTCTTCTTCTAGTAGGTTACTATAATACAACTCCACTCATCTTCAAACCAGAAATTCGGATATTAAATTCTCGACGATTTGGCTACCGTCTATCCGCAGTAAGCGTTCGAGTAAGTTGACTCCAGTCAGCCATTCAGTGCGGGCGCAGGAACTGATTTCAATTTTCAATGAGACTCCCGGAGGTGAGGCTAGAATATGATGGACCTCTGTTTATTGACATAGCTCGCGTGCAAGTTTCCGCAATGTGGTAAAAGTAATTTCAAACTAATTAGTATCGAACAGGTGAGTACATCTACTGAGCTATTGTGATTATAATATTTCAACACACACACGCACACACACACACACACACGCATGCACGCATACACACAAATACACAGATACAGAGACGGGTCTACACGAAAGGGACCCGTAAGAACATTTCCGCGGTCGCAAAAACGGTAACACCAGTCACAAACATCTATGAGGGCAATTCAGCTTCAGGGATAAGTCTAAATGATGTTTCATCTTTTACTACCATTTAGAGATTACTTGATCTAATTAGCTTAATATATCGATTAGCATGACCGTTAGACAATGACATCTATCACTAGGAACTACCGATCGATGGCGTAATTATAAGAAAGTCCTCCTTTAGAGATAATTAACATTTTGATATGGTAGCCTTTTGTTACGATACAAAAAAAGACCGTAAACAATTAATAAACATCAAGTATAATTTAATCCAATAGAAATATAGCGATGGAATTGGTACTTCAAGATCAGGGTTCGAATCCCAGCCGTATCCGGT
This sequence comes from Paralvinella palmiformis, assembly GCA_025642065.1. Taxonomy (NCBI): domain Eukaryota; kingdom Metazoa; phylum Annelida; class Polychaeta; order Terebellida; family Alvinellidae; genus Paralvinella; species Paralvinella palmiformis. The sequence goes on from JAODUP010000002.1 coordinate 386,890, forward strand.
CAGGTCATCTAATCAGATATGATGGCAAGTACCTGTGTTTCGGTTAAACAAATATGGCGATTTGATTGGATTTAGTGGGATTTTATATGCATGACATTTGGTGTAAAACCATACATCGACTTTTAAATGGTTCTTGCTACTAAAAACACTTTATGAAATCTACTCATCATCAATGTCATCATTATCATCATCATTTTACCAATATAACCAATGAAGACGTCAAATTATTATAGCCAACACTAAAAGAGTCTCAATGTAGGGCGCATAAGACTTAAGTCGTGTATCACGGGTTCGGTTCCTGTTCGAGTCTTGACACGGCTCGGGCCAATTCAGAGGATATTATTTTTAGTTCTCTCCTGTTACTGAGGATAATTTATGCCGATAAAGAACCAGGTATCAGCCACATAAATGTCAGGCTGGCTTAATATCTACAAGTTATTATTCCAGCATGTGGCGTGGGCGATGCAATGTACTTGACAAAACTAATATCTCCGTCAACAAGCGTCTATTTACAACCAAGTGTTCCGACAGACTGGCACAGACTGAATTTTTACGTCCATTTCAAGAGAGTCGCCATGAGAGAAAGCCATTAGGCTTCTAGGTCTATTACGATGAAAACCGCTGCTAACCGAACGAAGATGGCGGATACCGAGTCACCTGTTAGGACTAACGGTAATCCGATATATAAGGACTCGGTGATGTAGACATCGTGTCTGGAGTTACAGAATGCTCGTCTCTCGGAGAGTGGTCCGATCTGAGGCCGATGTGCTCATGTTCTCCGATGAAGTGTTCTCGACGCGGCGTGTCTCCGTTATATCATCGGCGACTTCAATCCCCGTGCTCTTCGCCGAGCTCGAGACAGGGCGCCGCCGCGTTAAAACTGGATTATTTATAATATTGCGCTCGAGTGCAGTAAGTTACATAAACGGGGTGTACTAAGGTCGACTGCGGCGTCTCTGTGGTTATCGGAACCGGCAATACTTGGCAGTAGTCTGTTGCCAAGTGTGTCGTCGGCTTTTAAACAACTTTATCCGAGGGTCACCCGCGACTCAAATCGCACGGCGACCGTACGTTTAGCGTAGTAAGTCAATCAATTTGTGGATTGAAAGTTTAAGTCCGTTCTTAAACAATCACCTGTACATGGACATTTTTCGGGTAAATACTATCGATTCTTCAACATATATAGCTAAATTTGACGTCCCTCTTGTTGAATGTTTACAATACATCTCTCTTTTATTATATATTGTCCTAGTACGATTACTTAAATTACTTCGTCCCACGGTCATCGGCAGAGAATCGTAACAAAATAGCTGACTGAACTCACTTACTAAGGGACCATGTATGACTTTCTGTGGTTTAACTGGCAGCGTGGTTAACCACAATATTATTGTTTAAAGGGTTTTGTTAAAAAACTTTTCGTTGATATTTATAGGGTTCTGACATGAACGACATTTAAAGATAAATAATAATAATAATAATAAATATTATTATTATTATTATATACAGGAAAACTGTTTTAAGATACCACAACTGGAACAGCATCAGGTTGGTCTTTAATACAGGTAGTATTTTAAGACAGAGTACACTCTATAACTAAATACGCCTAATGAATTGGAGGCCCTATGTACATAATGATATTTAAGAGGGGTGGTTTGGTGAGAGAGGTAGACAAGGTGAGAGGTGGTCTTTTTGATAGGTTTACTGATATATTACAAATAACAATATCAGTCTACAGGCAGGCAGGCAGGCAGGCAGGCAGGCAGGCAGGCAGGCAGGCAGGCAGGCAGGCAGGCAGGCAGGCAGGCAGGCAGGCAGGCAGGCAGGCAGGCAGGCTACTCACTCACTCACTCACTCCACTCACCCAATCAATCACTAATTCAATTAGATGTAAAATCTCTCTCTCTCTCTCTCTCTCTCATATATATATATATATATATATATATATATATATATATATATATATATATATATATATGGGGGGTGAGGCCTCAGCCGTCGGAAAAATCACCATTCGTCAGTGGTTATCTCCCATTGACATCTAATCAGATAACGGCGACAGCAGTGGCGTATGATGATGGATGAAGTCTGATACGATGACTCCTCCTTATAAACGACTCGCACTGCCTTATGGGCCGCATCCGTGTCATAATAACGGCCGTCCGACGTCATGAGACATCGGGGCAACGTCCATGGATGATCCCACCCCTGGACCACCGTGCCCACTTTCCCCGTCAAGCTTTAAAACGGTCAGTCCCGTCAATAACCGGCTGCATTTCGTCGAACAGCCACACCCCACCTGTTACCAGCTGTCCATGTAGCAGGTCAAGGTCTATAACTTGTCAGGTGAAAGTCGTCTATGTTGTTGTTAATTGTCATCTTCGACTAACATATAGTGTTAATGTTGACGACTGGTGAGGGGAAGGTTCGTCCATTAGTTACCGGGCTTTTGTTTATCTGGACACTGAGTGATTATAGGTATGACTGGTGTGACAGGACAGGTAGGATCACTGTGACTGGTGTGAGAGGACAGGTAGGATCACTGTGACTGGTGTGACAGGACTGGTAGGATCAGTGTGACTGGGGTGACAGGACAGGTGGGATCAGTGTGATTGGTGTGATAGGATTGGTAGGAACAGTGTGACTGGTGTGACAGGACAGGTGGCATCACTGTGACTGGTGTGACGGGACAGGTGGGATCATGTGACTGGTGTGACAGGACAGGTGGGATCACTGTGACTGGTGTGACAGGACTGTTAGGATAAGTGTGACTGGTGTGACAGGACAGGTGGGATCACTGTGACTGGTGTGATATGACTGGTAGGATCACTGTGACTGGTGTGACAGGACAGGTAAGATCAGTATGACTGGTGTGACAGGACAGGTGGGATCACTGTGACTGGTGTGAATAAAATAATATGAGTATGTGTGCTACGAGTTTTTCGTCTGGTGTGACTGGTATTAGTGGTGTGACTGTCAGCAATTAGATGGTCTGCGTGACCACAGAGCATTTTCATTGTTGTGACCCATGTGACTGGTAGGACAGGTGTGACTTTCCTGACTGGTATAACTGATTGGTATGAGAGTGGGCGTGATTGCGAGGTCTAGTTATATTCGTCTTATTGAACACTGATAGTTTGTTCATGGTTTTGGTATTCAGCGATGGCAGCTGTTCATTTGTTACTAGTCATGATGACTAGTAAGAAAACAACAACAACAACAGCAAAAGCAAAACCAGTAAATGTAATAATAATAATAATAATAATAATAATAATAATAATAATAATATCCATTATTATTATTATTATTATTATTAGTAATAGTATGAAATAAAGAAAGATCCTATTTAAAGTTCCCATTTATGGTCTTCCCATGAAATTCATGAAATCCCCAAAAATAAATAAACAAAATTTAAAAAAAATGCAATAACTTGTTGTGCAACTCTAGCTTCCGTATTTCTCGTTTATATCTGCATTTCTTAAGTAAAACGAAAAACAGCAGGAGAACGATTTCAGAAACCACATCGTTTGTTTTTACGTTGTTGGAGACACAATATATATTATGGCTAAAGTCTGCCAACGCGACGTAGATCTGTATTTATAGATAAAGCAACGCGATAGCCGTTCTTTGTGGTAAAAAGTTTCCACGCTTTCGTGTCGTAATTGCGGCACGCAGCGGACCGTAACCGACTAATGGCCTCCACCGTCGAGATACGACTCGTAATGGTTACGTTACCGGAGAAGACAATGACGTCAAAATTACACGACATCCTGTCGCGCCGTAATACCTCATCATTTGATACGAGAAAAACTCCGAGATATGGGGCACCGATATATATGTCATCGTTCAGTGTCGCCCGTCCACATTTTAGCGTAAATAAACCACCCCCTTTACGTAATTGCTACGTCGGGGGGAAATATTGATGTCTACGAATGTCTCAGTTGGCTTGGAGAATGCCGAAGTGAACTGCAACCATTCGGGTTATCCGTTAAAAACAACAACAACCTGATAAACAATGGTATCTTTTCTCTTCACCAATATTATATTTATTAAATTAGAAATTGGGACATGATGTTTAAATTGGTTGTTTTGTTTTCGGGATGGGGATAGATAGCATTTGGTGGAGATTTTTTTTTTTCAATTCCGAACAATCTACCGAAGATAGAATAGAAGAAGAAAGGATTGCTCGAAAATATGTGGATCTGCTCTTTTAGACGAGGACTCATTAATATATTTGGTCTGTCAATAGTTGTAACACCTAGACTAGTCCACGTTAACTCAATGTTTACACGCATGAAAACCATCGGTTAGAGTATATTTATGTCTCGATAACATGCTAGTAAACATTGGATTGCTATTTAATGATAAACCGGAGGTAGGATAAACACGACGAGATAGAAGTATTTAGACAAACGAAGTATATACGGGGGGTACATTATGATAATAATGTACGAATCATAATACATCCTATATCAACTGGTCATTAGGATGTGTGTGTGTGTGTGTGTGTGTGATATGACCCTTTTGTAACGGTTATCATAGACCTTAGATAAAGAATTTGTGTTTGTTTGTTTGTTTACCATCGTTACCAGATTGGTGTCGGCAGTAACGATCATGATGAAATAAACGACCCGCGTTAACGGTCAAAGGCTCTCTCCCGCCAAAGACATCTATCATTCAATGAAATAATAAAAGTATTTCAGTTTGACAGCAAGTAAAGAATATTAACGATCAATTAACTATTATCCGATCATTCGTTATACTAGTACCCTGTATTAACAAATGAACGCAGTTTGTTGTTTGAACACGTTTTGTCGATAAAGTCGAATTGTTGGAGACTTCAATGACGCATTTTACATTCGCAGCCACGAAGCGAATATTGGGCGGGGGAGCATCTCTCTCTCTCTCTCTCTCTCTCTCTCTCTCTCTCTTTTCTATATATATATATATATATATATATATATATATATATATATATATATTATCGTATAAATAAATACAAACAAATATAAGCAGACTCACAGACATACATCGAATAATCGAGACACAATAATTCTCGCGCACGCACGCATGCACACATGCACGCACACATGCACGCACACACACACACACACACGAGAGAGAGAGAGAGAGAGAGAGAGAAACAGAGAAAGAATACGAAATAAGAATACCCTGTAAAGTCCACTATTCCACATAATATTCTTCTATAAAGAAAATCATTCCTTTGATCTGACCGCCATAGCTTCGGTGATCAGTATCTTCTGAGAGGCCATACTGATTAGTATAACAGATTAACAAACATATCTTTATCATACACGATGCCGATATGTGTTGGTCGTCAATAACATTAGTAATAATAACAAAGATGAATAACCATTTATGTTTATAATCTTTTGCATACCTGTGTGACATTATCTATGACATATCAGACCCCACCCAAAATTAATCCCATATTATGATTGGTATAATAATATTATAGATTATTCTTATTGTGACAAGAATGTGGTAAACATCGGATGACCTTGAGTTCGGCTCGGTGCCACGTCTAGCATTTTACTGGATCATGTGAAGGTTCTAGATTTAATATATTGGTTCAATGCAAATAAGTTAGTATGGGGGTTATGATAATAAGTAAGATGGGTTTTAGCTGAGCGACGCAACTGGCAAGATCTTAACTCCTGAATATGTGTTATATTTAAATATGTGTTGTATTTAAATATGTGTTGTATTTAAATGTGTTGTATTTAAATATGTGTTGTATTTAAATATGTGTTATATTTAAAGATGTGTTATATAGGGTAAAGCAGGTCATTTACCATTTTAAGAACTGAACAACTTTTAAATTCAAAACGCGCAAAGAAAGTTTTCTTTTAATTATATTAATTTTGACTCTTGAAAATTACTTTGAAGTAATTGTGGGATATAATATCCTTCAAATGCCCTCCGTTTTCAGCTTCACAGAGTTGAGCCTTTTTCATGACAGCTCGTAATGTTTCTGGCTCCAATGCTCTAATCTCTTGTCGTATATTATTCCTCTGGTTCCGGATGTTCGAGGGAGTTAATTTAGCCAGTTAATTTTAGTTCTGTCGTCGAATATTTGACGAACAAGTTCTATTATTGCTCTTACAGTGTGGGCAGTTTCCTTAAGGTTCCCTCAAAATACGTTCAGAATTGCACTCTACTGATCTATGGGAAACGCCCAACTGACCCTAGAACGTCTTCGAATTCATGCTCCCGATCGTTCTGCAAGAATTCCACGTGGTCGTCCAGACCGTTTCAAATCGGAAACAGACCCTTGCTCTTGAAAACGTGGAATAACAATTGGAATGGTTGGTCTTGAGGGACTGTTTTTTGACATTAAGATGGCGGCGATACGTTCTTTGTGTAAGCAAAACGATATATATATATATATATATATATATATATATATATATATATATATTGCAGTTAGATATATACGAAATGGTATAATTAATTAATTCAGGCGTAAGTGGAAGGAAAAAAGGGCGGATTAGTAGGAAATTTTACGATCTGGTGCCAAGTGGAATACAGTAAAGGCTCGCCAAATTAAGAACAATTTAATGAAATGCCTCTTAAATAAACCGATATCAACGGTCCTTTTATTTCTATGGTCACCAATATTCAATAAACGGACCTTTCACAATGATCGTATTTGTTGTTACGGCAAACCTACTTACGGTCGTCCCTAATTGATACAAATACGTTCAATATACTCTAATATGTTTCCATAATACAATACAATAAGTGAGCTCTGTTTGTAAACATGACAATACTAACACTGGTCGCTAATTAACATTCTCTATAAACAGAACACGGCTTGTCATAGTTACGGATGTCACCAAACAATGATTACCGCCACTGTACCGATTTTAGGACGCTTTTTACTGCCAGGGCGTGGCCTGCCCTGACAGGCTTTGTGACAAGTGACAGAAGAGTGTGATTAGTTCCGCCAGTTGCACCATGGAAGCTGTCAGTCGAGTTATTTCGGCTGTTTATTTTGACATAATTCGACATTTGGCCGTTGGCCAATTCACTTCATTACCACAGAAATGACTGAATCTTGGCCTGGCATGTTTGATTTTATTCATTCGATCATTAATTCATAATTTTTTAATGAACTATTTATTTATTTAATTACCGAATCTATTTTTCCCCTTTTACTTAGTAATGGTGATCGTGTGTTCTTATGAGCTAAATATAAAAACAACTTTCTCTGAACAATGATCACTTTACTTACAGACTTAACAGTTGTAAATAGCCCATGTTTAGTTATAATAATAATAATAATAATAATAATAACAACAACAACAACTACTACTACTACTATTACTACTACTACTACCATTATTATTATTATTATTATTATTATTATTATTATTATTATTATTATTGGTACTGGTGATTTTCTTGTTATTATTATCTTGTTATTATTGGTATTGATGTTGTTTTTCTTGTAACTGGTCTTCCATTTTCCAATTATTCCAAGATAGGTTCACAAATGTCTCTCCCCCCACCACACACCGTTATGTTTACATAATGGTGCCAGCGATATAATGTACATGTACAATACGTGTTACACTTTAAGCCCTTCAAGAGATAACCTAGTTTACTCACAAGCCGATATAGTTTTGCTGAGAACAGTCAGAAGACAAACAATTGTCAGCAGCGAATGAACTAACTGATTTTTTGCATTTGTTTGCTTTAGTGCTGTTGATACTCGCATATTGTAACTGAGTGTCCCACCTTGCTTGGCATCAGCACGTCCTTTAACCGTCGAACTGTAGAATTGTAGCAACGGAATGAGATAAGGCTGTGTCAGGTTTTGCTTCAATGTATCGTCTTTGTCATATGATCCATCAGTTCTGATCTATAAATCTCTGTAACCGGCGTTCTCGATTATAAGTCTGTTAAAAAGAAGTTTATGCTATTTACACAAGAGTACTTTATGAACTATTTACCAAATATTTATCGTATGAAATCAGCTGAAAGATGTTTTAAAGAAAATAGTTTGGGAATTGTTATACGGATTGCTTTATTTAAACTTTAGTTTTGCATCATCCGATTCGATCGATTTGAGATTACTGACGAGAAGCACAAATCTTTCTGTTCCTCAAAGGTAATAATTGCAATTTTAAAATACAGCCCTGCCAAATTGATCCTGAGCCTATCCAACTTGTTACTCATCATTAGAGTATTAGTAACATTAAATAATTTTAAGGCTATTCTTTATTAAATACATTCATATGTGTTGTATATTTTCAAATGTTCGTTTTTATAATTTTTTCTCACCTACAAATTATTAATTATGACTTTGATTAAATGTAAATTTCCATTAGGAAGCATCTGGGTTTTTTTCTTCACTCACTCACTCACTCACTCACTCACTCACTCACTCACTCACTCACTCACTCACTCACTCACTCACTCACTCACTCACTCACTCACTCACTCACTCACTCACTCACTCACTCACTCACTCACTCACTCACTCACTCACTCACTCACTCACTCACTCACTCACTCACTCACTCACTCACTCACTCAATCAATCAATCAATCAATCAATCAATCAATCAATCAATCGCCCAGTCACTCCAGCTGGGATTAATTCTAAATAAATATTTAGAATTTATAATCTATAATTTATTACGGAGAAAATTATAATTGTAGACAACAATGGACCAGATGATAGTTAGGGAGCTATGTCTGAAGGGTGTTTCATCTTTCGTTTCACCCCCGTTTTCGCCCAAAAGGTCGTTCCATGGCGTCGTATTCCACCATACGAAATATAATTATTAAAAAAAAACAGACCGAGAAGATATTTGTTTATAATAAATGCCTTCGAATTAAGCTAAAATGAGCGTAAACACGAGATTACATATGGGAACAGAACGGTGATAATAATTGGCGTTTTGTGGCCACTGTTGTGTACATGGTAGGCTAAATGGGCCGAGCGACCTCCAAAGGTATTGAAGCGAAGTCAAAGATGAAACACCCTTCAGATAGGCCCACGCGGAGGTTCGAACTCGGGTGGTAGGGATTTGTGGAGGCGATGAAAGATGGGGGAAAGCGTAGGGAAAGCATCGCTACTGCACTATAGTGAGCAACTATGTGAATGTGGGGGCTATCCGGAGACCGTTAAAACGAAGGAATGTATTCTGAACAGATAAATAATAAGATGATTTCTCAGTAATTAGAGGCAAACTTTAACGACGTGAATACAAAAAAAAATGAAGAGGGCTCGAGTATCGACATTTCCGTCGTAAATGTGTCAATCAGATTAACGACACGCCGGACACCATTATTGTTGACACTGCTGTTGGTGACAAGTAGGTGACACTTCGGTATATTTGTAGAATACTCCGTCTTCACTCGTACTGGCCATCGTAAATCAAGTCTAAGGTCGAACTAAACGCCACATTAATTAACCCACTCCAGATGGCTGTCACCCTCTAAGTCTGTACGGTAGACTGTAGTTAGATCAGGCTGGTTTATTATTACCTGAAAGATGATGCTGTTGTCGTTGTCGACGTCATTGTTATCGTTTCGTAATTGTTAGACATTGAAGATTAGCACGGTCCGACATTTTAGTGGTGAGTGATTTCCAGGCATCCTTATACTAAACAACAGTGGTAATTGTTATAATGCGATCATAACGTGTGTGTGTGGGGGGGGGGTGTCTGTGTGTGTGTGTGTGTGTGTGATGTAATATAATGCAATGCAATGTCGTCTACTGTTCAAATGGATCTACTTTCACTATCAACCAGATTCATAAAATAAATCACAGGTGTTGTTAACATTCACGGCATCAGGAAATGAGCCGAAATTTCTAGAAATGTTCGTGCTGACGTCTGGCGAATATAAAGACGATTAAAGCACTTCGTAAGCTTAGCTGACGGCGCATTATTTGTAATGGTAAATACAATCAAAATCGATCATATTTATCTGTCTATTATCATTTTGTATGGCGAAATGAGCTTTAATGAAGGTGTGTAACGTATTGTAGTGTGTAGATACATGGGGAGAAATTTAGACTATTTCCTCAATGTTTGACCGGATCCTGGCTTCACAATTTGGTAAAATATTTCTACTCATTTTCGATTCTATAGAAGCTATCCCTTTCACTAGCCCAGCCCCTCGTCAGAGAACTAGACGGGAAACTGATAACAGGGAAATATTTTCTGTCATCAAACGGAAGCTCTTCAATGGACTCCCACTTCAGTATTTAGTTTGAGGCAACAGTTCACAATATGTTATAACCTTTATATTACATCATTCAGGGGCACTACCTAACAGTATAAAATATGGACTTCAAAGTAAAGTCGGGGATAATCTGATGTTCTGATAATCATTCAATCGAACTATGAACAACTGATTGATCAATCAACCGATCGATTTTCCTCCGATCTATTGCCTATATCTTTGCCCGTTTCATAGAGGAAGCACTCGGTCTTCTGGCACCCAAATAAATTTATTTGCTGTTGGAAAATATACTAGAGGATGTTGAGTACATATTGTCAGAGGAGTTGACTTTGAGTTGAAGTTGAGTTGTTTAGACTCGGCGATGGTCACACCTGGCCAAGGGGTCTGGTAAGGAATTATAGCATTGCTATAATTGTATTTGTCCCCAGAATGCCCTCATATTGTAATATAAGAGGAATTTGATGAAATATCCTCATAGAATTTAATGAGTCTTTCAACAGGGATATATGTTGACTGGTCGACTAAGCGGACAGTGTCAATATGACAATCGTATTATGATCTTTTGTGATCCGACTTAAATCGTCCTCCTTTCTGCTCCATCTATTGAAGAGATAATCCTACTGGCAATAGATAATCACAGACAATGATCACAGATAAGAAAGAAAAAACAACTTAATAAGTATTGTTCACATGTTTTATTAATAAGTATTATTCAGATGTATTAAATCCACTGATAGAAGCCATACTCTGGCTGACATGATAATTGTCAACAAAACAACCCTCAAAGCCATTCCTGTTTTATGGATTTTTCGATAATACATCTTACATGTAACTGAATATGCATTTGTGTGTATGTGTGTGTGTTTGGGTAAAACTAAAAGTCTTCATTTCCTACTTTCCACGAAATAACTATAGCTGACTACACAGTGTCAAATGCTTGTGAAGTTTAAACTAATGAAGATATTTAAATCCTGTGTTGTTGGGTGTTTTGTTTAGCATTTTGTTCTTTTCTCCACAAGGAATATAAAAAGAACTGAGTATTTCACAGCCTTCTGTTGTATGTTTTGTTTACTATCGTATGTATTTGAAGATATCATCAAAACTGTAACTGATATCCACGGATGATAGTCGGGGAGAGTACGATAACAAAGGAAATAGTTTTGTTCATAACAACAGCTTATAATCGATGACACTCAGACATTAAACACTTTTCTGTACAGTGGATAACTAAAATTATCTCACCTTTGTTATTCATGTTTTATTATTTTATTTCATCTATGCTAACCCCTGACGTGTTCTGTTACATGCACAAACTAATATATTTTCGACAACAACAAAAAAAAATCGACGGTGTAAAGCCCGAGGCGCAAATACACTGCAGGGGGCTATATTAACTGGCCACAAAAAGATCATAACCAAGAACCGAGTCAAAGAGCTGAGGAAAGTTTAATTCTGTAAGAACTGCTTGTCCTCGATTATTGATCATGATCTGCATTTCTTTTTCTCGTCGGTAGCCATTCTAATTTTGGCACCCATTCCGCGTTTTACGCGGTTTTTATCGCCCGGCCTTAATGCATGTTTGGGATGAAGTTACCGGGGCGTCCACAGTCACCGCCGCCACGCTTGAGAGCCGGTCTCCATCATCTGTGGGGTCATTTATTATTCTCTGTAGAAATTACTTCCCCATCAACAGCAGCACACCTCCGGTTTGATATAAACGCTATAATCACGACATAATAAAACCACGCCCCCGTTAAATTACGAAAGCGAGGTCGCTATTCTCTACGACGGAGCAAACATCATGAGGCTGGCATTCGGTGAGAGACGCCGTGCTGTGTAGTAAATTCCGGAATGGATAGGTAAACTCAACCGGCGGTAACGCATAGAGCTCGTGTGATGTACGACGCACGTAATGTCCAGGTAACTGAGCATTAAGTGGGGTAGATGTCATCTGGCCCCTGGGCACCGTTTGGGGGCGCTTTGAATATTTATACGTTGCCGCTTGGCTGACTCTTGTAATGACTGAAAACAGGGTCGGGTGTGGGTCCGATAAGGAACACCGACGGCGGTAAACGCAGGTGTTTCATTAGCCTATCACTAATTAATGTGAACGCTAAACGACAGCCGAAAAAAGCCACCACCGTCTTCCGGAATGAGGTAACTCATCGACGTGTCGATTATTATATCGATTAACGCTCATTTGTTTGGCGAAATCGGCTCATTCGAGATCAGCGTTTATTTATAGAACCGATTTACTTCTCTGAAAAAGTGGTAACGTTTTTCTCTCTCACAGGATTCAATTGTTAGCTAAACCAAACAAGATGGTCGGTGAAAGGCTTCGCTTACAATAGTATCAGCATATATCTGAAAAATTATCGTCTGCGGATCTTTTCTCTGAAAATAAAACCCCAACAATATCGTATTCCCTGACTGTCAGATTTCGGCATGCCATGGGAAGGGGGTTAGTTGGAATGATGGTCATTTTCTCTAAACGACCAACCTGTTTACATTTTCTCGTATAAATACTTTCAGTCACATAAACGGGTAGTTCTTCAACAAGGCAGAAATGTTATTGACATAGACAACTAGAAAACTGGCTTCAGCATTCTTTTGGAGAGATAAATGGCTAAAATGTGCTAACGAATAGCTGTTATCCCCCCACCAACACCCGCCCCACCCCCCAACAACAACAATAAGGTTTTGGTTCAAACACGTCTCGCCAGGATTCAGATTGACTGAGAACGTGTCTCCAATTAAGGACGCATAGAAGTGGTCGACGGATAAACATCGTCTTATGACAAACAGCCGACTGTCATCTACCTAGTGTGTGTGTGTGTGTGTGCGTGCGCACACACACAAACACACAAACACATACCAACTTCCCAATCTGCAAAATAATTTCATTCATCGATGACAAAGGTTTCGATGATCCACCCTGTCGTACCGTCGACTAGTGTACTACTATCACCTCGACCAAACAGAACCAAGGTTCTGTGGCAGTTTGATGAGTTCAGCAAGACAGGTATTCAGCTATCTGACAGTCAACTGATTAGTCCCTGGATCGTATACCTGACCTTGGTTAGACGATAGCGCGCTGCTTTGATCTCATTCTAATAATAATAATACACGCGGCCACCGATTTTCGTTGTTTGTTTTCCGTTATCCTAACAATCATATATATATATACCTCATCGAGTAGACCAAATACGCGGAGTTTGACAAGCGAACGTTCACCCGTCATACACTTTGAACCGGGAAACGTTTGCCGAACAGATCACGTGACAGCGAAGTGGGGGGTATGTGAAAAACGTAATACGTTTTTCCTGCAAGTTTCAGTTAACTAACTATTGTTCTGCAAAATATATTTCGCTGAATGCATCAGCTTTGTGCACTTCACAACAATCCCCGATAAACCATTATACGTCACTGCCCGTTCTGTTTCTGGATCAATACCGATTGAAACTCAGTACAATCATAACTTAATTCCGGTGTAATCTAATCGACTGATTATTGAGCGCCATATTTATTCGCGAGACGAGCCTCTTCCGTTTCGTGTTCGCCAAGGTTAGGTAAAGTTGTCCAGCAAACTGCGTATTGAAGGCGACGGCATCGCGAACGTCTGCGAACGTTTATACTAATGACAATTAGAAGTGGCTAGACCGAACACACTGAAATGTATCAGTCCGCTGGTGGTCTCCCCACCAAGGAAATGCTAGCTTTGATGATACGATTTTCGTCGGATAAACAGGAGCCGGTATGGCCTGGCAAACATCAGCCGAATATAAACGACCCGAACTAGTTTGGTGAACGTTGTTCGCGTCGGATGGCAACGAGATAAGTTTCGAGCGAGCAGAGTATCACGGGGACTACCTCCGCCGAGTATACGGTGTCCGAACAATAGCCATCTTTCCATATAATGAGACTCTGTTGGTCCGTCTCGGAGCCGCCCGACTCGGCAGACCTCCACATCCATCGTCGTCCGTAAATGATGCATCCTCTCGACGAGTTTGTGCGTAAATACGGTCGTTTATTCGACGTAGAGCGAGCAATGAGTAATCTAAACCGTATTACTACGATCACGGCTGTATTTGATGTCGGTTGCAATTATCCTAATCACTCTTAGTAGTTACGGCAGACGACTAACACGAATTCTTACCACTAGAGTTACTTAGTTGATCTGTTTGGGGCGACTCCCTTGGGATAGGCCCGACAAGCCCAGGCGTGGCTGGGATTTGACATATGACATGAAAGTTTGCAGCGCAGTACTCTAGTTTAAGCCACGGAGCTGTACGATCTGTAGGTTTTATTATCATGATAGCTGTATTGTAGGTAAACAAGCCTTCCTCGAGAATGACAGTTTCCCAGGAAATAAATAAAATTTCAAGAGCCAGTCAAATAAATCTTTCTAGATGCGGGATTTTATCATATGATGCAAAGGTGATAATTTTCACCGAGTTCGATATGTTTTGTACAGATGTGCGATGTTAGTGAGCAACTGTGATGTCAGTGATCGAGTGTTTTGTTGGTAATCAAGTATGGTGTTAGAAATTAAATTTGGTGTCGGTGATAACTTATGGTGTTAGAGATCAATCATGATCTTATTGAGCAAGCATGGTATCAGTGATCAAGTACGGTGTTAGATATCCAGTTGAACACCAGTGATCAAGTATGGTGTCATTACTGATTATGCGACATCGAGTACTCTGTCAGTGATTGAGTGCGGTGTCAGTGATTGTCTATGGTGTCTGTGATCCAGTTTGTTATGCAGCATTTATTCATGTTATTCGACGATCTCATAAACAAGGCATGGTTTTATATCTGTTAGCCAACATCATTCCTTTATGCGTTATAGCCTGTTGGTATGCTTTATTTTTTCCGTTCCATATCGCGATTTCTATTAGCTAAACCATGCGACCTTCACCTCATTTTAAACCAGAAGCGAGATGTCAGAAGTATAAATCATAATTTAATCGAGGTTTATGCGATAGTTATATGTGTTAGTTAGCATATTACTAACATTGGAGCAACGTCGTGGTCAGTATACGTTATAGTTAGGATTCTACCTCCTCTAGGTGTCAATTTATGCCTCATAAATCCAGACAGATAATCCTCGTTAAGCAGCCCTCGTATGTTGGCTCGATCTGATTTAGATATGAAGTTTTGTTGTTTATTTTACTAATTTTTTCGTTTATTCTTCTTAACATGGTAGCCTAGTGCTATTGATACGTCGTAAATTTACTATAGCCACTTCATGCGGTGCACTTCACACTCTCGACTAATGTCGTCGTGATAGCGCCTCTGTCAGCAATCCGTTTATCATAATGCATTCGTATGGTTTGCGATTCATCATAACGTTAGAATAATCCATTTCATACCATGAAAGATTGTTTTAAATTTCATACGCATCACAAATGCTTTTACTTTGTTTTATTCTTCTCGACTTATAGTCCAAAATAACCTTCTGTTCTCTAAGGAGTGGTTTATACAGCGCCATCCGCCCACTATGGAATAGTACAGTCTACTACATTTTTCAGCTTTGCGAATTAGTATACTAGTTGTATATAATAATTCATCACTGTCCAGCATCAAGTACTTAACTTATCCAGTACGCTTATGGCCCCAGTCAATCAGGGTGCGGGTGAGACACCAGTGGTTGGCAGTTTTGAACCTATAACCTCCTAGTTTTTGTCCACTACTTAACCACTGAGCCATTCTAACCACACATTATCAACAACAGCATAGATATAAAAAAAGTGCAGCAAAAATTTCTATTGTGATTGAAATGAATTAATTTTAATAAATGTATTGTTTTATACGTAATATTTGCTTTACTATAGAGTGAGGTTAGATTAGTTTTATGAATTTGTTCGACCTTTTGCCATTTTATGAACTCAAACCTGTAGAATCTGAAAAGGAAGAATGTCTGATGAATATGACGAGTTGTCGAGATTTATTATTATTGTTTACATAGGCCTAGCATCTATATAGGACTATGTATGTATCGATTTGTGGAGGTGTAGCTTTATGTATGTTTATTATATATATATATATATATATATATATATATATATATATATATATAGAATAATGCAAACATAATATTATATTAATGGACGTTGGTTTTAAGGATGTTTTGGTCGTGATGTTCAGAGCCATGCTATCGTATATAGATATCTATTGAAACACCCCCCCCACACACACACACATACAGACCATTTTGTTAATTCCATTTTGTCAATTCAAATGCCATAAACAAATTTATCAATTTCAAGTCCGGAATTGAATTGATCACAAGTCTGGTCATTTAAAAAACTAAATTTTAAAATGCAAAAAGGGAAAACACTATTTGGGGTGAATTCTGAACAACAAATACTGCTATTACTTATTTTTAGTAAAGGAAAAGTTGAATAATAAATTACGTTTCTAAAAAAAATACAATTTCAAACCGGAATTGGAGTTGAAATTGACCATCACTTGCAATTCTAGAATTGAAATGACTCCATGTCCAACACACACACACACACACACACACACACACACACACACACACACACACACACACACACACACACACACACACACACACACACACACACACACACACACAACTTAACACTTATTCTGTCTTCAAACGATGCAATGCACAGTAATACAAAATGCAGTATACAGCGAACTTCAGAAATACTGTATACTAAATAGAAGAGGTCATCATCAAACTAGTCGCCAGTTTTCTCAAAGCAACACATCTGTGACGAACACTCTCCTAAAACACTGTAACGCGAGGAAGTGAAATGCGTTATGTAAATCATATACTACATATAATGTAAAATCACGACGGGTCTGGAATACAGAAACTTGTGTGAGAGACTGGAAGCTGGTTGGGACACACACACACACGCGGGTGCGCGCGCGCACACGCACGCACACACCCACACACATCAGAGCGCCTCCGTGGCCTAACTGGTTGTGCGGTCGAGTACTGATTATAGCAACATGGGTTCAAACACCGGTTGAGCTACGTCGGAGGGTGTTTCATATTTCACTTCGCCTCATTCCTTTAGAGGTCGCTCTCGGCGCATTTAGACAATCGTGTGCACAAATGTGGCCGTAAAACAGCAACAATTAAATATTTTCTCTCTCTCTCTCTCTCTCTTTGTCTGTGTGTGGTAAATTTTGAAAACAATTCATATTCTTATCTTTAGCCGACTAATAACCGAACCAAGTCACTCGGGAGATAGTCCCCGGCGTTGGAGGTCGCGTTTGACACACATCCCTATCTGTCCATTGTATATTTGCCGTTCACTGGGTACAGAATTTATAGTTTTCGGAAAGACCCGATTCTTTCATCATGTTAACCAGCTCTCATACAAGGCTCGCCTTTGTTGTGTTTATTCACCATTGGAGATAAGTAAGCTGATTGTTGACCTAAGCCAGACCTCTGATAACTGGCCGACCTTGTCTATAGGTACGGACTTATTGTACTTCGTCCCTTTGTGTCGACGTCAATAACTTCTCGTTGTCCGAATATATAGTTTCGGCGAAAATGGCGAACTGTTTTCGGTTAATGTTCCGCTAAACAAGTGCATCCCATGGTATTGTTATTATTTATATTATCATTATTAATGATATTATTATTGTTGTTGATATTGTTGATAGCATTACTATCATTATCATCAGCGAAAATGTAAGCAACCGAGTAATTGTCTGCTTAGCTTCGACGCTGGCCCACCTACCTGGACCATATAAGTATGACCTAGGCAACTGCCTTGGGGAAATAACATAATCAGATCAAACATCTCATAGATACCGATATTATTGGGTTTTGAACCTGTGACAGGAAGTTCTATAGCACAGTGCCCTTCTAACTAAATTAATTAATTCTATATTATTATTATTATTATTATTATTATTATTATTGTTATTATAGGTCTGACTAGAAACAAATATACAACAGATGTCCAGCCTCTGATGGTAACCCAATACATTTAGTACAAATTACGAACACTTAATGGCTCATTAGTTTTAATTCCCGTGGCGTTCCAGTAATTCGCAGTAGTTCTCATTAATTACCAATATTTCCCTACTCAATTCATTGAGAGACTAGCACGATCTGGAATCATATACCTGGCACACGTTAACAAGATGGCATACGAGAAGTAAATTAGTTCAGCTGCTCCTCGAGTCAGTTCGCTCGGAGACACTCATTACGTCAACGTTTGTTTAACGTTACCGTTCTCTAGTTTGGAATTCATCACATTCACTTAGCTGTAGGGTAGAAATATTTACCAATCGGCAATCGTTCGTGTCCGGAAAGTATTATCATTTTGTTTTTCTTGATGAAAGCATCAAACGCTAGTTAGCCGTATCATCTGAGCGTTGGTTCGTGATGATGCCCCGGGAATGTTTGGCTGGTTACTAAAAAATATCGCCCTCAATGGTCCAAGGTATGCCTTTCTACCTGTACTGGGCACGTTTATGTAAATATATGTCGTGATCTCATGCCAGTGTGTTTCGTTGGGGGTTTTTTTGTAACAAAGTTCTCGGGAATAGGTCGCTAGATGTTGTTGATTAGACACAACATCCGACGACGATGCGCTTTTCGGGAGAGAACTTTTAATAATTTTTTCATCATTGCTGCGTGCTCCCCCCTCTCTCTCTCTCTCCCCGCGCGCGCGCGCGCAGATCGGCGACGATTTGTATCTGGTCGGTTTGGATCCGTTTCCGAGCGAAGGACCCCAAAATGAGCCGACACAAGGCGCGTAGATAATAAATCCAAGTGCTGCTGTGACCCACTGACTGCTATCTGCGACCTAGCTCGCATACACACACACACACACACTGACATGACACCGATTCTAATGCTGCCCGTCTCCGTTGACGAATCATAACAGTGGTCGTTGACTCTCCGTGAGTCATAGCTAGCGAGAGTGGTTCTGCTCATAGTAACTAGTAGAGACTTTAATGCCGGTGCGAAGGATGGACATTTCGCGAGAATCTATGCACACGCAAAAACGACGTTAACCGGATAAAGTATTATTTAACAGGGAGCGAATTAGGCTGCGTTAAAACGATATTCTTGAACAGGTAACTTCTTAGTGTCCGTTGTGCACTGAACGACTCCGATTTTGGGCAGACGTTGAATGTTTCGGGCCGCTAAACGCGTGATTTATTACTTCCTCGGACCGGGAATTGGCACGATATTTCGTACGGTTTCCCTGTCATCGGGTGCTAGAACTCGGACGGAGACATGTTCGAATCGTGGCTGGAATAAACACACACATCTGAGTAAACATCTAGCTTGTACATGGTCCACATAGAGAGAGGACAAACATCATTCACTCTATATGATATATAAAAACATCTGTAATATACATGTGTAACGTATGCAAACAGCACATACCTGAGTGTTGTCTTGCTACATGTAGCCGCAGTATATATATATATATATATATATATATATATGTGTGTGTGTGTATATTTATACATATATATATATATATATATATATTTTTTTATATATATATATATATATATATATATATATATATACACATATACACACACACACACACACATACAAGTAGAGTATACGACGGGATTGAATGATTGATGGTTCTCTGTATAGTCACCAATTTAACGTGGCGACCAGTTGAGTAAAGCCTTCGATGCAGTAGGTCGCCTAGCCCAAGTGGTCGAAAACCGAAGACAAGTAGTCAAGCGCGGATGTGGGTTGTTCTCTCCCTATACTATTCGGGCCGATGTCCAATAGCATTTCGCTCAGTCCACCTTTGTTTATCACTAAGTCTACGATGTACCGAAAATCATTGTCGGTCAATTATTTCCGAGCCAATATGCTGCTGTACTGTGCGTGATCTCAATAAAGGGACCTGTAGTGACTCGAACATTGGTTTTTGTTTTATGTTTACAGGAGCAGAAAGAGTGTCGGTCCCGGTTCTCGGTCATCGTAGATGAATTGAAGAGTGCAGAAAATACGGATTATATAACCGTCGTGCTCGTGCTGATAAATTCGGTGATAAAGGAAGCGGAAACGTCACAGGATAGGGTTAGAATCCGAAATGAATTACTAGGTAAGTAACATCGATCAGTTTATTTGCTGTGTTGTGACACACATACAGAGATAGAGAGAGAGAGAGAGAGAGAGAGAGAGAGCCCTCTTCCTCCCGGACTATTTTATTCATAGCACCCAATGTCAGATTAGTGGCTAACTGACTGTATTTCTTGTAGAAATATAGTCTACTTTAGATTTGTTTCAGGATCTTATACTGCATTTCTCAAATAAGCGTTGAAGAGCACAATTTCCGGATTAGAGGGTTAAAACCAATAAAGATATTAGTTTACTAATTGGTCCTATACCCGGATTACATAGGTTCGGAATAATGAAAGGTTCTCTGTGTATAGCACTGATTTATTAGCTAACAGGAGATACGCATTGACGTACAATGTTATTTTTTGTGAGGATTAATACATTATTTTAATTGACCAAAGATGGGCACATGGTTTAAATAGCCACTGTGATACTTTGTCGTTATATAGGGGTCTAACTCAACACGACTGGTCTGTTACACTGACGCTAATTGAGAATTCAGGTTTAGAATGCCATACAACAAAGGATGGTATCTAGGAATATAGAAACGTTCATAACTGTACTGCTTCGTAATCATTTATCCCACCATTTCTCTCTCTCTCTCTCTCACACACACACACGCGCGCACATACACACACACACACACACACACACACGCAAACAAACAACATCGTATTGTGTAAGTTTCCCAATATAGAATTTCTATTTGATAAAGCTTCTTTCACCTTTAACACGTTGTTGTCATCGTATCACGTGTTCTTTCGTGTGCTATCTAAATCAGATTGGACGCCATACACGTGGTATGGATCACGTCCGTTTAACTGAACCATAACAAACATCGAGCAAAAATATCATTTACTTGAAGAGATGGTGTTTATACAATGAAGTACCCATCTTTTTGTCTATATCTTTTAAGTGCAGAAGGGTGTCAGTGGCTGGGTCTCTCTCTCTCTCTCTCTCTCTGTATATATATATATATATATATATATATATGTGTGTGTGTGTGTGTGTGTATGTAGGTGTGTGTGACGGGGGGGGGGGGTGATATTTAACAACTAGGTCAGTCACGTATATACTCCGTTGTCATCGCGCTCCAAAGCAGGTCAACTGATCCGTGACAACAAATAAACAGCCTGCTGTTGGGTGAGTTTTGCGAATGGAAATAACGTCAGAGAATAAAACTTCACCCGAGAGTGAGCGAGCGATAAGACACACGCCAACCCGTAGCCGCTTAGATCATACAGCCACGTCGTCGATATTAGTCAATCGACGTATCTCTCCGTCGCCACCTCACCTAGTCACTCTATCGCTGGACGTACGTCATAACTGGAGACTTCAATATCACGAGCAGTCCAATATCCAAGTGGTTTGGTGAACAATGACAACATTTATGAGCACCATCTTAAAGAATAAGATGCACACTGGACAAACTGCATCACCCCCACCGATAATCCTACACAATGGAAGATGATAGTTCCCAATTATAATACTAAATGAACAACTGTAGCAGGTGCTTGCTGCAGACACATAACAGTACAGTCTGACTTGGATAATCCCGACTTGTTCACTAGGTGATACTATATAGAAATACTAAAGTTGTCGCTGGTATGCTTAGGTTGTCGGTAGTCTTAACGACATCGGAAACACGAAATGGGACTACCAAGCACATTACAGAGTATCACAAGAGCTCCCTCATCCCGGCTTTGTTTATATAGATTATCGTTTCCCATTGGCTATTATAATGAAATCAATTCAAGGTGATTTTCATCTAACCTTGATTTGGTATCTTATAGCTGCAGATGTTTGGCAAGCCAGGTGTCAGTCTCTCTGTATGCTTTGTAAACAGTCGGGATAATTCTGGGTTTGGTGTACCTATTGTCTATACCACCTGCGTATATACACTTTAGATATTTTAAAACATACGAATACTGGAATGTGTATAGCTCAAATAAACGGTTTCGGAGAATTTATAGACGTGGATATTTAAAAAAAAATTACAAATTACAGTTCGACCATTATTTCCTAGTATGTTAGGAAAATGCCAGAGTTCGTTATTTATCTAAGAAAATCCAGGAAAACCTTCACAACATTAAACTAAATATTTTCGATCACACACACACACACACACACACACACACACACACACACACACACACACACACATATATATATATATATATATATATATATGAGCAGGGTTTTAATTCGAAGAACAAATAAACATCGTCGTCCAGAAAAGCTGTACTAAAATGTAATAAATACGATTTTATATTAAAGATTAATCCGAAAACAAATTTCTACACTGAATTGTGCCACATTTTTATGGGAGTTGGTCAAAGTCACACACACCTCACTTATGTAAGGCAGCATAACAACAGCAAGATTGGTCGAATGGATAACTCCGTCGTTTACAGGACATTTGTATGAGACCCAACATTAACAGGAGAGAAGTGACCCGTTGATAGATTTCCGATACTAACATAATATCTAGTTTATTTATCAATACGTTTCATACAGTGCGGCCTATTGATTCCGATAACTCGATGACGGATTACTAGATATACTGCATGCTTTTGAACACGAAATAGGCGTAAATAATATTAACGAAGCATGTCAAATGTCTTTCTATAGTCTATGTTATCTTAGTTATAATAGAACATAACACAAAAGGACAAGATTATAAGCCGGTTGATCTAGGGTCTAGATATTAGATCTTTTTCACCTACATCTTTATGAATAGGTTAAATCGAAACTCGATATTCGACAACCATTTAAACGAGCATTGGCTCTATATTGGTCTATTGGCAAACCTAGTTTTTAACGTTACTAAGCCTTTTGTAGCTTTAAAAAATCCTTTTCATTCGAAAGCCACCACTTTGAGGACTTTGGTAAATGCTTACTATTATCATACCTTTTTATGCATATACCCACTAACTCAACCCCCCCCCCCCTGTATGAGCTTGTATAATGCAGTTCAATCTACAACTCTTCGTCGCGTATACGGTTTCTTGTTTTCTGACCCAACTCTGCTACCGGACTAAAACGATCCACGGTTTAACTGTTTGCAGTCGATATTTATTTATTTGTATATTTTAATCTACGAGTTTTTGTCCGAAACTAGATCCACTGTTCTGAAGATTTAGGGCTAACGGCTTGACTTTTCCGCACCCCGATGTGGGTCGTCTCCAAGGCAATTGAGTTCAAACTTTGTCTGAAGGATGTTTCATCACTGATATCGCCCCATTACATTTGGAGGGTTACTCAGCTCATTTAAACTGCTGTGTGTAGAGAAGTGCTCGCAATGCCTGCCTCGCATCCCCGCACCCTTATTGTGGACATCGATAATTCGTCATAATTATCTATTCGTACCCAGAACCTCCCCATTTCTAACTTAATACCCGGGCCGCTGAGTCATCATTGTTTGGGAACAGCGCCACTCTAAGCCTATCAAAAGTATTCCCAGTAGTCCCCAATTCAGTTGTTTGTATTGAGCCTTCCGACTTATGAAATAACCAGCGCACGTTAGACAATCGTTGAAGAACAGTCGTAGTACTCATTATAGTCGTTGACTGGTAACGTCAACATAACGTTAAAATTACGTTAAAATCAGGTTCACATGACATGTCAACTTATTATTAATAATGCTGTTGTTCCATAATACGTTCTTGCTATGTTAGTCACTCTTGCTGGGTCTATAAATGGTGTTTACTCGTCGGCCATTAATTCGGAAGACTGTTGTCAACAGCTCTAGTAATATGATGAGTGATTTGAATGTTAGCTGGCTGTCGCCGACCGAGACTCGATGACTGAATCGCTTAACGTACATCGTTTATACGGTGACAATTGAGCCGATCTATAAATGCAGATAAGAAAATCGGTTTTCTTCGATATAAATATTTATGAGTGACAGTACAAAGAATAGTGTATTCAATTACACAGACACACGCACAAATACGCGCGCACACACGTACATGCCCGCACACACACACACATATACACGTGTTAAGCCTGATGAATCGTCTAGATGTTGCAGTCAGGATCTGGGCTTCTTTAGACTGTGCCTTTTTATCCACTGCTAACAGACGAACACAAACAAACAAACACATACATACAAACAAATACATGTATAGTTTTCATATATACATGTATGCACACCTTAACCACAATGTACTAGCCGTCACACAACAATGAATCCTACTTGACATAACTGGTTATTAATACAACTGGGGATTGATTCCTTATCACAGCGGATATCATAAACAGTTTGCAATCGAAGATAATACTTATTTGCGGCGTCTCCTCAAAACTAATTGCCACATCGTCTGGAAATTAGCGTCGCCCATCTAGATCAGTAACAGATGTTAAATTACAGAGACAGTTTGAAGTAAGTTTTGTAATGTTTACAGTGTTAATATACATCACCCTCCTACCTTCAGTTAGATGGTAGGTTTTTTTCTAAGGCGGATATTGCGCCATGACTTCGCCTCTTGTGAGTGGCGAGATAGCATCATGCTCTGGGGCGATGTAAACGTTAACTCGCCGCTGTGCCACCCACCATTACGAAGCCTATTTTAATTTGAATTACATGTACTTCGCTGTGAAGCTCTTTGGTGATATACGGCGTGAGATCGGGCTCTCTCTCTCTCTCCCCGTGCAGTGCGCTATTCGTTCTTGGTTCAGCTGAGCATCTATGGATGTTAGGGTTTTCAGGTGAAACAACCACGACTAAGGCGTATATGTTTGCGACTCATGCTTTGTTAGAACTATTCGCAAGTGTCTCCCGTAGACCAACGATAGTTGATAACCTATGGTTATATGTTCAATGCCGTCTAGTGAAGTAAATGTGAGTACAAAGAAATCTGAAGTTTATTTATGTCGCTTCTCAGATGTGCTATGCTTTACTGGTTTGTTGCTATCAATTGGAAGTTGTCACATATTTGTTTGTTGTTGTGTTTTTGTGTTCTAGATGTACTGAAGCCCACATGTTAGTGGTCTGTGTATTAATTCAGTGTATGAGTATAAAAGCAAAACATTTAGGGCAAATTCCAAAGACTCTCCCAGCCTCTTAAGTAAAAAATGTCACTTTACTCAGAAATGCACTTCATCTGATTTTTACCCGACCTGTATGGTTAATATAAAATCACCGGAAACCCTCAGCGTTATCCTTCGGATGGTTCGTGTTTAGTTGTTTGCAATTCGAAGAATCGAATCGCCTCGGCGCCGAAATAACATGGTCAAGTCTGATTGCCGAAACATCGTACTGAGACTTAAAAGGTTGATGGGCTCCATGAAACACAAGAAACGCACCGAAGTATGGATACACAAATCGATTCAATTTGATTACTCCTTAAATGGAGTGTTTGTCAAGTAACCGCGTTGTCGAGTGTCTAAGAGGTCGTACCACGAAATAACGTTTGTCGAACGTCGGCTCTCTATCATTAATTCGTGGATTTCAGTGAAAGGAATAGATGGAATCAAGGTCGCCACTTTGATCTCTCTAATGTTGTTTCGTCCATATAAATAACAATAATACCATCTTAATTCACGGTCCAAGAGACAGGTAATGTTGACTGGTAAAAGATAAAGGAATGGGGTCAGTCAGAAGGCTGCCATCTTCTGTTCAGTGTTGTCTTCCTTTGCTATATTTTGACGTTTACTTGGAAGGCATCAAGCATTCATTAATAGCTTTTATATGGCAATGAATATCCCTTCAAAGACCTATGCAGCTTCCATTAGCTTCCATCTTTCGGCATCGGTGTCATTCTAAGTTGGTTGCTTTTTATTGGTCAATCTTCCGGTAGACGAGGAGAAGCTGGGCTTCTGTCTAATGGAGTCTTCTTTTATGGGGTTTTGTTGGAGAGAGAGAGAGTTAAAACCAGGTTAAAAATATAGATGCACGAGTGATATGTCCCAAAAATTCAAAAAGGCTCTGGTTAATTACAAATCAGTTCAAAGGGATTGAAATATATTAGTTCTGAAATTTACACGGCGCACCGCGTTTATTATGTATTGGAATTAGCCATAACTATCGCTCTGTGTTCACTTCTTATGACAACTAATAGTACACAAGACAAGAGAAATCGTCAACAAACAACTCGATCCCAGACATACAATCCCTGATTTAATTATAATATGTGTGTGTGTGTGTGTGTGTGTGTGTGTGTGTATGTGTGTGTGTGTGAGATACAGTTTACTATGTAGCTTGTGCTGTAGATTAGTTCAAGCTGATAATGTAACAATTGTTTTATATATATATATATATACATATATATATATATATATATATATATATGACGTAATATTCAAGTAACTTTGATTCAAATTCAAATGATTAGTCAGTTAGCTTCCTGTAGGTAAACCATTCTGACGATTCGGTACAACGACACATCTCTTCCGCCTTGTCCCAAATGATATCAACTTCTATAATCAGTATAAAGTTACCTCATCACGGGCTCGATAGCCCGTTATGATAGCTCGGAGCTAGTGTGACCTTACAGTGACCTCAGCTCGTGTCTGGTAGCTGTAACCAGCTGGTCAGCTCTATTATGATCGTGAACGCCTTCGGACATCTAGTACAAACATTCTGTGTCACTAACGGACATCTGAGTGAAACAATGTTGACCTATCGGCTGTCGATGTGTTTTTAACTCGTTATAAGTACCTTTATATGCTGAAACCTATCCACGTAGAGAGAGAGAGAGAGAGAGAGCCGTGGGCAAGAGTTAAATACCGTTCAGATCGAATAAAATTGAATTCATGACATAGGCTTGAATAATATTTACATCATACTTATATTTATGGATACCTTCATATATGAATATCCGTGTATATGAAGCAGGGTATTGTTTGGCCAAAATTGACCATCTCACCTTTCTTATTGGATTTAAGGTGCACGTGTAGGATATCAGTATTGACTGGATGTGATCCATAAACTCCTTTGTCAGCTTTGTTAGCTTAGGAATGATAGTATTAGAGTGAGCTGGTGAGTGAGTAGGTTTGCGTGAGTGAGTCAGTGAGTCTGTGTGTGTGTGTGTGTGTGTGCGCGCGCGCGCGCGTGTGTGTCAGTGAGTGAGTGAGTGAGCTGTTTTTGTCTAGTCTTAGCGTTGTCCCACCTGATGCATAATGGCTGAGGAGCTGACATGATCAGTGCAAAACCTCTTACTAAAGGAGAACATAACAAGCAGCATTGTATGTCAAAGTGCTGGAAACATCCAATTCGCCGCTGAGTAAGCCCTCTAAAGATGGTGTAAATGATGATAGTGATGATGATCAAGATGATGGTGGTAGTGGTGGTGGTGGTAGTAATGATGATGATGATGATGATGATGATGATAATTATGTCCATGGGTGATAACTGGAAACTAATCATAGCGTTTCAAGTAGACCAGTATAGTCATCTTGTGGCTCGTCTTTTACTTTTTACCTTTTCCACTGATGTTTACATGCCTCCTTTCCTAGTCCGTCGATGTGAGGCTTATACAAACAAGATACCTGCCTCTTGTTTCCACACGCCTTTATCACCGTCAGACACAACTATAGGCTCTGACATTTACCAACGTTCAACACCGAGCTCTGCTACAACCAGTTCAGCTCAACCATGGGTTGTAACGGAGCGGAACCGAAGGTTTGGGGATGGTAGGGGGACTAGGAAAAGCATGGGATCATTCGAAGAAAAATCCCCTAAAGTCCCACCAAACCCGAAACTACTGAGTCAGAAGACGTAATCACGAGTTCATTATTACGTCAACATCCTGTCGTCGCGAGAGTTACTCCCACAGCCTTAAGACCCGACTACGACAGTGTGGCCTTTGTTTAAGACTGGCCTCTGGAAAGGTTTGCGCCTTTTATTTCGGTTGACGCCCATTTTCAAACACCAGCTGAGCTTCGCCGGCACGAGCGAATGTTTTCCATCTACTCTTGTGGCTTAGTTCAGATTGGAAACGGCGGCCGAGTGAGAGAAGAAGAAGAAAAAAGAGGGGAAAACTGTCCAGAGTGTAGACTTTCTCACCGGAGGCTAGTTCTATGCAAGCGACGATCTAGTGCTGGAGTCCGAAGGCTGCATCCTTCAGCTGTTCCAAAGACCATAGGCACATACCGTGTTTACCTGTGTTAAAGATCTTAGGGCGGCGGGGGTGGTGACGATTATTTCCGAATGGCATTAAATATCATATGAAGCAGGCGCTGGGGGTGAGAATCCTATGCATATCTATTATTTTCCATTCATATTTTCTATTACACGTTCTGCTAATACAATTAGTCGTCCATTCGGTAAGCATAATTATAATTTGCACGCAGATTGTCGGAGCTGTTTCTGGTTGAGCTCCTGCCATAAAAAGCTTCCTTTTCTCCTTTCGCATTTACATAACAACGAACAGGTAGAATTCGTTAAAATGTCACTAACTCCCCCCCCCCCATCTCATCCTGCGCTATTTGGTGATAAATTGGTTATAAGGCGAGACCGAGCGAGAGGGTGTTTGTGTGTGTGTGTGTGTGTGTGCGTGCGTGTGCGCGTGTGTGATGGTGGGCCTACGCTAGTTCTGACTTGTCAGCGCAATAGATGTAGTCGTATCTTCGTTGCGCATCAACCTTTATCAGCAACATTTTATGTCAAACAGTATGTCGGTGAGTTTTTCTCTCTTTTGTGTCTTTTTCATTCCGGCTAAAAATAAAATAACAAAATAAATTGGTCGAGCGAATGAGCAGTCATTCTATCATCGCCCAGACGGATCACCTGTTTGGGCGAGTATCTTCCAGCTAACAGGTGTACAGATAAGGCACATCAAGCCATCAGTTAGCAAATAATGGATGGAAGCGATTTTTAGCAGTTACGACTTTATTCTTGGGCGAGTAGCGCGACGCTCCGTTAAGCTTATAGGCCCGTTTTCACGACCTGGATGGCCCAGCATTGTAGGTAAGGAACACCACGACCTCCTGTCCTTTCTGGATCATTCGTTATTGTAGCCAGACGCGATTCGTGTGCTGCATTATGCATTGTATCCCATGAAATGATGTGTTTATAATGGGTTTGCGTAGGTGCCCGTTGCAAAATGAACTGCCTTTTGGAGTTAATGAATCTTCAACGGGTTCCTAACTAAACCGATTAGCTG
This sequence comes from Paralvinella palmiformis, assembly GCA_025642065.1. Lineage (NCBI taxonomy): Eukaryota > Metazoa > Annelida > Polychaeta > Terebellida > Alvinellidae > Paralvinella > Paralvinella palmiformis. Next base: position 416,323 of record JAODUP010000002.1, read on the forward strand.
ATCCTCTATATTAAACCTAGTTTATTGTTACGGTTTATTCGGCCTAGTGATGATGATCCAACAACCTCTTTCAAACACGTTAACATCAGCTTATAATAGTTTATGTCTGATGTTTTGAAAACATCCGTACGTAATTCAACTCTGTTGTGCGAAGTCTATCTTTATGGCCTTACTGTTAGCGCAGTTGACCACAAACCTTTGCCTCCTGGGTTCCAATCCCAGTCAAGCCTGGATGTGCCTCATTGCGTTAGCCGGTAGCTCGATCCCTACACGAAGGTGGCAGTAAAAGGGCAAAATTTCAATTGTATTGCCTTCCTGTTTTACTGAGAGCCATCGTATTCTGCGCAGTTTATGTCTGTGTGACCGTCTCCCTCTCAACGTTTACACAACATAACGGTATTCCCATCTCTCTCTCTCTCTCTCTCTCTCCCTCTCTTCTTCTTCTTCTTCTTCTTCTTCAGTCACTAACATGGCAGACTCCTGTGTTCTGATGTTCTTCTGTTTGTGGCGTTAAGACATTTAGATGGCCCAGAGGCAGAGAGACATTCGCTGTATAGAATCTCGATTTACACTCTGACTGACTGACTGAATGAATTAATGAGTAGCGTCTTCAATATATAACGCTTGGCTGGCTCTAGGAGTGTCTCTATAGATATGGTTTATAACACTGCTTTCTCCATCTGTTCTTCTTTATCTTAATTTAAATTATATATATATATATATATATATATATATATATATATATATATATATATAGTGACATACTTTCCGTTTTCTTTTCAGGTCTCCGACTGACGGATATCCTGAACAAGATAAGGTATGTCGAATTGTATTATGGCTTTCGTGTGTGAGGACGCACGCACGTACGCACACATACACACACATACACACCGTTAGACTGACACACACACACACACACACACACACGGTTGTACAAATTCATTTGAATCGCTTTCAGGATTCACCGTAATAATCACTGTATTGGCTTTTTGTTTACTATAGGTTTTGTTTTGTTTCACGTCATCACAAAAACAATCGAAACTATTACATCGTCCTGATTCCTTAAAAATTGCATTATGGTCGTTTAAACCAGTTCCGCCTTCTGTCACTAATTGTCTTAACGATGATCCGCAATTTGATATGCCTCTACACCGGAAATGGCTCTTAACCCAGCATACGACGCCATAATGTAACCACACGACTAACTACCAACACTTTCGAGTACATGGCCGCGTTTAGGAATGAATTTCCAACAAAAACCTGAAAGCCGACACGTAGGTAGACAGTTTAACCTCGTCGCTGGATCAATGTCAATAGAAGTGTTCGTGTTTATCGTTGGTCTCTCTCTCTCTCTCTCTGTACAAAGCTAACCTAGACGGCAATTCAAATGTAATTTAAATACTCTAGATGCGAGCGGGCTATGACCGCTGGAAGACAAGTTAAATATTATGCCTACCGTCGACGTAGTCGCCACATATAAACATGTGTTAGCCGTTTGGTGGCTAATTGTATATTGGATGAGTTCTATTTACCGTCGCTGTGCGGCTATTGTACTTACTGCCTTGGTGATTCGGTAAATGTTACAAATATAGAATGAACTGTATACTTATATGTTCGAACCTCACCGGGGGTAACTTGAATTGTTCGGCTTCACAGATATTCGAATAACGCACACGTGGTGACTGGTTCTGGCGAATAATTGTATTTACTATGTATGCATGTTTTATATATATATATATATATATATATATATATATATATATATATATTACGTACATATGACAAAAAACATAAACACAGTATTTACACATATCTGGATATGTTAACACACACAAACAACACTATATAAGACGAACGAGGCCAAGCTTCATTTTTGTCTGTACAGTAAAATTTCTATTTCTACTTTCCTTAAATGGCAAGTTTTGTCAATGTATCGCCACAAACCACACACAGCCAAAACAATGCTAGGTAGCCAGATAATACTGTTTTGTATTAGTTTACCAGAAATACATAAAATATACAATATATCGTTGGTTTTGTACTAACTATATTTTGGAATAATATCTAAATTAAAATCAATTCTCTTAATGATGACGTATCCGCCCTATAACCTGTTTACTCAGCCACTACACCCGGCGACTGTTTGTAGCTGAAGCATTCGCCGCGTCGTTAGCTCTCTACGCACGCATTCACATCAGCTCAGAACGTACCACTATATTTTAATGTTTTATTGCTAGCGCATGCACGTACGCACGCATCACGCGCGCGCAAACACACTTAACCACCCTTGTAACATTTATTGAGTACGACCAGCGGCTACTGAAATGCTTTCCAATCACCCTACTAACTATCAAACACCCACCCACCAACCGACTCTTTAAATTGACCACACCATTTGATTTATCATCAACTCACCACTTGTGAAGAAGACATATTTACGATGTGTACATCTCTCATAACGAAACATTAGACAACCTTCACGTGTGACAACCACCGAGATGAAAACAATAACATTTGCAACATTTATCTATTGTGGCTGATAAGTTTTGATAAAATAATGGCTGCCCAGTCGACTACCTCTTCGTCTGTGTTAAAAGCCTCGATTATTAATTAACATTCGCTTTCAATAGAAGTCCCCCATTAGGGTGCGGCAACCTTTCTTGATGCCATGCTACAATTAAGTTGATATATAGGTTTATTTGGACGACTGGCGGCAGAATGCGGCCTCATCCTGTCTCGTTCGTCGTAAAGGGACGCCCCCGTGTTCTAGTTCGTAGCGCGTTGGACAACAGATCACTACCATCCGAGTTCGAATCTCGGCGTGGGCATATCTAAAGGGTGTTTCATCTTTCACTTAGCTTCATTACCTTTGGAGGTCGTTCGGCACATTTAGCCTACCATATGCACAAAAGTGGCCGTAAACATCAATCAGTCACCATCGTAAAGTGCTCCACTTCTAAGTACACTGATGGCCAGAAAGGAACCGCCCAGTCTGGATTTAGCTGTTAAAATAGCAGTACCTCGTCAATCTGAAGAACAATTAATTAGCGCGACCCCCCATCCAATACCCCACCCCCCAAACACGAGGCAAAACATCATGTCTCACTAATAAAACTGCAATATTTATGACTGTTCTCCTAATTGCTGATGACATATAAAGTGCGACTTGAGGAGACTTAATTCAAAGTTACAAGTTATTCTCCACTTGAACATTTCGTGCTAAATTATTGTCTTGTGCATCATTCAAGTTATCGCAATAAACTTGGAATCCATCATATCTTGCTGTCTTTTCGGACGTGCATCTCTCTTTAAGAGAAGCTTCGCTATTAGAAAGTGATGTTTGGCTTGAATTCTTCTTGTTGCCTTTCCATCGAGAATCCCCCCTCCCTTCTGTTGAAAGTCTGAGGGGTGCTCCATTCTTGTTTGAGCGGCTTCCTTTAAGCCGTATATATGTTCAGTCTATGAGCGGCACCATAATCTGTAGGTTGCCACCACGAAACATTTCTCGCAAGAAGCTTAGATAAGAGTTCATTAACTTCTATCACGTACATGTTGGGATTGTTCCAAGTATGTACCACTTAAACGCACCTTGTTTCTTGAGCACAGCAATTCATTACTTAAACGATTGTGTTATGGCCAATTTGTAGAATTGTTCGATTCCAATCTGCATCAATGTTGTATGAAATATCAGACAAACACACACACACACACGCACGCGCACGCACGCACACACAAACGCACGCACATGCACGCACATGCACACATGCATGCACGCACTGAGTTGAACGATGTTATTGTAATGTTGAAACGCGTCTGATGCCACCTGTGTACTCCTCCGGGTGCTTGTTAATAAGCAGGATCGTAGCATTACAGGAGATTGCAAAATATGCTTGTATAGTTGATAGTGGGCTGTACTGCAGAACCTTGAATCGCCGGGTCTAACCCAGTATGTTCCATGTGGCTGTGTGATATTTCATCAGATCACTTCCCAGAGAATCACCGCTTGGTCTTAAATGAAGCGATCAGTCACTCAGTCATTCAAGTACTCACTCATTGATTCACCCACTCACTCACTCAAGGAGAACAGGAATATATTTGGTGTGCCCTTATCTCCGTTGCGATCCGCCAGATAGCGCGGTGGGCAGATTGTGCAGACACGATTGGATGGTACAGACGATGTCACGATTAGCACTTAATTAATCAAATTACGACAGACGGCTTGCGTTGCGGAAGGAAACGGCATTTTTTTTCTTTCTTCCTCCTCCTCCTTATATTCTGCCAACAGGTAAACAAATTTCGTTGTTTACATTATGCCGTTGTTCAGCCTGTATTGCTCATTGTTGTTCGTGATCGGTCCAGTGCGCTGGCTCGTGTTACGAACTTCTGGAACGGGTCCAATCTGTTAAGTGTTTCGGCCACACCATTTCTCACAGGGCCGAGGCCGTTGTTATATCGCGATTTTATTGCTTGTAATGCGGCGATAAGACGAGGAAAACAACGAGATAAAAATCAATTTATTAGCGTTATACAAAAAGTTTCAGGAGTCGGAATACCTCTCTCTCTCTCTCTCTCTCTCTTGTGTGTGTGTGTGTGTGTGTGTGTGTGTGTGTGTGTGTGTGTGTGTGTGTGTGTGTGTGTGTGTGTGTGTGAGATGGCAAGCATAAAGGTCAAAGATTGTTCTAGCTCGAGTTCTGTTAGTGTTTATTTGGATTATGCTAAGTTTTCATATGTCAGACATTTAATGCGCCAATTTAGGTATATCAACGCGCGCGAACCCAAGCACACACACACACACACAGACACACACACACACACACACACACATACTGATATATGTAGCAATAGACGTTTTGGTGTATGTATAGGAACATTAGATTTTAAAATAAAGATAAAACATTTGCACACACACACACACACACACACACAATATATATATATACATATATCCCTCCCTCCCTATGCCAAAAGTGGCCTAGTACCAGGTGTTCTCTGTAGTCATCTGAGATCTGCAGCAATCGACGGCCGTGTGTAATCAGTAAATAGATGCGGCCGAAGTCTGCTGTCAGATGATTCCCAAGTCGTATTGCTACAATAACACGATCTCTGGCCTCTCGCTGCTGTTGGTACCCAGAACGAATGGAAGTTTTTAACAGAAGAAAAACTTCTTTGCCCACATCGTTTCCGGACGTGGGCGTCTTCAGTCGTGATCCAGCACTAGCCGTGGCAACCTCCCCACCGACGCTGGCAAATAACCCCACCCACGCCTGTGCGCGCGCACACACTCACCACCGAACTATTTACCCCCGTCTGGGTGATGCGATGATGTTGATGCTTTGGCCATTGTTATCTCTCAATGTCAAGTCGTAATTTGTTTGCGGTCATATGACCGATCGGCTTTGATGAGCATCGCTCGAGTCAATGTCGGCGTGTTGTTAAGGGTCGCTCGACTGAGCGCCGTCTGGTGAACGATGGTGAAGTTCGTGGACTTCATCGCCGTAATGCGATATCCCGCGCCTTATTGGCTGCACCGATTGTTGTATGGATACTCTCTCGTCGGTGACGGAGTTTGACTTTTTGTCACACCTTTAATTCTCGGGGTGGGGAGATTTCGGACGTTCTCAAACGTTCTTGATCTTTCAGCCTTCAGTAAGATCTGCACCGAACGCAAAACGTACCGGATTTGCCTCACGAACAGACGTGACCAGTAGCAGCCAATCGCATACAGTCTCCTTACTGTGACATGTGATGTTTGACTATATTTACTGTTGTTGTTGTTGTTGTCATCGGGCTAGATATATATAAATGGGGGTGAATGTGAATAGGTGTGATATATATTTCATCTGTGCAAACCATACCGCTCATCAAGAACAGTGTATCCGCATTCCTATACAGTCGACGCTCTTGGTTCAGCTTCTTGTAAACTTGCCAAAACTGAATTAATATCATTAACAAAATATCTTTTAGAGTTAAAAACCAGAGGGAATAGGATGTTTGTATAACACATGAGTAACACACGATCGACGGGTTTTTCTTCTCTCTACTTTCGGCGAACTATTCCACAGTTTGACGACCACTAACGCTCGCCCGCTGATCGCATCTCAGAGGTCATCCAGGGCGACAATATGGGCATTTGACGTATTTAGTTCTCGTTCAGTCTAGTGTTTATTATTAAGGTTACTTACTGTGAGCGATGTGAAAGGGGCGGGATGCTGTCCACCAAAGGGCACCAACCTTGGAAATTATACCGTCATCGCATGGCAACGGCACCGTAGACTAAACGTTGCCATGTGACATTCGTTGTCCGAATTGCGACGCCTTCCGGTCATCGGCACGCCAAGAAGCATTGGGATTTAAAACCGAGCATGCAAATATTAATTATTTATTAGATTTCAGCAAATAGCTCCATGTCGTTTTGCAGACTTTTCTTCTGGACGCTTTCTGCGAATTCATTTCAGACGAGTAAATATAATGGTCGAGCGTGTCTAAAATGGGGCTAAATATAACATCCAGATTCTTTCTGTTGTTCTGTTCGGTGCCTCCTTCGCGCGATAAAATAGTCGAAACGTTTTATGCCGCTAACGAACGGCGTTAGCCGAAAACGTTATAGAAGCGCCCCCCAAGTAGTATCACCGACGCCATAAATATGAACGCGTTTCGGCGAGATCTTTATGATTATAATACCAAAGCCACTCTACCGATTTATCGCCAACTACTCGACGTCAAACAGTCTATCGTTAAATATTTGGTAAACCAGAACCGTGCCACTCGGCGGTTTTCTTGCCGTTGTATATGACTAAAAGGGCGTCCGTAATGTGTCCTTTTGATCTTCATCTTGACGATAAGTCGATGCTGTCAAGTGGCCGTCCGAGGCGCGTATTATTGCTATTATTAGTTTAGCTGCCGTGACCGGGGGCTGGCTCTTGGGAAGGAACGCCTTATCGCTAAATGTAATGTTTGCCATATAATCGTGAGGCGGAGGAAGAGAGGTTCAGATTGGCTAGTGCATCCGAGTCCAGAAAACAATCGAACATTCTGGAGTCGTCGTGGAATTGAGCCAAATTCCGTCAAAACAATGATCCATTTTATCGTTATTTGTTAAGTTACTCTCCCCACGAAAAATATGCCAAATGTTCCGGTTGAATGTAATTCGTCGAGGTTGTCCGACTTCATTTGGTAACTGGGGAGTATTGTACCCGCAGATAAATGAGACGCTGTATGGCCGTTTCCGTTCGACGAGACAGGAGTTGTTTATCTTTGCGCTCGCCACTTCCCGGTATTCGTTGCGCGTTAGCCAAATAATTGCTATCGCTAGTTTTAATACGTCGGCCCCGGTTTACCTGAAAACGCCCTGAACTTTCTTAAGATAACGACAACCGACGAAAAAAGGCACTAATTTGATTGATGGGCGAAGTAGTTCTGGTCCGCGGGCAGCAGCAAGTCTGGAAATTGTTCAGGCTAGATGCTGGAGTGGCTTCGTTCTTGCCGACAGTTTGGGCGGAGCAGGTGCTCGGATATACTGCTCGATCACAACTGGATGGCCCGAACAATAACACGAGCCGCTGATCGATTTATTGATTTATTTCTAAGTTTATGGACTAAAACTGGTTCTGTGGTTTAAAAGAAAACATATCCCCCAGACACGGTATGAGCTGTGATTCGAACCCACAACCACGGAGGTTTGCAGCACTGTGCACTATTGGAGTGTTCTATATCCTGGTTAGAGCGGAGATATTTATTCGTTTGTAGTTCTCGACAGTCCATATGGACGCGTGCAATCTGGTGCCATAATAAACGTTCAATCAGTCAATACCGCAATAAATAACTAAATTATTTTTTAAAAAACATCATCCACAAACCAAGGTACTCGTTTATGGCTCACCCACTTAGCTGAAACACGAAAGACCAGAAGCCAGTTCGGGTTCCGAATTGAAAACTTCCTAGATTTTACAGCACGTTACTACTGAACCAAGACGACCTAGATATTTAGTTATAGTTGTGTTAAATGATGTGACCGAGTAAAGGGAACAATATTATTAATGGTCAATCTTCTAATTGAGGACGACTTGACGTTCCTAACGTATTATTATAATACATACGTAAATCTGTTATATCGACACTTGTGGTAGACGGGTGGGTTGGACGGGTGGGTTGGTGGGTGGGTGAATTGTGGTCATTCTTTCTACACCTGGGACCAAGCTAGAACCTGGTATATACACCTGGACTGGTGTTGTTGATACCAATGCTTATTAATGATCTTATCACGGGTGGTGGGAGATATTGTTTATTGCCCGTGAAGAGATCGTCGTGGAAGATGTCATCGACCTTGCACGATGAGCGAGGCATGACTAAGAGTCGCCAAGACACCTAGGTGTCGAATTTTGACGACTCCTATCACGATCGACCGTCACCAAAAAACGTTGAAATCAGCCTTATAACACCACCGGTGGCTGGTGTTGGCAACGTGGCGTAGTAATGGTAAAACCGTTGACGTGGTTCGCTGTGGCATCGAGCTTGCGAGTACTTCTAACATTCTTGACGTTTTAACGTCTTCGTTCTATGTGACATATAGTCGTGCCTTTGACGCCATTTCTTCGCCAACAATTCAATTAATCAAATTAGGCGCGCGTTACATCCATGATTGTAGAGGTATTCTACAAAGATGCTCTTGTAAATTCCATTCGAAACCCAATGTGGCGTGGGGGTGCCCTGTATGCCAGTGTCCCCTTATTTAGCATACGGCTCGCGAACGAGACGTTTAAACTCTCTTTAAAGTGGACATTCTAATTAATTGCTGCATCTGCTCCAGAATGCCATTAAACCGGCTCGAATTAGGCGAAATCTAGGCTCTCTTGGAATTCCGGAACTAGCGACAAATGTGGCCGAAGTACACCGAACGTTGGAATGTTTCGGTAGATTTTTTTGGCCAGTCGGTGGTTGGATAGGATTACCGGAGACCGGAAAACTGCGAGTAATTAACGGCTAGATATTTCGTCCGATTGTTTAGAAACGAGACGAAATGTTGACACGTTTCACCGACAGCGTACCCAATCGTGGATCGTCAGGGTCGTTGCCTAATGGACGACACACACACACATATATATATATATATATATATATAGAGAGAGAGAGAGAGAGAGAGAGACGGACAATGCCGACGACAAAACTCTCGCCATTATATTACATAACTAATAGCAGACCAGAGGAAAACGAACCATTATTGGCGTGTAAATCGTTCTAATTTCGAACGTCGCCCGACACTGTCGTAAAACATCCCACGCGATGTAACGCGATGGGTCTCCTGGAGGGAGTCGCCCGCCCGTCGCCCCGATGAGTGATGTCGTGTCCGGAACCCGTTCATAATAACAAACATCGCGTTCTCGCTAACCAATTTCGTGATTTTCGCTGTATTTATGGCATAAATGGTAACAAGAGATAGGGCCACGACAACGGCGAGTGACGCGTTAGCCGCGGCCGTGTTTAGGAAACCAAGATGGCGAACCGATGTATCGAATTAGCGTTTTCCTCGTAGTCGTGACGTGTGAGGCCGAATGCGGGACGTAATAATGATTAAGTCGGAGCTAATTGACGGCGATAGATAATGGGTTTATTGTGGTCGAGCCGATATAAAACGGAATTCATCGATGCCAGTTTAGTTTCTAATGGTCACCGAGTGCCGACGGGCTTCGCCACTTTAATCCCGTTAAAAAAACACACACACACACGGTTATCACAGACGACGACCGATATCCTCAAACCTGATCTCAAACTACCCGAAAGACGACCATCGTAATCCAGTAAGTTTAATTTAAGTTTATTTATTTATTTTTCGCGTTTGTCTTCATGTGTTTAACCCATATTTAGCGGGTGATGAAACAACGAACTTAAAATGTGCATGAACTTCATTGTTAATTAATTAATTGGAGATGAGCAATTATGGCGAATTGAAATGTTTTAGCTAGAAGAGCGCCTGTAGTATCTATCTGTTCGGTTGAGGATAATTTGAAGAAAATATCCATAGTAATTAGTTGTGTGTATTGGAGACGGTACGGCTCGTCGGTCGTGATTTCCGTCGGTGCCGCATCGCCACCAAAGTGGCGAAACGGCTATTCGGACGATAGATGAGGACCTTCTAAAGACGGTACGCTTCATCTTATTCGGCTCATTTGATCTAGTCTGTTGTCATCGGCACAATCACCGACAGCAGTCAATCATCACCAACAAAAGCCGATTAGTGAAGCGTGTACATCTCTAAGAAACGGCTACCCTGACCCGACTAGGTTAACCTGGCTAACTGTCGATGACAGTTTCTTGTTATTCTGACTCTGTTGACGTGTTTAAGGCTGCCTCTTCTGCCGCTGTTTAGGCTCCACAATAAGCCGATTAGATCGAGTTAAGTCGATTATGGTGCGCTGTAATCGATAGAAATCGGCTACAAGAAGCGAAGGTACTAGTCGATCTCGATGTCGGCTACGAGACTGGTCCAGAACAGTACCAGACCGGTCAGTGAGTATAGGCCGCTTTTCAAGTGATCGCTGCTAGGATGTCATCAGCTGGAGGCAGCTGGACACAGCTGGACACGGATTCGATGTCTTACGAAGTGTTGAGGAGTGATTATCTACGGATAATGATGTCGCTAAAGTAAGACTGTTAGATTCCTAAACAGTGTTTGATGTCTATCCAATAGAGTTGGTTAAGTACCTTAGTATGAGCGATGTTTCTGTTTGGCTTCATTGCGATATGCGCAACATTCGTAAAGTAGAGAAAGCATACACATTATATATATATATATATATATATATATATATATATATAAACATTGAGATATTGGGGGGCGCCTCCATGGCCTAACTAGTAGCACGGTTGGCCACAGATCTATTGCATCTGGGTTCAAACCTCGACCGGGCATTGTCAGAAGGGTGTTTCATCTTTCGCTCCATTATATTTGGAAGTCACTCGGCCCAGTTAGCCTACCTTGAACACAAAAGTGGCCGTAAAACAGCAACATTTAAATTTCACATATTTGGAGCATTAAAGTAAGACTTTCATTCTGAGTTTCTATGGCATTAGCCATCCACCTGAAATAGCATTCAATTCCGATATGATTTCAGTGATGTCTATGGGGAACAAGTACTCCCCTTTGAAATTATTTCAATATTTGCAGTTGATCCGCGAGCAGCAAAACTTGTAGTTTGCTCTATTCGATTGGACTGGACCGGCACATTGATGCCAAAATGCGCATAAGTGGACAGCAAACACATTTCTTGCACTCTCAGTGATTAGAATATAAAGTAGGCTAATACAATATAAATATTATTTTTTTTAGAGTATTTGTACGTATACATGCGTAGGATACTATGTTTAAAACTAATGCTCTGCGTACTTACGTACGATAGTCCCTATATGGTGGTGATAATTTGTACTTGAAAGATTCTCGCTAGAATATTTGAGTATTCGTGACAGTAATAACCGAATATTCATATTGCATGTTTTTTAGTTCTTTTAGGTTGTCAATGAAAACAAATATTTGAGTCTTCTCATCTTTTTATCGCATTATATATATATATATATGTATGTATATGTATATATAGATATATATATATATATATATATTTTTATATATATATATACATATATAAATCACTATAAGTATGAGGTTTAAAGTACTTGAATGCATATATATATATATATATATATATATATATATGGCTGCGGTGAACGGTATTTCTGTTGGTCACTCCACTAGTTAAGTGTGCCATAGTTCTGTCACTAATACAATATTTGGAAGGATGTCAGTTATCAGAATGAAACAGTATGTTGAATTAATATGCTTAATACTGGTTGATAATCACGAGTTAGGGTAAATCAGGTATTTAGAATACGGCCGAGTAGATGCAGCTATAATTATGTTATAGAAAACATCGAAACACGGCATAACGTAATTTGTTTGTTTTTAAATGTACGTCTCTCTCTCTCTCTATATATATATATATGTGTGTGTGTGTGTGTGTGTGTGTGTGTGTGTGTGTGTGTGTGTGGTCTATTTATCAGGGGATCTCGTCCATATAAGTGACGCGTAATGCCTCGAACATCGATTTAGTCAGTTAGTCATAGTGTTGGCTGATATTCTCTACTCTGCTAACATTTCCCAGCTTGAACACGGGCTGAGATAGTGTGCGTGCGCGTGTGTGCGCGCGCGCGTCCTTTTTAAAACTGCCCCGTCCGGTCTTCAAGTGTTATTCTCCTCATGGTTCACACGCAAGAACCAAGGCCGTGTTATGAAGTATGACTTACGCTAAACGCATCGTCGCGAAATGTAAACATTAATTAAAACTTGCTCGACGAAGCCGTGCCGTAATTACACAATTAGCGTAACAACATCCGAATATATGTTATTTATAAATCATATCACCCATCATCGGCGTCTTCTGTGTCGATGTTAATTGTTCTAACACCTAGCTGATTTTTATCTTATCTTCTTTCAACATTTACGCTCCTGTTATCTAAACAAATGCAGCAACTAATCTGTTTAGTTTTACAACGGGGTACTATTGTCAGGAGAAAACGACAATCTAGCCTTTAATACCCCTTTTAAAACGCTAATCTAACAGCATCCGATATTTAATGTAGATAATACACATTGAAACGATTTCGCTTTCGTATCTAGATGTTTTTCTCTTTACGGTTGATTGTCGGATACTGCATATTTCGTTATTACGTAGTCACTGTATACCCTCCGATCCAGATATTATCCGGAAGAAAGAGTTAAAATGTTTCAAAATCTAATCCAACCATCATATTTGAGCCTTCTAACCGATATAAAAATAAACCAGTATAGAACGCTAGACAACAACAACAACAACAACAAGGACCAAAGAAGCAAATACTGAAACTGATGAGTTACAGAGAACCAATTTTAGGACGAAAGTTGAAAATAAGCTAAATATATTTTTTCTGACATCTGTTACCAGATTCGTTCCATTTGGCGTCATTCGTGTTTAGCTTGCCCTTAAGACGCGTCTACCAAAGGAAAACTGAAAAAACGTCAGCGAACCGTGACTGCTGAGATAACGCTGGCCCATCTTCTTCGCTGACACCTTTAGAACTAACATATATGGCCAACTCTTTGAGACGCCAGTAGGTTCAGGATAAATACGCTGTCGTATATCTATAAGGGTGACTTCAACAGCAACCCAGTTTCTCGGTTATTGACTACCAGATGAGATGCGATGACTATAATTCGGACGAACATAGGAAGGGAGACCTTTATCCGAGTTACCACGGGGTGGGTGTCTTTGGGGCCTGTTATCGGTGTTCTAGTTTTAGAAAAGTACCAGCTCATTCTTCTCTCGACCTCATGTGTCAGCAGTGAGCAACGCCAGTGTGTGTGTATGTGTGTGTGTCACTGGGGAGTGCAAGATAGATCTATATCTGTGTACAAAGAAGGCGCATCTTTCGGAGCGAGACGTGTCTGACACCTCACGAGGTGGTGTGATGCGATATCTTAGCAGGCTCGCTTCTCTCGATATAACGATCGGATAAGACGTTTGACTGTGTTCGCCAGTCGAGACGTTACCGTGGATATACACTGATATTGTCTTATGCCGTTAACGAGTCGAGCTATAAATTACTCGATAAGACTGGTATCGTTGACTGAACAGTGATGACAAATCAGGTGAGTTCGTTAACGGTGTGCTGTCTAACCGTGACATATTTACCCGCTTTGATCGTGGACAGGTACAAAAGTAAACCCGGTCGGTATAAGAGGGTTCGGACAGGGATTTCTCGGTCGCTATGATCTGGACTCTGATCGACTGGGTTATATCCTTTTTCTAAAAAATCCTGGCATTTGACGTACATGACCCATGTTATAATGTTTATATATACCCCGTGTGTTGGTGGTACAGAACTGGCCCACTGGATCCTCTCGCGTGTGTTACGAGACAACTAAAAGATATTCATACGCCGATGTGATTCACTCACTCACTCGCTCGCTCGCTCGCTCACTCACTCACTCACTCACAAATCTACCAGTAGATCCTCTCACTCACCCACACACAGTCTGATGACAATTTATGACACATCAACATCTAGACCGATACCATAATGAAAGTCATCTTCGTGACGACATAATTTCGTTGAATCATTGCCATTTATACTGATGTAATATGGCTGCCATAAAGATAGGTCGGCCTGTAACGCTACCAGAACCATCACCAAGTTAGCTGCCTAATGTATGTCATGTGATTATTATCTGACGGGCCTCTGTCGTGTTGGGTATGATTTCGTTTTGTCTGGCTCGCTGGATGACACACACACACACACACACAGAGAGAGAGAGAGAGAGAGAGAGAACGAAACTTGAAACTAATCGAATGGTATATTGTACTCAGACGTCGTTTTAGCAGTGTTTATTTATGTTATTCAAAGATAACGGAATTATAAATGTGTTTGGTTCGAATTTACCCAGAAATACTTAGACACAAACTTAGACAACAACCCGATTCGTTGTCACCGAAGAGCCAACCATCGTATAAACCGAACGCCGGAAACCGATTATTAATTGATGAAAATAAACATAAAATTGTTGCCATTTATTTCTAATTCTCGAATGATAATAATAGGTTATGTTATTCGTTGCGCTTCAGCATGCGCATGACGGTGGGGCGTTTCCGTGAGAAAGCTTGATCGAGGTCATAGAATGAGAGAGAATCGTCGGACACCCCCGATAACCGAACCACACACACACACAAACACACTGAGAGAGAGAGATTGGCATACCTGAGGTTTAAAATCAGCCACCTGTGAATTAAAATATGAGCTTTATGGCCTTGGGCTGCTATATGGCCAAGGACAGCAATGTGACTTATACGACTGGACATTAGGGTGGACTGACTGAGTGGATGACTGGCTGATTGATTGACTGCTTGATTGATACGCAGTTAGGTGACAAGGTTGGGGATAACATAGCCGAGGCTGGTAACCTGGTAACTCGTGTGTACGTGTGATAATGTGTTTGTGTGCTGCCAATAACTCTTGGGACACTGACTGTGAGAAAAGTTACGGACATTAATGGAACGTCCTCTCTCTCTCTCTCTCTCTCTCTCTCTCTCTGTGTGTGTGTGTGGGTGTGGGTGTCAGAAATTGGTAAAATTACACAGATAATCACAGCTTGTGATTACAACAATAGAACGAATCATCAAGCCTACTATTTACAGATTAGCAACATCTCCTCTCTCTCTCTCTCTCTCTCTCTCTCGCTCTACAGTCCTGAAGTTCGTAATATTCCAAGTGTGCGTGCGATTGTCCCTGTACATATGTGTATACGTGCACTTGGGCTCGTCCTGGGGTTGCCATTATCGTCCCATACAATGGGTGAATGCTTGAGTGATTTGTTTGGCTTTAGCGCTGGTCATTTTTGGGACATATGGCCTAGAGCTACCACCTGCGGAAATCATATAACACCGAAACCGTTGAATGATACATCTTCCAGACACAGACAACACCGAGATCCACTTTTACGATGTCTAGGTCTGCCCTACAATACATTCCACCTCACTGCGATCATTCCACCCACTTCCCCCTTTCAACCATTCCACCTCACCCCACAAAAAAAAACCCAGACCCAGGCATATGCAGCTGCCACTTTTCCTAAACTATGCCACCATACTGGAGTCTCTTAAAATCTGCAGCAGAATAAACTGTATCGAGTACGAAAAAGAGCAACGTGCGACAGCGAGACATTTCCTGGAGTTTATCACCAAATCCTAGTTCCAAGAACGGTCTTTATAAGCCGAGTGACTAGTGCCTGTTGTCTTTTGATATTAATTGTATACGACACGTTGCTGGTGGAGTTTAGTTACACCCAAATCGACAACGCGGCCATATAGTTATCGCGATGTCGTTGGGTGGTGAGAGATTTTGATGAGGTTTTTCATAAGATTGTGGAGAAGGCTGGATCGCCGAAACTCTGAGATCTCTAGCGTTGTATGTCGCCGTTCGTGGCCCAGGGCAGTGGTTGCGGTCGCCATGGAACACCGACGCCGCGCGGCACTGCCAAAACGCATTTAATCCGGATCCGCTACCAACCAATCAGCTGGTGCCCGCGCGAAAGACCCTATGAATGACTGATGGCGATTGCCGGAAAAACCGCGAGACGCCCATCTGGATCTGTTTCATTTCCTGGACAGAAGTTTTGTCTAGACTCCAGAATGTTGATTTTTTTGTCTGTCGGGGGGTTGACACAGCTAGATAGAATCCCAGGAACAGAAGTTCACATTCTTGTAGTTTATTAGCTGCGTTCCGCTGCAGTTAAATTAGCAGAAAAAGTGAGTAACAATCTAGATGTCGTCTGTATAGCGCCATTTCTGCATGTTGTACTCGCATGTGAGTCTCCTGCCTGGTGCGTGAAGGCTACACCCCCCCCCCCCGTCATGCCGACCACGTAACATATGGCACTCCCCTATCGTTGCCTGGATTTCTAGAGAATTCTACAGCACCACTTTGATATTTTTCGGTGGTTATCGAATAAATACGCGCCTAAAACAAGACATTTGGCAGCACTTGTCACAGTCCAGTCGGCCATTTCGATATACCAAATGTGGATGGAGAGTTTTCCCAGCGAACAAAAGAGCGACAACATTCATGTTTAACATCCTTCTGGATACTCTCGTGTACAAGGCCCCGTGACGATGGTGGTCAGGAGTGATAACAGGTTTGATTCGATGTTCTGATCCAGGACCACCTTTTCTAGCATATTCTTAATTTCGAGCCGGTATTGTACAATCCTCCCGATTGTCGGTCAGAAGATTCTGAAGTCCATTCCATTCAAGCCGTATTTGAACATTTACCAAACGAAATTTGTTTGGCGGGTGCGAGAGTAACCGGTTCAGGGCGTAAACTCGGCCAGTTTATTACCAAATTCCGGTTTGTTATTATTTATTGTGGCGGTTATTGCTTTGGTTACGAGTTAGCCCCGAGTGCCTTGTTAAAAACGTAGCCAACAAATGAAGTGGTTATAAAACGAATAAATCACCATTTATCGCTTCGGCTTTCTATTATTTCCACACACATGTTCTGTGTCTAGTTACTGATGAGTGTACCAAGAGTAGTACGACCTGGATACGCGAACGTGCGAATCTATTAACCAACGATAAATTGTACCTCGATTTTGGGCGATAAACGCAATCTATTCCGCGCGCGATCATCTTACGGGTTCGTCTTCGTGGCGTAATTGCTGTTAATTAATCGTTAGCAGGTTCTTAATAAATCGCAGCGGGAGACATTCTCACCGGGTTAAGAGTGCACTAAGATGCGCTCGACAAGTGTGAAAACAAGCGAAAAACTGGTGAACGAATGAGAGTGGATCACTTTTAAGTTAGCTAAATCGCTTCGTTTAAAGTGTGCTATTACGCAGGTGATGAGTCTTGATCGATTTTGCGACTATCGTCCTTTGATGTCGCTGTATTACGTGCCACTTCTAGTTAGCGCATGATATCAGCCAATAGATTATCAGTTGTTCTCGTTTTATGACAACTTTTATGCACGCCATAGCCTGATTGGGACGAGCGACTGTATCCAGTCCGACTGTATATCCAGTTCGACTTGAGGCTCAGGGTTTTAGGGATGGTACGGTTAATCGAATTTTGCTTTAACAGGGTTTCACTGTACATCAATTGGCGATACTGACATAGCTGGATACGAAGCTCGTGTTTCGTAATAACGAGAAAAAAATCGTTAAACAGCTCCGGAATATTCCAGGAACAGGCTAATAATGCCAGCAAGTGGATCTGGAACAGAAATGAACCACTACTAGTACTTGATCCTGATAGCCACATTTTTTATAGGAGAATCCATTTTTCTGTTCGGCGTATAAAAGAAACTCTATTGGGATAGAGCCTATGTTATGGTTATAGATAAAGTGAGTCATGAGTAGGCTTTGACCATTATAACATGACAGCTTGGCTTATTTACACACCAATAAGCACAAACGAACGCATAAGCCCCAGTGTCCACGCCTCTTACTTTATTATGCAGAATCGTTATTCTTGAATCAGTCCCATGATGAATCTTTCGGATGTTGCAAAAAACATTTGTTATTACCTTTGTCAGTAAATTTTCACTTACTACTACTACTACTACTACTACTACTACACACACACACACACACACACAAGAGAGAGAGAGAGAGAGAGAGAGAAATCAGATTCTAGGAAAACTTATATAAACAATGACTGATGGGTAATCTACATAAGGTAGCAGACATTTTATTTACACATCGGCCAAATGATGAATGGAAGACTGAATCCAGACATCAGACATTTGATTGTGCCATCGGGAAGGGCCGAAAAATCTGGAGCCAGCAGCTGATATGATATGAATTACTCCGGTGATCGGACTGGAAATCTGGATCACACGTTTCCGGTTAGTTTGGATCGTGGCGTAAATGTGTAACGCACCCGCCCTTACAAAACGATAGTTTGAAGAAGTGGCACGTAGATTATGGCGTTTAACTTCTTGTAGAGAGCGTTACGGACTTTGGGTAAAAGTCTGGAGCGCCCCTGATTCCAGAATAGTATCCCGGGATGCGGAGCAGAATATTACTTCTTAAACAAACAAACAAAAAAAACCAACGAAAAACTAACTCGCCGCTTCCCGATAAAATACGAACAAATGTTCAGCCACCACATCCTATCCCGTCTGTTTAACGTACAGTGTTCCAGGAAGATGCTGTCTCGTCAATCTGACGATCTGGCGTTCTATTTATGATCTTCTGTCCTAACGTTTTATTGGCCGAGGTAAACCGATCTCTGATCAGGAACATATTGCAGTCAACTTCGGGATCCGTCTGTTACTCGATCCATAACGCAACCAGCAAAAAAAAAGAATCCTGATTTTGAAAGGTTTTTTGCTTCATATTTTTATACTGCTCTCTCTCTCTCTCTCTCTCTCTCTCTCTCTATATATATATATATATATATATATTTTATAACTCATCTCTCGCGATTTCTATTTTAACACACCTCCTTGGTGTTTGTTTGCGAGTATGCAGTTTGCTTCTTATTCTTCAAGTCTGGGTGCTGTCGGAAGACGATGCACCAGACAGATCTATGCTGCCCACAAACTATGCTAACCCGGATCTTTTCGTATTCCTCAGTTTTTAACTGGATAAATGAGGGATGGAGTTGTTTAAATTCTTATGACACTTTGCTGTTGCCGTCTGTATATGTCTGTTCTTATGCGCCATTTTGGATGAGATTTCAACGGGCGATTCGTATTCTGTTCGCTTCAGATCTTCCATTGATCAGGATCCAGATTTGCTCGTTCAGTTGGATGCATTTGACCAGAGCAAGGAGAGCGATGATGAACAGTTAGCTGGTCCGAGGGGAGTGGATCTCAATAATCCCATCGACGTTTTCCATGCTGTCTTTAGTCAGGTGAGTTCATTTTTCATGTTTATATATATATATATATATATATATATATATATATGAGGGCGAGGCATTTTCGTAACTAATATGTACGCGATAAGCTAAATGAGCCAAGCGACTTACAAGGATAATAAGATAAAGGTGGAAGATAAAACAGCTTTCAAAAATAGCCAGGTCGGAATATGTAATCCTCGTGTTAGAGATCTATGGCCAACTGAGCTATCAGTTAGATACCTTTTTTGGTGTAAGATGCTATATCATATTTGTCTCTCTCTCTCTCTCTCTCTCTCTCTTTCTCACACACACACACACACGCACGCATCTGAAGAGGCCATTAGTCAGCTGTTGTTTATCTCCAGTTCTTACCTTTGTTTTTGCTGATTTGGTCGTTGTCTAGGGTCTTTCGGGTGCGGTGGTAAATATGAGACTGGCTATTATTGACATAATATTCCTGGCCATTAATCATCATTGGCTAATTTTTTTTCTACAATATTTGATTTGGTTGGCTTTTAGTCATACATAAAACATACATACACGATGTATACGGGGTCAGAAGTGACTGGGATATATGATGCTTAATAAAACATGGTTGTGTCGATGAAGTTTAAACGGAACAGCTACCTCTACGTATGCTTACCTGTGTGTGTGTGTGTGTGTGTGTCGCTGATCCTAACCGTTTGATATTCGGTATTTGGACGTTGCCCAGTGAATGTCCTAAAACGTAATTTTGCTTCAAGGCCATAATCTTTTATCTAAAAACTCCGTAGTGGTCATAGGCTACACCGTCCCCCCCCGGGTTTGGTTTGACATAGATAGTTGGTCTTATTTGATCTGTATTAGTTCAACTAGGCTGGAGGACACCCTGTGTTAATAGATTTTAAAAAGACACACCGATATAGGAGTTTGTTGGTACTCCTACCACCCGCCGACATATTTAACATTCTCTTGGTGCTTAAGGCGCGAAAAATGAGCAAAGGAATTCCACTGCTGAAATCAAGGTCCGGGCGGGATTTATAAGCATGTACGTATGTACGCGTGCATGTACGCACTGTTAGACACAGAGTGTGGTACAGA
This sequence comes from Paralvinella palmiformis, assembly GCA_025642065.1. Classification (NCBI taxonomy): domain Eukaryota; kingdom Metazoa; phylum Annelida; class Polychaeta; order Terebellida; family Alvinellidae; genus Paralvinella; species Paralvinella palmiformis. Next base: position 436,824 of record JAODUP010000002.1, read on the forward strand.
TGAAACTGAGGAGTTTCGTACCCTGATGAATCATCAATCATATATACCCTGATGGATCATCGACCATATGTTATGGTGACGATCCGTGATTATAGGTACCAGTCTCTTTTCACCTACTGCTAAAACATAAAACACACGCATCTGTCCAAATGGCACAATTACGAATTTTGCTTCTCCGTGCCAGCTGTGTCTTTTGCCCACTGCGCGCGCGCGCACGCACACACACACACAACAATGTAACTTGTTGCTGGAGACAACAAATCCAGGAAACAAACAAACCATGTGATCTTCAATAGCAGCTGGTCACAATATTGTCACACCATTTTAACGATGTTGTCACAATATGGTAGCCGTGATTCAGCATATCGGCTCGTAATGCGTAAGTCACACACGGAGCTTGTTTATATATATATATATATATATATATATATATATATATATATTACAAAGGACCAGGCACATATAATTAACTCCTATTGAGCTATGAATGTGTTTGAGTATATAAATAAAGCTAGCCGATATGTTGACACCAATGGGTGAATGTTTTCCCATGGGGTGTGTCACGTGTTGTTCAGAGTATTGGTAAACGAGGCATTGACAAGACGTCGTTGTCGCCGTTGTTGTTGTTGTTGTTGTTGATGCCAACAACAGCTCACCTACCACAATAAATAAAGAATTTATTTTTAGGAACTGATATCAGGACCAACAAAAGGGCCCGTCCTGTGCCCTTGACGTCATTTAACGACGTCTTATTTAAACCCGGGGTAGGTTTTCTCTTATTTCTTGCCATTGTTGGTTAAAGATCTGAACTATCTACCGCTGTTTGGTCACGATTAAGTAGTGTTTGCTTATTTGACTTCGACGACAGGACACCTGAGTACCTGTGCGATCTCTCGTCCATCAGAAAGTCATCGACAAATTGTCCATCTTCCTATTATTATTATTATTATTATTATTATAGATGTTCTGCTTTCATACACTTGTGTGTTAATGTTGTTGTTTTTGTATAACATTAATTTATTATTGCATAACCAAAATCAACATATGGCAGACATTTTTGTAATAACTTTCTGAATAACCTCAGTATTGAATTTACCCCCAAAAACAAACTGGACATAAGATGATATAATACTATATGTGATGTTATTAACAAGACTAATTGAGACTTTAAAAAATAAGACAATCTCTCTCTCTCTCTCTCTCTGTGTGTGTGTGCGCGCGCGCGTGTGCGTATATGTAGATCATCTTCAAAATAGTGGAGAGGGGGCCACTTGTCTTCGGCACCATATGATCTCTCTCTCTCTCGAACACTGGAAAAACACCAAACAGCCTCGTGTTGTTTCGGTTGGTTGGTAATGACGTCATCAGCTTAAACCCCCCCCCACCGTCAGCGAGCTTCTCAGGCAAATTCGAACGATCTCATTCTCTCTCAGCCGAAAGCCCGCACACCGTCACCGGGTCCGTCCGCCCAGTACCGATAGCCATGTGGACAAACCTCTCGTCACAATAATAACAGCATGTCGTACGGCGGAGACAACCGCCTTAATCGAGCCGACGCACAAAATATTTACCTATGCTAGGTGTTGGCCGCCTGCGTGGTCGGGTCCGAATGTTCGGCGAAGAAGCGCCACTAGCGAGAAGCAGCAGTGTGGTGTATAGGTCTCTCCGTAAGCCAGACATACCGAACCAAAGACCACACACTGACAACCGTAACTCGACACCGACCGATTCGCTTATTTCGGCAGGTCGATATCGATACACGCTAAATATACTGGAGTAGTAGTGGTAGTAGTTGTTGTATACGGTTAGCTATCTCGTCGTTCGGTTTGTTCCGTCCTGGTTTCGTGTTGAAGACTTTCTCCCACAGGTGGCGTTCGGTGGAGTTGATCTAGTCGATTTAAGAATTGCCCACGAACGAGTGTGGGTGTGCGCCTGTGTGTCTTTCTGTGTCCGTTCTTCAGCGGAATACGAGTCTTCGGCCAGTTGTGAATTATTCATGTGTACTTGGATTTAGCCAGACCCCTACAGAAATGGTTTAGTCAGGGAAACGCGTTTTAGTATTCCACTTTGTGTTACGTAAGCTTATGGATATCAACTATCGTACGATCCGGATGAAATATCGACGTACCACTTTCTCTTAACATGTTCCATACGGATTCTAGTACAGGTAAGCAAGCGATGGATCTTAATTTTCTTGTTGTTGAAATCTATGTAAAACGAACAGTCCACCCGAATTATGAAGGTCTGGTCGGCTGGAATGAGGCTGTCGGATTGCGTGTTAGAGAACCTGCCTGTGGAGATATTCTATCGCCTTCACCTTGTCAATCTTACCTCGTCGTCTTACGACGCGTAGTCGAGGCGACCGGAGTTTGTTGCGACTAGCCCGTGGGCGTCCCGTAATCGGCTCTAATTTGGCGTAATTGATTAGCGATAGTTTTCTTGTCTGGCGTCAAGTGTTGTAGGCACACCCACCATAGAAAGTAAACAGCACAAGAACGGCCCTGTCGTCGAAGGCCGAAGGGGTCGTTCTCGTGTTTGTGGTCGACCCGGAATCGTCAGCGGTTCCTCGCACAGCAGATATGTTCCTCTCTACGAGAGAGATGAGAATGACTTTGATTAAACCGACTCGTGTACTTGAAGACGGATGGTGGCGCGTTTGAGGCAAAGTGTCGGCCGCTAGGGGTTGGTCTTCAAAGATACGTGAAGCGAGGTTCTCAGCGGGAACACGCACTTCAGTCAGTAGGGGTTGTGCTGCCTCAGCGATAAGGCAGTGAACTTAAAATTGGCAGGTCTTTGGTTCAATTCCAATAAGCAGCTGGCTAGTGGTCTTTCGTGTAACTCTTTTCCCCGCCTCCTGCGAGTTTTGGGGTAAACATTTGTCCCACTATGGCCTCGTACTGCATATCGTAAGAAGAGGAAATACTAGATGATGTTTTGTGGGTTAAATTGTACACTCACTGACTCACTCATTTAACTGAAATATTTAGTTGGACGTTAATAGATGTCTCCCATTATTGGCCTATATATGAGGAGCTAGAACCAATATACTACCTTGATACCATCTCATTTAACTGTATAGGTCGTTATTCGGGGAAAGGGTATGGGAAGAATAGATACACTTCAGATCCACCAAACTGGGAGATTGAAGTGTGTTATATGATGGGTAACTAATTCTAAATACATTTTTGAATTAGTAGTATATGACATATTAGAGAGAGAAATTCTTGCCAGCTGCTGCTCAGATCGACGGCATACTCAGTCTACAGTAGTCTAACGGGGGGAGGTCTAGGGGTGCAATCGAGCCCCGACCACCCACACACCACGACATCCTAACTTACTTAGCTAGTGAGGTGGTTTATTTATGACGATGGCTGTGCTGTGGCGCCGTCTATCGGGCCATGGTCTTTAACTCCCTCGGCTTTTAGCGAGGTGTTGCGCTGTGTGTGTGTGTGTGTGTGTGTGGATAGATAGATAGATAGATAGATAGAGAGAGAGAGAGAGAGAGAGAGAGAGAGACGAGGCGTACCTTAGAGCATATAACAGCACATCACGTTGCTCTACGTCATGGCGCTAAACAATAACCATAATTGATTCTCACTTCTGGTTCTCATCAGCAACTCTAGAACCATTAGCCATTAACCGACTCGAATGATTCTATGAGATCCAAACAGATGGCGTGCCGAGATACATAAGCGCTCTCTCATTATATTTATCATAATGATATGTTGCATTATCTTGCTAATCAGAAGCGTAGTTACTATACCTGGAAGAGGCGATAGGCGTCCACCCCCCTTCTAAGGCGTTGTTTCTGTTATAATGGATTGATGGTAGCAATCTGTGTCAGGTGTTCAGTGATCTATAATCATAAAGAACTGCAAGTGTTAGGTTTTGATGGCCAGCGTCGCATTCCTATGTTTAAAGAAACCCCCAACAGTAGAGGCTAGAAGATACACCACAGCGTTGGCTTTATTTGGGACTCGTCGAAAGGTTGAAAGGGTTTGTACCAGTTTTATGGACACTTCAGACTTATATTGGTTTCTTATATTCATGTCTGAACACCAATGCATCTTGCTGCAGAGCTATTTTTCGCCGAAGCCTGTTTTGCTGAAGATGGTGAAATGATGCTAGTTCAGAGACGTTTGACTCGAAATCGCCTCCATTTACTCTAGTTCTTAGCTTTCGGTATTACGAGTGGAGAGCCCATTTCCTGGTATATACATTCACACACGATCATTCGAAACAGAACTGTTATGCCTGAATGCCATACCTTTATCCTGAGCCGTGAGTGCTATTTTCGGAGCATCTTGGATGCGCCTAAAGCTGGTTGGCTGACTGTTTCAGGCTATTCCACACATAGCGCAATCGTGCGCAAATACCGTGACCTCTACAGACATTACCAGCATCATTACGAAAGGTGGCTCGGTGAAAACTGTATCCGAGTTGTAGTGCTTCAGAATCTATTTCTTTGCGTAGTTGCCTCTGTTTGGAAATAATCGAACTAAGGCACTGGCTTCTGGCAAACTGAAATCAGAATGTATTGTTTATTTATGTGTCTCGAAGTTGTTTATTATTTTGATAACGAAAGCATGTCAGCTAATTTGAAACTTGACAAGATCGAATGGTCCTGAATTTTCCTAGCTGGCCTTAGTTTGTTCGCAATCTTTCTTGTTTACAAAATGTTTAAAATAGACAATTTTAAGCTCTTATTACACACACACACACACACACACACACACACACATATATGTATATATAGGGCTCGCACCGGAAATAAGTTCTTGCAGTTTGTCCATTTTCACCATCAGCAGCAGCATCCCTTTTACCAGAGATGGTACAAAATAGTCATGAAAACTACACCTGATCATCCTGTTTTAACATAATCCTTGATAATTATTTTCACTTCTTCCATTTAATCTGAACGCTACACTTTGAAAAGTACAAGGATAATGTACAAGGTACTGTACGGAAGCTACTTTACAAGAATAAATGAACTCGGCTATTCTTTCTCCGAGTTCTTATCGTCGTCTTGTGTTTAATATATTTGGGTATCTGTAGACTGTCGACGACCACTCTCCGTAGATGTTACCGGTCAGACGATCAATTTGCTGGCAACGAACGAAACTTGTATTCTCCTTCGTAGATTTATAATCACTTTAACATTCCCTTAACACATTCAAGTCTACTGTTATCGTCTAAAGAACTGTTTAGTACACTGTAGCGCCCCAATAAAGAAATGTGATGGTTGTCTACTAACTAATTCCGTGGAAACGATAGGTCGTCGTCTACTAAGTTTTTTTGGTATCCGGTCTATAAAGTTCAGCTAAACATTTTATTTTGTTTACTTTTTATATATATTGAAATCAAGGATATTACTCAAGTTGACGAAGGAAGCGGTAGGGATGGTTGTCTAACCATTAAAAACCGTGTAACTGATGTGTTATGGGTTCGATATGATATTACATGGCGATCAATTAATAAATAAGGTGTTCGCGTCGTTTTATATTAAGAAAACTCTAATTCATGGGTTACACCACCACACACTCCACTCGACTATACTTCACTATTTTGAATTGAACAGTTCTAACCACGTTGAAAAGCGTGGACATTAGATATTTCTCAATATTAAGAGTCGTGGTGGCTCAGTAGTTAAAGATGGTATATTAGCAGCAGGGTCGAGGTATTATCAGCTAGAAGTCACCAACTGTATACTAATCTTTTTGATAATCAATCTTTGAGTGAGTGAGTGAGTGAGTGAGTGAGTGAGTGAGCGAGCGAGAGTGAGTGAGTGAGTGAGTGAGTGAGTGGTGAGTGGTGGTGGTGAGTGGGTGAGTGAGTGAGTGAGTGAGTGAGTGAGTGAGTGAGTGAGTGAGTGAGTGAGTGAGTGAGTGAGTGAGTGAGTGAGTGACGAAAAGAGAGCAGGGTGGGTGTATTCTCAGCTCGAAGTCACCAACTGTTTACTAATCTTTTTGATAATCACTGTTTGAGTGAGTGACTGAGTGAGTGATGAAAAGAGTATGAAAAGAGAGCAGGTGGGTATATTCTCACCAACTGTTTATTAATCTTTCTGAGGCTCAATGTTTGACTTTGCCATAAAACGAGTACCTCATGTGAGGATTAGCGCTAACAAGGAAAATCCTTAGACCTGACCAGAAGTCATTTGACGAGTGTAGTTGGTTTCGTCCTACTGACCTATAAACAAACGACAACTAACCAACTTGGTTGAAAATGAATAGAAAGATGAACGATTTTTTATTTTTTGTACAGGTGTGTGACACAAACCACGAGGTACCGTTTCTCGCCATCCTACAGCACCTGCTCCGAATAGACACCGCCGATCCGCTGAGCGACATCATCTGGGATACGGTCGAGAAGCTGGTCTATCGCGCCTCGCTTCTCGAATCTCGTCAGGACAGGGACAAAATCGTCGTCTCCGGACAGAAGCGACTAGAGAAGGCCGTCTCCGGCACAGACAGGTCAGCCCTGCCTCGGGCCTGCCACTGTACCTGCCATCAGAACGACAACGATGACGATCTAGTGTCGAAGAAGATGAGGATGAGCTCGGTATCCCAGCTGTCTCCCGGACGACAGAAGAACGGAATACAGATCGTGATGGCACCGTCCTCGGCGCATCACAACGCTAAAGTCGCGCCAAGTACGCCATCGGCTCCGCCGCAGACATCGTGTGGCGATTGCGTGCAAGCTCCACAACCACCGCCACCGCCTCCGCCACCGCCTCCACCACTACCTGGAATGAGTGGTGGAGCACCACCGCCTCCACCACCGCCGCTTTTTAATCAAGGAACGCCATCGCCGGGTGGATTCATCAATGGCATACCGCCTCCACCGCCACCTGGTGGCGCCAGCTTTCGCGCACCGGAAGGGCCGAAGCTACCTCAGCAACAGACTCCCATACCGAAGACGAGGATGCGCAAACTCCAGTGGAGTAAGATACCGTCGAATCATGTACTTGGCAAGAATAACGTCTGGACACAGGTCGGCAAAATGTTCAGCGACAAAGACAAATATCAGTTTAACTTCGAACAGATGGAAGAGCTCTTCTCGGTCGGCGAACCTGACAGCGCCAAGATGAAGGACTTTCATCAGGAAGACTCAACTCTTAACGATAGGAAGAAGAAATCTGACGAAGTGAGTGCTCTCTTTTTTCATGCTCTTCTCACTCACTCACTCACTCACTCACTCACTCACTCACTCACTCACTCACTCACTCACTCACTCACTCACTCACTCACTCACTCACTCACTCACTCACTCACTCACTCACTCACTCACTCACTCAACCACACACCCACAAAAACAGCTCATTATTTTAGCTTAGGGTTTATAGGGATTACCGATAGCAATATCACATCCTAATTTGCAGTATTTCAGAGCAATTTGTAGCCGCCATCATCAAATGGTTTTCTTCTGTAAGTTTGCACAAGGTTTATTAATTCTCATTGGCGCAAGTCACATCCGTTTTCTTTGAGTGATAGCTTTATTGCCTAAAATTGGCTCCAGACAGTCATTATGGCATAGCTCGATGACACTTAATTGGCGCTTTCTCTTTGTGATTTACAACGACAATTACTTTGTGTCTTTGGGTAACAAGTAGTTTTACACACACACACACACACACACACACACCCACGAACGCAAACACACACACACACCTAAATGTAACAGTTAACCAGGGACCTCCTATTAATTATTTGTTAAATAAAATAAAACGGTGAACTGAATTCTGGAAGCAGAAGAAATACTTTAGAAAAACATACTCCAGACACTTACTCCACCCAACCATAAGCATTGTCAACTGTCTAATGTTCTAAAACCAGCAGACACTGGCTGTAGGAAAGGGCTAAATCGTGGGGGTGGAGTAGGGGGACTACGCGTTCAGACATTTCTGGCTTATTGCTAGCAAGGAGTTCGCTCTCTCAAACGATAATCGTATCCAGATATGACTCTAATTACCCGTTTCCAGGATGTCAACATTAATCGAGCGATATTTTAATGATACGAATCAGGTTACAATTTCGGCTTAAAATAATGCATTCTTTGTACAGACGTTATCTCTGTTTGAACTGACTGGACTGTTAGAAGTACTACAACGATATAATTTATGGAACACTGTCTTAGCAGTTTTAATTAAAACAATCACCAATATAAACATTATTCTTCTGATGTAGCCTAACACTTTTAATATTGTACTGATATTAGGTTTTTCAATTTTTATAACTGTACTACGTTTAATAGACTAATAAATACATCCAGTAAATAAATGCATCCACTCACTTTAACTCACTCACTCACACACTCACTCACTGACTCAGCCATTCCCTAACTCTAGCCAGAGATTAATATGGCTTATACGACAGATGTACCTATATACTGAATGACCTTAACAGTATGTGTGGTCTGAATACTTGAACAAACACGAGAGGTATGTGTTTAGCCGTTGGTCGGAGTATAATCTCAGGTGTCCGTGTAGACATACCGCCAGTGACCGGATTAATTCACTGGTTGGCGGCTGACGTAGATGACCACAATACTGCCATTCTGCCACCACACTCTACCAAGTTGCTGGCGTAACTTCGATAAATGCGGAGGAAGCAATTAATTTCATTCAAATTTTGAACGTTCTCAGTTCTGAATTAACACATGCATATCGTGTGGCGTGACCTACTTATGTTTTCGATAGGAGGTTTTATAGTTTCTATGAAAGCGAGTCATCGCCATTTGGAAGGTCTATCTATATCTGACTAGCTTCCAAATACAAAATTCGTTGCGAGATGTGGCTCATACACACTGATATCGGTAGCAGGAAATTAACATAAAATTTGTTTTTGATGTGGGGGCCGAGGGATGTTGTTTTTTGTTTGGGTGGATGTGTCATGGAATGTTACAATAAAATGCTGTGTTCCGACACCTAATTAGCAGGAAACTGTCTTTTTATATAGGCATATATGTTTGTAAGAATGGTGTCACTGTGTGTACACATACATAAACACAGGTGTATGAATAGGCACTATATAACGCAGGTCGTTGCAGTAATGTTGTGGTGAGAGCACTACTCTATAAACCTTCAGATCAGTTTTGAAATCCCAATGATACGTGTATTTGTGGGATGCCTCTCTGTCCATATGTCTTATGTGTGACCAGTGTTTTGGTTAAATAAAACACTTACTCACTTATTCTTATGACATAGGACTGTGTTATATGTCTCATCATTTATAAGGTCACTGTTCTGAAATCTGTCCCATGGTGAATCGTCCATATGGTGTAAAAATAACTTGTGGCTGTCTGTACCAATGCTGTCTCGACCACTGCTAACGCACGTACGCGCGCGACACACACACACACACACACACACACACACATATATATATATATATATAGACAAACGCGTGCGTGCATGCATACGTGTGTGTGTGTGTGTGTGTGTGCTCCGAGGTCACAGTGAATAATATAATTGTAGCCACAGCAGCCAATAACATGAGCAACGATGACGATACAAAGTTTGAGTCACGATCCATTTCAAGGTACCCGTCTGCCGTTGACCTGTTATGGTGCCAGTCAATGATATTATATGGACACACACACACACACACAAACACACACACACACACACACACACACACACACAGTTTTCATCTGCCGCTTTGATGTGCGATAGGTGCTCTATAAACAAAGGTACAAAGACAGTTGGCCAGTTAGACGATTCGGCCGCCGTATTCAATTATTAAAAATTATGATGAGTCAGGACATTGGATTCTATCCCTAATAATACACCATTGTCCTTCAAATTATAGCATAGAAAATTCTCTCTCTCTCTCTCTCTCGATCTAGAGCAGCGGTGACATTCCATCTTTCACCAGTGGCTTGACCATATTCTACTTCTTAAGTGATACGAGCAATGTTTTATCAACCCTACTCTTCTTCACTCGACCACTATTGTCCGCCAGATTATTCATGAAAACAATTCTGTCAACGTTTCACCGCATCGAACACGCCAGAGCTGAACCATCCACATATTTTGGCTTTGAATGGGTCTTTATTAAGCAAAGGAATCACCGTCTAACTCCCCCCCCCCACCACAGCACCCCTCCCCCATACAAAACAGAAGAAATAACTTTGAGCTGATGCGCTCAATCTGGGGTACTTACTACTGTGATCATTTACTGATATGTCGAATGAATCGAGTTATGTCCTTTCAGGGGAATCACTTATGCGGGGCATATCTTCGAAACGTCGAAGGCAGCGGAATAGCGCGGCCGCGGTATGACATCCGAGTGTCATACACAAAACCCGAGAAGTGATTTTTTCCGAGACATAGAAATGGCCAGATGTCAGAGAATACGTTCTGATAACGTTATTCTAAAGCTACACTAAATTTTATGAAAGATTAGACGACATTGATAAATTTCACTCGGGCCATATTTGGTCAGACCACCCATTGTGGCCTATTTTTAGCACAACAGTTAGTATGTGAATGACACATACGCATAACATGTAAAAGCAAATGCCCTCTTCTGGAGTATGGGTTCCGACTTCCTTGTGCGAGTGGGTGGTTCGTTCGTTCGTGCGCGCGCGCGCGCACACACACACACACACACATTCACTGATGGGCCATTTTATTTCTGTTTATTCTGTTCTATTTTCTTAACATCACTACAAATATGTAAATTTTTCTGTATTTACACAATAGCTATGTGCAATCCTAATCACTTCTGTGTATCATACATTTCACAATTTACATTCAAAACAGATAAACCTTTTGGACAACAAGCGCAGTCTCAACGTGAACATCTTTTTGCGACAATTTCACATGCCTCATTCAGAAATCATCAAGTGCCTCGCAAAAGGAGAAAGTGAAAAGATCGGAGCCGAAAAGCTCCGCGGTCTGCTGAAAATTCTCCCCAGTACTGATGAGGTATGGACAACTGCTTAACATTAAGTATTTGCTTGGATATAAGTTTTTGCTATTAATTTTATTCAATCAGTACATACATCGAGTTTACTCTTCCATCAGGTGGAAATGATAAAAGGCTTCACTGGAGATTCGTCAAAACTTGGCAGCGCTGAGAAGTTTCTTCTCGAGCTGATATCACTTCCAAAGTAAGTAATTAAGCAGGTCTTATTTGATGCTGCCACCTAACCCTGTATATCGCAGTTGATTATTTTTTGCACTAACCGGAAATAAGTTTCACTCTCTAAATTACTGTACTTACCAATAATCATAATTTTTAATTATAACTATCTTTATTTATATTTTCTTAATTACATAAACAGTTACAGTCTTAGGGTTGAATCAATGTTGATTAAGGAGGAGTTTAAGAACACAGTGGACTACATTAAGCCTGCAATTGATGCCATTATATTAGCTGCTGGAGGTTAGTTAAGTTGCACAATGTTCTAAAAACAAGCACAAACTACTTAAAATGACAAACTTGATAGCTTTACCACATGCTGCCACAGTACTGTTTATAATCCCAACTTGGTCCAGTTTTCAAATGTTTACATACTCACTCTATGGCATATGTTTATGACAAGTTAAATGATCCATTAGAGTATGAGTAATATTTATATGAGCAATACTCATAACGCTGAATCTAGTAGTTTCAGTTTTATACCTGTCACTGAACAATGTTTCATTAATCTGAAGCGGGACACTTCCATAAAAATAACCTCTGCACTTATATTTCAGACCTCAAAGACAGCAAAGCTTTACACGAGATCATATACATGGTGCTTATTGCTGGAAACTTTTTAAATGCGGTAAGAATGGTATTTTCATTTTCCACTAATTTGTATTTAGTTTTCATAGATAGTTTTACGTAAATCCCATACGTCACAGTTCAAAGACAACAACATTTATGCAATTCTTATGTGGTATTGATAATCAATATTCTGTATTCAATTTTTTCTTGCACATTCTACAGGGAGGTTACTCGGGCGATGCTGCTGGATTTAAACTTGGGTCATTATTAAAGTTGACTGAAATACGAGCCAATAAACCGCGCATGAACTTGATGCACTATGTTGCTATGGTAAGTCCCTAGAATTGGTGTGTTATGATTTAACAATATAAATTGGTAATGTTTGCCTTTTGCTATTAGCAGATAATCCATCTGTTAATTCTTGTTTCATTTAAAGACACCTACTCTCTCAACAAACTGGTAGATAATATTCTTCGTAAAAGCTCCGCTTTAAGAACTATTTATCTGGTTTTAAAATTGTCTGATTCTTGTCATGAAAAACTGATATTGATCATTTCAGTTGAGTTCTATAAAAAAAATTGGGAAAAGAAATTCCAGTATTTTGTGTATGGTGTCAGAATGACTGGCTTAGTTGGTATTACTGGATTGATTGTGCTAAATTCTGATATAATTTTACAAGTTAATGAGCATAATAATGTGAATATTTTAAATTTGATAGAATCAAAGTTATATTTACCACAGCTGTAAGATCTGCCTATCTTCATTTCACTTTTACTCGTACGGATACAATTATTTTACAACTAAAAACTTTCCAAGAAGTACAAGTGAAGCCACTCACTGTGCTATTGTGTTACCACTCTAATGCAGTTCATGAAATTATGAAGATGTAAAACCATTTTCAAACTTACCAGTCACAATTCTATGTATGACAACTATCAGCTGACTTTTTAAAATCCTTTTTTTACCTAAGAAACAATATTTTTCTCTCTTACTTCCAAAGAATGTCACAGTTTAATGAGCTGACAGAGTGGATATTACAGAAGAGATATGTCTTTTGTATAAAATAAATTACTCTGGGTCCAACTGTCAGTATTTCAATATTTGACATCTGTTATAATGGTAAAGCCTGGTTATATATGAGCTTTCTGCATCCATAAATTTCAAGTAAAGAATTGTAAGTGGTGGACAATGTTTTGTATTCCTTGCTAAAGCAGCATTTTTACAATCACATAGAAACCTCACCTCATGGCTGGTATTTCAGAACCAAAACTAATATCACTAGCATGTTAATGCTGTGTAACCAACTGGCAGCAAAATAAAACACACTTTACTCTCTTTAGATGACATATAACTAATAAGCATATAAAAAGAACTGAAGTGAGTTATCTTTTTAGCACTGTTTAAAATGGAGCTAAGATTCAGGGTGGAATATTTTTTCTTTTTATCTTAAAATTCTATGAAGAATTGTACCAGTTTTTGCTTGCAAGATGCTTCATTCATGTTGCAGTGCAATGATTTATCTTGTATATCATAAGTACACAGCTATGAACACTCTGACATTGCAGTGGTTAGAGTACAGCACTTCAAATATCCAGGTTGACTTTGTGGGATGTTGCCCTGAAGAGTCACCCCTCTGATATTAAATTTTAGCTGGTAATTGGTACTAAGGAAATTTACTCTTAATTTGACCTCATATTCCCCTTGGTTCAAAACTTTCTCATTCATTATTTATGAAGTCCTGTAAATAAGCACGAAAAAATAAATACTGACATGTTAGCATGATGCTTCTGTTCCGTTTAAGTTCAAAACAAGCCAACTTATTCTAGTTTAGTAATTTTGTCATGAGTATGTAGTCTGTGTTTTAGTTAGTGGGATATGTGTTAGAAATTCAGAAGTGTAACAAATGAACAGAATCCTCCTCTCACAAAACTAAAAGCGATTTAGCGGCTTTCACATGTTTGATGTGTCATTGTCATACAATGTAACTTTTGTTGCCTGCAGACATTTGGCACCAGGTGGCCAGTTTGAAGATAACGTCTCTTGTATATTTCATGATGAACTAGTGGCCAACAATTGGCTGGTTATCATTAACACCATTTTCTTTCTGTCTGATTTTGTTCTTGAACGGCATATATTGTGTTTCAAGGGGGAGAGGTGTGATTCGATGGTGGGATAACTGATGTATATATATATATTTGTTTGTGGAAAAACAGTTATTTAAAACCAAACACGATGAAGACTTTTTAATGATCAAATTATGCATTGCTTTTCCAATTACATCTGAAAGTAGAGTCATTGCTTCATTAAGGACAAATGAGAGAGAGATAATTAATTGAACATACGTGGCTTGAAACGTTATGATATTGTATATTTTCAGCAAGCAGAAAAGAAGAACCCAGATCTGTTACGCTTTACGGATGAATTCAAATATCTAAAGGAAGCTGCTCAGTAAGTTTCCAATAACGATTAGAGATCTAGATAATCGGTCGAATGATTGTGAAGCTCTCTACTATGATACCTCTGTAGTTAACAACACTCTAACATAAACACCACCGAATACTTTCCAGATACTCGGTAGATTCGCTGACGACAGACATAAAAGCACTTCGCGACAAAATCATCTCCATTTCGGAGCAGCTCAAGCAGACTGAATCAGACTTCCAGAAACACATGATAAGCTTTCTGCAGGTTAGTTGAAAATTGCTGCTTGAATTTTGAATTAAAAACACCCAGAATTGGAATAATTTTCACCAGACACGGATTTGTTGATGACTTTCCGGTACCTTTTCTTTATTATTAGGATGCTAAGTCACAGATGTCCGAAATGGATCAGGATCTTCAAGAGATGGAGGAGCTCCGATGTGATTTGGCTGGCTACTTTTGCGAGGACGAGAGTATGTTCAAGCTCGAAGAGTGCCTCAAAATATTTTCGACTTTCTGTGATAAGTTTCACAAAGCAGTTTTGGTTAGTATTCACGCCACTTTGGCTGATACACACCGCACCGCATACATCTTGTATAGCGCGCGCGCACGCACACACACACACACATACACAAACACACACACACACACACACACGTGGGGACATACACATACGTGGGGACATACACATACGTGGGGACACGCACGCACGAGCACACGCACGCACAAACACACACACACCACCACCACCACTATGACTACCACCACCACCCTTAACATAACAACACACCATATTACGTTTCGTATAAACATGACAGCACATCACAAAGACTTGTTTCTGAACATACAGTATAACATTATAAGTACACCGCACCGCACCGCATCACACCGCACCAAAACACAGTGTACACCATATACCACCCCACACAAAACTACATCATCCCACACCACAGCATACCACACCACACAGGACACAACCATACACACCACATTATACCAAACCATATACTCCACATCACAGTATACCACACCCTTGAACAGCACACCACATAAAACAAACTATCTTACCACAGCATATTTCTTCAGGCCGCAAACCTCATACCATATCACATCGCACATACACATAAAATGCTACCCCAAAACACCACATATCATGACAAACCCCACCATAACCTATGCATCACATAAACCAAAGCACATCACTTTGCCGATAAAACATAGCTTTGAGTTTCGTAGAAGTAACCGATCAGGCGACACTTTATCTAACCACATGTTGTATGTATTATGAAGGAGAATAAAGAACGCCAGCTACAGGAGGAGAAGGCTGAAGTGAGAAGGAAACAAAGGGAAGAGATGCTTCTGTCGAAGAAACGTCCTAAGTCAGGTACACGGTTATTTGTGTTTGTACGTGTGCGCCTGCACGTTTGTACTAATGTTATGTGTATGTATGTATGCATGTATGCACATGTGTGTATATGTGTGTGTGTGTGTGTGTGCGCGCGTGCGTGTGTGCGTGCGTGCTTTCCCTTATATGCATTTCCAAACCCAATCATACCTATATCAAATAAGTGAGAAAAAACGCAGAAACATTACAAGCGCAGGTTGACAGGGACCAGATATGTACGTTAAATTATATTAATGGATGGTGCAGTCCGTTCGAAGTATAAAAAACAAAGCAAAACAAACCAAAGAAAATGAAATTGAAGATGATCATTATTCAGTGTCTTCTCTTTATGTATTTCCAGCGGCCGAGTTAAAGACCCCAGAGAAGACAGAAGAACGGCCGCGCTCCACGCACTCAGACGGCTCGGTGGAGCAGCATTTCGTTGACGACCTCCTCGGAGACCAAGGAGGTAGACACGGCGGTGAGCTGGGAGACGGCGAGTTCATCCGGACAGGCTCGCTCCGTCTGAGCGGGCGCAAGTCGTCGGTGGCCAGCCGCCTGCGGGCGATCGAGGAGGCGAACAATCAGCGCGAGGAGCCCGAACGCCGAAGCCGAAAGCCATCGGACGAGGCAAACGCCGAACACCTGATCAGCTACCTGCTGCAGGCCGACGACAGGTCGTCGGATCGGCTCTTCGAGAAGAACGGCAGTCTACGCGGACGACGCCGTCGGCCGCCTAACAGCAAGGTGATCGACAGCTTCGACAGAGAGCGGGCTGTCTCACCCGTCACACCGGACGGCGTCAACATCTCGGGCCTCGGCAGACTGGAGTCTGACTCCGCTACGGCTAGCAGCTCGCCTTTGGCCTTCGTGGAACATTTTGGGAGGAGAGATATCCTGGGCTCATCATCAGCAGCATCATCACCATCAACATTATTATCTTCATCGTCAGCGTCAGTATCGACAGCGGTAGTTTCGGAAACATCGACAAGAGTGCAGCAGCCTCTTGAAGTTACGCCCAATAGTACCCAAGGCAGTGCTGATGATCGGGGCGATGATGGGCGTAGCAAAGAACGCGAACGACGTCGGCTGGAGCGCCACCGTCGCAGTTATGTCAGCCAGTCCGACTGGCAGAATGCGGCCAGGCAGAACGCCGAGAGCGTCGATGAGACGACCGGTGCCAAATCGCCAACCAGTCCCTCTAGAACCATACACACCGTTCTCGGGGAGCGACACACCAAGAGCGCCGCGCCTGATGAAAAGCCTACAGAAGAACAGTCGAAGGAATGTCAAGCCACCGACAAAGGTCCCTCGGACGCCGCCAGTTTAGTGAGTGTGGTGCGTAGGGGCAGAGACAGGAACGCCACTGGGTCTCAGTCTTCGCTGTACACGCCAAGATCGTCGACGACGGTTGAAAACCGCCGATGGAGTACCCTGGACAACAAGACCGATATTAACGATGTCATCCGTGACGTGGAAAAAACTGGCCGCGAAATCGAGCAAATCGGCAAGAACGACCCGGAATGGCCACTGAACAGCAGGCGGGCAATGAAACGACAGCGACTGCTCGAATCCAAATCCACCTGTAGATCCGACGAGAAACAGCAAGCGCTCCAGATTAAGACCGTTAAACAGACCACCGATTCCGGCTTCGAGAGTTCGGGCAGTGTTTCGGAGAGCAGCAACGTTTCGCCAGACTCTCCGAATAAGAGCGTCGCTTCGCCGATTTCTGAGCGGTTGACGGCCCCACTTAGATTACGGCTAGATTCTAGCAGAAATAGCACGCTCACGGAGCGAGCTCTCGATGAACATTGCAGTGGTCGATGGAAGGACGAGAAGGACGACACCAGGTCGACGGAGCCGGAGGAACCGGATACGAACACGTCGCACTTGGGCGTCAGTTTCAGAGACCGAATGAAAAGCCGCTATAACAGACCGTACAGTACGTACGACAACGTGCCGAGTATCCGATCAAACGTAAACAAATCGACCGTGTCACACAGCTCTAGCGACATCAGCGCCGATGTGGTCGTGACGCGGCGCAATTCTTCATCAACCGACCTAAAATCAGACGGCGACACCAAGCGGTGGGGTTGCGTATTCGACGACGAGAAGGAAACGCCCGCAGCTGGGTGCGGTTCTTTGAAGCGATCCAATACATTGCCGAGGAGATGGCGTTTCAACAACGACGATAAAAAGGAACGCATTCAGCCTTCTGTGATAGAAGAGGAGGATAAGGCCGAGGTCGAATCGACATCCCAAACAGTACAAATTAAACAAGAGTCGTCATCGTCTGAAAACGTCGCTGATGACGAGAAGATGTACTTCGCCACGAAGCGGGACACCAACACAGCGCCGTCGTTTAGTCTGCTCAACCACGCCAACAAGAGCGCCTGTAAGACGACCACCGGGTCCTTTGTAACATCGGGTTGGAGAAACCGGCACGAAATTCAGGAACTGGACTCCAAGGTACAGGAGTTTCAATCCCGCACCGCAACAGATAAGGCGGCATCGGCGCGCAAGGCGAAATTCGAGCAGCTATCCAAGTTCTACCAAGAAGAGGACAACGACATCTTCGGTGGCTGGAACACGAATTCGGGGAGTGCCAAGACAGCTGAAAGTGCCGGTTCTACGCTGCATTCGGCCGTTGCCGAGCGAGCAATTAATACTGACAGTGGTCACTTTTCCTCATCATCAAGACCGGATTCGCTCAATCTAGACGGAAATGCGCAATCTCCACGAAGTGCAGATGAAACAATCACTTGCAAGTCTGACAATGAATCAGTAGTTAGTGGCCGTGACGAAGGCTTCGAATCAGAGAGCATTTCCGACCCATCGGTCTCCCAGCGAACCTCCATGAGCAGTACGCTGGAATCGGAGTTGAACGGAACATCTACGCAGATTAGAGACGACGCCGACAAACAAGCAACGGAGGATGAACAAGAGGATACGGAATCCAGTTCGTCCAAGCTGTTTGCTCGCAGTATAGACAGTCTCGTTCACAAAGCGGAGCTGACCATTGCGGAATCCATCGACTTTGACGATGCTTCGCCGCCGGAAAACAAGGAAAAGACCACCACGAAGGAAGAACACCAGGTCAAGCAGTCGGTTTCGAAACCAGAGAAAGCCTCCCTCGCTAAATCGATCGCAAAATCAACCAAACCCGTACCCCCGAAGCTACACACGACGGCACGATTCACCAACAGAGTATCCAGCGTGTCGTCATCAGCACATACCAGTCCCATTAAGCAGCCCACTACCGGGAGGTCGACAACGACGACCAAAGTCAAGTCTGGTAACTCTCCCAGTGTTTCTGGGTCGACTACACCTACCAAAGTGAAATCGACCAGTGGAAACAAGTCCACTGCGGCAGCCGTAACTGCTCGTCTAACGAGGCCCAGAAGACCATCGACTCTTCTGAAAAGAGAAGGTTCAAACAGTAGCTTGAACAGCGAAATGTCTACCTCCAGTGCGTCTGGGACATCGCGACGACCGTCGAGGCCGTCTAGGCCAAGTACCGCCGCTACCGGCTCGTCTACGTCGGTCAAGGTTACCACGCATCGGCTGGGCGGTGTCGCTAACAACCAACAAATGAAGTCGATCCCATCGCCTGCTAATCCTTTTGTTCGTGGTGCTGGAGTACGGGCGACGATGCCCGCATCGGTCTTACGAGCAAACAAGAAGGCTGCCGCTGCCGCCTCCGCCGCTCAACGCGACGACAAGGAAGCTCCGGTACCACCAAGACGCACATCATCGATACGCGCGACGGAACGGCTCACCAAACCAACCATAGCGTCGTCGTTCAACGGCGCTAAATCGGTGGGCATCAAATCACCCCAGTCACCGGCGAGTCGACCTAAACATTCCGACTCATCAAAAAACGTGAACAGAACGTCAACGAGGACTAGGCCATCTTTGACGAACAGCGCTGCATTACCATCCAGTGGCGAAAACAAAACGACGACGATCCACACGACCGGCAAGCCATCGGCCATGGCTTCTACGTTGTCGTCGCGTTCGAAGAAATCGGAATCGATGAGCAAACAGTCGCCGACCGGCCTACATGTACACACCACTTCCAGTTCAGAAGCTAAAAGCAAGTCTCCGTCTTTCATCCGGAAGATTATGGACAAGTCAAAGGAGCGAAAGTCGCCAATGAACAAGAAAAATACAGTTATGTCTTCGCGTAACCAGACGACAGGTCGAGTAACAATACTCTCGCCGCCTTTACAGAGTTCTCGGTGCTGAAATACTGTAAAATAACTCCCGTGTTGAATCAATAGTACCACGGAGAACATGGGTATAGATACAAAGGCACCCAAACTCGCCAATCTTCACGATGAGAATATGAAGAAATGGAACGAGTGCCGGCTTTCTAGAAAGGGCTGTCCGTTTTCTATGTTGTTCCTCAACACACGGGACTTATAGGCGGATCAGGTGGCCGTTACAACGGCTCAAAGACCCTATGTCCAGCAAGGGGATATCTGAGACACGCGGGTGGAACCCGAAGATGAGGCTCCGCGTGATGGGAACGGGCCGACTGATTATACTAATTGGACGTCGTCTGTTAGAATGGATAGTTTTCTCCGCATCGTAACTGGATATCTGTCCAGTGATTAAGGCATACAGTGATCCGGATTTGTCATGTCCGGTTTCTGGCCGAATCTAATTTATCTTGCATAATTGACCAGCGGGCACAGCATAATAAATACTCAGTTCTGGCATTCTCTGTACACAAGTACTATATCGCTGTATTAATACGCCTTATAAACTGAACCCATGAAATCTATTGCTTAATCGCACTTATTTAAAAACACCCATGCACGCAAACGTTTGCCCGCGGGAGAATTCTCACTAGGTGGGTAACAGAATAATATATTTGTTAACGAGTGTCATCGTTTTGGAGAGATGTACTTAGCACTTCGGACGAATCGAGGTGGACTTAATCGTTGACCGTTTTGTAGTACTATTGTATATAATTAGCATATTTATAAACAAACATCTGTACACAAGCATCCAACCGTTTGATGTTACTGCCATGAGAGTCGGCAGTTTGCATAAACAGTTTGGCTGTAAATATAGATAAGTGTATATGTATTTCGTAATACAGGTGGCTGCATTGTGTCACTCGCTCTTCGCTTGTCGATTTTCACCGGTGATAGTATAACGTCAACAGTTCCAAAGCCTTTGTACAATATCTATGTCCATTTGATTGTGATCCACTTGGCTTCATATGAAACCCGATGCGCACCTCGTAGTCTGCGGCCAAATATATCCAGTTTTGTTTACTGAACCTGAGCCGCGATACAAAATGGACAAAGTACCAAACGGTGAATAACTGCTGTTTAATCGTAGTCTTCATAACATGTGGCGCTATGCCAGACCAATTTTTTTATACATTTGCAAAACGAAATTATTACTAATGAATGCATTTTTCGCGTATCGAGAGAAACTTTTGTATCACACACACACACACACACACACAGAGAGAGAGAGAGAGAGAGAGCTTTCGACAACAGCCACTACGCCTAAGTCGCTAAAACGAACTTGTTTGTTATTGTATGCTCTTTAACCATGTCATAATAATGGTAGACTCCTAAATAGATTTGTCGCATTAAGCCGATCTGATCATGGAGATCGGATGAGAAGTGCGGAGAACGTATCGTTTCGCTGTGCAGAAATGATTCATTGGCGCTATTTAAAAAAAATCTTTTTTTCTCGTTATAAACCTGCATATAGTCTACTTCAGTAACATTTTAGGTCAGTCCTGCCCGACCCCATGAGCCATCGTTCGATGACTCGTGCAGACTATCATCTAAATAGATATTATTAGACGGCCTAATGACCTCTATTCGCGAACTAACGTGGCAACCCATGTGATAAAGAATTTAGTTGAGAAAACCGGACTGGACAGTTACCATATAGTGCGATCGAAGTTCAATTTCAGGGGCTCTAGCCAGCCTGTTCAGAAATCAAAGAGTGCATAATAGTGTTATAAGCTCGTTGGTTAAATGATGCACAGACAGCTATCGCTTCCATAAAAGATGCCATAAGCGTATGTGACTCCATTTTAGCTGACCAGTTGTTTCTAATATAAAAACACCAGCCCAGACAACGCGATACCTGTTTTGACCTCAATAAGCCATTCGTGTATATGGCTGTCCAACTAGAAGGGTGCTATCCACTGTAATCATATATTAATTGTTTCATAATGCTGATAATGTTTTCAGTTACGTGTCATCTTATACTTTAATATATATTTACTTTAATAAACGAATATTTTCAATATACAGATTGATCGTTTTATAACAAAATTGGTAAAGAGTGAGAATGAATCATTGGGTGAGTGAGTGTTCACCTCTTATAGCATGCATAATAATAACATGGGACAATTCTTAACCCATAATTCACAGGTATAATGGATTTACTACAGGAACAGCATTATAGGCTTTCTGATTAAGGGTTCAGGTGTCGGTCTCTTCTATACATTTGGGTTAATGCTCTGAAGTGACAAAACCTCAGTGATATCTAGTTATTCGAAATTCCAGTTAAGGCAATTCTTTGGTGGGCAATACTTTTGTCAACTAATTCTAACAAGAATGACTTTTCTTATAATCATTAGTTAATATATCACTTAAATGTTGCAATTTATTCATAATTATTTTTGTGGGTAGAAACGTATTAATATCTTGTGTATAACACTTTCATCTAGCTGTCAAATTTCTGATTAGTTACAGAGGAAAATATTCACACGTGCTTAATGTTGGAACACAAAAATTAGAGACGCACAAACAAACAAAACACACACATGTCAATGACTTCAGATCAGTACGCAACTCTACCCAAACGTATTATGGCAGACATGTACTATATATATAATAATATAATAATCTTTTTATTTGAGTACCTGATTTTAAAAAGTTTACTGAAATATTAAGGAATCAGATTAATGCAGGGTGGGATCTTATTACCCGAGTATAGCTTTCGGCAGTTCAGCCGCCATTTTGCCATACCATTAGGCATTACTTTATTCTAACTAGTAACTTGTTTGAGTGGGCGACAATAACCTGAACTTTGGTTCATCGCTTACACAAAGGTTACTATTTTCGACTCACCAGCGGTCAGAACAAAAAATAAATAAAAAACCCAAAGCATTAACATATAGTCGACATCTTACCTCAATAACTTAAACTCGATATCTTTGCCTTTGGGGTTGTGAGCATTACAGACCACGGCACGAGTAGACGAGCAGACGACCACTGACTTAGTACGCGTTATGATTTGACACTCGTGGTGCACTTCGGTTATAGTTTTACAAGAAAATGTGAATAGGTGAATGGGAGTTGCTTCCTGATCCATATTAGTTTAACTCATTGTTATTTATATACATTCTGCACAAATCGTTCATAGCATTTTATCGGGAAATTATCGAACTGGAATATCCGGGCATTTTCCATATGTCAAGGTCATCGCTGCTCAGCAAACCATTGTGTGTGTGTATGTGCGTGATTCACTGGTAAATTATTCAACCACGTAAATTGAGTACATAAAATATTGAAAAAGTTGTAATGGTGCGCAAAAGTAATGTCGCGAAAATGGAAAACTTTAATTTGATATTCTCGCTCCTACTGACTAAATGGGAGTGACGAATATGTAAGTAGGTGAGACGCTACCACGCTAATACATCAGAAAGCATGTCCAAGTTATATATATATATATATATATATATATCCGGGATATGCAGAAGCTTTTGTCGAATGTTTGCGTGATATTTGGACGTAAACAAAACGATGTTCTTAGACCTATTTCTCAAATAACTTTATGTTCGTCTAGCCTTGGCACTGTGTCTAATATTCTCGAATAAAATTTTATTTGTAATTGAGTGGTATACGGAGAATATGCAAATGTGTGCCCATGGACCACGAATTGTATGTTTTAAAAAGTGAAGAAGTGACGTAGCCAGAAAACTTTAAATTTATTGCTCTTTGATTAAAAAAAGTGTTTAGATAAATTACCAAACAAGAAGTACGGGAAACGATGTGATCTGACTAACGTTTTTGTAAAGGTATTGGCTATAAACAGTTGACAAAATGAAAGAACTTGGAGCAAAATCTCAAAATATAGCTAATATTGCTCTCTCTCTCTCTCTCTCTCTCTATATATATATATATATATATATATATATGTGTGTGTGTGTGTGTGTGTGTGTACACGGGCGTGTGTACAAACTATTTTACACTATATCAGACACACACAAAACGCGTTTAACAAATCCAAACTGATTTTGTTGAAGTCTGATGTTGACACAGATTCATAGGGGCAACGAAATCAAATTAACAATGGAGTAGGTATGCAACGTTATGAAAATAAAATAAAAAATAACAGAACGTTTGTAGTCATTTCTGCTCGCGGCGACATTAGAAAGTCTCACAAGAAAGTGTACAGTTTGGTATTTTGACGATTATTAACTAAGATATTTTAATAAATCCCCCCCACACACACACACCTAAAACGACTGAACTCCTTTTATCAGTTTGACGAGTGGCTTGTTCAGTGTACTTCAGCGTTTCTGTTTGATGCCTCAATTTCTTTCCTTTCACTGTCGAGTTCGTGTTAAGGCGATTGTGTGCGTCGTGTTTGAATTTTTGGAACGATTTACACTTGGAGTGTATAGCGCCTTAAAAGCTTTAATTGTCACATGTTTCCAACAACACACCTTTCTGCGTTTGTCATGAAACATCATCGGGCGGCTTAAACTGACTGGATGTATACAATGACCATTTTCTGATGTCCTTCTTCAAAACAGACCGCTCGCTGCAGGCATATATTTATATAGTAAAAAAATGCCGGTTTTGCGGGGGGTTGGAGTTTGTTAAAGAACGTGCTACAAAATTCGTAAAACTAGTTTTAAATTTCGAGATAGATAGATGACGTCAGTCAATAATGTGTCATTAATAGACCGATCCAGGCGAAATGCGTTGCATCGGTTACCAACTGCAGTCTCAGGTTAGAAACAGCTATGACGTCCACTGTTAATAGGGGATGGGAACTTTTCACTAACGGTAAATAATGGAAATCTTTCAGCAAATTATTTCATATTACACAGAGACTGAGACTAGTATTTTAGCTGAAAGATAGTGTCTTTCCACAGGATTTAACACATTTATCGGCCACTACAGGCGTAAATCGCCATGCAACACAGTGATTCTTACTCTTCTAACCCGAGACTAGGGCGCCTCAGTGATCTAGCGATAGCGTGTTGGATCACAGATCGCTACCACTCGTGTTCGAATCTCGGCGTTGGCATATCTGAAAGTTGTTTCATTTTTACTTCGCTTCATTACCTTTGGATGTCGCTCGGCCCATTTAGCCTACTTTGTGCACAAAAATGGCCGTAAAACACCAATCATCTAACCCGAGACTGTAGTGTGAAATTCAACCGCATGGTGGCGCCAGGGGTAATTGAATCGGTCTATTAGTACTTCTAATCTGCTGGTAACAAATAATTATACGAAAGTATTTTAGATATTTCAACGAGTATCTTTCACAATATGATGTTTCTAATTTTTGAAAGTATGACTGTCTTGTCTATATCGTTTTTAAAAACTAAAATAGTCTTCTTCATCTTATTATTATAGTATTGGAAAGGCCCAGGGCGTGACAAGTTTGCTAGATGAGTCAAATAAGCTAATATATATATATATATATATATATATATATACCTCATGTAGCCGCCGTTATGCACTATATAAAGTTAACATTGTAAAACAGTATCATAGCCACGTCGTCAAAACTGAGTCACAACATGAAATAAGGTTCAGTAAAAATATATAAAAATTAATTAGACGCTCTGGTTTATTGCAGGATGTGCTTGAATCACGATCTGGCAGTAAAACCCATGTGTCAGTTATATGGTAATAATAATACATATATATATATATATATATATATATATATATATTGGCTAATTTTCACCAATAATTTTATGTTTCAATTACTTTTTCATAATTTATCAAAACATAGAACTGCAAAGTTTTGGTATGTTGATGGAAAATTTCGTCTGGTTCGAGCGCCTTTCACCCAATTATTTTCGATTCACACTTTTGTTAGATCGGGAGAAAATATGAAGCAGGTCCCTCTTGTGTTCGTTGTGATGTTTTGGAAGGCAAAGCTAGGCAGATTATGGTACTGTCTTCAGGACAGTGCTGGACCAACTGTACCCCCTGTAGAGAGTATCACCAAAAGCCATATAGAATACGATCTTTGGTATCATGGCAGATTTTGAAGTCGCAACTTTGAATATATGTTGCTAATTTTTCTTTTTGCTTTTTCTTTTAAATCATTGTGTTTATTCTTATCTGACTAGTCTATGCAATCTTTAGCTGTTCTTCAGTTGTGTGTTCTTGTCCCATTTCTGTCAATTGATAGTTACATATCTATTAATTATCGCTGCTACGACTTTTAGTTGGTGACGAAACGACCTTTTCTTTTGGCGACGAACTAGTAGCGGCGACAAAACGACTCGCAACCAATTCAAGTACATAACAACTCGAAATCAGAACATTGGCTTCAAAGGAAAGTGCCACATCTTCATGATAAAACGTCATTTCTATTACTAAGTCGTCCTTTGGAAATATCCGTAGTTTATTTTGTTTCGTCTCGGTGCTGGTTACACCCAAAATATAAGCACGAGCCAGATTCGAACCCGCAGCCTCGATGGTTGCAGCGTAATGCTCAAACCTCTGCGCCAACGGAAAGCCCCCGTATAGAGATTAGCATAAACCTTTTTTTTTTAAATTATCCGTAAGGAGATTAGCGATTGTAACAATTGTAGTTCTCATCTTAATTTTTCACTCAGCGAAAGATTAAGATTTGTTGCTCGGAATCGGTCAACTAAAAGAACAACACGTGACCTTTTTAATGGCACTCAATAAAAGAATCTGGCCCAATTCTGACCTCGCGAAATTCACTTCCATTCGTATCTGGAACCATTTCTGTTGAGAGTTCCATTCTCGTCATGTTATAAAAAATAGCCATCTTATCAAAAATGGGAAAGTTTCAGCCCATAGAAATGTATAACGGTCTTAACGGCTTTGAAGAAGCGTGCCACACTACAGGAGTCGAGTGTATCATATCCAAAGCAGTATCACTAAAAAGACAGGAATACTTTAGAATTATAAATCATCTAATTTTCCATTGAAAATATATACAAACACACACACATATATATATATATATATATATATATGGATAATCAACTAACAGCTCGTCTCTGCAAAAGTAGATTAAGGGCTAGCAATTTCAAGTTACATATTTAAATAGGCGACTTGTCTGGGTGTACTTAAATGTTTCTTAAAGGCAAATAATAGACGAAATGCTGCAGAACATATTTGTGCGTTTTCTTATCATACTCTACTATTCGACTGTGGGTGGCCAACGATATATGGTGTGCAAATAAAACGAGCACGTTTATAAAGGTCGGGAAAACAGTACACAAAACATCACCAGAAAACAATACTGTACGGAGTGTTTAGAAGTTCTTTTCTTCACCACTGTTTGATGTTTTACGGCCTCCAAATGTAATCAGGCGAAGTGAAAAATGAAACACCCTTCAGGCATGCCCATGCCGAGATCTGTGGCCAATCGCGCTACCAGTTAGACCATGGAGGCGCTCAATGAACAAATGTTACGTAGGAGTCTATCATCATAAAGATACTAATAAAATAATCAAGGAGCACTAGTGATATGTCACAATACACTGTGGTTTTAAGCACACTTCAAATATAAAAAACCCCAAACTTCAGTGGAATTTCTCAATCGTTGTTTATACAAACCAAATACCTGACTCAATGCTTTATATCCGAAACAGCGTTATTTTGAGCTGCATTACAGCGGAGCTGTACTATATCCTTTTACATCGATTCAAAATCTACAAAACATGCATAACACATTTTATGAAATTAGCCTTTATTTTTCAATGTTGTTATGTGGCGATATAATAACAATAGCATCTCATATTTACATTATCGTACAACAAAATTTACAATGCTGTTTAATCAAAACGAACAATCGCATTCCACGATGACAACACTTCCTCGTATGACATCATAAACATATGGAATGAATATAAAGAACAATTCTGTGTGTGTAGCTACAAACTGATAACAACGAGCAACGAACGTATCTGTTTATCATACGGGTCTACTTCAAGATTGAATAACTAGACTATTATAACTGTCTTTGTACTCGAGTCAATACGAGAGAGTGTATGCGTGTATATAAAAAATGTGTTTTCTGCACCAGATAACAGACAAAAAGGTCCAGGACAATCTCCCAATATAATGATATGAATGGATGAAACATCCTTCAGATATAGTAAGGCCAGGATGTGAACCACGATTCTTAAGTCTGTGGCCTACAAAGACGAATGAAGATCCATGTATCTATCTGTGTATATGTGTGCCTGTGTGTGTGCCTGCACATGTGCACTTGTCTTGAATAAAATAAATGCTTCACAGAGGTTCTAAATCACCTAATCACCTGTGTCAGAAAACTACACTGCTGAACGAGTATTGCATACACGATTACCACTTACACGATCACGTGGTAAAATTTAATAATGAATTGATTTGGAGATACCCAGTCCACTGAAGTATGAGAAGAACCAAAAAACAACTTAATATCAATTTCACCTGCCAGACATTTGGTACTAAATAGCACTGTCAAACTTCGATAGGTCTTGATTAACTGGATTGCAGATGTCCAACAATCCCCCCCAAATAAAAAAAAACCAACAAATCTAAATGTCATGATTACATGGACTTTATATCAACCAACTTGTAAATCATATCGGCTAACGTAACAATCTGATTTGTTAAGAATAAGAGTTGGTTGGGTTGGCAAAAGTCACATTTAAGGACAAAGGACCTATTCAAATCTGTAAACAATGTGGAGAAGCCTCTTCACCTTAAAACTAATTAATTCCAAAAACGGCGTCGCTATCTCTCTACCACGGTACATAATATCACAGAAGCTGAGACAAGAAGACATACAGAGATAAAACAATGTGGGGCAAAAACAGTACGTCATGGAGAAATATTAACGTATATAAGGCCGCAAGGTTAACACACACACGCACACATGCACGTGCACACAAGTAATTATGAGATTGGTGTGCATGTAAAACATCAGACAGAAAGACAAGAGACATTGAAACACTTTCAGGCAAACAGATATTCAATTATAATGGTACAACAAATTACACATGTTATAAATGATAAAAGAACATTAGATTCTAGAATGGAGCATCATTCTAATGTTCTGTAGACTTATGAAACATGATATAAAGAGTTTATTTGACATTCCTGAGCACCCACTAACAGATATACAATACGAAGCAATGGCCATAAAATGGCTCTGGTACTGGCTGAGTCTAGGAGAACAAACAAGAATCGAACTCGCTGTTAAAATACTTTGCTATACAAATAAAACCCTGTCGGTGATAGTTCAAACCAGTACATATTACAACCATCTGGTATTGTATTATGTCACCCCATATTTTCCAAAGCAGGAAAGTTTCTCTTGACAAAAGTTTCATAAAATTAACTATAGCAATTAAGTTTTTATAAACATGGCCTCAAATCAATAGATAAATGCAAATATGCAAATTACAACAGTGTGTTATGAAAACAATTGTTATCATATTTTCCAATAGGAGGTACTTGTTTTCTTTAATAAGATATCCTTACACACTTAAGCTTTCAACCATGTTAAGACAAACTCAGTACAGGAATCACAAATCAATAAAAAAAGAATTGCATTGTCACCTTCACACACACACATACACACACACACAATTTGTGATCAATAAATCCATAATATGATTAACTATCAAAGGATAAAAGTTTTATCACACATTTCAGTAACTGTGCATTACATTATTTTGGTCAACTTCATGATACAATTACTCATTACTTCTAGGACCACAAATGCGAGATGTGTATTTAACAAGGGCTTATTCAAGTGTTACTGCAAGTTATGGACCATTAAAAAAATATGAAACAAAAGTGAAATATCAAATGCAATACTGATGGATAGTTATTTTGTCGTATCAAAGCTGTTTTATCACTTAGCAAAAAGGGATACCAGGAAACCAGAAGTTTGATTTCGCAAGAATTTCTTTCCTGAGATAGTCAGCATTTCAGACATATTCCACATGGCAGATATTTACTGCCTTGGTTTTAAACACACACATACATACGCATTATCAGCACAAAAGCTAACAGAGGAATACAAGTTAAAGCCGAACTGGAGGATAGGCTGGTTACAACTCCTTAAGTCTTTCAATGAGTTTTTCGGCCTCACTTAGCTCCACCTTGCCATTAGCCACTTTTTCATCATTGTGGTTGCTGTCTCCTGTGTGCTGTCTTCGATGTCGATGTTGTCTTCGTGCTGAGGATGGGGCAACATTTTTGACGTCATCCTCAAAATTTATCTCTCGAACCACATCCTGGACTTTGTGTTGGTGTCTGCAGGATGTTCTGTCGTGACCTTGATCTTGCTAACTGAGCCCGTCTTTCAGCTAAAAAAGCAGGATGAAAAAATCAATTCACCGAACAAGTAGTTGATTTCTTTTTATTAACAATCATCGTGCAGAACTTTAACATGAGTCATAATAAATAAAAACTCAGTGGAAAGGAATTATGGCATTGGATCATATTGGTCATAACGTGAATCATAACAATATGAAGAATGTTTACTATCAAGATTTTGGTTAATAAACACCTTTTTGTTTTTTAATAATGCAAAACAAAACACATGGTACTTAAAATTATTTGTATTGCAAGGAAACAGTGAAATGATGCTGAAAAATAGAAATACATCACAGTTCAATATGAAGAGAAAACTACTGGGATGTTCATACATTTTCAGAGTGTACGTAAGGATTTTATGAAAATCATTGTTAGTGAATTGTAGTCTATAGGTCTTGAGGTGGGAGATGGCCACCAGACAGCTGGAAAATTTAATGAAACATGATAGGAATGATTGAATGTCATGAGTACAAGAACTGTGCAGAAATGGTTTAACAATTCTTGAACATATAAACCAGTTTATCTGATAAATATTGTTTAGAAGTCATCAGATTCACAACAATAATGGCTAATCTTAAAGTTAAACAGACTGAGTGAAACCTTTCACAGGATTAGATTAAGGATTAAGATAACTATATTTAATTTTGTTCTCTTTTTTATTTTGCCTTGGTACTGGTCACACCTGTGACATATGGCCATTCCGAGATTGAATCATGATAGATGATGAAAATAAATACTCAACAATGGCAGACAAAGGTTAAATAATCAAGATTGATAGTAAGGAAGGGGTGGAATACATCTAAAAAAAGATCCTTGTTTTGGCCTGGTATGATAAATTGGGTGTCATTCATTTTGGGCTGCTGAGATAATAACTTCTGACATATACTGGCTACAATCCAGCAAGCTGAATGCAGAATTAATCAAAGAAAGCCCAACACACAAAAAGCACTTGTTCCACCAAACGATAGTGATGTTGCAACAAATTTATTTCTGACTTCAACTGAATGTGATACTTCATCTAAATTACCCTTCCGATTTTCCCCTCAAACGATTAGTCAGACTACTAGAAAATAGAATATGCTAAAAATCTATGGGCAACCTCCCCCTCCCTCCACACACACACATTGCTGCCAATATCTCTTAAAACGGATCAAAATAAAAACTTATTAGTAAGGTGAACATAAAATTACATCACTGATTACAAAGCTAAGTTTCTTCTCTTATCCTACTTTAAAAACATCTCTCAAATTTACACAGACTGATGGACTGTCTTGAAACTTTGATAAACTAGAAAAAGCACATTAAAAACACCATTAATTAAAAATATGATATTCATATTAATAGATGACAAACAGTTCTATGTGAAGTAGTTGTATTCTCAAACTGATGTTTTGTTGCCACAACATTATCTGTTATAAATGAAAAACTCCAGATATACAAAATACGACACAAATATAGTTGTAAACACAATTTCATGATCATTGTCACAAAAAGATTTTCAGGTCAGCTGTTCTGTCCAAGTAGATTTCAAGGAACTACTTCCTAAATAAATTTTTCAATTGATACAATAGGCTTTAGATGCCCAACATTTTGCTAGGCTGGAAAAATCATTGGCATGACTAGATATCTGTATGAACCATGACTGGACGTCAGGGCTGATGTTAAAACTTGTATATAAAAATAAAGTGGTGAGTATGATTGTCACAGTTTATTGCTATTATTATCATGCTTCTACTATCTTAAGATATAACATTTCTGCATTACCCTGGAGAAAGAACCAACCGAAAGAAAGCTCATCTCGTAGCCAAATCTAGTTACATACATGTGGTAACACTGTGATCTGAGAAACATCTACAATGTAAACCCATAACATGCTGCCATCAATTTTACGGATGGCCAGTTTACCAATGACAACTAAGATATATAATTATAACAATTTAGCCATTTCCCATGATATTGATTGAATAATTATAATAACAAATACAATTCAACATAGATTAATGGAAACCAAGGGCTGAACATAAAACGAAGTTAAAAAATATCTCATTTATATTAGCTAAATATGGACAAAGCTCTTTACAATACGAAGTTTATTGGGGATGAAACCTAAATATTTTTGCCTAAAATCAGTCGTGAAAGTGGAAAATTACCAATAAAAATTAAATGTTTAAACGATGCCGAAAAACATGATCATGTAATGTTACTAGTTAATGAAATTTTTCTTTTAATATAATTTTGTCTAATTACACATGATAAAAATGGTGGTATCATATTGAAATTATGTGTGTAAATTGACAGAAATACATAAATCCCAAAATCTTCACCTTCAATTAGGATAGATATTATGTTGTTGTTTAGGTACCAGCATATGAATCATTGATTTACTATGGAATTTCTTTTTCTAACCTATAATTGTTTTCACTCTCAAAATGCCATTAATAGGTAAATATATTTCAAAGTGGCAGCTTTTGAGCAGACATATTTTCAAGATAACAATTTATCTTGAAAATATTTTGTACTCATCCTGGATGGAACAATGTTACAGAGATAAATAGGTCAAACACGTATGTTAAACACGGTTAACTTGAGCACACTTCAGGATCACAATATAGTAGATTTATGCTAACACAGTATGGTGATATTATGATCTAGGAATGACATAATCAACCATAATGTCATAAAGTCTTAAAGGCAATCTACTTCTATCTTTGTGTATGTACAAAGATAAGCTAACTAGAACACAGTAAAAGTCTTTCTCTCCCCAATTCCACCCTTGCCCCTATCTCTGTGAGTGTGTGTGTGTGCGTTCACACACACATACACACACTCACACACATACTAACAGAGAGAAGGGGGAGGGCATGGTTCCCACAGCCAAGGAAATATTATTTTCCAGGACAAAATTACCATTTTCCAGGACTAAGTATACAACATTTAAAGGTAATAAATCAAGATATGTACAACAAAAAAAAACAATATTTATTCAAAGTTGTTATGGTACAGCCTCATCCTCCTCAACCCTTCTAGCTGTCTGATCCACCCAGTTTTATTTAAATTTTAACTAACATGGGATATCAGGACCATGTACCAGTACTCTTTTTCTTCTACGATGAAAGTTTTCTATTCATTCATGGGCTTTTATGTTCTAAGTGGATTTTTCACAGGCAATAAGTTTTCCAGGACATTTCCCGATTTTGTCACATTCAATGAGATTTCCAGGACGTGGAAAACTAATTTGTTATTTACCCGGTTTTCCAGGTCACGTGAAAACCCGGGGAGGGAAAACCGATAGAAAGTGAAACCCTTTATTAGACATCATCTACAGTCCCATTATTATCAGGGTAATAACAACACTGACAACAGTTCTGTTATTTAGATTTTATAGTACAGAAGGCAGCATTCCTCTTGTTGTAAATGATGTAGTGTGGCCACGAAGCTGTGTTAATTCAATAATGGTATAAAATTCTTCTATACAATTTAGTCTATTAAGACACATATATTGCATACCTATGCTAATCCATACCTTTAATAGTGATACTATAAATTATCTGGTACGGATTACATGTCTCATTGTGTCAAAAACAGAAAATAAAACTCTTCTGATGATTTGCCTAGCCATACAGCATCATCACTACATTCTTGACTATTCCAAGCTTAAACAACAGCAAAATGAACACCAGAAGCCAACTAGTAGGGGAAAGAGAAAGAATACGGGTTGGAAGGGAAGCTGGAAAGGCAAGTAATAACACAACCCTGGTATAGGATGTCACAACTTCAAAGCAATATGATCATAGATGCACTTGCAATTTGGTGAATCACGGAATGTCATCAAGATCAGCAATACCTAAACCAAACATCATAGTACCAACAAAACAACAATCAAAAGGTTCAAATATGGGAGTAAAAGATTAATATTATAAGGCCAAGAAAGAAGTAAACAGCTGATCTGTAAGGTAGAGAAAGGATTCTTACAGAGAGATGTCCCCTTTGTCACCCAGTAAAAATATCTACTGGTGTAGAATCCAAATGCCACAATTATCTAACATGTATACACTCAAAGAATGGGCACTTTGTGCTTGTGTCTTGGTGCCTTTTTTCTGTCTCCCTACACCACATCAATAGATCTGTACAGGGACCTGATGGTGTTTATCAGGATAAACCTACCAACACAAGTGGAAGACGTCTGCTGGCTTATAAACATGAGACATATTGTTCATATTATATATATATATATATATATATATTACAGTTAATCTGTATAATCAGCTAATACATGTATATATATTACCTGAAATCTTCAGGTAATGTGTGTTAAATCTCAGTTAGCTTATACGGATTAAACATATATATATATATATATATATATATATATATATATATATATATAACACACACACACACACTATAGTCAGTAACAGCATATCACTCTGCTGTAACATTTAAAGTATTTGGACAACAACAAAAACATGACCAGAAAGTAAAAGAACATATCTTCAAATATTTGTCAATAAATATGAGTGGACCATATTAAGCCATAGATGCTGAAGTCCAATCAGTAATATTCATGGTTGAGTGAGTGACTATGGCATAATTAACCACATATATAATAAAGTGATTTACCTCTAGTTATCTCTTATAAGATATAGAAATACATAACAGGTTGTTTCTTAAACCTGAACCACTGAAGTTCATTAAGAACCAGGGATAAAGAAATAAAAAAAAAACTTCCTGTATAATGTGTGTAGGGTGATAAGATTTGGAACCAAGATTAATACGTCTATGATCAGTGAAGGAAAAACAGCAAAATCATCTCTCTCTCTCTCTCTCTCTCTCTCTCATTATATATATATATATATATATATATATATAATGATTAACAAATGAGTTTGGACTGAAATACGTTATTTTTGTTATCAAAAGCAGATAACTTTGATAATAAAATCAAGGATGATAACAAAGCTCATTTTGAAAGCATGGATTATTTGTAAGTGTGAAATATGTTTTTAATGAATTAATTCATGGACTACAAGCTAAACGTTTACAATAAAATCCATCAACAGCAAATAAACACTAATGAATAATGGGTTATCAAATGTGATAATGGCTGTCAGAAACAAGAAAACATTTTAAAACTATTAAAACAACTACAAATACATGGGATATGCTGGTGCAAACACTATGGAAGCATTTAACAAAAGAATATATAGTAGTTATGGATTGATGCTACTGACTGGCAAATTATAAGTGCTAATGGATGCCATGCTAAAACTAACTCTGGATCATGCTGAACTGCCATGACAGAATATATTAATGTGTTAATCCGGGTAATAAACAGCACAAGGTTACCAAGCCATTGAACATGCGGCATCTGATATTTATGGATGATGACATTGAACAAATCCTACTTGTAACTGTAGAAAAGCTAAATTCTCTGCTAACAACTCCAGCAATAAAAATAACATGGGAAAAAATGAGTCATCCCCCCAAGAAGTTATAAAAAATTATATTTACGCACAGTGCAAGAAAAACTGGAAATAATTTAGACTTCAGATTGTCTCCGATCAGTTCTAGCACACTGATAAAATAGGTGGCCTAATTATGGAAGCATACAGCAGGTAGGAAACATCAAGTGATGACAGTTTAGACATACATTTAAAACACTGCCAACTACATACTGTAGAATATGGTCAGAAATTGTTGAGATCACACGTCAATAAATCTGTATCATATCAGATGGCCACTTATTAACACGACACAAAAAGTTGTTCTAGTTCATAACATTACACCATGCCCTGATCTAAGGTTTGAATGTTACAGCAACACCAACATGCTGATATGATGCCGATTCTTCATTGTAAACATAAATTAGGACAATCGTTACAGTCTGGAGCTAAATCCAGTGGCAAGAATTGGGACGCTGGCAGACTCACCACATTCTGAAATCCAGCTGGTCGAGTTCTGTCTCGACGGAACCTGGGTAAAGAATCTGTAAAATTTCCCAGACATTTGATTTTTAGCTACTGATAGTCAGGTAGCCTATCTGTCTAGGAGCAGAATATTTTTTATCTTATTTCTTGGACATTATTCTTGTGACTACAAAGTCCCTTTTACAACATTAATATTTTTAAGACCAACTTATAAAAATACCAGATTGATTAAAAAATATATGCGGCTACTTGTTGACGTGGCTTGATTTGAAGCCATAATATCCTGTAGAAAAAGAAATATTAACTAACATCATAGTACTATGGGACATTTTCTATTGAAAATAATAATACTTTGCTCCACATGATTATGTAATTAGCTCTAACATATACGTACATATATAAAACATAAGCTATTGGGTATATTTTCACAATTTTGCCCAAAAAGTTAAGATTATTTAGTTTTTTTTTTGTGTACATACTGTATTTAGATAACTTAGGCACTTACAGTTACACAGGTCTGGCCTGTTTATATATATGTGTGTGTGTGTGTGTGTGTGTGTGTGCGCACAGATAGTTAAACACAACTACCCATTATTTATAACATATGTAACAAATATAATATAACAAACACAAAAGATTTCTCCCCACTGTGTAAAAGCATACCTCCATGTGCTCTGGGTGTTCGCCGACGTCCCTCCTTTCTATCCCGGTTGACATTAAAGGCTGAACCAGTCTTCAGAGCCTCAAGAAGATTATCCATCACACCTTCTTGGTCGTCATCTGAAAACACCACCATAACTGTCTAACTATTCTCCACTTACAGAAGCCATCAGCATCATTTGAAAACGATCAATTAAAATAGTCTGGATCTTAAATTTTATAGTTGAGAATTAGCATCAGCTAAGTAATATCTTACTACACAAATGATCAATATCTAGCTGAACTTACCAGCATTGATGTCCACCAGTGCCTTTTTGTGAGCTATTTTTTCTTTTCTTTCTCGTTCACGTTTCTCAGCCGCCTCTTTCGCTCGCCTAATCTTCTCTTCTGTCTCTCTTAACTTAATCAATTCTTGTTTAGCATGCTGATGATGAAAAATGCAAGGCTATTTTTATAATGATAGTTTGGCCTATTTGTCTAATCCTACATGTGAACAGATCACACACACACACACACACACACACACACACACGTAAAATATAGCCTGTTAATTGTTAATTCCTGTCTGTCGTACTTACAGTAAACTGTTCACAGAAAGTTTTAACGTCACCAAAAAACTCCTCCATGTTGTACTTTTTGGGATCAAATGCGAAGTACTTGGCAGTTTCTTTGAACAGTTGATTCATCTTCTTCATCATACTTTCAAGTATAGCATGCTGCTCTCTGGCACTTTTAATAAAGCCATGACAGAAGTTAAGGTAGTCTTAACATGATAAGCAAAACATGTTATTAAGGGGTACCTCCAGTGGTTAAAAGAGTATGGACAATTATATTCTAGCATAATGACTGTCTAAATTTTCGCTCAAATCGCTAAAACAAGGATCTGCTTGAGAAATATTTAATATATGATTGCACTAAACAGAAATTGAAGGCAGCCATATTTTGCCTTCTTCCTTGTCCTGATTGGCCCCTTGGGATGAATGGATGAATGTTGTTTAACGACACATCAGCACAAAATTGGCCTCTTGATTCTGGGAGCTCTGTAATCTCCATACCTTTGGCAGCGATCAGGAGTACTGGATGCAGGATCATGGGAATCTACATGCTGATGTGACATCCTGGCAGCCATTTACAGAGCTCATAACAACCATTAATAAATCTGATAAATAATTTGCACCTACTACGGACTATGGAGGTATTTCACTGAGATAATAAATGTCATAATCTGAATAACCTATCGCAAGAAAAAACATTAATAACAGTTTGAGGAGCACTGGCGGTACCGTTTAATGTAATAATAGAACACAAACACACAAATATATATATATATATATATATATATAGTAGGATTCAGAGTATCACATGGTACATTGGTTTTCATTCAATTAACTGTACAGCTCCCTTATGTTGCTCAAAACTATAATACTTATTTGTTTAAAGGACACCACGAGATGATACTCAGACTTTACTTATAGCTATTGATCAAAATTCTGTTAGAACAAATAATTTTGAAACTCTGAATCCTACTATTACTGGCCACTTATTAACAGAGTTGTTTAATTTAAACCAATTAATATAAATCATGATTTATTCAATTATGTGACAATTTAGACAATACTTCAGACTATTGTGTAACCTTTCCTTCTATATTTGTGTTCATCAATTTCATGATGTCTGACTAAAGAAGAGATTGTGTGCTAAAAATAAAGTTGTTCCAAGTAGGATGTAAAACAGTCTACAAGAGATGTGGGAAATAAATGCAGGAACTTGTCACTAATATGAAACAGCATGATCACTCTTTATATGTCATTGATATTTTGACTGAAAAATCAATCTGATTTTGTTATTTCAGAAGCAAAATCATGAATTCATAACCCTGGTGTATGCACAGATCTATTTATAGCTTCAGTTCCAATAAAGAGATAATGGATATTTTGTGTGTACTGACTGTATTTGGTGACATAAATATCTCTGGAAGTGGTGCGTTTGAGAGTGCATTTTTAGTAGAATAAATATAGCAACAAATAAAGAGGAAAACATCAGTAAAGGATATTATCATCACTTCCACAAATCTGTCATTCTTTGGTGCTGATTTATCATTCTGATTATTTTTTATGTCAATTTCTATCTGCTTCAGTGACTTGTCCATCTGTCGTATTGTCTTCGTCATCATATCTTCAGACACTAGGAGTGGAAAACAAAACAATTATGTACCAGTGACGTAATTATAACAAAAAATGAGGTATTGAATTAACTGATAAATTTAGCAGAGAAGCACCTTATTATACATCTTCAACATAAAAGCCAATCAAATCAAAGTACAAGAATTTCTAAATTATAAACAAATAATTTTCCACTGGAAATTAATAAATAAATATACGCTAAATATTCCAAGTACAGGATAAAAGTATTCAATATAAAGGAACATAAATTACACATTAAAGATATTTTATCTCATCCGATTCTGCATGTCTACGTATGATCCACAATGTGAATCCACAATGTGTCTGATTATGTTTATAAAAAGGTAAGTTAATACTTTACTTCAGAGCATTAGGTATTCTTGTAGCTGACATTCAATAATTACCGTGTCTATGGATTGCTGATTGATACTGTAAACACGGACTCCACACAGTCATTCTTTGAGAAACATTTCAGGTTTAAGAAAGAAGAGCCAAAAACATACTACACTACAATAAACTATTAGCTGTAGCGAGTACATCAATCTGCATGAATAAATCAAGCAAACGTATGCTACCATTATTCTTCCAGTAGATGCGAACTATCTTACAACAGAATACAGACTTCAGAAATAAACAATTAATGTGGATTCACTTTGAAAAAGTAGAAGTATACAACATAAGACCTAAGAGAAACCTTACTGACTAGTTAATTAATTTGCATGGTTCCCACAGCCAAGGAAATATTATTTTCCAGGACATTTCCAGGACAAAATTACCAAGACCAAGTATACAAGATTTAAAGGTAATAAGTCAAGATACGTGCAAAAAAGTGTATCATATTTATTCAATGTATGATAGATTATTGACATTTTTATGCTACAGTTTCCTCCTCATCCCTTGTGGCAGTCTGATCCACCCACTTTATTTAAATTTAAACTAACATGGGATATTAAGACTATGAACCGAGACTTTTACTTCTATAATCCAGGTTTTCTTCTACCAGCATAATATTTATCCACAGGCTTTTTTTCTAAGTAGATTTATTCACGGGCAAAATTGATTCCGGGACATTTCCTGATTTTATAAAATTCAAGGACATTTTCAGAACCTGGAAAATGAATTTGTTATTTTCCAGGTTTTTCAGGATGTGTAAGAACCTTGATTTGTCCACATTCCAATTTCCCAGTAATCATGCTTTCATTTTGAATATTACTGGTAACATTGAAGCATTACTCTGTGGGTAAGATATTATATGGGTTGCAGAATCATCTTTTTAAGTAACTATGCATTAATATTCTGTTTGTTAAGTTGCGTAACCATAGAAATATATATGTATCAAGGTTTGTTTGCTTCATAATCTACACAACTTTAATGGTTAACAAACTGAACGTTATGATGATAAATACCGGCATGATAACAAAATGTTAACATACCATTTAAAATGAAAGAAATTTGGCTAAAACCACCTAGAAGACAAGGTTATTTGGCTGAATTGTTAACTTATTTAACCTATAATGAATATAACCCAATGACCTGAATTCAGACCACACATATTCACTAACATTAAATGATTCCACAACTCTAGGTAAAAGTTCATTCTGGTAAATCGTGTAGATCCGCTTAAACCATAAGATGTTGTTTTGTTATTACAGATAACGCTGGAGTGAACCTGTGTAGCCTGGGCTTGTACAAAGCCAGGAACCTCAAATGGGACTTTTGCATTCAAAACTACTATTAACTGAAATAACGTACAGGACCATTTTGAAAGTGGTTTCCAAAGATGGAATCATTTTGAACTAAATATTTCACACAAAAAACCCCAGGAATTCTTTAATATATTATTTGGCTTCAACATAAATAACCAAAATGTGTAAAATGCTGAATTAACAAATGTTTTCTCTCTTGGATATAAATCAAATCAAAGGTTATTAACAGATTAGATTTCTCTAAAGGGATAATAAGTGACATGCATTCTGGTGAAAACAATTTAAATGCATTTATAGATTTTAAAATTTGGGCAGAACATCCTTAACAGCTCCAAGAAAAAGAGTAGTTCCTGGTTTTAAGAGAACAGTTTAGTCAAATGGAAAGTCGCCTGTACACAATAATAACGTGACATAAATTTTTTCTGCAGGGGTTTCTGGATATCTTTTATTGCTATTACTTTGAATTTAAGTATTCTAGTGTACTGACAAATTAAACTATCGATCTATCTGTCAAAAGCTTGGTCATTCAATAGAAACATTTCACGAAGCACATCTAACATCCTCTAGATGTAAGCTAACAAAAAGCTCTCATACACAGTACTTTGGAAGTCCAGGAAAGCTAATGATAAAATAAATCACCAGTTACTTGTTTCACATTACCTCGAGCAGCTTTATCAACATGATAAAGCTCGTCCAAGAAACTGTTCAGATGTGGAAAATTCTTGTCAATGGTGTCAACCAGATAATGCAGAAGTGTCGTTCTGTTGTCATGAGACTTAGTATTTGTTAGCTGCAATGGTAACAAGCACATGTTAGCTATCAAACACAAACTGATTAATAATCAATAAAACAGCAGAAACCTTGTGTCCCATTGGTGCAGTAGTAAGCAACTGTATAATCCAGACAATTTTACTGAGTCTGATGAATAAGAAACACTTGGACATCCACACCTCCACTGCAAACTTACATTTCTGGTTGATGCAGGTATTTTGACAAGAAAAATCAATTTAATTCTCCAAACCAGGACTGGAATGGGCAGATAACAAAGGATCCAAGTAAACAGTAGCATCAGCTTTCTCTTTGATCATTAATGCTCAAAGTCACAGCACAATGACTGCACATTACAGAGAGAAGGGCCTTCTTTTTTAGGTTATTGTTAAATCCATTTTACCAAATGTGGTATTTAGTAATGATACTCATTAACTGTGCACAAAATTAATTTTTAACTTTGAACACTCTCACAAGTCTATACACATTTCTGAACATTAATGTCTTCAACCACCTATAATAAATGAAGATATCTTGAAAATTATATCCAGTAAAAACTAGCTCTTAATTTTCTACACTCAGTATATAATGTCTTCTCCAGACAACCAACAACACAGACAATACACCATTTTGGATGTGACAATTTGAAGTGCAACACACCAGTGTCAGGCCAACACATCCAAATTATTCAATGTGAGTGCCATGTTATCCCATCGCTTTACACTGAAATGTGTTATCACAATCACCACAGAAACACACCTTGGTCAGAAAACTAAGCTCAAAGCCAATAGATTGAGCATTCCGTGAGCCCGTATTCATAAAGTTGCCTATCAGAAGAATCAGTTCCAGAAGCTCTGCAAATTTAGTGCTATCTCGGACTTCTTCCAGAGCTGCCGTGGCTGACACAATATCCTAGAAAACAAAAAAGATGTCTGACTAGCTGACTGTCTGGGGCATTAAACAATACTACTAATAATAATAATGTATATTTAATAATGCACACATATCAGTATGAGCTATTCAAATGTACCATACAGTGTTATCCCAAATAAAACAATAAATATTCACAAAACCTGATCAATCTGGAGTGTTTCTCCACATAAAACTAATCTCAAGCAAGAATATTTAGACAGCAGACAACAATAATCACTATTATATAATTCCATGTAATTTCCATGCCACAGCAAAAACCATAAGGAACTAATAACATTTATAAAACTATTGTAAATTTAATACACCACAGTCACTATCAGATACTACAGTTGGGCCCTGTTACAACATGGTCATTGGGGTTCACAGCCAGTCGACCGTGTTATAAGTGGACTGGGGGGAAAGGGGGAAAAACCCGGGGCCAAATTTTTTCTGGAAATTTTTTGGGCCCCAAAAATAAAAGGTTAAAAATCCCCATTTTTTTATTCCAAAAATGCATGTTTTACAGATGAAGGTAGCAACTATATGAATCAGTAAATGAACATTTATAGGTGAATGTGCACAAATAAACGTTCGTGAAAATGTATTTGTTTGTGTATCTGCTTTTGTAATAAAAACATCATATTTTATAGAACAACTTTATAGAACTGCTTTTAGGGCTGTTTGTTGGGCTGTTTGTTTGGCTGATTCAGCCAAGATGGTGTGTAATTAAGTTTGTGCTCAATAAATATACACATGGGTATGTTGTGGCCAGTGGCTATGTTTTTTTACCTGTGAATTACAAACTGTGAAAACATGTTGAAATTATTTCAAAATATTTTATTGAAATAATGGTTTCGTGCTTTCATACCAATTTCATGTTATAATGGACCACAGTATAACAGGCCCGACTGTATTCTGAAACTATATTGTAAAACACTAAAATGATGTAACTAATATTTAGGCATTTTGAAGAATGCATATTATTTATAAAAAATCAACACTGAAAATGTGAGACTGAAGAAAGGATTTTATATATATAATCATGAGAGGATGCACCTCTAATCCCAAAACCTGCTCAGATACCATATGATTAATCTAGGGTAATATACGTACAGGCTTCACTTCATTAACCATCTCTGTAAACTGCATCTTGAACACCATCGACTTTAATCTTGGCACAATACGTTTCACGCTGGACATCTGTATCAGAAGAATCAAATGTTATCATTTTATGGTTAACAAAGATGATGTATTATTAGTGACAAAAATAAAAATATGACCAGAAAATAATTCCAGATGAGGAAAGACAACATTTTCCTACAATCAGAGACACATCTGGTAAGCATACTAACCACAACAATAAACTGCTCTGGTTCAGCCAATGAGTTGTATTCATCTTTGAGCTGTGCCAGTTTATTGATCTGATCTTGTGGAGGCATATATCTAATGAGCTGCTCTAACATTGCCACTGTTAGGTTCTCCTCGTCCATCTCCAAGATGCGACGTTTTATCTCTTCATAAGGCACTTTTATTGAACCCAGCAGGATTGCTTTATTGTGAGAGCAAACACTAAGTATCAATTTTTCAGGCATAAATAAATGTCTAAGTTGCAAGGATAAGGGTGCGAAAATAACCATAAGCGATATCCCAGACAAACTGTTACATACACTAGAAACTTACATAAATTTTGGCCATGTTTGGCATCTAGTATTTTCAGTTCCTTTCCTCTCTTAGCAGGTTTTTTATCTGGTTGATCCGTGTTTGTCTTTTTACCTATATATTAATACAGAAGAGTACAGAAGTAAGTCAGAACATTAAGGATAGATTTCTCAAAAAACAATTAAATTATTTTTGTTTAAAAACACAATTTAAATGGTAAATTGATGAACATAAGACAGTATTTTGTATATCTATAAACATGATCTACGACATATCTTAATGGAAAGAATTAGTCAGCTATCTTTGACTATGGTGATAAAAAAGAAGAAAACTAAATCAGATGAAAAATGCCGACTGATGGTGAATAAGTATTTTGTTTAGGCTCAGCAATAGTCACACCTGAGATATATGACACCAGGTATGGATCATTAGAAAACATCCTACAAACGCAGATAGTACTGAGAGTCAAATTGAGATCTGAAGAATTGCAGAACAGTGCTCTTACCATTTGCCTGGACTGATGGTGAATAATAATAACTCCTTGAATTATCACACTTTTTAACTTAATTTGTTTAAGATGGGAGAAAATAGACCAGTCATAAGAGATATTTATCACTCTTATTGTGATCAACAACCGATGTAAGAGCTTTTATTTAATGCCAATATAAATATATACATTTTTATCACTGTTGTTAGAAATAACTAAATTAGAGCATTTTAAGACCAAACAGTTGTTATTACAACTTCATAATAATCAGAAGATAA
The DNA here is from genome assembly GCA_025642065.1 of Paralvinella palmiformis. Classification (NCBI taxonomy): domain Eukaryota; kingdom Metazoa; phylum Annelida; class Polychaeta; order Terebellida; family Alvinellidae; genus Paralvinella; species Paralvinella palmiformis. The sequence continues at coordinate 481,517 of JAODUP010000002.1, forward strand.
AATAATTATTAATGATACATTCCAAGTTAGTACTACACTGACTACTTCTAGCTACCTCAAGTTAATTTATCTAGTACATTTAATAACATAAGCAACAAAAGTGAGAACCAAACAAACCTTTAGTATCTAGACAAAATTATTCTCTTTCTCCAACCATTTCAACTATTTCCATTTTTATCAATGCAAATAATTCCTATTTCAGTTCTGACATTTTGATAAGCAAAATATGCCAACTGCTACTGAAGATTCCCATTTGTCTATTAAGTCTTCAAATGTTATTCCTTTTTAGCACGATATTTTAAAATCTATTCAGAAATATTTTTTACAAAGAGACTTCAACATATATGAAGAAATGAAACATTGTATTATTTAAAATTATATCAATTCCAATTAAAATTCTAATTCAGTTGAAAAACAGTATAATTTATTATAAAGTCATAAATATATTATAATATTATGCTTTCGACATGGTTAATTTCTAAATTAAAAAACAGCTGTTTATAACACCTGATGGATGAACTTAAATATTATAATTGATCAATACTGTCATCCTGGCACTTAAATGTTTTTAAATAAATTGATGTGAAAACATTAACCAAAGCATCCGCTAGAATGGCTCAAGACATCTCTTTGCTGCACAGCTTAATTATCCAATGGTTTCAAGATTTATTCTAAAGATTTTACATTTCAAATAAATGATGAGCATGCCTATATACAAACATCAACCTAAACCTAAAAAGCCAAAATTAAACACACTACATAAAGTAAGATAATGCATACTCACTTGGGACTTTTGTTGCAAAGTATTCTGTAAGGCCCTTAAAAATGTCATCACTCTCTAACCTCTGCTCATTGGCTTTAACCCAGAATGATTCTTTGGACAGGTTATTTGGATTGACCTGTTATAAATAACATAGAGCCATCTATCAATGAATGTGAAATACTGCTGTTTTATAGTCAAATTTGTGCTCATGTTCGGCTAAGTAACCTCCAAAGATAACAAGGGCAAGTGAAAGATGAAATGATTTTCAGACATACTAGGGTTTTGATATGAGATACCAGAGGTCAATGGCCAACTGTGCTACCAGTTAAGCAATGGAAACACACCATAATTAAATGTTAGCGTTCGTGCAATTCAGTTATTTAGATGAGCAAGTAATAAATATTTGCTGATAAAAGTTAAAATCTGTCTCTAGAAAAATCACTGAATCTGCACTTAAAATAACATATTAACATCTAAAGCACTGTCTAGGATCATTTTGAAGGTGTAGATGGATGTTGTTTAACGACACATCGGCACAATTTAGGCCATTCAGTGTCCTAACTTTTGATGGTGTGCAACATCTGGTGTCATACTGGCACAAAAAGCACTAGACCGAAAAAAACAATGACACCTTGCAGCAAAACAAGCAGTCATAAAATATGTCAGACATGTCACGAACAAAACTGTAATTAAAAACAAAACCATGAAAATTATCTGTTATCATTTTGCTAACAAAAGTAATGTCATACAAAAACAACAGCCCCAAAAAAGAGAGTGGAAAGTTCTTGAAAAAAGTCCTTACACATTTTTTACAAATCACACCAACATTTATTTTACATTTTACTATAAATATCCTGTGTTGTACAAACCTTGTTCCAATTGGCACGTTTCAACTGGGTATCAACTTGGTATTTCTTCTTTGGCTTCATACCATAAGGGAGTTGATCAATGGGTGGTGCCATTGGTGACATCATGCCTGGTGGGGGTCCCATGCCCGGTGGTCTGGGCGGTCCCATGCCCGGTGGTGGTGGGGGACCAGGAGGTGGTGGAGGACCCGGCGGTCCACCTCCGGGAAGAGGCGGTGGTGGAGGTGGTAACCCGCCTCCTGGCAATGGAGGTGGGGGTGGAGGAGGTGCACCACCTCCTGGTAAAGGCGGTGGTGGTGGAGGACCAGCACCTGGTGGAGGTGGTATACCAACGCCACCAATGGCTGCACTAACATTGGCTCCAATGCCCTGAGAAATCTGGAAGATAAAGCATAAGCAGTAGTTATTGCCACCAGTAACTACAGCCCTGGTTCTGAAACTGAATGTCGTAGTGTCACAAGAGGCTGGTGGAGGGGGGGGGGCAACATGACAGTGTCAGATAAAAATAATTTGTGTACGATAAAAATTTACAGGTCATCTGTATTCATTAAATGAACTGATTTAACTCCCATGCCTCCACCAACATTAACACTGACCTAATGACACTAAACGTGATGAAACAAACACGACACTATCTCACTCTACCTGATTCTTCATGTTCTGATTGTCTTCTTCGAGAGATTTCACTTTTTCTTCGAAAGCTGCCAATTTGGCTTCAGCTTCCTGCTTGGACATAATGGCATTATCTAATGTTGATTTGATGTTTCGAGACATTCGTACACCACTGCCTGAATCTGATGCCTCATCTTCACCTAGCTGACCTGTGAAACGTATACAAGGCTGGAATTGAGACACACCTTTCACAGGGTCAAATTGATGAATAGTACATTAGACTAGCAAATAGATGACTGCGGAAAAAGAAGATGCCACTGATGTCAACTTACGTAACAATGGCTCAACATCGATATCAAATCGCTTCGTATATCTGAAGTCTGGGTCCACCCCACTTCGGTGTAACACTATTTGTGTAATGCACTCCTCAATTAACTTATAGTATTGAGGCCTATGCGGGGAAAAAACAAGATCCAAATAAATATCATAAAATCAATTGCCACTAAACTTCCATCAGGCCAGACAATAGGTTTTAGATGTCATACATTTAGTCCTAAACATCAACTCAGCTAAAGAAAAAGAACATAAAAAATGGTTGCATTGCTTGACAATGTCTTTTATGGCCAGTTCTGTGCACAAAGCAAACTAAATGGATAAGTGGCACTATAGTAGGTGGAGTTTTTCATCCAACCAATTACAGACCATATGCATCTCCCTTATTTCAGGTTGCCAGTCACCTAAAATAACTGGGGTCTGTGGGAAGACAGCTTTAAGTAGCTACACAGGTCCTCCAATTTGTGTGTATTCGACTACTATGTTCTATGTGAAATATGAACCATAACAAATAATACGGAAATTGGAAATAAATATCATTGTCATTTTGGCCCTTATTATTATTACCCTGCTACTAGTTCAGCCATGGATTGTAACTGTAAACTGTCACTAGCAAAAGATATTACACAGAACCTTATCTTAATGTTAGTTGTACCGGACAATGATAATAGGATATTTCTAAACAAATCTCCGAGACAATGTTAAATACTTTGTGATTTGGGGTTATAAACAAAATTTTCTCCAGGTGCTTTACTATACAATACTGCCAAATGACTCCTTTTAATAATGTCACTTTATTAAATATATATCCCCATCATCATCATCATTACTATTATTGTTATTAATATGATATAATACCTGGCATATTCATCATCTCTAATAATGAGTAAGTGCTGTAAAATTGAGAGGAAGAACGGCTCAGCAGCACTATTGACAGTAGTTTGATACAGTAACCGGTAACATTCATCAGGATTGCTGGAGGAAACCAGGTCAAGGTCAGTAACCAACATAGGATATTTCTGATGTTTTTGTTGCAGAGGTTTCTAATTATACAGATAAACATTATAGGTTACAGTTAATGGTCCTGCCAAACTTGTATGACAATAAGAAACACAGTTAACTCTAATTAAACACATTTGTCCTGTTAAGCAATACAAAAAAGAAGTCAAGTACAAATTTGATTGGCTAAATTTGGAAATGAAATGCTGCATAACTGCTATTTGTGTGCACACAGTCAGCTAAACAGGCCACATAAACTCTGACATGCTGAGGCAGATTGGAAGATAAAAACAGTGGGGAAAGAATTTATAGATTGAGTAATCATTGCATTATATTACAAAAGAAATTTCAGCCAAGAATGCCACTAAAAGCCATACAAGATAACTAATTACCCCTAACCTTCACGGAGAAGACCCTAAGCTATCCCCTCAAGTTGGTTGTCTTGCTTTGGAAATTTGCAAGTTGGATGTCCAGTTTTTATCTGTGACTAAATCCTGGCCTAGGAATTATCTCAAAAATGTGAAACCAACTGATAATTCAGTTTCAGTCAACCAACTTATAATGTAACAATATGCTGCCCCTACTCCCCCTCCCCCCCCCCCCCAGCAACACGGTTAACTGAGAGTTGACTGTAGATTTCTTAATCATCATGGGGATATTCATATATGCTAACCAACATTTGCAGCCCTATTTTTAAGGCAGTCAAAACAATTGTTTATCCATTAATCTCATTGCAGTATTGGCTCATGTTAAAAGGATACTCCATTTCAAACTGTATATTCTCATAGCGATGGCTAAGTTCATCAGCATCCTGCATTTTTGATTCCATGAAGACATGTATTTGGGTGGAGACTTCCTCATTTTCAACATGCTCAAGTTTCTGAAGATACAGAACAAAATATTAATGAAACAAATATAGCAGATTTGGGAATTATTGAGGGGTTACAGTTGGATGCATTGCAGTGTGGGTTGACTCATAAAATAATATAATACACAATAAGACCTAAACACCCACTCATGGGGAAGGGTTGATACCTCAAAGATCAACAATCACATAATCAGGATAAATCCTCTCACCTCCAAGGCATCATTCAATCCCGTTCTCATCAACTCATTTCTGAGATGTAATCTGAAATCCAAGTCATCTGGCTGACTGAGCAGTGCATTAACAAACTGGAGACATGCTATCTGAAGAGCCAACTGTAAAAGAAAACCCAACAAATATTAATAGATTGCAGTGAAAATTAGCTAAAATTTCACAAAGTTGGTAATAAACACTGATTCACTGACACCATATTACATGGTCGGCTAATAAGTCAGCAAAGTTAACTTGAAGACCATTTCCTCAATGAAAAAAGGGAATTCATATCCACTACGAGTCACACCTTGAGCTGAGGATCTGTCCTGTGGAGCTCGGACAAACCTTGTATAATTGGTGTAAATCTGTCTATGCCTCGAAATTCTCCACACATCGTAATACCTTCCAGAACACGGTCAAACCTGAATGTGGTTTTGCAGAAATACAAGAAAGTTAGAAGTGTAAAAGAAGAACCCAGAATATCATCTTAAACATCAATATGAATGGATCACGAGCAAAATATAGGAAGGCATGCTTAGTCAATAGCAAATACAGTAAAAAATCAATTATACTGTGATGTTTGGGATCCAACATATAGCCTTTTTAAACTAGCTGAATGAAGCAAAAATTTTAACTCTGATCTGACAGATGATCATGGTTGATGGCGACCCCTAGCTTGACAAAAGTTGACCATCTTCAGCAAACTAAATCAATTAATATTATTTCTGACTTTCACTGACCATGTACATAGTGTGACTTATGAGCACATTTATATAACATTATCATCCTCTTTTATCGGTGAAAAATATTAAATATCTTGATTTAAAATAAAATATGTTTTAACCTAAAATTAACAGTAAAATATCTCCCAACCTAAAGTTCCCAATTTCTAATCAGAAACTGTGTTAATTTTCAGAACAATATCAGTCATAGCACAGTAAGCAAAAGGGGCTGAATTAGTCAAATTAAAATGAACAGATCATGGCAATGAAAATATTACTGTCTAACATCACGATTTTTAACTTTAAGACTAGGTTCAGACATATAATAATAATAATAATGTATATTTAATAAAATGCCCTTGCTAGCAGGAGCCATTCAAAATCATGCTGAAAAGAACAGTCAGTGAATTGGCATGATTATGGTCTAGTATAGGTGACAACTAACCCTTCTGGTGGTACGAGACATATGGGAGCCAAGAGTCGCACTGCCTCCAACATACTGCTTGGGTCGCTAGGATCCATTGCTCTCGCTACAATGGTTAGTGCCTCTTCATGGCCAATTATTTTGAACAAGCCAAACTGAAACAAACAAACAACATCTACATCTGCATCCACTGGCACTAACAGCAGAATGGTAACTACACTCTGACACAAAGGATAATTAAACAGCTTCCAATGACTACAGGATGGCTGGTAAACGATTGAAAACATAGAATCTAAGCTATACCAGAGCATATCTTACCTTGTTATTGGCAATTGCTTTTAAACACTTCAGACATTCTGACACACAGCGTCGTTCTGTCTTCCTGAAGAAACAAATATATTATTTATTTCTACTGAACAAAATGTGACATTTCACATGAGACAATTTTAACATTTCAGTGACTTAAAATATGCAAATAATTAACTTTTTAGCAAGAGAATATAAACTATATACCTAGGTATATATCATAACATGAATAATCACAATGTTACATGATAATTATTCTCTTAAAAGAAATGAATCCATTTAAAACTGTAATTCATTTAGACTTTGGGTGTAAACAGCATGTCAGAGATCATGCTCACCTTAATCTTTTTCTTACTTACTTATCTATACAATACATCAGGTTGCTGAGGATAGCGTTTAACCCATCCAAGCCGAACTCTTGCACCCAACTGTATAATTGAGAAATAACAACTATACTTCATCAGTTAATACAAGGAGCTGATTCACCTTGTGCTGCTCAATATGACTTTAAGTATTACATCAATGTATGAAGATTTCTTCACAAATCTATATATTGGTTATAACACTGTAAAGTGCTTAAGGCATCTGATAGCAGATAATTTTGTATTAAAAAAACAAACAACTATGATTGCAGGAGTGTGCGCGTGCATGCATGCACATACACACAGGTGTTTCATGTTCTATATATATGCTGTGTATATTAACAATGATGGAGCAAAACCTGGCAAAACACGCCACAATGGTGTCAGACTCACCTCACAGTCTTGTTAGTAAGTGCAACCCGAAGCGACGATATTACTTCATATCGCTTATCTCCATGAAGATCCTGACTCTTCAGGATCCCAATAAAGTCCCTGGCACTGTCCATCTGACCACGAGACTGCAATATAAAAGCAAATGGTTTTACATTTGGCTTAAGAGCACACACACACACACACACACACACACAAATCCAGTGACAAATATTTGTAAGGACTACTTGTTGCAAAAACTACTTTAAACTGTAAGAAATTGGTCAAAATCCACATACTTCAGAGCACATAATTATAATCAAGCATCATAACTAATGACAAGCTACAATAATGAAAAATCTAGAGAATGTAATTTGAACAGCTGCTAATGACCACTACTGTGGATTTCACAAAACTGATGAACAGTGTTACCAGAAATGATTCTGAAGTAATTAATGTTGCAATCATTAATCTGAACCTCTCATCCTATACCTTCAAGTGAAATTAATGAAGGTCAATTATGAATACCACAAACAGAAAAGAGAAATCAGGTACTGGAGTAGAAGTTTATGATCTTCCATTTAGGTAAACATGTATGTATTAAAATTATTATCACTGTTCACAATTAATATGATTGCAGCAACATCGACAAAGCCATGGAATGACTGCTATTTAAAATTTATTAATTAAAGGTTTAACAATGTGTGATTTACATGGTTCCCACAGCCAAATTATTATTTTCCAGGACATTTCCAGGACAAAATTACAATTTTCCAGGACAAAGGAGGCCTATACAAGATTTAAAGGTAATAAATAAAGATATGTAGGAAGAAGCATATCATAATCGTTCAATGTATGATTGAATATTGATATTTTTATGGTACAATCCTCACCCCTGATCCACCCACTTCTATTTAAATGTTAACTAACATGGGCTATCAAGACTATGTACCAGTACTCTTTTTCTTCTATAATCGATGTTTACTGCTGCAGGCATAATATATATTCACAGGCTTTTTGCTTTAAGTGGATTTTTTCATAGGGAATATTTTTTCCGGGACATTTCCTGATTTTGTCAAATTCACGTAGATTTCCAGGACCTGGAAAATTAATTTAGTATTTTCCAGGACGTGTGCGAACCCTGATTCAGAAGTGATTTCACTGTTGTTAAAAGCTGTAAAACAGCCTAGAAAATATATCACTAACTAAACAAGCAGCATAAACACAATTGTTAATGTTCTATAATAAACGAAGGACAATGAATGGCCTAAATGTGTCGTTAAACAACATTCATCCATTCTAAAATAAACGAAGATAACCTGTTGGGTGCCTTTATACTGCATCTTTAACATGTTCCTTTTTATCTCCAGATTCTTCTCTCGTAGAGGTCGCTTCTTGTCTTCTGTTAAATTCATGTCCTCCTGCAAAACATGAATACCATATTGTTAAAACACTCATGCATGATGATGATGATGATGATTGATATTTTATGGCAACTTTTGTACACATGGTAGGCTAAATGGACCGAGCGACCTCCAAAGGTAATGAAACAAAGTCAAAGATGAAATACCCTTCAGATATGCCCACGCCGAAATTCGAACTCATGTGGTAGTGATCTGTGATCCAATGCACTACCAGTTAGACCATGGAAACACCGTCTATTTTCATGCATGAAATGGATAAGAATTACTGTTTATGATGTTAATAGTATAAAGAATGACTTTTGTCTTGTCAATGTGCTTCTGTGGTGACTTCCAAGTCATGAATCAAATCTCATCATTACTTATTTCTCTATCATGTTGCCTTGTGTCCTAGGTATTACCAGCACTATGGCTAAATAAAACACTCACTCACTCACTCACTCACTCACTCACTCACTCACTCGCTCGTCTTGCAATCCTAAAGATTTTATAAAATCTCCATCTTGCAGTGTATTCAGAAGGGTGGTTATCACACAACTCTGCAATCACACACATGCATGCACACACACATGTGCATATACAAATTACCTGATGAGATCAGTCAAGGTCAGCTTTATTCTTATCAAATTTAATATCATTATTAAATGTAGAGACAAGTTGACCACACTCTTTAATGAATTAATATGGTTTTAAATTTTGTTTCACCTTCTCCATACATTATATGTATGAAGAAGCAGCTATCTAAGTTTTTACTGCACAAGTCCTAAGTTATCACTGCATCCCATCATTTGTTGATGAAATTTGGCATTGTACCTTGACCATAAAATTGCCTAACCCCTGTAAGTGCATCACTGAGCTCAGTTCTTTTCGAGAATATTGGCATGATAGAAGTTAGTTATTATTATTATTAATAACTGTCTTGTTCTTTGTGTGGAGAATGCACATCTTAAGTTCTACCCACTAATCTCTGTGTGTGGGAGGTTTAGAAGTGGTTCACCATATATTTTTTTCATGTTACATCAGGTGAATAAAAAAAGGCCACAAAAATACCACTTTACAGTAAAGTAAATATTATATATATATATATATATATATATATATATATATGTATGCCATGGTCAGTGTGTGTCAATAATACAATTACATGATACCCTGTATTTGAGGTCTGTTTTAGTTTCAGTTTATATACAATAATACAAATCATAATCAAAGAGAAAGGAAGTTCTCACATATAACATTACCTTCATGTACAGCCAAAATGTCAGTAATGCATTTAATACGAACTAAAATATTTTACACTAAACCACCAAGAACAACAATAATATACATAGGAAACTAGTGTCAGTATAAACTACAAGAATGTGTGAGGGCAGTTTCCCATTAATGACATAATTTTGACACTTGTCATAATACAAATGCTGATAAACATAAAGATGCATACATTTTATGGCTTGGAACTGTTACGTATATATATATATATATATATATATATATATATATATATATATATAGGCCTAACCAAAATATTTTTTGAACTGTGTGCGTATATATATATATATATATATATATATATATATATATATAAGCTAACCAAAATATATTTTGGCAAAGGTAAAGTGGCAAGAATCTGTATGTACCTCTTTAATAGAGATTTTAACTGAACATAGTGTCCCAACAAAAATGTTAAACATTTAGTGTTCTCATATCCGCAAATAGTCACAATGATCAGATAAAACTGAAAAACTCATGGATAATTGACGTGTCTGCACTAAGTACATCTCAGTCAGTAACAACATGTGGTCTTGGATCTCAAATAGTGGCATCACAATCAGTGACTGAGTCCATTAGGAGCTGAAGCATAGAGCAACTTAAAGCATACATCTGGACAGTTTTGTCATATCAGAAGCATTAACTCTACCCAGACTGTACTGCAACACCACACAGAAACTAAATTACTCACAGTAGATTGAGCATTAGATGGTTTGTAAAAGCTAACCAACTGTACATGATTTAAACCAAGAAGAAGATAAAGCCTAGTCTCTTTATTTTGGCTTTTGTCACCCAAATAGAATAATCTGCCGAGGTCACTATTCTTATGTTCACTTGTGCCAGTAATATCATGTTGTTAAGTCAAGTTACTTTAATCTTCTTACAGATTACAAAATGCATTAATAAAAAATTGTAAATAATAATAATATTATTATTATTACATGTATTATTATTATTACCACATGCAATAACTACACTGCTTAAAAGTTTGGAATCAATAGTTTAAAGAATGATATAGCTCCTATCAACATGACCTAGACCTGTTACAGTTCACCATTATTTATAGATGTGGATTATGCATAGTGGATTATGCATAGATCAACAAGGCCTTACAAGTTACATACACTTGCATGAAATATAGTCTGGATTCTGAGTTGATTTTTGACTACTGTGCAGTAGTGTCTTTGAAACAGTGCACACACACCATATTATATAGGTTTCCTAGAATACAAATCCCCTGACAAGGAAAACGTTCCTTGCTAACGATTTGCAGACTATAAACATCAAAACTTCAATTTGAAAGTAATCTGATTTCTCATCAGAAAAGTCATCAGGATTAGGTCTGGATATATGGAAAAATTCTGATTATTATGAGCTGATTAAAGACAGTCAGTAATCAAGAAGAATGCCTCTCAACATCAGACTAGAAGATCCAAGTAGCCATAGCAATATCTCTATCTTCTGAACAGTTATTCAAAAGAAAATAATCCGATGTGAGTGTTTCAGTAAATACCCAACATGTAAAAATTACAAAATGCCCGTAGTTAACGTTTTTTTATCTGGCTGTCCAAATGTCATTATGCAAATCACTAAAGAGCCAGTTGTTTGGTGTTACGGGCCTCCTGTAGTGATGTATCGATTATTGTTGATCGTTTTATAAGATTACCTTGTCTACAATAGTCAGTGTTGATGGCATTAGTGGTGAGATCTAAGTGATGATAATGATGTAGCCTAAAAATAGTTTGCAGTTTTTGATAATCACCCGGCAAATATCAATAGCAGCTTATAACTGCCCACTGTGACTGGTATGTGGTGTAACAATTACCATACAGGATAGATTATTAACATTTACAGAAACCAATATAAGTGGTAAAACATGCACACTGTTAACCACCTTAACATTAATTTGAAGCAGCTGATCATCATTAATACATGTATAACTAAATGAAGACATTCACTTCCTGTGCAAAAGCCTTCATAGTGATATTAGCATAATATTAAATGAAGATGTAGATTAAATTATTTTATAATGCACCATTATAAGCAAAAACCTCAGTGTACAGAATAACAAAAATCAACACCAGATAGCCATATCTCAGAATGCATAATATTACTTAAAAAACAACTCTGCACCACACATTGGATCCTTGACTATACTAAATAAACAGTGACCATAAGACTCGAGTAAAAGTCAAATTATCATCCAGAAATGATATTCTGACTGTCCAATTTAATAATTTGCTAAGCAAATATACTGAAATGAATTTCTTTTTTGTACAGATGAAGTGAACTGGTGTTATAATGCAGAAAATATAACTAGTACTGACATACATGTAGTTGTCTTTCAACCATCACTTCCATTATTAGTCAATATTCACTTTTCACCTACGACAGTACAAGTAATCAATTTTATATTTTGGCCCTCCAATTGGCTGCCTATAATCAGTATTAGGCAATATAAATTAACACATCATTCTTTTGGCTAGTCTTAATTTCAAATAATTGGAAATTAATAGAAACTTTCAGGTCACTAAAGACCTCGCATTTCATTTAATGTCTGATGTTGAAAAGCAACACACTGCACCACAACAGCCCATCTTGTTGTTACCAAATGAACAACAATTTTGAGGCCATTGTTTGGGGATTATTTATTTTTACAAAACATATTAAATCAAATAAATTAATTTGGAAAAAACAAAAGGTCATCACAAAATCAGATTAGTCAACGACAAATTAACTAAATAACAATTAGAGTAGCTATGCAAATATGATATTGATACATATTCATATTGCTTGCCAAATGGTGCCAATTCCAGTAAAAACACGGTCAGTGGGAAACTGCTAAAGAAACACACAAAAGCAATTATATTCTAATTTCTATCAAACAAAATTTATGTGTTTGTTAAACAGCCCAAAAAAGAAATCAGTGTCCTAATATTACATTTCTGAATTACTGGTAACCATAAATATGCTGCCAACAACATGAATTAAATAATAAATGACGTGTTGTTTATTGTTGCCAACTACACGAACTAGCCACACATTATACAATAAACTTATTCTTTGGCCCATTATTACGTGAACATATTTTAACCGAATTTTCTTCTCTCTCTCTTCACCAGGTAATAATGCCACACCTTGATACATTTTCATTATTACCAGTTGGCTAATTACACAAGTATACAGTTTGACCTTAACCCGGGGAAAACAAAACCAAACTAAATAAATCAAGAAACATAGTAAAAAGAAATAACACACTGTCAGGTGCTACAGCAATAACTGTCAGTTGTTATTATTTATTATTGTTATTAATCAATATTCTGTAAAATATATTACAAATAAGGTACAAACCATATTTCAGGTCTCTATCTGTATTCGAAGCTGAGATATAGGCATTTACAATAACATTGTCTGCTCAATTTTGAGCTGGAGTTGAGGCCTAAAATTATGCATCAGTTAGTTTTCCATAAATAGGCATTTGTGTAATATATTTTAACAAAATCCAAGATGATAATCAAATAGGCACTGGGCGATTTGGCGTGGAATGACCCATAGTCATCACATGATATATATCTGCAGCATTCTCACAGCGATCCATATTTTGACATGGTCATGTGACCAGTTCCTTTTCAAATTTTATCATGCAGCAGCCACTAGGGACTGATGATGCTCTGATGTGAAGTCTTAGTAGAATTAATTCCAATTGTAAACTGATGAACCATCCATACAAAGTGATCTCAGTCTCCATCATTCGCTGTATCAGTGTGATGTCAGATCCACTAATAAGCCACACAAACTATTACTATTTCAGTGATCATATTTCAAAATGGTTAATTTCTTTTACTTTACGCCATATAATATTCTATGCACAAAAGATTATAAATTATGAAGCAACTGATATACTACACCAGTTTGTTGATTAAAATGACTAATTCACAAAAACTAACAACAAACCTTAATGGAAATTAAAACTAAACTTCACAAAAATAATCTTATGTTTTTATATTAAGTGTAGTATTACTTATTTAAATTACTTGACATAAGTAGTAATAATTATTACTTGATATAAGTAGTATTACTTATTACCTAATATAATGTGTATCATGCTATCCCTTAATATACAAAATAACTTTTTGTGATCATAAATAGATTTCAAAGAAAGTTATTTTTATTTCAATAAATATCTGTGAACCACCAAGAATCTGCATTTTCCCATTTAGTGAATCAGGATAGGGCATGTATTGCTTTATGGTAACAATACTACTGAAATTTTAAAAGGCAATGCATGGAGTGAGATGTGTTTTTTAAATCCTTGGCATTGGTCACATACTGGTTATATGGCGACTCCCTGGGGGACACACACACACACACACACACACTCTATTCTAGCAACGGTAACAAATTTAAATTTATGAGCAAACAAAAATAAGTCTTAAAGCCAGATGAGCACTGTGTAAACCTTTTCTCTGCTGTTTATTGTTGCCCTACCCCGGCAAAAAATACTGTGACTGAAATTGGAAGAAAAAAAAACAAATGTGCTGATAACTAAGTTCAAAATATTTTTCCATGTAGTCACAATATTTGAAACTGAGGCAAAAAACAACAGGCCTCTAGCATCTTAGTTTAATCCCAAGTGTTTCATCCTTCACTTCACCTCAGTTGACATTTCATATATTTATAGTTTTTCCACAATATATATCCCTTAGAGTTAGATATGGGATTAAACGCCACAGGTTATATTAAAATAAATATGGTTGCCTGTTAGCCTCCTAACGTCTACTAACAAACACAGAATTAATCATTAACAAGAAATCATGACAGAAACATCCAACAGAAAGTGTCAATTATCTGTAAACCAAATAAAGGTTGATACTTAAACCAGGATGATGAACAAGTTACTGAATAAATAAAGGCGTTCATTAATTTGACAAAAATAACACCATATTCAGCATAATTCATCATTGCCGATGGTTGCCCACACTGTACTTACTACATGTTCATTATGTTATATAAGAGGGGCACCTATCTGTAGTACATCTCTATAAAGTATCACCCTCAGTGATTAACATCAACGGCAGCTTAGGATGGCCTTCAGGTTCCACAGTAAGCACCATTCAGACTGTCACAGCCAATAACATTTATAGCTAATGAAATTCTGTATCTGTCTAATATCACAGTAACTGGGACAGGGATTCTATACAGTTGGGTACCTAGGAAAACAGTAGCCCAATTACGGTCAGAACGGCATGTTAACTCTGTGTATCTGCGACTGAAGTTTGTTTCAGTTTTTTGACGCTGTAGCAACAAAAATAACCTCTTCTGGCATAAGTTTAAGAATCTGTGTTATAAAAATAACAACTATTACTCACAGCAACGTCTACTCAAATCTAATATAATAATAAAAAAATAGCCAATATGGCAATAAGCAAGTGTACCACGACGTTATCAATATCATATCAGTGCTTATGGAGCAATGTCTAGAACTGGCCCATTTCAGCATATTATAGATGTACATATATTGAAGACATATTAATTAGTAACTGGAGTATGGGGTATTTTACAAATAAGAGGTGTAATACACCAGTCATATTTACTTTGCTGTTATTTACATTAGATATTTATTCTCTGCAGCAACCCAACTTAGCTCCTGGTTGTGTACTTTTTTCCAAAATAAATTTTTCTGTTGAAAATAATCATGCAGAAATATGTGAACCCCAAATGTTAGTAATACAAAATTGTGACATAATAAAACACAAATGATACAAAAAATATCATATATATATATATATATATATATATATATACTGTGCATGCATATACACGCACACACACCTCTCATAAATTTGTAGTCAGTTGATATGTATGAACTGAGGATCCTCTCATTTCAGCTAGACCACATTTACCACTGGGCTTAAACAAGCCTCCAACAAACCTAATAAACCAGCTATCTGATCATCTCAGGTGTTTTTCTACAAATTTAATTAGCGACTGGCGTCACACTGTGAGTGGTAAAAGAAGTCTTTCTATACAGGTTAGACTAGCTACATGGACAGATGATACTAGCTGTACTGGTTAAGTATTTGCATATAACGCCTTCTGACATTTAGCCAGAAATAAAACTCTACCACTGCTCATTGTGCACGTTAGGTTGGAAATAAAAGACACTCCTCCCACACACACACAGAGACGTACAGACCAAGCTTTACAGACACTTGCCTGAGATGACTGACATTATGGCACAATGACGTTTAAATGAATTTACAACATTATGCTAAGGAGCTGATTGTTGGTCATATGCGGTTCGGACCGTAAAGTCCAGTAACTAACTCTAATGTTCTGACTGCTGTACAACTCTTTTTTCAGACAATCCACACAATTTTACCTCTCCATATCCAACAGTTGCACCGAGAAATTGATGTGGAGATTTCTGGAATATATTTTGATAGTTCAAAATTTAGTTTTTGTAGCAACCGATATCATCCACCCGCACAGAAATACTGTTTCAATACCCATTTTGTTGTTCCTTTAATGAGTTTCTGCTCTTGCACCTCGTGTCCCAACCCTGAGTTGTCCAACTAGGAATGCTTTGTAACAATGTAAGCATACGACACAAAGACACCAAGTTGGCTAACACTAACAGGCCAAGTCTCCCACGAAATCACTTCCAGACTAGTTATTATCACCTTTGAACAAAAACAATACTTGAACTGCATCACTCTTCCCCAGTTGTAGAACTATATACAGCTGTTCCCCCCCCCCTCGAACCTAATAAAAAATGGCTAGCAAGTCAGTACAATCACCCAGTCATAATACTGTATTACAACACCGCACGATCTGATCTATAAAGCAGACATTGTCACTTCGGTAAAATGATGAAAACGAGCCGGAGTTACAATTCCCTGTTTCTCATTGAATAAAGTTAACATCTACTTACACCAGGATCGTCCAACACTAGGCTATGAGACTATAATGACCAGCCTGCCATGATAATATATAGACCCAGCTCCTACCCTACCAGCTACCCTATAATCGGGCCGAGGTTGGGTTTGTTCCCTGAAAAAGGGTATTTCTTCCATGGGAAGAAATGGGTTTTTACCGTGAAGAAAACCTTTTTTAATAAGAAACTACCAAGGGATACAGTAACCTAACAATGCAAACCGATATGGTATTCACCACCTCTACTCCACTGTATAAACAATTCAATGTCATGCCCCACTAACCACTGAAAAGATAGGTGTGATTTAAATGGTGATGCTATTGTTTGAGTATTATCATGTATGTATTAGCTAATGTATTAGCTAAACTTAGTAAGTGACACTTTTAATGATTCAAATCGACAAACCCTGTAAGGTCTATTTAATATATATTATATATATATAATGTGTATTGTCAGCATATTTATTTAAGTAAATTGCTAATCGTGATATCATGGTTAACAATTTCAACTTCATATATTGTTCAATAGTGGTCTAGTAGTCCAAATCAAGGTTTATTACCCCAGTTATTACCATCCATGGAAGAAACATGTCAACCCTAATGTTAACAAATGTGTACATTTTTAGTATAAGCTATGTATAAATATACATAACAGTGTGTCAGCTACAGCATCATACACTGCATACTTTCTCTAACAACGCATACACAAAATTCAAGGAACAATCTCCAGTTAGTGAAATTTTATATTTATTAGTCTGATCGTCTAGTACTTGTTTTTTTGTTGTTCTAATTTAACAGATTTGCATTATGATATTTCAATGGCAGGTTTTCAGTTTGTTTCTCAATCTGGATTCACGAAAAGTGACAGCATTTCTATACATCCAATAGTTTCGAGATTTAATTCTCATCTCACAACGCTGACCGTTGGGTTCCCATTGGTGGACTGGTGTCCATGTCAAACAATGATTTATTGGCAACTCTCTTAATTCACAGTGAGGTGTTAAAGACCATCTGACGACAGGGATGTCAAATGAAGGTTTCCGCAATTCTGAAATCAGGTGACTATGAAGCTTGTAGATATTTGACATGCCTCTGATGACGAGGTTACATTGATCACATAAAATACAACACTGAAGAAGTCTTCCAAGCTTTATAAATGTACAACTTAACAGGCATTCATCAAACCACTCTTACATATTAATGTAGCACATAAAATGCAACACCGGTACTACACACCATGGAGATACCACCTCAACGGGCACTTCTAATAAATCCCACATTGACAAAAACACACATGTGGGCGGTGTAAAGAATTGCCCTTCTGGATTACAGTACTTAATCATGCTGCTAAAAACGCCTACATACTGGCGACGTTAGTCGTCACAGCACATAGTAAAGATTGGGAGTCTGCCTTTTAAAAACTGGAGCAGGTCACCGAACAGGATGCGTCAGTTCCTTGTTGTTAGTACCACTGTGTGCGTATGTGTGCGGCTAAACAGGATACAAGACCAACTTCAGCAGAGCACATTCAGTGACACAGATTAGTGCTGTACCAGTATGTAGAGCACATTATTTTCAAAAACGTTATATTTACTTTCATGGCTAACTGAAAGATCAAAATTCTAGACCTAGATCCCATGACAACAAACCTAGACGTCTAACTGACTATAGAGACAACACATCTGTTTGGTTAATCACGGCGTATTCACTGATGAATTATCCATCTGTAGGACAAAATTGATGAACTAATCCTGTCTTGTTATAAATACAAACAATGATTCCAAGCCTTCTCTCACTTTGTATCAGTAACTATGGGGCGAACCCATCGGGTAGTAAGTAGAGAGAGAGAGGAAAGGATATGATTCACTGAAACATCCCACAGACAGAGGTATCAGCTGGATTCAAACCCACCACATGTAGGCTTACAGCGAACAGTGCCCCCCAACTGTGCTATAGGAGCATGTCTATCCAGAATCACTGGATTACCTTTCCTTACGGATCAATCAAGAATGGCATGGCCTAATACTGCCCAATATTAAAGCTAACTGCATTTATTCTCATTAATGCAGGTGTCAGGTGCGTGCTTGTTAAACAGAAGAGCTGCACAACATCAGCACAGAAAACACCTGTCTGGCCATCTACTGAGTACAGGCAACTTCTGATCTGGTCAGGCCATATATTAAAGTTGCCTGTCATAATGTCAGACTGATGTATCAAGCCGCCGCCTTCTAACACACGCGATGGACTGGCAATGTTTGGCGTGGGCAAGTTATTTTTATGAATAGCCGACCAGGAGTCTACATAGAATGTTTTGATCACTTTCCAGAAAGTCTGGCTATACATTGTAAGTATTATTCAAAGCTACCTAGATTCGCCCAGACACACCTATACACACACCACAGTGTTAGCATAAGGACGATAAATCCCTAACAAAACACACTGTCATCAGGGTGTGTTGCAGTGCGTGCACGGTAACAACATACAATATACACTAACCATTAGTATTTTATGGTGGGTCTCTGCTAACGGTGCCCACTGTGCTATCACTGTTTGATCCAGATTTCAGTTTTTGTACATCCACATTGGAACACATTACAGCACCTAGAGGTGACGCACCCATAACACACAAATGCAGTATCTGACAAACAGACACACGTGTATTTCTAAGCAGAGCAATATCAAATTAACTTTATATTATATTAGTCATCATAAACATCTCTCTCTCACCAGGAATAAGTGCCTGGGAAGCCATATGTTCTTGACTGATAGTAAACATAATATAATACCATTGCCAAGCCATTACAGAATGATGTCTTATCTGGATCACTTAAAAAACAATCTCTCTTCCCTATATATTATCACACTGTAGATAACTGAACCAGTTTGTGCAATACAACGTTTGTGTACCTAAATTAGAATAATACAAGAAAGGACATATGAATCTTAATACCAGAACAAAATAACAGTTAGGGATATATATTATAAAGATGCATTAAGTCCCCACTGCCAGTTCAGACAATGAAGATGCTCTCTGGCTCTAGACCGTATGCTATTTTATAATGTTGCTGTACAGCACGCCAATAAATGGCTGCTGCTAAGGAGAGTGCTTTATTTATTCTGAATCACCCTCCCCCCACACCTTATATGCCTAACCTATTTTCAGATGTTTTACAATCTATTCTCAAGACCTGATATACTGCAGCTCCACCATCTGTATACTGATGCAAGATGCCAATTCGTTCAAGGTGAATGCATACTCTATAATAATCTATCAAATGGATTCGAACTGGATACCTCTACATTTATACTTCAGCACCTTATCACTGCACTAGTATGAGCCAGTAGTGTAGCTAATAACGGTATATAATTCTAGCAGTGAGATAAAACTTATATCTGGCACCGGTTGTTAGAGACCAGTGTGTGTGTGTGTGTAAAATGCCAAAATGACTGTTCATAAACATGGCCCAACAGGCCAACACATATGTTTAATAAGTCAACAGTAAGTATCATAACTCACGCAGTCAAAGGAACATAATCTGTTACAGAATGTCTAACAAACAGTCAGACAACACACATACATTCAACCACTGAATACAAATCCAGGTCCAATAGAAATGATAAGACTGTTTACAGTTTGGAGCACATCTATATGAAACAAACAATATTTTATCTGATAATAGCTCCAGTCACTACTGGTAAAATATCACCCAGCAATAATATATAACTAGTAATCCCTTGGTTCTTATGGTGTGTGTGCGTGTTGATTATTTTCATATATTTTATTTTTAAAAGCAAATGTTTGGGTTGTTTCGGTCTCCCTCACACACACACACACACACACACACACACACAGAGAGAGAGAGAGAGACTAAGGTATATGTCTTAAAATTCTCCATTAGCCCACAAACATTTTGTTAATCTGATAGCTTTGTTATGATACAGTAGCTAATAATGGAGGCAACACATTACTATAATTTATATACCCGGTAGTAGGACATTTTATTCAAACAAATATTAATCTTCACAGTATCCATATCACAGATTACATATTGTGGTACACTGGTTAACTTTGAATGTAGTATGTTACCAATGCTATATTTGACACAATCCACCTACACATTTTCTGGTATGTGTGTGTGTTTGATGTAACCAAGTCAGTAGCCAGAAGCTGGTCTGACATGACACAAGGCGCTACAAGGGAACCAGTGCAAATGTCAACATATAAACTATGTCACACGCACAACTGCCATTGTTGTTACACCGACAATACAAATGTAAAAAACTACATAATGTTAAACCACAACATGAACTGACATAATGGTAAAACACCAGCTCATTAACAAGCATATATTAAATTTTAAAATGTGCTGCATCTGACACTGTACGTCGTCATAATAATTAATTAAACCTGAAGAAAGATTCCAACACCTTGTTAATAATCAATCACTTACCATCAATCACAAAACATAGGTTCATTCTCTAACTAAATATAGATTGCTTAAGTTGAAATATGTTGTCAGACTTGTTGAGAAACAGATGGTGAATTCATTAATTGTCTATCAAACAGGTATAAAATAAATGGAGGAGACAAACTATCACTTTCTATCTGGTTCAGATTACTTTAAATCAAGTGTTTCAACTGCACAGTAACTGAGCAAGATATTTACTGGAACATCATTAAACCTGAAGTAAAGTATAGCTTGAGTATAATTTTCAAGAAAATGCATGCTGTGTTAATGAAATACCAATACTCAAAAAATCGACTTATACGCGAGTATATACGGTAATAATACAGTATATAATGCCATAACACACTAGTTTGTATAGGTCAACCACTAGTCTAGAGAGCAAATATTTCAGCTATAGGGCAGGGCTTAAACGGACCTGAAAATGTTGTATTCAAGTGCCTAAGAAGATGATGTTTTATGGCCACTTTTGTGCATAAGGTAGGATAAATAGGCCGAGCGACCTCCAAAGGTAATGAAGCGAAGTCAAAGACGAAACAACATTGAGATATGCCCATGCTGAGATTTGAACACGGGTGGTAGTGATTTGTAGTCCAACACGCTACCGCTAGACCACAGAGGCGCCCTTCAAGTGTCTAAGAATGAATCTCACCTGTATTTGAGGGGGTATGTCAGAAGTGAAGCATATGTTTTGCTGTTTCTATCTTAAAACAATGAATGTAAATGGTCAAATATACAGAGACAAGATACATAATCGGTACATAACATGCCATACAAACATCACAATAATTCAAAAGGGAGTTTCAACCTTTTCAATAGCAGCCGACATCCGTCGCTATACATCGTCTATTTTATCTGCAGAAAATCGGTCGGCTACTTTGGTTTTGGTGAAAAGGTGGACTAGTATACACCAAATACTCCATTTTCCCAACTTTTTCAGGGGATAGCCACTAGAGAAGGGCCACTACTGTGTTAGTGTGACTACCACTACCGACGGCCAGCCCTTCACTATCAGTGCCACCTCCCTCCGGCAATGCCTGTGGCAATGGCATCGCAGTGTTTTTACAGGCCACCGCAGGTGAGCTGCTGTCTACTTTTTGTTAGGGGTCGTCTACTCTATTCCCTACTGAAAAGGCTGAGTTTATCAATCACATATATAAATCAGTGTGTCTAAATCTGAGTCACTGTTGCTCCAAAACTATGCATGTGAATTTTGCACAGTGAAGCTTTGCCAGCATAGGTTGGTAAAGCAATCACAAATCACTAAGACAATCCAGATTTCTAAGTACAATTTACCCCCAGGAAATAACCCAAAAATTCACTGTTAATCTCTCATAAGAGGTAGAAAAATGCAATATCAATATTTCTTCAATGAACATGGTCCCTCCAAGTCTAAGTGCTGTTTGTCTGTATACATGACTCACATCACACCATACAAGAATGGCAGCACCCACTAATTGTGGACAGCATCCAATTAATTGAGACATTAGAACATATAACAAGACCATTTACTGGAACAACCATAGTGCTGTGGGTTGAGTTTGATCCAGCCCAATAAGTATTTCCTACCAGTATGAATATTATAAATGAGACGTTTCCAATATGAATCTGCTCATTTCGTGGTATTCCAAAAGTGATATTAATCAGGTCAATTTAGTTCACAGGGGATACAGCGATTATCCTCATCACACTGTACTAGTTTCATTTCATGAGAATATTTTAATTATGTAATATGGAATACAATGTATTGTAATTTATATTACATTCTACTATTCTGTTGTATTTACAGTATTTATGTTAGCTTAGCAAACCACAAAGAAAATCATCCACAAAAGACAACAAACCTTTGTTATGAACGACCCAAAATTAAGTACCCATCAATTCTGGTCCCTACCTACAAATTGGTGAATCAGATTGAAAGATTTGTGATTATCTCACCAAAATGAAAATCCTTTGATCTAGATTTCAAGCAGTTAAAGTGGGTTAGTGTTATATTACATCACCAGCAACCAATGCAAAGACACCTAATAAACTTATACTATTAAGTTTCCACTGATGCCCAAGTGAATAGCTTGGTTGCAGTTTACAGAAATTGGGATTGTTCAGTAAATACTGTGGTAAATATCAGGAACTACCCCACTGTCCAGTATTCAGTAATATGAAGATGTGAATACCAGCAATACTGGAAAATACATGAGTATCACCTCTTTTCTTCTGGGAACTATTTTAACCCTTTTCAGTTGAGATACTGAATTTAGCTTAACAGTAAGTGAATAGCATTTACTGGATGATTAAATGATAATATTGACAAATAATACTGTAATCACCACTTACATTTACTAAAGCTTCCTTAACTAACAGGATCCATTAAAATGTGATACCCCATATAGGTTGTATGTAAAATCCAGGGTTGGGAGATTTTTACACAGACGTTATTAACACTATTAATTAACAGTTATTAATGTCATGTAAAAACAGTTTTTTTACACTGACTTGTAAAAAAACTTAATTTAAATAAAATGCTGCTATAAAATAATAACAATATAACATCTACTACAACATGGCTGTAATACATACAGCATGTAATACAGCAATTGAGTTAACAGACTAATCCACATTATGATAACCCAATATCCAGTCTAGTTGACCCCTTCACTAATTACTTAACTATATCTGGCATGTGGGTAATTGTTTATACTGTAGATAATCTACTACTCTCAGAATAACCTTCTATCCAATGTTGACACATAGATGTATTGTAATGTTTTTAAGATGTGATTTCATTACCCAGGTGACATATCATAATGTTAAAATGTGACTTCATTTTCCATCCGTACAGAAAGCCAGTCTAAATTTAATTTGAAGCAGTGTTACACTTTCTCATGATCATAGTGTTATATCACATTGATATATATATATATACCTGCATGTTGGCTTAAATTATAGAAAAGATTGAACTAATACTGTGATCATTATTTGATATCCAGCCTTTAGTAATGTAAAAAGGTGGAAGCATTTCCACATGGGAACATTTTGTATATGCTACCATTGGAAATAAGAAATATGCAAAAAGTGTGAATATCAGCAAGTTAATAATGCTGCCAGATTGCAAGTCCACTACACAAAATGTTAAATGGATTCAATTTCATCAGCATCAATTGAGCGAATATTTTCCAAGTTTGGAAATATTCACACTAAAGAGTACAATCTTCTAGGCAATAGTAAAGCTCTTAAGCTGGTATTCTCCTACAGGATTCTGGAAGGAAGTGCTGAATTAGACTATTAACTGTTCAGATGGACAATATTCACTTTGTGTGCAGAAAGACGATGTCAATATTTTGTTATATTCCTAGTATTCATGTGTCAAATATTGAGTAGCGTGTTAATAAAAATTCACACATGTGAAAGACACTATCACATAAATGTGTTGAACGGCATCCATTAAGACTAGTAGAATTGGCTTATAGTTATAATGAATGAGGTTTTTACAGTTTGTTATAGTACTTTACATTTTTTACGGTTATTAACAGATTTTTTATAATGTAATATAAAAAATAACCCAACCCTGGTAAAAACCTAATATATATATAAATATGAAAGTGGATAGCTTTCCACAAACCAGAATGTCAAATTCAGCCTTCATGCATAAACCCAGAATATATTTGGCAACACACATGATGGAAAACCAGGTAAATGATATATCAATATCATCTTACTATCACATCCAGAAGAATGACAAAATCCATCAAAAATAATGCATGCAAAACTCTGGTCCAGTGTATAGTAACATCATGCATAGACTGTGGAAATGCATTGGCATGTGGCCACCTTCATACACTTACAGTTTGCCTAGAATGCATAAAGAGTTATGCTGTTCAATTCAAGAACAAGCAGAAGGGAGCCACTTTTCACACCTGTATTGCATTTTCTTGTAATAGTAACCTGTACCAGACAGATCATGGTGAGAAATAATGTTTTAAAACAGATCCTTTTAAACTTGCCTGTAAATATAAGTATAACTTTTTTAAGTTTAAATGTTTCAAATGCGTCTCATCATCTTTCTGGGGTCACAAACTATTCTGATTTTTTATTTGTATGAAGCCAATTGTTTTTAATTGACAACCTAATGATTAAGCAATGGGGCATTTACCTAGCGGATTAACAGAAATTCTCACTATTGACTCCTATTCCCAATAAATATACTTATTTCCCTGGAATTAAATAGTGCATGCACTTGTTTACCTTTAGCTGTTGTTGTTAATGAGTTATTTAGCCTCAGCACTAGTCACACTTTTGATGAGTGACAGAGAGGTGACTACATAAGGAAGCAAATACCACAGCTGCAGGAATGAGCCCATTTCTAGGTTTGCAGCACAGTGCTACAGCCATTAAACTAGCCAAGCACCTTGTGTTTACCGTTACATAGTCAAAACTCTGTTCAGACAAACATCAAGATTGAGAAACAAGGAAACATATAAGTAGTGGGTACTGAAGTATGTTGTCATAGTTACAACAGTTCAGTGAGAGATTACTTCATGTACCTTTGGTGCCGGGCTCACCTGAAATGTACACTGTATAGCAAACAGGAAACACCCTAGGAGACTGATTGGATAAAACATCTCATATGATACAGGTAACTTTGGGATTTGAACTTTGTCCTGGAACTCTGTAGTGTAGTGTTCTACCAGAACACTTGGAAGTGCCTCCATTGCCTAAATGATAGTACAGCTGACCCCAGATCTAAAGCATCAGGGTTCAAACTCGACTAGACTATGTCAGAAGGGTGTTTCATCTTTTGCCTTGCCTCATTACCTCTAGAGTTTAATCAACCCATTTAGTCTACTGTTTGTAAAAAAGTTGTCATAAAACAGCAACATTTAAAATTTTACAAGAAGGCTAAGTGATCTTCACTGTGTGTTTTTCATGTCACAGAAAACATACACACACTAATATCTCCCATTCCCTACACAAAATGATGACAGTTTGTTGTTTTGAGCAAGTGCTCTGATCAGTCTTGGTCCCTGTCACACCTTGGACACCTGGCTAAGGGATGATTTCATAAGGGAATTTATTGTTCTGACACAGGTGCAACATTTAGTCTGATTTTCAAAAATTAAGCTACACATCCATTTAGGGATTTGGAAGATGTTACACCTTATTATGAAATACCATAATTTTGGGTTCATTCACCTGATGACTATAAATATGATGAACTAAGGCCAGACAGATTTGCCACACACACAAACACTTACCAACATCTGCTCAAACTTAGCAACTATCTCTTCATTTGACATCTTATCAAAAGCCTTCTTGATCTCATCCTCGTTACTCGTATCAACTGAAGAAGGCGGCCTGTAACCTTTTTCACTTTTTGATCCATGTTTTTTATCCTTACCTCGACCAACATATGTGTTGATCTTCTCTAGCTAAAAAAATAACCAAATAATGCTACCATCATATTTGTTGTTACAGCCTTGCAACAAGATTAAAAAAGCAGCATTATATATGTGTGATATGGTTAGTTCTATGATTTATATTTTAAACGTACTATATTTATTTGATGTAAAATTCAAATATACTTACAATACTTGGTTGTCTACTAGACCGCTTGCCTCTGTACTCCATTTTCTTATTATTATGTCAACTGTTTTATATATAAACATTATGATGCTTTATTCATTCAAAAAACATAACCGATAATAAATATGATAATCTTTGAGTGTACTGTAACTCAAAAGATACTGAAACCACAAATACATATTCGCAACAATTATTACATATTAAACATGTATACTATATGAACATAGGCTCATAAAGGCAAAAACCTAATCAATTAAGGATATCCATCGATACTGGAATAGAGTCTATAAACATTAAAACGGGTGATCTGAACTAAAACTTCAAACTTTACTTCTACGCGTACGGCTACGCCTACCGACCTACGCGTGTGTCAATCATCACTCAGTGAGTGTATGTTATGACAGCACATCATACTTGATACAAGATCTATAAATCAATCATTAGTAGTCTTATATACGGCAAGTCTTAGTAAGTCAGAGTAACTTGAGTAAATGATAATACGGTGTTTTGTTAACTTCTGAGACTGATAAATTTTCTACAAACACAAATCAGTTAAATGTTCTCAATCTTACCAAATATAACAAACAATCTCAGCCTGTACACAACTGTATCGCATATCTAATCCTTCGTTAGACTCTAAAGAAATGTCACTCCTTAAACGGACGTCCCCCGCACACGATAGATAAATGACACATGTTGAGCTTGGCAATGTTGACGACCTGAGGCAGTGTGAGTTGTGACAGTTGATAATCTTTATCGGGACCATTCAAAAGTGTATTCACAATAAACCGTCCCAAATATAGGTCACCACTACGTTAACACGATAACACAAATCTATATATTCCCTTCTGGTCCCTCGTAACTGTGGTGTTAATCACTAGACAGACGAGAGAATTCCAAGAAAACTTCGAACACATCACCAATCCAACAAAGATCTGTCTTTCCGCCATTCTTTCGGTCACGACGATTCGTTTCCGTTAGCCAATCAGAAGGCAGATAGTTATAAGGTCAGGGTAAATGATGTGGTCACATGATTTCGAAACGGCCTAAGAGCGACTTTTAGTAGACAAGCGTGTTATCAGCCAGCTGTTGGACTACATAATACTTTTATCGATAAATGCGTTTATTATTCGTAATCATTCGTCGCTTTTATTACGTGCCCGCGTTTACTGAAGGTTTTCCGTGATAAAATTAATTAATCAAAAGCACTGAAAAAAGGGACTGATTCATCATGAAGTATGACCATGAGTATCATAGTATGGCAGGGGCTTTTAATTGTTATTCACTTATTGTGATAATCATAATGCCATACTCATAGACTCAATCATATATAACGGATATATATATATTATGAGTTCATGTAATATGCGCACATCGATGGCCGCATTGGAAACTAGCATCCAGAAATAAAACTATCTGGGATCGCCCCGAAAAATCATAATGCTAGTCTCTGTAATTCATCATAATGTACACTAAGATTGTTTTATATTGAAAGTAATTTAATTTCAGCTATATCTTCCCCTTTCATCATTAGTCACAGAGAAGCAGCACAGAAAGATAAGTGGCGAGCTGAAATAGCTTGATCTAATTAAGTGAACGATTAATGATGCTGTCTGAATACCTGGATACCACAGTATGGATTAAAAGCGAGTGCCTGTCGGGTATTCAGGTCTTAACTATTTGGATATTATAGATGTAGGTATACTTGTCATACAGTCTATTTCGTCGTGTATATGCCATCTTTCCAGTATTTGTCAACAAGACCAGAAAAATATTTCTACATCTCACTATAGCCCCTTGGCTAGTAAAGTTTCTGACATTTGCTATGAACCATTGTCTTAATTCCTCAATTAACATAATTGATTTTCTATAATTAATATCTGTGATCTGATGACAACACCTCCCCCCCCACACACACACACCAGTTATATCCAAGCAATGATACCATGTTGGGCGATATACAAGTTTCAAAGGGAACTACAGACCGCCCGCCAGCCAGGATACCTGCCTCTACAAATGTTCATATGGCAGATATGAACATTTTTAAACTTAAAAGGGCTGCGTGGATGCTCTGGCAATCACCAACCACGCCTCTGCTCCATCCTGGCTAAGTCATCAATGAAGAGTCAAAAGTTGGTAGCTTCATCAGTTCATGTTAAATCTATTGACACTAAACAAACCCAGAGTTTTGAATAATATTCCCAACCCTTAGTAGGAATTATCTATAGCACAGATGAGGTAAATCAAACTGATTTATTTGTCACAAAATATTTGTTTTTCACCATGTTTAAAGATGAGCTTGATCGATTGAGAACGGCCATATCCCATATCTACAATGTAAATTAGATAACAATTTTCCAACTCAATCGTAAAATATATCAGAATACAATAGTATTTACCTAATATGTTAACATAGTAATATTTAATAATTTTAACGGACATATATTTCACAGAATTATTAGTACATTTTCATAAAGTTCTTGATGCTCCAAAAGAGCTGAAACCCGTTGCACCAAAAACGAACAAAAGACTGCCGCAAACTTTGTCTCAAAATGGCAGTAGCCCTGTCGGGTTAGTATTTTGGGCCAGTCACTAACCAGAAGACAAAATCCGCGAGCCCCGGGCGTCCGAGCTGCCGATTTTTCCGGCCCTGCTTGTCAAGCCTATACTTGAAAAAGTTAAGGGTAGTGTCTGCGACATTATATTCTAATAATGCGTTTGAGTCCTGAACCACTCATTGACTGAACAATTTTGTCCTGATTTTGAGTCAGTAGCGTCCCATTGACAATGTTTAACTGTGACCTCTGGTTTCTGTTGAGGAATGCTCATCGGTCTAGTCTGTGTATCATATTCATGATATTGTATACTGGTATCATGTCCCCATGCCTTCTAAATAGAAGGGACGGGATTCTCAGGGAAACTAGACACTCTTCATATGCCAGATACTTCAGGTGTGGGAATAATTTTGTTGTTCAACTTTGAACTTTTTCCACTGCCAAAATGTCCATCTGATAGTGAGGATGTCAGATGATGTTGGCATACTGCAGGTGAGCTCCTTTTCCAGTACATCGGATTGCAACTTAGTATCTTCAATTTTGTAAATTTCTCGCCTGTTATTCTTCCCGAGATGGAGGACTGCACTTGTCAACATTGAACAGCAGTTGCTACTTTTCATGCCATTCAACAAGCCATTTGCAGTTCTGTATCATCCGCAAATGTATGTACTAAGTTGTGTATCATATGTGGTAAGGTACTGATAAAAATGACAAACAGTATGCATTCGAGGATACTACCTTGTGGAATAACACTGTGTACCATAAGCCATGTTGTTTACAATCAACCAGGGAGACTTGTATCCAGTCTAAGACTTTTCATATGCTGTTATCTTAGTGAGGAGTCTCTGGTTTGGTACAGAAGCAAAAACCAAATTGAGGTTGGAAAGATCGTTCTTGACTTGACAGGCTCTGATGTGGTCGGCGTCACTATTTGTTGATTTGTAATGCTTCCGGGCTTTGCACTTCCTCTTGTGCATTCCTAGGACTTCGCATTTCATCCATAGTTTATTTCTGCCCTTTGACGGTTTGGATTTTGGTATAAACTGATGGATAGCGTTTTCAAATATGGTCACAAAACATAATCAAGATTCTTCTATATTCGTTTGGTGTAGTACCGACCTGTACTGTTATAGATGGTTGGTCATCTCCTTGTATCTGGCTTTTTGATAACGTAATCTGGGTTTCTTGTACATTTCTGTTTGTGTATACACATAGAGATCCATCATTAGACATACATGGTCCCTGATGCCCAGTCCAGGTAAGTGTTCTATTGCTCATATAATCTGATAATCAGTCGTCAGGAAGAGGTCCAGCAAGATTTCTATCTGACCGCGTTTGACTCGTGTGAGCTCGGATACCAGTTGAAATAGGTATACATCTCTGCATATGTCGAAAAACGTCTAAATGTGGTGGTCCACTTGGAGAAAGTGTTTTGTTTCATCAGAGCTTATGTAACTTCTCACTATTTCAGTACTTTTCTGTTCAATTTCACATGAACTACCGAGTGACATGACCGTATCGTTGCTCTCGAAGCTGTCAGTCTGAACATTTATCTCTGATAAGTGAATTCATTATGTCGCTTCATCTGAACAATCTTTCTCTTCTCATTAGATGATGGTTTAAGTACCATGACATGAGCTCCATTGTCTCTAGTTTAGTTCAGTCTGTTCAAATTTATTCGCCATAATCCAATGAATAATACAAAAAGATAAACCCTTTGTTTGGAATAGATCGACTATTATTAATACGCTAACTGGGTTAATTAAAACAGCTTTTCTTTAATGAAGATGAACATGCAGTTTATGTTACGTGTATTTAAAAAACAAACCTCATTAAGATCATCATCACACGACGTTCTCAATTTATTATCATGCCCCCAAAACACTTAAGAAATTTCCTGACGTTTATAACAATATGTGTGCAATAGACCTGTTTACGTATCTGGTTGGATCGCGATGATACACAACCCACGGAGAGGAAGATAAAACGCAGTCTTAGGCGGGTGAATTTGGGGGCAGAATAGTGACGAAGTTCATGGAACCCGACGCTTACTTGTAGAACCACGCGTAATTTTGTATGCGGTTTGGATGTAACTTTTAAGTCTAAATTGTTGCTAAATATGTTGGATTGCGCTCACACTTTTGGATTCTAACTGTATCTAAGTGTTTGGATCATATGTGGGAGGTTTAATTGGATAGCTTTTATGCTGCCAGCTTTAGTTAGGATAACGTTAGGCTCAGATAAAATAGTAATTAATTTCCAAATAACAAAAGTTGAAAATATACTAGAACTAAATATTCACTTTTGATTTAAGTTCTATTGGTATAATGGAGAAAAATTATATAATTATATATTAGCATGTAACTAGGGTACTTTATTACACAAATTAATCAAAATATACACCACTTAATTGTAATCAAACAGAGCTATGGGTGCTATGAATGTCTGTATATTGGTTGAGGTAATCTTAATGTGTACAATAATTCCTATATTATTATCGATCAATAAAGAGTATGTTTATGAATACTTTTAGGAACAGCTAAAAAAAAACGGTGGGTGTAATACTGTCAATCCTGATCTGGTATTCACGAACAGTGGTAGTAACTAAGGACGCCATTCGTTTGAATGGGATCTGATGGTTATACCATTAAACAATATTCCTGATTGACAAAATAATTCATCCTTCAAACGAAAATATCATACGAGTTTTAAAATGGTAAATTGCTGACATGACTGTTTTTAGAAATGATATCAAATCATCTGCTTTGATCGACAAACTTTGGTACCTTTAAAAGATTAGAAGAAATACATGATCCCGAAATAACTACAACAACCACAGAAAAACCTATGACGTCATACGGATACATCAAGGAATGGAAAAATCTAAGCATCCCCCCCCCCAAAAAAAAAGTAAGACAAGTAAGGACATCCTGTATATGTATATATGTCAATTATAAACCTGCTAAACAGATCATAGAATAATAGGATAATCTAATCTTTTGACATTTAAAATGATCCTTTCTGACAAAATCGCCGGTATAATAAATACTATATATATATATATATATATATATATATATAGAAGAGAGAGAGAGAGAGAGAGAGAGATCCGAAACATAAATAATATTTTATATATGCATAAATACAATTAGTAACAAGTACGATATGGTTTTATGTTGCCTAATAAATCTGAGATGTGATCTGGGCTGTTGATAGCCAGTATACAAATATAATAAGTTAACGCTAATGTCCGGTTCTGGATCATGGCTATAGAAGGGTGTATCTATGGGCATTAAGAATATTCTGTAAGCATTTTGGTTTTAATGTACGTATAAAAGATTTAATGATTTTTTCTTTCTTTAATAGTTTGTAGTATATTGTACCATATTAATGAACCATTATGTCTTATAAGTTTAGAGGCAATGTTTGTTCTCCTTGCATTTACATGTGGGTTTTGTTTATTTCTTGTATTGTGTGTATGAATGGCACTATTATTGGTTATACTATACATGAGTTGGCTTGGCAATATTCCCTTACACCCAGCAAGCATATATTTAGCCATTTTCACCTTATGTACAGCTCGTATTATGTCAAGAGTTACATTTTCTTGATTAGGGATTCTGTGTGGTTATTATAATTGATACCTGTAATTACCTCGTATTGTCTTCTTCTGCATGGTAATGTATTTTTCACGTGCGTATCACGTGTTTTTCCCATATGGTAATTCCATAATCTATGTAGGGATATATTAGTGAGTAGTAGATGGTTAATAAGTGTATTCAGTATTAATGATATGCTTGAACTTTCGCATAGCATACAGAGAGCTACTAGGCCTAATGTTAAAAAAATTGAAATGTTCATGTCAATTGAGTAGTTCATCTATATACATACCCCCAAAACGTCACAGTTTGTTTTCGAGATATTAATACATTTCGTATGAGTATATTAAGATCATTTGGAATATAAGTTTCATTGTGACTAAACAATACATAATAAGTTTTACTGACATATAACGAGGGCGTCTCAGTGGTCGACCGGTAGCGTGTTGGACTACAGATCACTACTACCCGTGTTCGTATCCCGGTGTGGGCATATCTGAAGGTTGTTTCATCTTTAACTTCACTTCATTACCTTTGGGGGTCGCTCGGCCCATTTAGCCTACCATGTGCACAAAAGTGGCCGTAAAACATCGATCATCATCATCAGCACTAACATATAACGATGACTTACTTGATTGAAACGATTCTTCCAACTATTCAAGGATTGTGTTGATAGATTGGTTCAGTTGGTGTATGTTAGAAGACGGCAAATATAATGTTGTGTCGTCAGCAAATAAAAACCCCAACAATTTGGCAAGTCATTTGTTAATATAATAAATAGCAAAGATCCAAAAACGGCTGACTTAGTGTTATTGCATTGTATGTATTGTTTTCTGTTATTAAGGCAATTGCAAAACCAATCCAAGGCAATTCCTCTAATACAATACCAACTCAGTTTATCAATTAATACTTCGTGGTTAATTGAATCAAATGTTTTGGAAAGGTCTAGAAATTTGCCCATCACGTTTAAAAAATATATTATAAGTCGAAGTTATTGTATCATCCACTACTTCAAGTACTGCGAGTGTTGCTTCCGGAAACCATATTGACTGTGGTAAAATACTGACTGTGCAAGGATAAAACTGTAGAGTCTGTTATACACTATTTGTGTCCAATATCTTTGACACAGATAGCAGTAGAGAGGTTGGCCCATAGTCATTTAGTAGTTCCTTATTTTTAAATTTATATATTGGTATGACTTTAAACAGTTTTAATGTCTACTATGTCTCCAGTTTCCAAGCATTGTTTATTAATATGGCTATTGAGAATGAAGTTTCATATTTTTTATCTTTTAATAATACAGAAGTAACATTGTCATGACCAACACTGTGTTTCCACTTTAGTCAGTCTATATAAGTAATAATTTCATTTGGTGCCAGAAACTTATTTATTGGATTTTTATTTCTCATGTAAGGATGGTAAATAAATCCGACGTGTGGTGTTTTATTTGTATATCTCATTCAGATATTATTAAAGAATTAACGAAATTCATTGACTATCTGTCTGTTCATGATTAGTAATATTCTGATTAGCAATTTAAATATGTCTGTAATTGATCATTTATTATTTGTCTGTCCAATTAGGGAACTTGAAACACACCAAGTCGTTTTTAATATGATGCTCATATTTATGGAATACATCTTTGTAGTTATTATGTTTTGCTGTTCTCTTAGTTTTGCTATATATATATATATATATATATATATATATATATCGGAATTAGATACTTGTTTAGTTATTTTTTTTTTTTTTGGGGGGGGTAGTTAGTGTGTTAGAAGAAGCAGTTAGTCCACGTGTCTAAGGATCTGTTATTACTCATGATGGAACAATATTTATGATATTTTCAGGTACAGCACTATCAATAATGCTGTTATATGTGTCTGTTTATCCGTGGTCTAGCGGTAGCGTGCTGGACCACAGATCACTACCACCCGTGTTCGAATCCCGGCGTGGGCATATCTGAAGGTTGTTTCGTCTTTCACTTCGTCTCATTACCTTTGGAAGTCGCTCGGCCCATTTAACCTACCTTGTGCACAAAAGTGGCCGTAAAACATCAATCATCATCATCATTACTGCCAAATTGTACTTTTTTGTATGTGCTTCCGCTTGCTGTACGTAGCCTACACATAACCGCTTCCCTGTTGGCGTGACACATTTGTCACGCACGAAAAGCGGATTAGCTGGGCCCCACAGGCTGATGAGTAGTCTAAACATATATATATATATATATATATATATATATATATATATATATATATTGTTGATGTGTGGAGGTGTAGATATTTGTATATTTAGGTTTTAAAGCAATTTAAAGGGATAGTCCATCTTCATTTAAAGTTTTGAAATCTAATAAAGCTATGATCACAAATATCATAAATAATGTAAAAATGTGCAAACATATTAAATAATCCACTTCAAAGTGCTAATTAATCAACTTTTAATGGCCTATGGGTGCCACCATTTTGAAGCTAGACAGATACTGGAAGCTCCTGAATGCTGACGTCACTTTATCGTATCCGGTTAACCTGAAGTCTGTAGAGCCCGTACAAAAGCATGTAAACAAGTGTGAGCAGAGTTATTCCAGAACTAAACGGCATTATCTTGTTAAAATTACATTATGAATGATATACAACCATGCCAGTTTGAGCTAGAAGGAACCTGACAAGAGGAAGATGATTCAAAATGGCTCAGAAATTAATGCTCAAGATGAACTATAATCCGCGTCAGTCTAGAGAGCGCCGATGTGACACCAGAGCATTTCAGTTTTCTCCTTCCCGCCTTCGAATCTGCGTGGATAGTAAACTTGGAATCTTAATTGGCATTACTCATCACATGTATTATTTTTGACACCAAAACGACACCCCACGTGGTTTTATTTACAGTAATCCTGAGGCGATAAGCCAATTGTATTCGTTCTTTCATTAGTCCCTATTATAAACATCCATTTCTATATTTAACTGTGATTGGTTTATTCAGCTGAACATGTCACAAGTATAAAAATCGGAAGAAGAAAAAAGATTTGGTGAATAACAATTTAATGTTTGCTGAATTTTAATTAACATCAGTTGTCTGAGATGTTTATTTATTTTTTATTCCTTACTTGATGTACAGTTAACGTCTACAGTAACATCAATGATATAGCATTTACGAGATGGCATATAACTAACTGAATTGATTTAAACGCGGAAAATGATTTAATTAACTTTTACTTCTCTAGGAGGTGCCTCAGAAGAGTTTGATATTGGAGGAAATGTAAATCGCGAACAATCAGAACTCAGTTTCCTGTCTATGACTATTATATCTTCATTATCGAGTTATAAAGTGAAGCTGATTGGCATGAATAGTGCCCACCGCGCCGCTCACCCCCGCCCCCCCGGGGATGACAGTGATAAGTTAAATATCATCAGTAGCTGTTCAATTGGAAGGGGAAAAATCCCATTATCTTCGTCCATGAAACACGTGTTTGAAACATGGAGGAGTTTAGGGTCAATTAACCGACAGAAGATCGTTGCGTCGGTTTTTGTGGGATGTTTGAGGGAAGACTGGGTGTCTAAGAGATTCGTTTTAGCCTCGGCACTGGTCACACCTGGGACACGTAGCCGAGAGGCGAAGTGATAGGCAATCATTCCACAGAAGACAGGTGTACAAGTCGGATTCGAACGCACAACCGGGAGGTTTACAACGCTATTGCTCTAACCACTGCGTTATCGGAGAGGACGCACGCGCAGTTGTTGGATAAAATAGTACTTTTGTTACCACTATAGGTTACACGGGCCGAGTGATCGCCAAATGTAATAAGGCAAAGGTAAATTAAGATGATACACCCATCAAACATAGCCAGACCGATGGTTTTTAACCGAGGTACTATATATCTGTGGCCAACCGCGCTACGGTTAAACATTTGAGATTTTAATGAACTAGATATTTTAATCAGTAATTTCCTCCATTTGATCGATTTTTTTGTCAGGTTTCCCGTTTCGAATCACACCTAAAAAGGTGTAATTTAAATATCAACTTCGTATTATCGTAAATTGGGTAAGAGTCATGTTCGATCGTAACAATGTAATCCAGACATCCCAATTTTTGTAGTTCTATTACAACTAGTTCCTTTTGGCTCACATCTTTTTAGTACCATATGTTTTGGTGTCAGAAACTTTTTTTAAATTACAAATTACAAAAACCTTCCCCGGGGCATCGTTATACGATCTAATTATATAGTTATGCCGGAGCACATCAAACAGGTTATAGTCCAAAGGTATCTCAGTCTTGAAGAAAGAACTTAATTTATACAGAAAAGTAATTTAAACAGAAAAGTAATTTAAGGAGCCTTCTTATTGTTGTTTACACTTGTTTGGTTCAAGCAGAAAACGTAATATAGAAATATATCATCATCATTATCATCATCATCATCATCATATTAATGGTTTTAAAATATTATTGGTTTAAACTAGTGACCAAAGACGTGTTATTAAGGTAATAAAAATCAACAAAATCTCAACCAATAAAATAACACGCCACATAGAAATAAACAGGATTAACATATGTGCGACCAAGTACACATTATAATGTAATTTTTAACGTTCAAAATCAGCCTTTCGTAATCTGACTGATAGTTTCAGTCAGTTATATGTACAAATTGTCCAATCAGTCAGTCTGCAAATCGACTGAAAACGTCTGTCCCATTTAGTAACACAATATTGCTAAACTGAGGTGATGAGTGATACAAATAAATATGTATTCAATTATATCAAATGGTTTTATTTAACCAAAGTACATTCACTATAAGATTGCTTAACCCTTGTACTAGTTGCGCCACTGAGCTCGATTCTCTTCGAAGATATTGGCGTTATAGAAGTTTAGTAGTAGTAGTAGTAGTAGTAATAGTAGTAGTATTTTATGTTGAGTAGGAAACGTATAGATATCATGCCGCATAATAACGCAAACTTCCAAAATTAATTAAGCACCAAAATAGCTCGATTAGATAACTGATATTAATGAATAAATATATGTATATCATCACACTTATATACACACAAAAGAAAAATTCAAAAACACATTTCCGTGGCCCACAGTTCACAACATAACGCCATATCCTGAAGAAATATTTATCAAACATATAAACAGTTCCTACATGATTATCTATAAAACTGTAAATCGGATTAAAGTAATGAAGCCAGCTCACCTACACTTCAACACGGTGTTCTAGGAAGAACGCCAATTATAATACAACATGCTAGTGTTGATAATAATGTTAACAAGCTACGACAATACAACTAGGTTGACAGTCCAGCTTCAGTATTGCCAAGTTACACAAATTCAGCAAAGCGCTGGCTTGTAGAGGTAAAGATAACTTGATATCAACTCCAATCCGCCTATTTTAAGCACCACAAACTTGGAATCTGACAAGCTATTGTTGATGGCCCCCGACAAGATAAAACATTATACGTTTGAATTAAAACAAATAGGCATAAACAGACTGATTATGTACGCTCTATACGTTCTATACAATGCTCTAGTTCGCATATTGTTGGATAAAAGTGGATTATGACTACTAAACTTGGTTACCAGAGCAATTTAAATACGTTGACTTCAAAAGAAAATGTTTTAAGGCCCTTTACGGTGTTTAGTAGAACCAGGGACCATTATGACTCATATGTGCCTAATAATCTAATTTACTCTTTCTGCTAAATAATACAGAAAAACTTCTAGATCATCAATATACATTGTGATGTATCCCTAGATATAAAGATAATCAGACAGGAAGAAGCAGTATTTAGCATAACAAATGACTTAGCTTCCATCACATCACTTGTTGCACAATATTGTAGTGGAGTCTGCTCAGGTTTAAATACACAGTTGCGTATTTAAAAATTATCTCGCAAGAAAGAGATACCTTTATACTAAACAATAAGCCGTCAAATAATATTAAATTTAATATAACGCCGCAGATGTCCTTTTTTAAAATAATTTATTTTCTCAGAACAGAATCACTGATATGTGGTGATGACATACACTTCGTTTACACCGACAGCAATGACAACAGGTCTGGTGGGTCACAGAATTTAAGGCAGCCTTCTAACTCAGTCTATGCACATTTGCTTCTTAAGCAAACTTCACATCGGAATTAAAGATGACATCTTTTACGTGGCTAACAATTACAACAATTAGTTTCAATATGAGTAATAGATTATTCTCACAACGGATCGCCAACACCTAGGTGTGTAGTAATATTATAGTTTTGTTTTATTGTCCAATTATAGCCCGTGACGAGTTTGCTATACATCAAACTGATGAAGTTGTTTTAGTTTTGAGTTAGCCATTCACAAATAACAACTGCCATATGAAGCGATTTCTTAACACAGAAAAAACATCCTTTATGAACGGGTATTAGCAACTAGCTTTAGATAAATAAAAAACAAACAAATAGTTAAATATAAACATACAAGATGTACAAATTAATCTATGCTAATACAAACAGCCATCAAGTCAATTTCTTATTATGCTACCTGTACACAACAATTATGTCAGATGTATTTGAAGACTAAATTGTCAATCACAAAAATACACAGTGCCAAATTATGAGTACTTGAATGCAAGTAACACAAAGATGTTATTTGCATAAAATAGGATAACCAACTATACTGAATATCTGTAACATTAAATGTTAACATCATACAGGCACAATTAATCAAATTTTATCTACCAACCACTGAGGCTCAAAATAAACTCGGAACAAATTGTTTGCACCATTACACATTTCTGTTCTTTTTTTCCGTGACGTTACTGGAATGATAAATGGTGCTAAATGTACAATAAGCATGGGTTATAACCGACATCAGATACACCCGTCAAACAAAACAGGTGTCAGACAATAGAACAAAACAAAACAGCTGTTAAACCTTAGAACAAAAATAAATATTATCACTCTAGTAATTCTACTAGTACAGTCAAGTCTCAAATTAATAATCTCTCAATTAACTAGAATTTTCAATTAAATCAATTACAAGCATTTCCTCCTCTCTCTACCTCAAACATCTAATAAAATCGGTACTCTTCATCAGCTGTTTTATAGCCTAAGTTAATTGACAGTTGACTGTACTATACTGTACTAACTACGACTTTCACCTTTAATAAGTCCATAAATATTTAGCTACACTCTGTACAGAAGATATTTCAATAATTATTCCAACATGCTCTACATTTAAGAATAAACCTCGGAATTCACTGCTTTAAAGCCGAGGGCTAAATGCATAATTAAACAGTCCCTTCTCTAAAACATCAGAGAATTATACGCTAAAATAATATCATTCCTTCCAACTGTTAGATGACAATTAGATTCTCAAATGCAATTAGGCAATCTTTAATTAGTGTCAGAAGCAATGGGTACCGAAGCATCTTTCACGAGAAAGACTGTATAGAAGGCAATGAAGAGGTTTCTGGGGAAAACGGATGGATCTGATGTACATAAACCATCTGTTTGGCATCATTGCTAACTTATATAAATATGAATGACAATAGAATTATCTAATATGAAATCATTGTCATTTATTGAGTGGCCAGAATGAAGTCACTTAATATTGAGTATACAGTGTTTGTATTACACTTATTGAAAAGTATTTAAGGATAAGAAATGGCCTTTTTTCACATTTTTATGCACGTCACACCCAGCCAGCTTAGCTACATGACCAGTCTCGTATATAGCAGCTACTCAAGTGAATAATGTATCTCCGCAAACAAACATGATCCAGAAATGATTCAAGTGGTTCACATTTGGAGAGAGTTGGCCTACAGGTAAATCACCAATTCTAAATCGATATAACAGGAACTATAATGATACGAAGGCACTGACATATCAAACCTTGACTACATTTCACTCACTGACATGCAATGTTAATATAAACCCCACAGCAATCAGTTGGATTAATCATTACTTCCATGACTGTTACTCACTACTGCTAATAATAAATGCGTAACAGTGATGCATATATAGTAAGAAGACTGGACATAAACAGTTGGCAATTGTAGAGAGATAGAACACTGAAGTACAAGTCAAATAACAATATTATATATATATATATATATATATCCATACAAATATATCCATACAAATATTGATCATTATCAACTAAAACATGATCCTTGTCTAAGAATTAACCCCAACAGCAGATGGATCATTTTGAATATTTCTGCCTGCTTTAGTTTAATGACAAAAGAAAATGCATTGTCACATAAGAAAACAA
Organism: Paralvinella palmiformis; assembly: GCA_025642065.1. Classification (NCBI taxonomy): domain Eukaryota; kingdom Metazoa; phylum Annelida; class Polychaeta; order Terebellida; family Alvinellidae; genus Paralvinella; species Paralvinella palmiformis. Next base: position 522,417 of record JAODUP010000002.1, read on the forward strand.
ATACAAACATTTCGTGTAAGATTGCCCCTGAACCATGGTAAAATAATGACACGAAAAATAACTGCAGTATGTGTTAAATATTTTAAAACAAAATAAACAAGGATATTGTAAAACTAAATATTATTACATATTAATTATCAGAACTAGAAACTACTTATTTAAACTGGAACTCAAAATAAGACTGAAACACAGTAGTAAGACTATCTATCTATATATATATATATATATATATATATATATATTCTTTTGTCTAACAGATATATTCTATACATGATAATCAGACAATTTATTATCCAAACTATAAGTAAAACTGTGCTAGTAGTTGCCTTTTAGATAACTTACCCAAGTCAGTTATTTACACAATATTAATTATAGGTGACAGAAGGCAGGGCAATTATAAAAAAATAATACACATTGTTCACAAACTTAATTCCAAAGTAATATCAGCATGTATGTATTGGTAGGCATATAATTAAATGATTTAATATGCAAACAAACTCAAAACACATCAATAAGGGCTGCCTTATCTCTCTCTCTCACTCAAAAACACACCTACTGAAATCAATTGGTTATGTAAGTTCAACGTTGAACTCAAACACCTACTGACTAAATGCTTATTTTATTAAAGTTATCATTTTATACTCCAGTACTGACCAAGATATATCAACGATAAACTTTAAGCTACCAGCAAGAGAGTCGGGTTTACAAATATACAAAAGTTAGTCATAGCTGATTCATTCACACGTGAAAACTATAATAATCTTATAGAAAAAAAACCCATACAAGTAGTAAAACTACAAATGCATGAAATAAACAATGACACACACACACACACACACATTCTCTCTCTCTCTCTCTCTCTCTCTCAGCCATACATCATGTATATACTACGCTTCATATTCTGAAAAGGAAAGCAAACTTCTGTTCAGAAATATACATTTTACAAAGAGCAAAAATAAAATACAACATCAGATATTAAAGCTATATTCAACCATTGGTTATCACATGAAAATCTGGAGACCTGGTCCATTTCTCCAACTGATGTCACATCTTTGGCATATTGATAGGTATACACTGAGGTGACAGACAGTGTGACATTATCTACAGCACAACAGCAATCTTAACACACATACCACAGTGTGAGCTGTTCTTAAGTGAGCAAAACATTATTTTAGCCATCACAAATGGCCATGTATAACATAAGCTCACTTAACAAACACACAGAATATGATATTTGTAGCAACAATCACGACGATGACTCTCGATCATCATTAATTCTATCATTGTCGTCATCATCATCATCATCATCACAACAATTGTTGTGATAATGTCACCTATATGGTTGAGTCAAAAAAATGATCAAGTCTCACTATCTAAACATCCTTACAGTAATAAAGTAATTATGATGAAAATGAAAACAACAATCGGACAACATAGTTAATAAAATATTATGAGAAACGAAGAAACCTTACTAGGACAAAATGGACATGACTCAGATAGCTGAATTACATACATACATACATACATACATACATACATACATACAATGAATCATTCCAATTGGCTTCAGTGGTGATGACATAATACATTGATAATTGTGGGATTTTTCTTTGCCCTGCCATGAAGACTACACCATCAGAGCGTTAAGTACAATTTATGACCAGGATATATTATATTTAGAGATAGTACACGCAAATCTAAGGATGGTTATCATAGATTCATCACCATCCATTCCCATTGTACATGCACAGTGCCAATCCACTACAGAGCCGATATGAAGGTACAGAGAAACCGTAGACATTAATGCACATGCATAGATTGATGCACACACTGACTGTAGGCACGGTAGCAGTTCTGTGCATGCAGAACCACGCCCCATTACGTCAAAACAAATGAAGTGAAGAATATACACAAACACTATACATCTGGACAACAGAAAGATGCATCATAATATTGACAAAAAACATAATACAGTGATTTCTACAGCTCATAACTGCTGGGATAACATGCAGAGTACATGCAAGTATCAAATAAATTTCCTATAAGATTATTGGGTCATCATATGCTGCCCTCTGAGGCCAGTGTTAGTCGTGGTGACAAGTATTGGTGCGGAGCTGTTCTGATAATTGAGACCGGCTGCTGAACCTTGATGAAACTCCAGGTTAGTGACCGTGCCCTGATATGGCTGATCGGTTGGGAATGCTGGGACATAGGATACTGCTGAAGACTGCATCATCATGCCCGGAACACCACCACCACCACCACTTGGTGGTACAGAAATAGGTACGGTCATCGTGCCCAGGTTAGCCTGGGATACTATAGTCCCTGTTATACCCTGTGACTGTATGCTGTTGTGATCCTATAGGGAGACAAATAACTTGACAGTGTTATATACTGTGTTATATACCAAGGATAAAAGACAAGTCTAGAAATTCATTTTGGCACCAAACTTTGATCGACAAACACAATTTCCAGGCACTGATTTCTTGTGTGGAAACATTTAGATGGAATAATTTAGCTAACTAATAAATCTAGTTATTTTGAACTTTTTACATAACCCATGATAAATAAAATACTGTGCCATGCAATAAACATTGTATTATCCTTTCAAAGTAAATAATCACGTTCTGGCGCCAAGCTGGATATTAAATGGTGGTAAAATCATCACACAAAGTAGCTCTCCTTTATCATCTACAGCTTCACAATATTGAGGTCAAATGGAAACAGACGTATGTGTAGCATGTGTGTACTTTTAACCTACTAGTAGTCGAGTTTTTGTCCACAATAAAGATACAGCAGAATCTACATCAAACATTCTTTATATGTGACACAATGTGAGGAAAATGACTGAGCAGTGATGATATGCACCAAACTATCAAGTTCTGAAATTTTTTCTATTGTTTATTTTTATGGTCATCATAAAAAAAAACTGTCATTAATTTTGCTACACGGTACAGGCAAAAACCGATTAATTAACAAGATGAAATGAGTGCTAGTTAAATCACTTCTTTTCACAAAATAGGTGGAGTTCAGCGAAATTAATCAAGCAATTTTGTTAAAATGCATCAGATTCTAAAACATAATTTGTACCTATGTAAGTCAATCCAGAAAACAAATGACATTTATAACTGAGATGCTAAAGTGTTGAGGCTTTAAATGTGTCATAGATCAGGATATCTGGTAATTACGGCAAAGTTAGATGTGCACTTACCCATGCATTGAGTAAAATAGGTCGAACGTCACTGACAGACACCTCTTCCGTGTTACCGTAGTCAGAAAATGTAACGAAGTAAGACTGATTGCTTGGACCAACAGAACGAATAACAGCTCGATACAACTGAATAAACCAAACAAGAACATCAGTTAGTATAAGGGCAAAGTAATCTTTATCACTATACATTCACAAAGCCAACAAACTATGAATGACGGCAACACTTAGCTCACAAACATTGTGACCAATATGACATTAATAAGACCAAAAACCTAATTGGTTTAAATTACATAGATTAAGCAAAAATGCAGATATGTGAACAGCAAACATAAATACACAATAAATGTAACTGAATACACTGCTACCTATAAGAGGAGAATGCGGTTTCATGTGTTACACAGGTGAATGTCAACAAGCGAAAAGATTACTTAAACCAATGATGACATTATGTACCAACCATGATCTGAACTGGATCTTCTCTTAGATTAACTCAGATGTTGGTTGCCAAAGATCAGTATGAATGTTTACATTAATTGCATTTATGTAACGGAGTAGACCCGATGCATTCAATCATTATCATCATCATCACTCATCTTTGGTTTACTGTACTCGTAGACAACATTTATGAACATAGGACTTCAGCAACGGAGAGTGATGTGCTGATGATTGGCTACAAGCATAACTTGATCATTTCAGTTGCTAGTGATGTGACAATCAATTATGAAATATACAATCAATCGCTACAGTAACAAATGTATGGCATGCATAAATTTCAAAAACACGACTCAATTCCTATGTGTTGTTTTGGCACCTGCAATATAAGACAGATTACTGATTATCTGTCATATTTTGACACACTAGTTAGCATTCATGCATATTATTTTTCCACATCACCACCAAGCTGTTTGGTATAAAGAAAGTTCAATCAAACAGAACATATCAATGCCTCGACCAAACATGGAATATGCTGTTCACATTTTAGAGATGATGATCATCAACTAAACGAATCCCAGTGTAGTCTTGCACCTGGGCTAGTCAAATTTAAATCCACTAGGCCAACCGTATTTCTTACTAACCCAACAAAAATTACTAGCTATAAAAATTTAAAAAAATTTACTAGTCCGAATAAAACTGTGCTAGAATCGATGGAGAATACCTGATTGTAAATTTGTGTAATAAAGACAATAATTTTGTGTTTGTGCTTTTATTGATCGACACTCTAACACAATACAAGTACACAATAATCAATAGTTCATCCAGTAATAATTTTTCTCATGCAGACTGGAAATCTAATATATTTTCCTCACGTAGGAAGCTAGCAGTAGTGTTCATGAACATTTGATATCCCTTAGCATTACTGTAATTTTCTCCCAATTCTAGACCATTGAGCTGTTGAAGCTCACAGGACCACTCAAAGTCTGCAAATGGGCGCTTCTTGTATGAGATATAATATGCTATTCAAACAAGTGATTCCAACTCCATCCTTTTCTTTTCACGGATTTGAATACCTGTCTGGCCCAAGAGGGTATCCTGAAGATTTGTCAGATGAAATTCATTTTCTTTTTTGACTTTACTGGAGCACAGGTGGTTGATTCAATCCAAAAATTGGTAGATCCAACATACAATGCACTGGACTTATCTGGATGCAAAGGAAACTTTCAGCATGTGATGCAAAACAGTTTCTCTTCATCACTTTTGTAATACACCCATAGAAATAAATCGGGCCAATGTAGGATGAACTTGCCATTTTCTCTCGGTACAATCATAAATTTTGTTATCAAACTCTTTTTTTAACTTGTTGGAGTACTTGGTCCCTTCATAACGAAGCCCACTGGTCATTTTGCAGATCTAGCCATTCTGGTACACTACACAAGATTTGTCCACACAAATGCTAGTATTGCAAAAAGGAGTAATATTTGTAAACTTATATCAGTGGTCTCACTAGTGTAAGTGGTAGCAGTAGATGAGAATGAATAACAGGTAAACAGTGGAGGGTCATCTGTTATACTTATAGGCAGATTCTAAATTTCTATAAGTTGGTGAAAACGTTTGATGATATTAAAATACCCAAAGCTTTGACTGATATTCTCAAGCTTTAGCAGGAATGATTTATGAATGAAAGGAATCAAACATCTGTTTGTAGACAAAAATATCTGTTTCATACACCATGTTTAAATATGAGCTTGATTGATTGTTGAACTCCACGGTTTAAGATCAGCATCGATTCCTATAAGATGTAACAGTTTTCCAAAGCGAACCTAAAATAATATCAGAATATAATATCATCTACCTAAAATATATACATAAATTATTTACTAATTTTTAGTGGGCATACTTTGTAAAATTATCAACAGAAGAATTTCCATGGATTACTTGCACTGTCACAAACCCCGAAACAGTGATAAAACATTCTACAGAAGACAAACTTGAGACTACTGTATATCTTGCCTCAAAATAGCAGTAGCCTGGTTGAGCTAGTATTTTAGACTACTCACTAGCCTGAAGATAAAATCCACAAGTCATCCAGCCCTGAATCCCGCTCCCAAGTAAAGGTGTCACAGCTCCAGTCATCCCAATGATAACAAGTGATGTTAATCTCAGTTTAAAAATTTCATCCTTCAGTCAGAGTAGGATTATGAAGTGAAGTATTAGTGACATGAAGTATTTAATTTTCTTGAACAAATTAAATGTTAGCAATCGGTCAGAATAATCAACAAACGAATCATTAATAATAGTTGAAATCCCCCCCCATAAAACTAGTTTATGAACTATAATATAAGTACTTAGTTTATTAAGTTTTGTGGTGTTCATATACTTATGATTCATATGTTTGACAGCCCTGATTAATGCACAATTGGTGGTGAATGTGTCATGCTTAAAATACCACTGTGAGGAAAATACAATTAGTAGCTATGATTTCTGACATGATTTCGAAAGCAAAAACTACAAAATATTGATAATTAATTAGTTCAGCTTGTTTATTTGTTTTTCATCCATTGCTCATAAATAGATTTTATAAACCACTTAATAATTTGCATTGCCATGCTAGACATATATATATGTGGTAATGTAAAAATGGCTAAAAGGAAAACTGACTGCCTTATGGTATGCCATAGTAAACAAACAGTTCAAAGTAGTTTTTTTCATATCACATTTACACGAGTAGGTTTCTATTTTAATAACTAAATATCTACATCTACAATGGTGGAAATTTAAGATCTTTAACTTTCTTCGGTTTAAATAATATGGTCAAACTTTTCTTACTATTATAAATAATATCACGATCAGACCCATATTTTCACAAATATTTAGTAATTTTTGCATACTGCAGGGTAACATACTCAGTATATAAATCGTCATCATATGCAATATGGTTGATAAGTTATCTGCCTAAACTGCAACCAATGTTACTTTTTGATAAAGTCCAACTCAAATCATCAATGTATATATTAAGTAGTGACAGTATACCACTTTGCTTGACACCATTAGTACCAGTAAAAGTAGTGGAGGTCGCATTTCCTCATTTCACTGACATATTTCTAAAACCTAAAATTACCATTCCCTGTACACATAGCCTAGGGAATTACCCAACAGACAATTAGATTCGAGCCAAAAACTTCAGGTTTACAACACAGTACTTCATCCACTATGCTATCGGAGCACCTCCAACCAGAGGGCAAAATCTGAAATCCCATACTGGAGATAAATTTGGGAATGCAAGCTTATTTTCAATCAAATGAGCATGAACTGGTTTGTCTCCTTTTAAAAATATTTTCTCAGTCTTAGTTAGGAAGAGTGTATGTTTATAAGAATGCACACCATTATCAACATGACTCACAATCTGGAAATAAGGAAATTGAATAGATGTGTGTGACAACTTTATAAAATAAAGTGTTGATTCTTCTACACTCTAAAACAATCATAGCATTGATCATACCATGCCAATCCCAACTCACAAACTGCATTATCATAAGGTAGCAGTGTATGTAGACTACTTCAAACAGAGCTTTATTTCTTACTTTATTATCTGGATAGTATTTAGCCATACAGTAATCTCCAACCTTCCATTGTTGCGGACCTCTGTTATCAACCTAAACCAAATCACAACATATACACAATGTAATCCAGATGACCTATATTTTATAACAAATAATAAAACATAATAATACTGTTTAGTGTAACATTTAAATTAATATTGAATATGAATCATGACAGAAAACGTATCTCATTTGTTTTGCAAATTAGAGATCACATTAAAATCATCCATATGGTAAAAGGCAATTCTTAAATGAATATTACCATTATTTAACAATATTTAGCCACAGTCATCTCTCTCTCTCTCTCTCTCTCTGTGTGTATGTGTGATTTCAGTTCCTATAATTTACTTATTTCATTTATTATTAATCAGGGTGATGTCTTTAATATAAGCATTGTGCTACTGTAATTCTGCTCTTTTCAAAGTTCCATCATCACATGAATAAACACATGGTAAATGCATACTAAAATAAGTCACAAAACCAGAACCGACCTGTTTAGCAGTCGTGTATTTTTGCCTGTTGTTGTACTCTCCAGAAATAGTGGCACTAGAGCTCATAGGCAGGTATCCTGGCTGGACGTAGCTCTGGCAGCCAGCTGCTGTACCACTGGGTAAAAATGTCTGTACAGGTGGCGGACCAGTTATGTGTACACCCTGGAACTGCTGTAACACCTGCTGAGGCAAACTATAAGCTGTTGTTGATTGTTGACCTGTAGCTATGGTCGCAGTTGGCTGTGGTTGCCCTGGAGCTTGTTGCAGCGTCATGATGGTTGCATCACTGCCATTTCGTGTCATCTGTGACTGGCTATGGATGTTGGCTGCCACTGAGGATGCAACGTAGTCATAATGACTGTTGGACATCACCTGCTGCTGCTGTGTGTAGGATGACCCACTGATATTGCTTGATGACCCTGATGATCTGCTGACACTATTGTTTACTGACGTCTCCATTACAGGTTTGCTCGTGTCTTCAGCATATACTCTACAGTCCGTTTTCTGTGATTGAGAAGGCAGTGGATGATAAGCACCATCTTTGTTCATGGCAGCACTATCAGTCTCTTTGCTGACTTTGCTCAATTTTTCAGCCGATGAAGAGTCCTTATGACTCCTTGCATTCTTGACATAATTTTGTTCCTGGCTGCCATAATTTGTGTTGGTCTGGTAACTCTGTAGCCTACCTGTTGACTCTTGATTAGAAGGCTTATAATGAGGTTTCCTAGTGTCTTGGTTCCCAGCCCAATCAGATTTATTCTGATTAGAGAAGCTATTTTTGTTTGCACCATCATACATGCCTTGTTTATCCCGTGACCTCGACTCTAACTGATGACCAACATGCTGTTGACCCCTGTCTCTAGCTCCTCGATAGTTATCTGATCGCTGACCTCTGTACTCATTAAATCGTTGTCCCCCATAGTCATTTGACCTCTGGAGCCTATGAACATCTGATCTGTCATTCCTGTAATCAGTTGAACGTTGGCCTCCATAGTCAAGAGGTCTTTGATTTATATCCGACTTTTGGCCCTTATGGTCATCGTATCTTTGATTTTTGTAGTCATTTTGTCCACTATAGTACCCTGATCTTTGATTTCGTTGTTCACCCTGTCTGTATCCATGACCATACTCCTCCGACCTTTGATTTCGACTATCATTTGTTCTTTGACTTCGATATTCATCCATTCTTCCCACTGAAGAGGTCTGGTGGTCCTGCCCCTTGCTTGGAGCCGAACGTCCTTGACCTTGCTGTGATCGTGCTGATTGTGGCTGTTCTAATAAACTGGGAGGTGATGGTTCTACTTGTGTACTGCCACCATTGCCTCCACTGGTATTACGGTGGCGTTGTTCCTCTCTGCGTAGCTGCTGTTTCAGTAGGCGAGGTGGTAAATTCTGCGGTCCCCGTTTACTGGAACTGTCACTCTCAGATGCATTGCGACTTCTCTGACCCTCTGCCTGCGAATCTTCTCCTTTATCGTCTTTAACGACACCTCCTGTAAGAATGTAGTAAGAAGCAACACATCATCTGAGGCCACAATCTTTAACTTTACATCACACCATTCATCATTATTAATAAGTGAATTACAACAAAATTATAAGCTTTGTACTCAAACATCACTTAGTAACTGCCCTACCTTTAGATTCTCCAGATGGAATCTTCTCTGTCAGAAAGTCAAATAATGTTGCTCGAGCGGACGGTTTGTTTGGGACATCTTCAAAATCTTCATCACCTTTTGTCTTACGTCCCCATCCTTGAATGTTATCAAAAACAGTGATTACAACAGTAATCAAATTGGATGCTGATGTCAACAGAAGGTTTTTTGCCACAGAACTCCATCGCTGTTCCGCGAATAATGAAATATTTCTCAACATACTCATTACACTAGTTAATACATACCCCTCTCTGGTCTTGTATCGCGACCATCACGTTGTTCTCCTCGACTATGTCCCCGCCCAGCACCTCCTACATCACTCCTATTGTTATATCCCCTACTACCACTACTGTAGCTGTCCAGACTGTCAGACCACTGAAGTACCATATGTACAGCTTCTTCAACATTATTACCGGTTTCTCGCAGAGCATGACTTGCTTGCTCAAGTGTAAAACCCATCTCAACAATTTTAGCAATATCTCTATCAGACACCTGGATAAAAAAAGTTGACAGATTCAATGTACAGTTCTATTGTTAACCAACAATCATTATTTCAGAATATGTCAAAACAACTACACATTAAAAGACACCCTAAGCTGATAGAATGGTTAAGACTGCCACCACTCGTGGGCAGAAGCTACAATAAGCATTTAATTACCTGTTTTTGGCCACCAAACACTTTAGATTTTGTGCCTTCTTTAACTTGTAGAGCCTTATCAATCACAGCTTTCCTCTGTTGTTCAAACTCAGTGTCTTCTTTCTTCTCTTTATTTTGTGCAAGTGATTTAAAATTTTCTGAAATGTACAATTTTATACAAACTCAGCGTCAGGTATATGAATGGTACACATTTTAAGCATGTATATATACATGTATGTGAAGGTCGTTCAGCACAGTTTCAGTTTGGTAGACTGGATTCAAAGCATATTAACATATTCTGTCAGTAAAAAACCATCACAGCCATTTAAGCGGGTGCTTTGTTTTGTGCCAGCAATAGTCATACCTGGGTCATGTCGCTGAAGAACTATTCCTTAAATGAAATGTCCAGATGAAACATCTCACAGACACATGTCAACAATGAGATTCAATCCCAAGACCTGGAGATCTGCAGCCCAGTCCAATAACCAATTGTATTACAGATGTGCTATAAAGTGTGACTTTAATGACATTATACATTTTTATTCTTGTCATTTCTGTTGCCTCCTATCCCCCACATGCGGGCATGTATAATTCGATGTTATCTCCAAAATTACTGATAAGTGAGTCAGTCAGTGAATGCTCTGTTTATATCCAGTAGTGAATGCACCAGGGATGTAAATCGGGGCCTACCTCCCAGGAAAATATTCTACAAACACAGGTAACTAGGCTATTTAAAACTCAGACATGGGAAACCACTGACTCTTCAGCCAGGTCTTCAAAGGGAGCACAAAAATGGTGTTAGCAATCCCTAATGTAAACACCAATTATTAGCTATTTACAAAAATAAATATTAGATGAAGGTCCTTGTGTGAAAATTATGATATTGGGTCCCTTAGGACTTTATTATATAAAAAAAAAGGTAGAGCTTTTTGTAGGTAAAGAGAACAAGAAAATAATTTCAAGAATATGGTTTGGAAAAGGCCTTAATAAAGTGGTTGAATGTATGGTGTGTGTTTCTGGTAAGATGGCTGTTGCACAAGTGACTTTAATACATAAAAAGTTGTTTTGCCAGCATACTACAAGGATGGTTATACAAGTTGCAGAACAAACACAATAATTCTCCCTTAATGCTTCATTGTAGGTTACTTAAAGAGTGAATGTCCATCATTATAAATTTCTCTGATCAGAGATGTCAATGACTGATGATTTACAGCCACTTCTGTGCACATGGTAGGCTAAATGGGCCAAGCAACTTCCAAAGGTGATGAAGTGAAGTCAAAGATGAAACAAGCTTCAGACATCCCCACGTCGAGATTCGAACACGGTGGTAGTGATCAGTGGTCCAACATGCTACCACTAGAAAACGGATCAGAGATGTCAATCAAGACATAAATATTATTCTGAAGTTAAGTTAACCAAAGTGATCCAAATATTGTATGTGGAGCATTTTAAGAAGAGAAAATGGTTCTGTTGGTAACATTTAGCACCTGTAATACCATCATTTAAATATATATGCACACAACCATTTTAAACACCTGTCATCCAACTAACTTAAAACTACACAATTCTGCATCAACATTCTGTAAAATATACCACATCTTTATATCTATCCAGATGACACAATAACAACAACAACTAAGAGGCAGACTTATTCAATATTCCATACAAGAAGAATAGGAGCCTGAATGGTCTAGCTGGTAGCTTGGTTGGCGACAGATCTATAGCATTTATGTTCAAACCCTGGCCAGGCTATGTCAGAAGGATGTTTCATTTTCACTTTGTCTAATTACTGCTGGATGTTGTACAGCCCATTCAGTTTACCATGCGCACAAAATTGGCTGTAATAAAGAAAACATTTAAACATACAAGAAAGTGTCAATAAATGTCTAACATGTGAGAACTTGTACCTTTTTTATGATGAACAACCAAATGCTGCTGTTCTTCTCTTCTTCTCTGACCAAATGGTACAAACAGTGGAGGTCCGCCATCTGCCTGTCCCTGGATTCTTGACTGTTTTGCTAACAGCTACAATGACGTAACCACATTCTAATGTACTTTTTGATTGTTTTTCTTATGCATAAGACATAAAATATGAAGTACCAATCTTAGTTGCTGTGCCAATAAATATAAATAGGCAGCAGTGGCTTGGAAATAAGTACTGAAGATGTTCTGAAAATATTATATCAGCATTATAAATGCTCTCACAGAAAACATTACACTTGAAGATATTCTTTGTGCCATACTTACACGTTTAAGTTCCCAGTTTTCAACAAGTTTATCAACACGGCCACCTTGAACAACACAGGTGCTGTTATTTAATAACAAAAATCCCTGAATGACTGGCACTCGAGAAAGCAACTTCAACTTCGTGCCTGGTGGTGTATTTAAACTAAAATACAATATGGGTATCTAACTTTAGCAAACAGAAACATGCTGATTAGTTAATGGGGGGCAAAATTCATCTTTTATTTAAAAGTTTTCATCAACAAATATGTTGCTATAGAACTGAACTTTACAAATCTTTTTATAAAGCCACACATACATAATCATAGCACATACCCAATTTAACAATATAAACTTTGAGCAATTTATCACTGTAACTCATTCATTCACATTTGTACCCCAAGCAAATGACCCATATTATTTTCATTCTAAGATGGAGATGAATCATATTCAGCCAGAGAGTGAGAAATGACTAACAATATGCTGCCAGCAGAATGTAATAAATAGTCATAAATGAAAGATATCTTGCTTTTATAAACGATTCTGCCAAATAAGAACTTATACATCATAGTATGGATGGTTCGGCATTTACGATATCTCAGATTTTAATCATTATTCTGAAGGTAATAACACAAAGACAAGTAATTTGATTTGATATGAACCTTGATCTGGATTGAAGTGTGATAAATATTATAAAATTTTCCACATATTATTCAACGGGTAGAAAGAAGATGGTACACTTCTATTGGACAGGGCATTGCAACTGAAAAGTACACGGTATTCCAAGTTGATGATAGGATGTTCTTAAATGTTAGCCAAACATTTCAATAAAGACTAGAAAGACTTGTTTGAGACATACAGGTTTTTTTATCTGAATAAATAAAAAAGATGAGTTCACCGCACAATAAACTTACTTGATCTTGTCTATATTTTCCATTTCTATAGCAGGACAACTAACATGACCATCTGTAAGTGTCAGTTTGAACAGTTTGGGAGCTGCCTGTGACTCTTCATTTTCCTTCGGTGCTGTGATGTTCCGTAATTTTTGTATTTGTAGCACAAATGGACCATCAACCTATCAAGAGATAAGAGCTATTTGAATATACAAATGAAGAGTGGAGCAACACAATTAAGAATAATTAACTACAACAAATTGGTATCAAATCATAATTCTTCAATAGATGTAAACACAATAACATCACCAATTGGCATAATCATATTCCTTGTCACAATCTGTATTTAACCACAGTAGATGTGAACAACTCCCATATTATCTTACCATCTAGGCTTGGTTGGTGCAAATCAAAATGCTACATCACGCGACCATGTATTTTGGCAAGACAAATATTTTGTAAATAATTCTTTCAGGATCAGGCAATTAACAGATTTAAAATGAGTATTTTTCAGAAATAAATTTTACCATGTTAAATGATGGCTTAGGCAATCAATTAACATGAGAGTTTCCACCTGTTTACTTTGACGTAACCATATATATGTTACAGTAAGATTGTGAAACCAGGGATTTAAGGAAATCCCTAAAACATTCATGAAATCACTGTATTGTATGTAGTGATTGTATACAGTGATTTCACAAATTACCTGAAAGTTTTAGGGATTTCACAAAATCCCTGGTTTCACAATCTTACTATAATATATATATATATATATATATATATATATATTAGATTACTAGATAAGATATGGTTCTGATTGTATATTGCCATGAAATGAGTGTAGCTATTAATCTTACCACTATATAACCAAAACATAGGCTGAGCAGCATACATAAAATTGCACTACTCATTTAATTTGATAACTAACAAAATGGAATCACTGCATCAACATAAATGCTAAATCTATTATAAAATAAACATAATTATCATGTTCATATACACTCACATGATCCAGTTTATTCTTTAAATCAGGTAGATGTTTCTCACCAATGTCCTTCAGATCAAGCTAGCAAATAAAAATATGTTAAATGGAGAAATAAAACAAACTGACTTTTATGGTATAGAGTTGAGCTGAATTGCTTAGTGCTGGTCACAACTGGGATGCATGGTCAAGGTCATAACCCCAATGATTTTGATTTTGGAGATTTGTTGATTTCACATGGTTGATAAAAAACCTATGGACTGTGAGGAGAAGCAGATGGCTAAGGAAATGATCATAGAGATATGCAAACAAAATAGCACCAAAATCTACCAGAACAAAATCCCTTTAGAGCTTTCAATATGCTCCCATAAACATATGTACTCACTGGTATCAAAAATGGACAGAACATATTTACAATTATACTATAAATGTAAGTAGTAATGTCCTGCTATCAGGCATGAGAGTGGCCTCTGATGAAAAAAACCCGGAAAACCAGCAAAGGAAATTTTGAGGCCCCAATGATTTTTTTAGGACAATCTGATACTATTCACAAGAGAAATTTTCTTCAAACTCCCCATTTTTAGTTTTGAGGTTTTTTGCATACATTGTCCTGGAGGATTCCAATTTTGGTGGAAAAGGGAACTTTTTATGTAGCAGACATTTTACAGATTCATTCAAATAATCCTATTGGTGGAGGCAAAATACACCATCCAATCAAACTGTGACATTACCCAAAATAGTTGACATTCCAGTTTCTTGTTGTTCTCAAAAGAATATACATGTGAGTGGAGCTGTCTGCCAAAGTTGTCAAAAGACACGAACGTGAAAGAAATATAGAAATAACTCCACCCCCCCCCAATATTACACAAAAATATTTAAACCGGATTTACAAGAATCACAAAAATATAATTTTTGGGTGTGAAAAATGGAATTCCAGCAAAAAGTGGAACTAAAACATTCATTAAGTCATGATTATGAAGCCTAAAATCTTGATAACACTTACATCTAAAGCTGTTTTAATTATGTCATTTACACTGTTCTTTCCATTTTCTGTACACTCAGCTATACCTGCTGTTGTAAGATACCTAGAAATATAAAATGATAAATAATTATACAACTGGCATATGATGCTTTTAAACTGAGTGTCAAATATCAATTATATTATCATTAAAAGTTTCAAAAAGGAGGTGTTAAAACATGTAACAATCAAGGGCAAAATTCACACAAAGTACACCTGTCACTTTATCAATAAATACACCTTTAGCAGTGTACACAATTCTGAGATGTTTTTGTCCCCTATTACTTGCTTCTCTGTATCCAGAAAATAAATTTCAATTCTCCAAATTTTTAATACCATTACACCTGGGCCATATAATAATTCAAAGTTCTCACCAGAAGTTTAAGAAGTTCCTTGACAAAATAAAAACTTCGCTGATAATTTTTAATAAACTATGAGTTTTACTATTAGTAGCTATTTAGAAGGTTAAACTTGGCCTTGTGTGGCAATCCAAAGTTCCCACCAGACAGTTATAATATGCATCATAGCATTTTTATACTGTTTGTCAGCTGGTTCATTTCACTAAAACCCATCCCAGAATAGCTACAGCATTCTCACAGATGTTTCAAATAAGTTTTGAAATGATGAACTACAAGTCTGGTGAACTGACCAAAAACACTGATAACAAAAAACTGATAATTAACCAAAAAAATCATCAAATATTACCATTTTTTAGACTGGTGTACCACCACGTTCAGATACATCTATAGTCATAGTTGTATACTATTTTTTTTATTGGTGTCTGTTCAAATTTGTCATACTTTTAATCATAAATATCATTACATGGAAGAAGCAACTTTAATTTCTTGGGCATTTTATAGCTTTTTATGGTGGTATTCTGTCAAAATAATAATCTCACAACCCGAGTGAGAATACCAAGAAATAAAGATTGAAACATTTTGGTAAACCAACAACTTTAGGTAGCCTTTATTTAGCCTGGGGATTATAATTTTCTAGAAATGTTGCACTGTGTATGTTACTGTGTAATAATTTGATATCAATTGAAAGAACAATTTTTCCATGATAAATGATAGTTTAATTAATAGTATACATAGGTTACAAACAATCTTAAATACAATTTATGATCAATTATATATCATTTCTTTTTTAAGAAGTAAATGTGTTGTTCCATGTAGGTCATATGACTGGATAATTCCCACCATTACTTAGTAGGCCATATAAAAATAGGAGAATAATCAGTGAATGAATCTTTTTGTTCTTTACATACTTAGATATATAGCACGATTACATAAATAATGCAAAATCAAGGACTTCTTGTCCGAGTAAGAAACAGCTAAAGTTGTGAGTAATATTGAAACTGAAGTTTGTATTTTATATGTGGCCTACTACAGATTTAATATAATTTATTGATAGATATTCTCGTGATCAGCTTCACAAAACCAACTCTGGTAAATATAATTAAATGTCAGTACTATCAAGTATTAACAAGTCAGAAAATGCTTGTTTTTATAATAATTCATCTCAAGAAACAGTTTCACAAATCACTGTGCCACCATCTAGTAAATATTAAAGCATCCAGACATTATAGCATGAGAGTATCATCCTGTACAATGACTGTATTTATTTAAAAAATCATTTCAAAAAGGTAACTAGACAAATAAACATATATTAATACACTTACTAGACAGGCACTGTAGCTGGGTCCCTTATTAAGAGTGAAATGGGATTCAATGATTAAATTTAAACAACCTGAATTTGGATCTGTGCATCTGTGAATTTACACACATACATACATAAACACATACATTTAGAGCAACACAAAGGGATAGAAAAAACATGTACAAATGATGATTTACATTTCCAGAAGGGCTACAGCACTTATTACTAGTTGGCTTGACTACTGCAACTCTCTTCTTTATAACATTGCATCTAAGTATATTCTAAAACTTCTTGTGTTCAGAACTGCTTAGCTAGGATTGGCACATTATCTCCTCAGTTTTCCCATTCTGTCCCACTTCTGAAATCTCTTCACGATGTAGTGAGCCAAGAAATTAATCCCTGGAAAAGTTTCGACCTCTTACAAGGTTCGAACCTGTGACCGATGGCACCAAGTGCCGGGTACTTAGCCGCTAGGCCACCGGAGCTCACTATTGATCCAGAACTTTGGTTCCTTTTATATATATCAGATATGCACACTGACTGCAGCACCATGAGTGAGCAATTAACCAATTAAAATGGTCTGGATACCATGGGCTCCTCCCAACACACTGTGATGCCATCACATAGTATGCCTGTAATCTATATAGAGATATTGCTATTTAGGAATTTACCACAGTTCTATGTTTAGAATGGGCAAAAAAATTAAATCCACAAATCAATTTACCGTTAAATTTTTTAATTCAGAAATATTTCTTCCATAACAATCCTACTTGGAATATAAACTAGTCTGAGTAGGTATTACAGTAAGTACTCAGAGTACCTACTCATGGTAAAAAGTATTAGGCAAAAAGAGTCAGAAAAAAACAGAATTGGAATTGAAAAATTTTAGGTGGAATTGGAATTGAGCAAATTGAACCTGACAAAATGGAATTGACATATAGAATAAGCAAGTCTGAAAAGGTGAGTTTTCAAATGTGCCGAAAAGAAACTATGCTATTAGACATAGTTTCTTTCCAGCACCATTTGAAAACTCACCTTTTCAGACTTGCTTATCCTTCCTAAGTTTCCACTCCATCTGATCATTGCTGATGAACTTTACATTGTACCCGGATTACGAGTATGGCCAACCGCTGTATTAGGTGTGCCACTGAGCTAGATTCTTTGAGGATAGTGGCACAATAGAAGTTTTGCAATTATTATACAATTATTATTAATCATGGAGATCTATTTCTCTCCAAGAAAACGCTTCATCATAATGCACTCTCACTGAGATGATGATTGGTGTTTTAGGTGACCTTTGTGCACATGGTAGGCTAAATGGGCTGACTCTCACTGAGTTTGAATCTATTATAACAATTTGATAGCAAGTAACAGTATTGGTTTTCAACTGAATGGTACTACATAGTTCTAATGTGAGTGATGATAGAAAAAAAGTTTTAGCTACCATTCCATAAAAATATGGAAACACAGACTGATGGATGGATAGACAGATTAATAAACATACAGTAGGGGATACACACACACACACGCATAACGACTAATAGAAGCTGAACATTCCTATGTAACCTGAGTTATTTCACCACTAAACAAATAATGTCAGCTGTTTATACACACATGAATATAGACACACACTTTTGCCAAAGTACTTAGTCCTTAAATTCAAGAGGATACTTCCTATTAAAATGGCATATGCAAGTCAAAACATCTTATTAATGAACTAAACACCCCACATATATTACACATGTATATCATGGACAAATATAGTATACTCATAATACTGGCATTCAATTTCACGACAATTGCTAACGAAGTTCTCTCTGCAGTGCAGAAAAACTTAAACTTGGGAGTGACCACCTATTATTATCAGTGTATGAGAACAACAATCATGACTATCTGAATAATAACTAAGAGAATGGTTTGACCATTTGACATGATTACCAATTCAAGATATGGAATAAATGTCCCATTTTGCAAACGTCGAAACGAGATGGTAACGGTTAGCCTTAGAACTATTATTATTAGTATGTCATGATCATGCTAAAATAGATTTGCAACGCCAGTTATACCCAACACATATATGAAACCAGCATCGATACACAATTCCTAATCTAGCTTGGCACCCCGATAAGATAAGATTGTAACAACTAGTTGTCTAGTTAATATAAATAATGAGTTGTTTCAACGCGAGAAAACAGACTGAACTTGTTACTGGTAGAGTCTAGCTCTAGGAGTCGAACAGCTTATGTTTCGAACTTGTTTAACAATTAACTCTAATGTATTCGAACAAAATAACCATACATATTGAACGAGGTCAGTACTAGGACTGCATGCTGCCTGTCAATATTAGATACAGCTAAACGTACAACAAAACATTACACGTTTTCTTACCAGCCATGGCGCTGCAGCGCTTGGACAGTCGCCATATTTGCCAGCCTCAGAATGGGGAGCATTCGTTTTCAGGATGCTTTCACATGGCCTCCACATCTGTACATCGCGTCACTAGCGACATGCAGATGTCGTGCGCCCACTCACGCACGCTATTATGATAAAATAGCTGATTAGCTTTCAAATTATTATAAAGGTAGCTTACTATGGCACAACTACACATTTATTTGATATTGTTTGGTATAGTCTATTCTATAGAGGACTTAATTTGGCCCACATACTTTAATTTATAAAACATAGACTACATGATAACATGTGCAGTTAATTACAATGTTACGTAAAATATAGTATGTATGACAAAAATGTGCTTCTTTCTTAATTAATTAACTATTTTTCAATATAATGTTTAAGCATGGTGCGTCTGGCATGCTACTTTTCAACATTGTATTTGTTTACGTTTATGAACTGGCACAACAGTATATATGACAATGATCTTAAAATAAACAATGTCCATAAAAATATTTAATAAATTTCTTATTAAGTTAGATCTATTCACTTATTGGTATTCCACAAATAATAATAATATAACATGTAAATATACAACACACCAGAGGGCGTTATTATCAATAAAATAGCTGCTATAACATACTATAATTATAATATAGTATCACTACTATGAATAATATAGTATCAGTACTCTCACTACTATGAATAATATCGTATCAGTACTCTCACTACTATGAAAAATATAGTATCAGTATTCTCAATACTATGAAAAATATAGTATCAGTACTCACAATACTATGAATAATATACTATCAGTAACAAATATGTATTTCAGTTGTGCTTCACTGGAAACATCATACTTTGTAAAAAGGTTTAATTGATTCTAAAATAATTTTTTCCATCAGTTCCTGAGATGAAACAAGATATTTTACTGATATAATTATATTCAAATTTAAGTCTAGGAACAATTATTGTCACCACTTACGATAATATAAGAATGGATAGCTTTTTTATATCTATCTAATATAGACATGTATTTTTTCACCGTAATGTTTGCCACGTCAACTTTACAACAAATGCCAAGGATCATCGTTGATGTTGCCCATATTTGATGAAGTTATCACTTTGATCAGGATATCTAATCCGGATTGTATAGATATTCAGGATCTAGTTAAAATACAGTGGGTGAGTAGATCACATATTGATTATAGTTATTTTTTTTGCTCAATGATATCTAAATATGCTTTATATAAAAGTAGTTAAAAATACTATACTTTATATATATTACAATTAGTCTGTATAATCAGGTAATATGTGTATTACCTAAAATATTTCTATTGCTAAGCGACATTTAATACCGATTACTTGAAAATTTCAGATAATGTACATACTACCTGATTATACAGAAACATATATATATATTGTATGAACTATGTAGCAGGCATGCGAGTAACCTTTGAAAAAAATCCCTTAAAACCAGGGAAGGAAATTGCAAAGTAGTGAGCCACTGAGCTGGGGGCATTGGAGAAAATTGGGGTTTGTGCATTTTTAGGAAAATCTAAGACTACTTGAGTGGAAGTAAAACGTCTTTTTCCACGACCTTTTTTTCAAACCACCTCTTTGACCCAGTCTCCAGTTCCCAAAATGGTATTTTTGAATGTGAAAAACAGATATTTTCTCATCCCTGATGTAGTGAGCAATAAGTTTCAATGTCTCATAGTTGACGCACGTAATTTAAATCAAATAAACGTATACCTTTAACATGTGGATAAATTCCAAATTGTCAAAAAATAAATATTCCATAAAAAAGTTAAAAGCAAATTTAAAGGTATTTGTATCTCATGGTCCAATAAATTAATGTTTAAAACTATGCAACATTTTGTCTAACACAAAAGTTGTCAAAGATAAACACCAAGTAAATTTGTCACCGATTGTGGTCTTGTAGCCATGGCCAACACTCTTAGAACAGTGTGTTTGCAAACATGCATGTAAAACAATGTTAAAAAGTACTCCCTCCTTCTGTATTCATAAGGCCAGTAGGGTAATCATTTATGAACAACTTCGCATTGCAACCTCATGATATTAAGTGACTCTCCAAAGAACATTTGATCCAAATATGTAATGGGTGACGTTGATTTCTATGTAATATAGTATTATGGTTACCACAGTAAAGGATATATTATTTTCCAGGACAAAGTATACAAGATTTAAAGGTAATAAATCAAGATACATACACGTAAAAAAGCATATCATATTTATTCAATGCATGATCGATTATCGACATATTTTATGGTACAGCCTCTTCCTCACCCCTTCTAGCTGTCTGATCCACCCACTTTTATGTAAATTTGAACTACATGGGCTATCAAGAGTATGTACTGGTACTCTTTTTCTTCTATAATCAAAGTTTTCTTCTACAGGCCCAACATTTATTCATAGGCTTATTTGTTCTAAGTGGATTTTTTCAGGCACTATTTTTTTCCAGGACATTTCCAGATTTTGTAAAATTCAAGGACATTTCCAGGACCTGGAAAATGAATTTGTTATTTTCTAGGATACGTGGGAACCCGGAGTATGCTTTCAAAATTAATTGTATGTGTAAAATTTGAACACTTTATTGTCAAATAGCACTTCATAGTGTACACGTCATCTGTGGTGTTCTAGTTAAAAACATGTTCATGTTTAGAGTAAAACGTACGTCTTTGGAAGATTAATAAATCAACAAAGCATACCCAAACAATAACACTCGAGCAACTGCAAAAATACAGAAACAGCTATACAGACGACAAAATAAATTAAGGATAAAGACATTAATAAAGAACCGATGAAAGACCATCATGGCCCTGAAAAAGTGTGCCATCTCCTGGTAAACACCTATTGAACTTTGATGACATGCAAGATAATGTTATGCGACTTATGAAGCAGAAAATCTACTATGCCTTTCTAAAATGAAAATTCATGTAGTTAGTGTTATAAATTTTATAAAAACCCACCTATTTGTCAAGATAGCTTGCACAAATATCTCGCCTCAATTAAACTTTTAACATCATCTATATAAGAACTAGATCTAAACAGTACATGTACTACAGATGATGATGATTGATGTTTTATGGCCACTTTTGTGCACAAGGTAGGCTAAATGGGCCGAGCGACTTCCAAAGGTAATGAGACGAAGTGAAAGACGAAACAACCTTCAGATATGCCGCCGCCGGGATTCGAACACGGGTGGTAGTGATCTGTGGTCCAGCACACTACCGCTAGACCACGGAGGCGCCCTACATGTACTACAGAACAATTATTAAAAAAACCATCAAGCTATAATTTCAAATGTTGAATATGATCATCATTTCTGGACGACATTTACAGCATTTTTTTTTAAAGAGACGAGTGATGTACTTGTTTAGCCTCCCGAGTGATGGCTACACGTCCTAGTTGCTGGATAAATGAGATGATTGCCTCCAATATCTTGCAAAAAAACACGGATTCTATCCAAATACTATAAAACATGTAAATATTATTAACAATTTTAACTGATAGCACCTAAGAATAATATTTTTGTTTTAGAAAGGATTAATCACTATGTAGGGTACGAATTTTACAAATCAACTTTATTCACCTCGACTAGAAATGATACAAAAGTGTGAAATACACTGTCTGTAAACAACAAAATCACGAGATATGATGGACAAATAAAATACTAGCCACAGTACCATGAGGATAAACAGTGACTGAACACTTAACTTTTTTTGACAATGAGAATATTTAACCAATGAAATTTCTTTTCATGATCTGAATTAGCTAAATTTCAACTTTTTAGCTGATACCTGTTCTAACCCTAAACTCTGAAACATTATCTCTTAATATACTGTTCTTACTAAAATATTACTTTACTATAACAATGAAAATCCAACAACAAGAGATACATGAGAGAGTACTTGAGCGAGTGACATCCCAACACAGTTTTAAGCCACATTCTTAAATGTCCAATAAACATAACATTCCAATACTACAAAAAAGTGATCTTTTTGTGTACAGTAAATGTTATATCATGATATCGTTAATAGGGAAACAAGCAAAAATTTGCATAATTAATCTAATACAGTCTGCAGTTGCCAAATTCAAAATAAAAACCCGATTAAAAACAATAACAGAAAGAACTCTTACGCATTCTGTTGAGCATGTCCTTATACATTATTGCGAGACCAAATCAGTACCATACAATCAGTAATCTCATACCGCAGTCGCAATATCGATGAGATAGTTTTGAATAATAAAGAAAGCTACACAAAATTGATCAAAGTACGAAATTTATTTCGTAAAAACAACACCAGACTAAATAAATATCAACAATGACAACAGAAACAGAAAATGTTAAGTCTTACATTGCATCAGATGTACCAATCAAAAGCCAGCTTCCATTTGGAAATACTGTCATAAACATCACTCATGTCAGTGCTGCAACTATAATACAAGATCGCTCAGTTGCTGCAGTACACTAAGCATTAATGACTCACTAGATGAAGAAAACAACAGTTGTCCAACATTGATTATCACAGTTGAAACAAGCTCACATGCCGTACAGATATAAGATGACTGTATACAATAGACATATATCTGGGAAATCCACTTTGCATCGTATGGAGGCAACTGCTTCATTTACTACAAAGTGTTATAGCATAGAACTACAAAAACAGAATTTTGCGGCCAAGATAATTATTTCAACATAACTAACATAAATATCTACCTTGAACTTGCTTTAGTCTTATAAATAGTTGTACTCTATCTCAGTAGTACTGGAGAAAACTCAACAAACGAAACAAAACTGAACACACACACAAACACACACACACAGTTCAACTGTGTTGACACAAATCCATGTATGAGGTTCACATGCACTCCTTTCCAAGTGTATGTAACATTCACATTTAGGACAACCTCTTTTTATAAACACGTGGACTTAGTTTAACCTGAGATAAATAACCCAAACACTGCTAGGAAAACGAACTGACTGACAATTGCACGAAGAGGAGTTCCAGCCTGAAGACACTTCAACGCAACAATGTCTACTTCGGATGGATAAAAGACGCTAATTAAACCAAAGAAAACCACAGCAAATGGTTCAAAGAATATTCCAGTTTGAGCTATTATTAAAAATAGTCATAACCAAGTACATCAGAACTAGGGTCATTAAACTATTTAGTAACACCTATAGACGTAATGATAAATTGTGTACAAAATGTAGAAGCTATATATACAAAAGGAAACATAAAAAGGAATGGTGTGATTGATCTGTTAGGCTATGATGTTTTGTCTCTGATTAGTTCTGCTTGTTTCCTGATGGCTGACATTTCCTGATGGGTTCCATTAATGTGGGCTGCCAAGTCGGCGAACTTCGACATGTAATCCATTGAGTTCTCATTCATCATCACTTCAAATGTGGTATCCACCTAAAATTATTAATCAAAAGCTATAGCGAAATATACAAAGCTGATATCTCTTAAAGAGAACGGCAACAAATCGGCTCTTTTAAGCATCAAAATATGCAATGAAATATTTTGTAGCAATATTATAATTACACAAATATGTTAATGCAAAAGTAATACAACATAACAGAATTAATTCTAATTTCTGCAATAAGATAAAAATTACACACATTCTTTAGTATCACTGAATCACGAGAACTCTCGCCTAATGCAAATGGCTGTGAGTGATTTGCTGTCTGTTGGCTGGTTAGTGTGTCTGATGTTGGCTTATTCTCCACTGGCAAGACGGATGCT
This sequence comes from Paralvinella palmiformis, assembly GCA_025642065.1. Lineage (NCBI taxonomy): Eukaryota > Metazoa > Annelida > Polychaeta > Terebellida > Alvinellidae > Paralvinella > Paralvinella palmiformis. Next base: position 547,388 of record JAODUP010000002.1, read on the forward strand.
GCTGTTTGAGACATCGTGTTGGATGAATTCTTCTTCAGTGGTGCGTCCTGGAGGAAGTTACTCACACTAATATCCTAGAAGTACAGACAGCCAATATAACGATGACTCCACAATCAAACCAAATTATGACAAAACAAACAAGAATATAGCAATAAATCACATATTTATTCAACCAGCTTTCTATGCCAGAAAGCACAATAACTGCTGATCTGTAACCTTTTACAAGTAAAATGAACTGGTATTATATAATTACCCCTGTATTGAGCCACTGTTCATCTGAACCTGCAGATGTAATGCCTTTAAATGTTTTTGTAGGACTCAGTGCTCCAGGATCATCGTTTGTGTTCAGTAAAGATGACAAACTGGCATCCTTGTCACCAACCAGACCTAGCATGTATATATTAATATATTAATTTAAGGATTTCTATTACAAGAATGTCTTTTTCATCTCATAACAAACACCTTATAAGCACCTAAAAGAATATGAATGACCAGCATTACAAACATGTCATACCTCCAAAACTGCTGTTGGAATTCATTAATGAAATATCCAAAAGTTTGTCTGTACACTCTGCCACTGAAAGAATAAAATAAACCTCTAAATGACAGGGATGAGAAAACATAACTGAAAATTTTCCAGTACTAGTGGATAGTGAGTGAAGCTAGTCAAGTGCAGCTACCCTCCACATTACTTAACAGATTCTATTTCTAGGAATCAGACTTGATCAAAATTGTCAAGCAATTAGCAGAAATCCATAAAATAGTGTTCTCATCCTTGAAGAGAATAACACTGATACAATAATATTTTTTCATGACTGGGATTGTGAAAGAGTACTGCTAATTCATAGTTCAGACAGTCAGATCTCCATAATTAATGTCTCAAATACTGTTGACCATTTTGTCAATCGTCAGAGTTATTTGTAAACTTGTCTCACCAAATATGTTGGCTGCTAAAAATTATAATTAAGTTATAATTATATACAGAGATCGTGAAATGTTAAGGTGATAAATACAAAAACTAGGAATTATATTTTCCAACAGATTGATGATTATAAAAAATGTGTTGTCATATACTTCATCCTTGCCACTACAATGCAGCTAATTGATACTTCAATACATTCACGTCATTAAAGCAATTTTAAGCCGAATGCAACATCCTTTATTGGATTCAAGTTCCCATTAGGCTGATATATCAATATTAACTTTGAAGACATCAAATGTAATGACATTTTAAGATTAAAACTAACTGTTTATTATAGCGAACTGTCCTTTTATTATTTGGTGATATAAAAGTGTTTTAAAGTACGTAAAGTCATAAAATATTTAATTAGCCAGTCATACTTACTATCAGACACTGATGGCAGAGTTATGTCTAACAATTCTGTCACATTTGGCTGTTCTGAAATCAATGATGTTGATGCCTGTGACTCGGAAATCACAGTCACATTTCCTGATGATAAGCTGCCGTCATTGAGGATTGAGTTCACTCCATTAAGAGTAAATGCCTAATTGAATGGGAAAAAATACATATGAAGAAATTGGGTACACACACAACCACCTACCAAATGTTCTGGTATATAGGTTTCTTTTGAACCACAGGGAATTACAGCTGAATGTAAACGGTGGCGTTAAATGGTATTTTTAGTTTCCACTTTCTGTATGAAGCTGACATAACCAGTTCCCTGTGGATGTGACACATCTGTCACATATGAAAAGCAGATTAGGCTGGGGCCCACAGGTTGACCAGTAGCCAAGGTATATTTACACAGGTCTACATTTTTCTCAACAGTGGAGTGATCAGAAAGTAGTAACACTAGAACCATCATGAATGCGTGAAGTCAATGGAAAAACTGCACTCACAATCGTGTTACAAAGTATTGTTGTCTAGCATTAAACAAAGATCCCAGCATTCTGACATCCCCGTTTCCATATTTTAAAGGTGTGTATACATTGCCTGGACTTTACGTATAAAATAATGACTTTTTCAGGCCTACAATTCTTATTTTAAAATTGCCAGACTTTTACCTGTACAAACCCTGAACCATAAATGTATGAATTCCCAAGTGAAACTGAACATCCAATTATGTGGTGTTAATTTTTTTTGATAGCCCGAACAAACTATGTCCAGCAATTGATCAGTGCAGTTATCAGCACAATTGGAAGCCATCTGCTTTTTATGGTCATCATCTTCTAATTGGGAAATTATGATTGAACGATCTCCATCGTCTATGAGTGTACCATTTTATTTCAGAATATGTTTAAAAAGTTCTGAATTAGTTTTATTTCACAATTTAAATATGAAGTACTTATTCAGGATTTAGATGTTTCAGTTAATCATACTAAACAGATGTGAGGAAAAAACAGACTTGCATGCATCAATTTATTCCCAAAACAGCTTTCATTGGTATAATCCAGGAAACAATTCAATTGTAATCATTGGAGCTTGTTTTAATTATTAAAATTTTGTATTACAGATGATAGGGTGACTTCAGTTATAATTAAGTTTAACTTTAAAAATCAGACACAGCAGCAAGTAATTATGCTAGTGTTTCCTTACCTGAGAAAATGTTGGTGGAGATTCAATATTTTGATTACCAGACCTGCTGGTAAAGTTCATTGGCTCAAGGGGTGGAGTATGCAAATCACTGCTCTCACTCGTACCTATACCTTGAACAGTAATATATATAATTCAAGTAGTATATCCAAGACCATGCTTATAAAATGTCAACATCAGGCTGGTTAGTTATGCTCACAGCAAAACTAATAAGCTTAAATTACTTAAATATTTACCATGACTAGGTGACAAAGGATCCTGTATATCTGCGGCTAAAGCAGCCTTCTTCAATATGTTGTTGTTTACTCCACCTAATTCTGGTGCCTCCACAAACACAGCTGAATCTTCTAAATAAATATAATGTAATCATTATCGTACACATATTTATAATTTTATCAAACTTCAATTAAGTTTTTTACTGTGCTTTTTTTGCAGATGGCTCGTACAATTTGTGAAATTAAATTTTATCAATTCCAAGTTGCCACAGTCAATCAAAGTAGTAACCAGACAGCTGCATATAGATGGCATTCCTATTTATCCCAGTAATTCTACTTGTCTACAGATCAACTGATGAAACATTACATTAATGAAGCCACTATTTTACCAGCATGATGATAGTCTGGCATCTACAGTATATACTCATGTATAAGTTGATTTTTTTTTGGGTAGGGAAAAGGGAGTTCTCAGAAGCAACCCGACTTATAAATGTGTCATATTTCCAAACAGCTGAAGGAAAGATGTTTTTGGCCATCCTTAATAATGAATAATAATAATATGTGATATCTATATAGCACCCTATTCAGCTAGAAGCTGCTCTAAGGCACTTTACAATATTATTTACAATATTATTATCCCTGACTCAGACCTGTTTCCACCCAGCATATATCTCAACTCCCAAGGGAGCATACAACACATGCTGGGTCATCTTTTTTGTGAATGAAGACAATGATTCGAATTTTGAGGGATTTTAAGCCAATACTTAACCTCAACTTATACGGTGGGCATATGCGGGGAACGAATTACAGGATAAAAATTTACCTCAACTTATCTACGAGTATATACAGTATATTTACAAATCCTTTCAATAAACAAAATTCAAAACATCAGTGAATAAAGGATGATTTGCCAAATTATTCTGTTGGACAACATTTCTAGTTTCAAAACTGAAGCATCTCCATGTCTGGTTTACAGCGTTCAAACATTTATATATCAGGGGCTGAAAAGTCGGTTGCCCGGACACACAAGGCAAGTATATTTTCATGCCGGGCTAGTGCTGATTGTCGATCACTTAACCGTTCGGGTAAGTGCCTTTTTAAGATGAAAATTCACCAAATATGTGTGTGCGCATGCCTGATGAGCAAGCCAATTTATAAAAACCTTTTTCCTGTTGTGTACTTATACCTATAATCCATGATGCAAAGCTGGATGTGAGTGCCATTTATGCAGCATGTGAATCCGAATGCATATGCGACATGGCAGTATCCATGTGTTTTGAACACCCCTCTCACCTTCTTAAAACATTTTCTTGGGAAAGCCTGCCTGGACACTCGAATCGGATGGTTGAATCCAGTATTTTACGACCGGGTCATAACATTTTGCATTTAACCCTCTGTTTTGTTGCATACACACTTACCGAATCACCCTCGTACATTTACATGTTTTCCATTTTTGTCGGATTCACATAGCACATATGGAATATTGGCTTAAAACTGAGATTCCATATATGCAGTATGTGGCATCCAACATTGCAATAGCATATGTGACACTGTAGTATCTATGTATTTTTCAGACACCCCTTTCACCTTCTGACCTATTTTCCTTGGGAAAGCCTGCCTGGACACTTGAACCGTCCGATTCGCACCAATCCCTACATGGAACAATCCATTTTGTTGCATTCAGAAATCGTATACGCAGTCGCACATATCCCATGGAATCATGCTTGTACATTTACATGTTTTCCATTTCTTTGTGGGCTTCATATAATGCATATATGGAATCTCGGCTTAAGACAACACATCACCTATTTAAATGGTGTCACCGCTTAAAAGCTGTATTCATTGCAGCTTAATGGCTACATTTTCTTGGTTATTTGAAATTCTGTGAGTGAAAATCGCTACGGGTAACTCAGCAAAGCAGTAATGGGCTTCACTGAATAAGCATTTCTTATCAAGCACTTCTCTATTTGTTGATTTTTATTAATGATAATTTTAGATCAGGTGAAAATGTGTTGGGCAAGTGAAAACATTTGTTGGGCAAGTGCATTTCCAATCTACTTGCCCAGATGCACCTGAATTAGAAAAATAATTTTCTGGCCCTGATATATGCATGTAAGGTAGGCTAGTATTCTTAGAAAAGGGTGTGTACATCCATTAGATAACATGCCTGGCACAAACCTTTCCACTTACCCGAGCCTGAGGTAACAGGTGTTGGTATAATTCTTCGCACTGTCACTGACTTAGTAACAGTAGCACCTGCTGCAGCAGTCACCATGCTTCTAGTTGTTGTAGCTGTTTGAACCACTCCGAAGTCTTGGCTTACAGCAACAGCTTGGATACCACCTGCTGATGTGATGCCACCGTGTAGAACAGGTGATGCTGTCTGTAAGACTGTGTCACCCGACTTAAGCACCGACGATGACATTATTGGTAGGAATGATGCTGTCTGGCCAGCGGGTGATACACCCGGCACCATGGCCAATGTCATGATCTGTCTGGTTGGAACCTGGGCTTTGGGCAGGAGTGTTCGTTGCACCACCAATGGACGCCTGACAACACGCTGAAGTCTTCGCTGGCCAGAACGTTTCGTTGCATATAATTCAGTTTGTTTCTGAAGTAAGCGTTTTCAGTATCAATTATCTGTGTTTATTTAACGCTGAACCTCATAAGATCAATATTTCATTACACTAGGCAAAACAAAACGTAACACTAAATAAAAAAGAATGTTGTTTTTATGAAATGAATCGTGAAGGTGAGAAATGTACATCAGCGAAATGATTATATATACGTTTAAGGAGATAAATAAAAGAATGCATAGAGATAAATGAGATTAATCACACTCTAGGGCATTTAATATGTTACTTCTAAAAAGTATTCATCACGATTAATAAAAGACACGGATTATTTGCCATATTTTACATATCACTTAATTCAAACAAAGACATCCAAAGTAGTAATTATAAAAAGAATCATAGTTTTAGACACACACACACACCCACCTGGACCATACTGATCTGATGTAAAAGTTGGCTCTTTTCTGCCAAAGATCCAGGAGGCACAACTGGTCGGATTTGTTGAACCCTTGGTGGCATAGCAGTTGGTAACTTGAAGACCCCATCCACTGCTGTTACAGCAGCACTTTCCTCTGCCTGACTACAGACCTCTGGTGACGTCATCACCAAATGACACTGGTAATATGATACAGAACAGCAGATCATTAATTACTACTCAACTGAATTTCACAACAATTATGTAAAACCTTTTTTTATAACTTTACATTTTCTAACAAAATTACTCAGTATGTACACACAAGTCTAAAAACCATTATGCAATCAATTATTGTGTTATTTAGGCATCTAAAACGCAATCATACAATGTCAATAAATTGCTGCCTAACTATGAGTACTGAATTTCTGTACACAATGTTCTGGAATTCAAGAGGTAAGAGTACTAGTGGCAAATGGAACTACCTGCCACCTCCCAATCATTGTCCCATTCAATATCCTGGACTTAATTGCACTATTGGAAAACATTTGATTGCACAGAATTGTCTACAGAATGGATTCAATTTAGTGAGGCTCCAAGAATTAGGTTAGGCTTTCATTGAAAAAAATCACTGCCCATAAAATAACTACATACCTTTGATGAGGGAGGAGTCAGAGGGTCTACAGCACACCCCAAAGATTCTTGATTTGTCAAACCTGGTGGCAAAAGTTCGTGGTTTAAGGAACTGGTTGAGTTCGATTGACTCTTTCCAGCCGATTTCATCCTGGGTGTTGCTGGACTGTGTAACCGTGTATTGCGTCCACCGAGTAATTTACTGTTTGGTGGTGTATTGTCATTGCGAGTGCCACCACAGGTACACCTACAGGGGCTTTTGTTTAGCTGAGTGCACGAGACAAAAATCAAGAACATTACGATGGATGCTTGCAAGTACATGCGTGAGTATGCATGCATGTGTATGTCAAACATGTACCCACACAAAATGTTTCAGGCGAGCAACGTAATAGAGTAACAGTTCACTTTCATTTCAATTTTCAGTATTAATATTAATAAGTTCACAAAAATTATAAGAGGTGTCAAAACATCAATACTATTAAACCACATATTAAAAAAATCCAGTTCAAAGCGCTGGTGAATAAACTATAATTTGTCTGTGGACATCACCATTTTTAAACGGACAGTTCACCCTCAGATAATATTTCTTAAATGTGCAATGCTTAGAACAGTAACCACAAATTCCACAATGATAACCATGAAAGATTCCTGATATGATAAATATAGGGAAATAATCCAAATTACTGAATGGCCACCATTACGTCTGCACCGGATGCCAGATTCGAAGGTGGGAAGGAGAAAATTCAAATACTCTGATGTCACATGAGACTGATGCGAATTATAGTTTCTCTTGAGCATTAATATCTGAGCCATTTTGAATCATCTTCCTCTTGTAAGGTTCCTTCTGCCTCAAACTGATATTGTTGTATATCATCTATGATGTAATTTTAACAAGATAATGCCATTTAGTTCTGGAATAATTCTTTGCTCATATTTTGTTTACATGCTTTTGTATGGGTTCTACAGACTTCGTGTCAAACTGCTACGTTCAAGTGTTGTCAGCATTCAGGAGCTTCTGGTCTCTGTCTAGCCTCAAAATGGCGGCACCCGCAGGCCATTAAAAGCCGATTAATAAGCACTCTGAACTGGATTATTTAATATGTGGATGACTGCTTTCACATTTTTATACATTTTATATTTGTGAACATAGCTGTATCAGTCCTGAAAATTTGAAATGAAGGTGGACTGTTCCTTTACGTCAGACACAGACCAGATCCTCCTGAAGTCTAACAACACCAGGTAATTTGGATTATTTCCTTAAATAATTCGGGCATAATTATACAAATCATAACATCTGAGAGTGAACTGTTCCATTAAAAGACTTCTTCAACACTGCATAATACATCTGCCAGACCACTTACCCCAGCTGGCTTTGTCTTTTTGAACTCTACGAACTCAGTCGTTGCCAGATGTACGAGACGTCGTAACATGTTTGTCAGTTTCTTGTTCAACTCCCAGATGTCTTCCGAGGCCTTTTTCTCTACCCACTCATACTCCAGGCAGAGCTTCTTAGGACAACCACTCATCATGTAGACCTCAGCAATGGTCATGCTACCACAGTCAGATGTGGTCAGACCTCTCTCAAGTTTACTTAGTTTCTGTTTAGCCTCCAGTTCTTCCTCGCTGAGACCATTATTCTCCTTAGCATCCTTCACTTCACCACAAGGATTGCTGTCAGCATCATCTGTGTTTCTCTCTTCAGGCAGAATGTCACTGAATGGAATGGCACTATCGTCTAAGTGGTCAATGCACACTGGCGCTGACACGAAACGATCACACCCATGCAGTCTCTCTGGACTCGTCTCTTTTGCTCTGTCCGGACAGGGCATTGCTGTTGTGGCCAGACTAAACTTATTGGCAGATACACTGAACTCATCCGTGCTGCTGACTTGGTTGTCCTGGACATGGTCCCCCAACTCTACTAGATCCTGAGAAGAGGTACTTGGCTGTTGTATCTGTAGGTTTTCCATCTTGCAGAAGATACTCTTTGAAAGCTTCTTGGTTTGTTGTGGTGAAATGTTCAGCTGACCTTTAAGATGATTATTCAATATGTATCAATTGGAGTGAACAGACATATATAACCATCTCACTTTTTTATAACTCAAATGGTAGCTAATACTAATAACAATTTAATAGAGACAATTCACCATTATAAGACTAACGACTCTTTAAAGAAACAAGATGGCATTATTATGATTATTGCACCAAATTATTGGTTAGACAAAAAACACGAAAGGTCACCGAACAATCACAGAAACAAACCTTTCACACTATCTACATAACTGTCAAAAGAGAATTCTAGTTTAGGTGCAGTAGGCGCTTGTTTAACGCGTAGCAGTGACAATTTAGTTGTGTCAGGCACATGAATCTTTATCTCACTCTCAGGAATCTCAGCCTCATTTAACTTTTCCTTCTGGAAATAAAGACAACAGCTAATTAATTTAGCAAATTTTTTCATTACCAATTCATGGATTCCACCATTCTGTGAACTTTATGTTCTGATCAAGGCCATGTAATAAAATGAGGCCACAGATTGAAAATAAAAATGGCACCTCATACATAAAGATCTAGATAACTGGTAATGCAGCTGACCACAGACTTCTAACAACAGGGTTCAAACCTTAGCCATGCAAAATTTGATGGATATTTCTTTCTCAGTTCGCCTTATTACCTCTGGCAATCTACCACCCAGACAAAAGTGACTATAAAACAGCAATATTTCACATTCATATAAAGATCTAGATCTATACAAGCTTACATTACGTATGTGCAATATGTAGATTTGTATGTATCCATACATTTAAATTGCTGCATTTATTTTTCACTTAATATTTCCACCATAGTTTATTATGCAACCACTCCTGTATATAGAACATGATAATGACTGAATATATGCAGTGTTTAAGCTAGGTCACCCAACACGTGATCTGAAATTTAGATGCCAAATGGTGGCATGCTGAAGACACTGTAACAGATAAAATGAATCATAAAACATTCATAATTATCATTTTGTTTACATAAATTTGATTCATCTGGCACAACTAATCCAGATTTAGTTGAGAAATTCCACAGATAAATATACATATGACTGATATGACTAATTAATCAGGTAAATATATGTACTTATGATGAGCACTGGTGAATTTAATAAGAAATTCTGAATACTCTTCAGTCCTTTACATTCCTGGATGTAATGTATTTAAAACCCCTCCAATGTGGACCCTGAAGCTTGATGACAGCAATTGTGTTCAGACGGGAACTGGATAATCTACTCATCACAGCTGAAAGCACTAAAAGGCAGCCAATGGCTAATACACTATTGACGCCACCAGACTGGCCAATCACTTACACTGAATTACTTCACAATTCACCCTTTACTAGAGACAGTAATGACATATGAGCTTTCTGTGCCAAGGTATAGTTTAGACCCACTGAAACTGGGCTATCATAGCAAGCAGCTCTGAACATAGTCCCAGTGCTTCTAGGATCTATCCAAGGTGTGTGGGAGCTCCCCCTTAGGTTTTAAAAATGTGAGGGGTTTTAATGTAACATGGGCACTTGGCATGAAAACCATTTAGGGGTACAAACACATACCCCCAGGAATATTTGAACTGAAAATGATGACATTTACATCCTATTTGAAGTATTTATACACATAATTTGAGTGTAAGCATAAATTAAATTTATGCATATCACTTATATCTGTAACATGGAAATATATGACTACAGAAATGCTTCAAAATGTTATTGATGAGACTCATTTTTCTATATTCTATGGCTTTCTTCTCCTTCCACATATTTATAGCTAACTCGTAGTCAAAGTCAGCCACAGAACATTTTGATATTTTAATTTTCATCAACACATTGAAGAATTTCTTTCTTGTGCCCATTCAGGTGAAAACCACCATTACCAGATACCTGCCACTTATCAATAGGCCTGGAAGAAATTCTTTGGTTAGTGGGTCATCACATGCAATAAGCATCAAATCACGTAGATTTTCCTGGCCAAGGGAATTCCTCAACAATCTTTTAATGCTATTCATGGAGGAGAAATGCCTCTCACACTCAACAGTGGATGGACAGAGGATCAAGTTAGAAACACAATTATTAAGTTACCAAAAACTGCATAAATTTTCTTCAGTAAAGTATCAATAGAGTTAACATGATATATGAAATCCATATTTATATCATAATATTAACATAAAGTGCAAAAAAACCAACAGTGATCAAACAAATATACAGAAGAGAGACAGAGAAATCCACCATATAAAAAAGACCATGTGCTTTTATTTACTGTAAACAAAGATAATTGGCCAATCAGGAAAGAGTATGTGAGTCACGTGACCATCATAATGCAAAATGGGCGTTTACCACCATCCCACCAAAATCTCTCCCATCCTTCAAGCATGGTTCTTATATTCAGTAAATATTCATAAATATGACATTTGAAATGGCTATAGCAGTAGATTTTAGCCTTATTTCAGATCAGGAAACTATCGGATGATAAATATTTGGTGTTTATCATGACAGTGGTATGGCATTATTAAAGCTAATGTGATGGGGAGATCGTTAATGCGCACAACACTTACAATATTGTGTCATGGGATTTTATTCTGCGCCATGTGGTGCCCAGGGATTTGTTTATTTTACGCCATATGTTAAAATATTGGGGAATCTGGCAAAAACGCATCCTAGAAGCAACACTCTACATCAGACTTAGCTCTGCCTAGGAACCATTCACACAAAATATAATAGTGACAGGGAGACTTTTAAGGCACACAATATGTACAATATTGCACCATGGGGCTTTATTCTGCACCATGTGGGGCACAGAGATATTTTTATTTTGCGCCCTATGTTAAAATATCACAAACACACCCTAGAAGCAACACTGTAGTCCCATTAATATAGCCCATAGAGAAAACCAGCTTGGAAATTATTTTAACGCACTTGAAATATTGGTCGACAGTCATCCCAGTAAACTCGCCTTCTGGATATACATGGCTATCCACTAGCTTGGGTTTCTGTATGATAGGCTTCGAATGATTAAATTCTACCAGTCAGATTAGGACAGGAAATGAAAACATTCAGTGTTTATGTAAAGATATCCATCATCCACTACCGTACCATTCTAAGTCTATCCGATGCCCACTTCTTATTGATGAAGTCAACCAGTGAACCGATTCTCTTGCTGATTCGCAGTCGGATGCGTAACCTTGGGTTCTGCGCCAAGGCCTGTACCTCAGCCCAAGCAGCATTTGTGTGTGGAAACAGCTCAATCGTAACACGTTCCGGCATTTTAGTTTTTTCTTCCTCTTTATGCTCTATTAGAGAGATAATTTACCTGCTTAAGCATCTGTATATTTTACAATATTAAATATGTTTAGATCTTGCAAATTTATTAAAATCTACAACTTCCTTCCGACAAATAGTGAATACTTTAATAAAAATGAGAATGATAGATGCACGAGTGATTTACTGCACATATGACTCCACAGATTAGTTAGTAAAATGTATTTTGTGCACAAATGCTATTATTTAATAATAATATTTTTACAGTGAATATTTGTTAGGCATAGAAAATGTTAGCACATATAAATAAAACCCTGTCTTACACATTTAGTAAACCATTTATGCACAAAATAGGTTCAACGTTGTGAAGACATGTTAAAAATACCTTCCACATGGTGTAATCTTTTTAAAGCTCTGCAAACAGGTGTCTTGACCCTTTAAAGATAAAGAACAAAGAGATCATTATCAGGTTAAAGTGTTTAGAAATAATCTTCCTTTGAAAAACTACAAATTATTATTCATTTCTTTTCTTCTGATTTTCATGTGCCGGATACACCACAGACAGATATTTTTCCTTGATTTTGTTTGTCCCAATTCAGACAAAAGAACGAATTAAAATGGTTAATATTTTGCAAGCAGAAAACTTAAATAATTCAAACCTATGATTCTTCTGCTTAACCTTCACCACAGTTGCTCTGTAAAAATTAAAATAAACTATGCTTGAACACAGATAAGAACAAAGCTGGTGCTAATGAAACTAGAATACAAACATCAAGTTTATTTCAGCTTAGGGCATTTTGAATCCTTGTTATGCAAATATTTCAGCTTACCCTTTGTGGACGAGTTCGTTTAACTTCTGACCCGTTTTTTCATTTAGTTCTGTAAATAAGCAAGAAATGCGTATCTGACAAAATAGGGACATGTATTTGTAGGCAAGCCCATTGCTAAAATGGTTCTGTTAGTTAATCATAATTAAGTTTGAAACATACTTACTTCCAATCCATTTATGTAACTCCCCATAATTTATAAGTCCATATAGTTCCAAAGCCTGTTTGTTAATATCTGCAGAAGTGAATAATAAAAGGAGAATTTTTTTTTTGAAATATATACTTCTACATATGATCTGGGAATATTTATTTCAAATATTTTATTTACTAAAATAATCATACATGGAAGCTGAAACCATGATTAATGAATTTGTAAATTTTATGGCCAATACACTCTTCTATATTATAACAAACAAAGTGGTTTTAAAGGAACATCTAGCTCCATTAATGGTGAAAAGCTTTACCGACAATTTAAATGAAACATTACTTAGATTTAAATGTTATTTCTATGTTTGATTACAATGACACTGAGACGCCCCCCCCCCCCAGAAATGAACAAACAACCATTTTACACATATCAAGAATTACTCAGAAATGTGCAAAACAATACACTTTTAAGTGGAACCTGTTTACAACAGTAATTGGTTTTAATATATTTGGACTATGAGTTTTCCAAATATGAGGCTGACTCAGAGATAATAAAAACATTTCTAATCACATTTAACACACCTTATCTTTTTTGAAACAATCAGTCAATTTTGCTACACTCTACATGCATCTTAAAACCTTATTGTAACCTACATAATTTATTGCTGCACATTATACATTCCATTTGTCTCCATAAGATCACTACAATCAAATCCATAACAGTAATGGTATTCTTTGAAGTGATTATTCAGATATTTTCATCCTACTTATAAATATACAATTCCTTATTGAAATGGTAGATAAGACAAATTTTAAGACAAAGCTATTTTATAATTTAAGTCTATTAAAACTGATTTTATTAAACACTAAAGACATTACAAGCCACGGATATTTTAATTGCACACATGCAGAACCTTGGAACCTGACCAGCATCCTTGTGAATATTTGACCATGTCGGTTTTCACTCGGCAAGTCCCACCAGGCTGAGTTGTGTACTGATGTCATCAACATCTGTTTTAGTACACTTTTGCTTGGTTTTGTGTGTAGGATCACCAATCTAGTACTAATAATGAGCATGCAAGCATAATGTGTTCTATATTTAATTAGATACGCAGTGACCAGCTCAAAGTGATCTGAATAATCACAAACTTATTATAACGTTTCTATCCCCCAAAAAACACAATTTATTATAACTTGCAAGATATAAGTGACAGACCGAGTAACTAATGATGCCATGGAAAAGTCATCGTTATTTGAATTTTCTGAAGGGATTTACCACTAAAGAATTGCTTTAAAATATTGTGCAACATATAAACTACAGCAAGGTTGTTGTTTTTCTATTAGAAATAAGAACCTACTGCCTAACTAATTTCCAACAGTGGATGAATTAACTCACATTACTCCAAACACCAACATAAGTAAAACCTGTATGATCTCTATCAGTCTGTCAACGCAAGAAATTAAACTAATCCTGGATAATACACACAGATAATAAGATTAAGAACACAATAACACATCTGTGTTGCTCATTTGCAATCTGGAAGGGATCACTGTTCATCCAAACTGCCACCATTATTCTATATATGGGTAGCACCAACACGATCAAAAATAACACCTACTATCATCCACTGTAACTTGATTGAATAAACACACTCAATGACAATTAATCTATATACGCTACATGGCATATAACTCACCATAAACAACATACAGAAATAAAAATGTCTTTAAAATTGGCAGTTAGTTTAGTCGACCAAAGAAAATGAAGCATCACCAAAAGAACATTGAAGCAGTAACGAACACGTGAAGTGATGTTTGGACATACACAAACGCACTTTTCGATGATTTAGATAAATCAATGAATTCATCATAATTGTCAAAAAATTAGTGGAAATCAGCTAAATAATTGAAATGCACCATCCCTGTATAACAACCCAAATTTGTTCAAACCTAGAAACAGCCACTTAAAAATTGGACATTTGTTTTTTTAATAATTACATTTCGGGGGCAGATAACATTAAATGGAGCTGAGATCTGATTACGTGGAAATGAGACACTGAAACCACCGAATATTTAAAACAGTTTAGTAGTAACCACCCTCAGCTCAATCTTTAAACAATGCTCTAGTGGAGGTAGATAACATCAGTTACACATTACATAACGACACCAGACAGGATAAGAAGAATAGTATTTACACCTGACTGATCACACCAGATTCTTATTTTGACACCAGGTGTAACCTCAAAAACAGTTATACATACCATCAAATCCATCTAGGTCAATAAACTTTGAGATCTTATGCCATGTTCTATAATAGAAGTGTCGTATGTGATCCTTCGTACGTACACCGCAAGTTGGATCCTTTTTCTTTAACTTCAATGAAATGCTATTCTGAATGGCTTCAAAATCCTTTCCATGCTACCAAAGAGAAGACAGAAACAAAACTTTCAATGAATTGTTGAACCAGTTGCCTGCTGAGAGAGTAAGACTGTCTTGGGCTTTATTTAGTCAAAAGTCCAACTTAAATAAATTGTTTCAAATTGAAACTTACATTGAAATTCCGTGTAAGTTTTTAGCATGCTTCCCAAATTGGCTAAAGGGAACTGGAATTAACTATTATGCCTTAACAATAACTTTACATTTCAAACAACCTAATAATGAACCAACAATGTAAAGCCACATTTTCAAATCCCATTATATTCTGCATCTGATCATAACATCAATCCCATTCAGAATAGCGCACAATGACAAATACTAGAAATTATTATCATATCATCCAAATTCTTCAAAAACTACATTGGCTACCTGTTAGATAGCATATCCATTTCGAAATTTTACTAACACCTTATAAATCTATCAATGACATAGTCATCCAGTCAAATTCAGACACCAGTGCTTGACTCAAGTCATATGACAATTGTGCATTTACTTTTGTAACCTTGAATTTGTGAAAGTGGTTGCTGGTGGATATTAAAAAGGTGTCATCTCTTGAAAAGCTTAAATCCATTATGAAAACCCCCTGTTCAATGTTTACTTTCATTGATAACTACTGATTATGGTCTAAATCTCTTATTGGTTTTTGTGACAGTATTTGGGGTATTAGTGTACAGCACCTTTGCATACTTCGGCGAGGAAGGGCGCTTTATTAAATATATACTATTATTAAGATATTATGAAGAAAATGATAAATATCAAACAAATAATGAGACAAATGCAACATACATATACAAACCTCATATAATGCTTCAAAAAACATATCTTTGTGTTGTACACTCCACTGTTCCCACTGCTTGCGAGTTTTTGTTTCAGGTGTTGTATTAATTGCAGTGGTATTGCTGGTTCCAGGTTTCTGTCCATCTTTTGCTGTTAGGCAGAATAATTTCAGTTAAAAGCAGCTGATAAAATAAGCATAACACCAGAATCTGGTATAGTAAATTTTCCATACCACTTTTTAAATTAAAGTTTTTATGTAAACACCTGGGGCATAACAAAGTCTCTCACTAAATGAAAATATAACTATGGATAATAATTAATTTCAGGCCTTTGGATTTCAAATGTTATGGGAAACACTTCTTTAGTTCCATGCATTATGATCATAGGAACCCATCTAAAACATGTCATGGGAACCTATTTTTATACCATTGATTGAGCTAAAGATATTTTTACTTCAACTGTATTTGTAATATAACTAACTGCACAATTACACAATCATGCATCACTTTACTTCGTTAATTGGGCATCTATTTAAGTGGATGTCCTGGTGTCTGAGAGGATTTGAAAAATATTGCACAATTTTTTTAAAGCAGTCACTTAAATTCGGATTGATCTAAACAAATGTTCCCAATATGTCACAATGCTAGAGTGTCATTTATCACTGTCAGTGTTTGACTCATCTTCAGACTGATCATCAGAACACAGTCACTAATTCAGATTTTGCCAATAAATGAAACGTTTGCAAGTAGATTGTCCTCTGCCTTAGTAACCATTGAAGTGTTCTGGTACTGTGATAACAGAAACATGACGTAAACCAAAAATTGGATGTTTTATTCCTATTTAATATTCGTACTCAGTATAATAATTGGGGAAAGTTAATTTTGGTTTCTTGATTCTAACGACAAAGGTAGACACTGTAACAGAAACAATCACTACTGTGAAATCTAAAGGCCTGTAATTTATATTAAAACTTTCCTGGGATCATGAGTAAATGTGCTGAAATTTAAATTTAGGTAAAAACACATGACAGGTGTGGACTGTGTGATAATGTTTTGAATACAAGGTAACATCAATTTTAAAATAAGATTAACCAAAAAGCCTGCAGAATTGGACTAAGTAACAAAGATTATGTAGACCTGATTTCTTGGAAACAGGGGGTGGTGATTTAGGTGGGCTGTAACTTTTAAGCCGCCTGGATAGTCTGCCAGTTACGGATCTAGTAGCGATCTGGTGGTGGGAGACGGTCGGAGCTGTGTTGGGTATGTTCTCTTTTGAACCGTCGCAATCTGGAGCAGTGTCCATATCAGTAGGAGTCTCTAGAGATGCTTCAATTCCATTTTCAGACCCAGAATGTCCCGCTGTTTGCTCTTCTGGATCCTGACCATCTCTCTGCGTGCCAAATTCCGCTGAGAAACACAAACGCTGTTTGGCGCCTGAATCTCTTCTCTGTCGCTTTGCCGGGTTTTCCTCGACATTTTCGTCTTCCTTGCTGAACAGAAAAGGGCAACTGAATAAATATTTCGGGAGAATTAAATCGAACGCTAACACTTTTCTATCACAACATTTCATCTACAATTGAAAATAAGAAACGTAATTTCAAAATAAATTCCCTTCCAATACCAATGAATACGGGCTGAGCAAAATGGCTGATTTTCACAACCAATTTCGACTCGCATGACTTGATAACTCAGGTCATCGTTAATAAACCGAAAGTGCTAACAACGGATAATGAACGGAAATGTGCACATTTTGCAATTGTCACATTGAATTGTAATCGCCGATACGAGGGAGGCAGTTTCGTGGAAAGTTTTACACACAACTGCTTTGTTGGTCAAAATGGCGGTTGGCGATTGGACACCCAACGTTTCAACTGTTTACCTGGATTTTAGCGTCGATTTCTTCTCGTTGTCCGCAACAGGGGATTTCTTTCTATTAACCATTGGTGGGTACGGTATTTATCCTTCATTCACTTATAAATTAAATGATTAGAGGAAGAAATGACCAACGAAACGACCATTTTAAAGTCTGAACCTCGCAAGCCAACTCCGAAGCAGAATTGATCGTCCATTCGCATAGAGCGCGCTCAACCAATCATGTGGTGTTGTCGGAGATACAGAATATTAGTTCTCCAATTCCTGTACAATGAACTTTTCCCACTCAAAACTAATTAGTATGTGCCGTCTAATACAGAAACTGATCGATCATTAGAATATTTAATGTAAATTAACTGCATTAAACTAACACACGAAGTGGTAATTATAACTTCGATGAGTGGACCCGCCTACTAGCTCTAATTCAAGTTTATAATTTTTTGTCAACATCATAAATCGTCTCTGTTTGTCTGTATTATAATACGCTAGCTAAAAAAATTAAGTCAGTTGGAAAAGCTAACAAAGTTCTTTATCGTACGTGTCGTGTAATTATTACATGCCAACTAATTAGTTTACCCCCCTGAACATTTTATTGCAGTTAACTAGGTCTAGGACTATGTCGACTCTAGTCCAGCTAGGATCGAATGAAAGAACACAAGCAAATCAAACAATTGTGCATACCTATTTAGGCTATTGGGTTTGGCTTGAACACCATTATCCTTGTTGGTTGTCCTGCGTTGTTTTCCTAATTTTGAAATGTCAGGAAACAGACCTGTGAACATCTTACACGCACAATCAGCAAGAAAATCCAGTCTTCTTATATGGATTTGTCCCCATCTGTCAAATATGCCCAGTTTGTTACTGTTTGATTTACCACGTAAATTCCTATCAACTGGACATGCATCAGAATAATATTGACGCACTACCATTTGATTTCAAACGTTAGTCAGTGCACATAACTATTCATCAAAAATAAAATTCCAGACGTCCATATAATGAATTGTAGATATTTGTATCACAACAACAACTTTATGTAGAAAAGAGGGCGGGAAACATTTTGAGGGAATTCCGGCTTTGATTGGCTCTAGTAACCACGTGATGAAATGTCACAATGTGGATTTCCCCCTTTTAAGCTAGATAAAATACAGTAAACTGCAAAGAATCGGGGGATAAAATGTTATTTTCCAAATAAATAAGATTAAATGTAAGATTTGATAGAACTAATCATATTTAACAATTCTTTATAATTTTATGAAAATATACTTCTGATAACGGTTTTTTAACCACTGACCTATATTTACTCATAACAAATACTAAATAGACCAATCAGAGTTAATCTTATGCGAAAGCCCGGATTAAAGTACCTCGTTTTCAAACAAGCGTTTTTTGTCGCCCGATTCGAACTGTCAGTGCCATTTGAGCAGTTGAGTGTGTAGCGTCTTTTGTTCATTTATTAATTTTCGTTGTTGTTCCAACCAGTTTCCAGCATGACAACATTCCAAGGATTACCAGGGGAAAAAAGTTCTTCAAGGTATAGGTTGTTACAGTTTAGTTTTAAAAATTTAGCCAACAGTTGATAAGACTTTTGTCTCTAACTAGACTAGACTAAAGTAAAAGTGAGTAACTAAGAGTTAGGTCTAAGTAAGCTTTCACTTTAAAAGTTTAAATTAAAAGTTTAATTTAAAACAGTTAGGCTAAATTTAAGCTTTAAATATAATAATCATGAATATATACCTATGCAAAAAGGCTAAACGCCTGTAATGTTCAGCTGTTGTGGCTGTAACAATCATTACAATGTAAGTGTAAGCCACTCCTCACAACCCCCGGCTCAGTCTGAGTCTCCCGTTACCAGTAATTATGTTACGCACCACAACCGGGGTCGTTTCGAAATGTGACCGTCCCTTTTCGCAACCAGTATGGTTTTAAGAATGCCTGCCCGTTTAGCAACCATGTGGCAACGAAATATCGCGCTGTTATTTAAAAAATTTCTATAATTATAATTATTGGGCATTTAAAAGATTTATCTAGCAATATGATATTTGTGTGAAAATTAAATTGAATATAAATTATATGGACTTCTATATATACATATATGAACAAATACATTTTGAAAACAGTAAATTATTCGAAGTAGTTATGTATCCAAGCATGGAACACTGTCCCTCATCATTATAGGTCCGAGCACTCAATGCGCATGCGCCAATTCTTCCTCTTTGGTTCTTATTTCTGCTCAAATATGACAGCCAAGCATGTCATAGTTACATTTGGGTTGAAAGTGGGACATGCTTTTGATAGTTTTGAAGAGGTACAAATAAAATATTTGAAGATAGAACAGCTGTGCAGCTTTACAAATAATCAGGGCTCCCATGTGTCTTGGAAAACAAAAAAATAATTTTCCCGGTCCTTGAAATGTCCTTGAATTTGACAAAATCTGGAAATTTCCTGGAAAAAATACTGCCTTTGAAAACAAATTCACTTAGAACAAAAAAGCCCACGAATAAATAGTATTCCTGTATAAAAAACCTTTTTAGAAGAAAGAGAGTACCAGTATATGGTGTTGATATCCCATATGTTAGTTTAAATTTAAATAAAAATAGGTGACTCAGACAGCTTCATGGGTAAGCAGGAGCCTGTATGACAAACATGTTAATAATTGATTATGTATTGAATAAATATGATATCCTTATTCGCATGTACCTTCAAATCTGGTATAAGTCTACTTTGTCCTAGAAAATATTAATTTTGTTATGGAAAATAATTGTTCCTTTGCTGTGGGAACCACGAAATAATCCATTCTTATAAATTTAAGACTTTCTTTTGAATCTGGTTTTATTGCCCATTAATCTACGTAATCTAATATTTTTATTAAACACTAGTAGCAGTTATTACAAAAATGCTCCCATGCTGACACTACTGCAAGCCGATAGAAAACGAAGTATGATCATGAAATTGGTCAGATTTATAATAACATTGACGAACATGGTTCAGATGCTGAATGCTCTGATCTTTATCACCAACAAACAGGATTCCGATGCTCGGCGGCAGAGCACCAGAAACACCCAAACTTGTCGCACGTTGAGTGTTTGGACCTATATCATCAATGAATATGATTCCGATGCTCGGATACGTAATAACAGCCTAAATTATTTGAAGTTGTTGAAATGGTCCTTAATGGTTAACTGAAAAATTACTGTAGGTGTAGGCAATAAGCTGATAATTTGTGTCAACATTTTGACCCCTATTTTTGGAGGTAGGCTTAATAGGCGGTGCTATTTCAGTGCCAAGAAATTTCAGTGTGTTGGCAGCCATCTAGACTCGATATATATGCAAATGGACATCAATCATCATTTTGATCTAACCTCATGCAGTCATGGAGTGAAAATAAAAGTGAAACAAGTTGATGATAATGATTCATGGCTACATGACGAAAATCAGTAGCTATATGTAGAATTATCAAATTTTTGTAAATTATTGACAAATGTTGTTGGACTCAGTACTGCATTTCACAACTGTCAATTTGAAGTCGGCATCAGTAACAAGAAAAGACATCCCATACCCGAGAGCATCTTATCTCATTCAGACATACATCTCGTTTTCGTAGCAGAGCATGTTTATCATTGTAGTAATAATAATAAATATAGGATTATTGAAAACAAAAAAGTTTGTTTAAGTAAAATATTTATTTCAGTAATTTTATCATAGTTTCACAACATAATTAAAGGGACAGTCCAACATCAGAAAATATTTTTCGAATATGTAATGCTTAGAACAGTAACCAAAAATTTTACAGTAATAATCTCGAAATATACCTGATATCATAGATGTAGGGAAATCACTGGAGGGAAGGACGAAGCTGAAATGCTCTGATGTCACATTGGTGCTCTAGACTGACGCAGATTATAGTTTCTCTTGAGCATTAATATCTAAGCCATTTTGAATCATCTGACTCTTGTCAGGTTCCTACTAGCTCACACTGGCATGGTTGTATGTCATTCTTGATGTAATTTTAACAAGATAATGCCGTTTAGTTCTGGAATAATTCTTTGCTCACACTTGTTTATGTGCTTTTGTATGGGCTCTACAGACTTCAGGTCAACCAAATATGCTGAAGTGATGTCAGTTTTCAAGAGCTTCCAGTATCTGTCTAGCTTCAAAATGGTGGCACCCATAGGCCATTAAAAGTCGATTAATTAGCACTTTCAACCACTAGGCTTACGGTTGAAAAACAGGAAGGTCCCATAAAACCAAATTTTTAAATACCTGTGTGGGATGTTTTTTGGCTGGGTAGGTTCTATATATACCAGGTGTGACCAGCACCAAATTTAAATAAAGCAAACCCCCCCTCCCTGGTATGAGCTATGGTTGCAAATGGAGATATCCAGGTAGAGACGGATTGGCCTGGTTCAAGAAAGTCTTTAGATATGTGGCAAAAATATTTGAACTGTGTAGTCTCGATTGGTCTGTTGTGATGGTGCTGTAAAGGTGTTTTAAAATAGTATGTAGAGTATTACTGTAGGAATTACATGTTCTGGCACATAAAAGACCAGACCACATTTTTTACCTATAGCCATTCCAATAGTACCATGGATATAAGTTATAACACTGCTTATAAACAACGGTATGGAAATCTATAGCTGTCAATCTTATAAATGGAAAATTTGAATTAAAAAACAACAACGCATATATAATAAAATTAGACGTACAAATTTTTCATTCAGTCGCTTCTTTCACACGTTGTTCAATCAGTTGCTTTTTTCAAACATATGTGGAACAACATGTTTTACTTTTAGTACCAATCTGTTAACAAAAA
Source organism: Paralvinella palmiformis (assembly GCA_025642065.1). Taxonomy (NCBI): domain Eukaryota; kingdom Metazoa; phylum Annelida; class Polychaeta; order Terebellida; family Alvinellidae; genus Paralvinella; species Paralvinella palmiformis. Next base: position 569,935 of record JAODUP010000002.1, read on the forward strand.
GTGCCATAATAAACTTTAAACATAATCATAAGTAAAATTGGTTAGTGGCACACAAGTTTGATTATGTAAGTTACCTGTAAATATATTATTAAACTATGAAATAGTTAACAGGAACAAACATACCTCAGTGTGGTTCCTACAGACATGTTTCAGTTAATGTAAACTGGCATGAGCCATTAATCTTTAGAAAGTTGGTCAGTGTATATTCTGGATATTAACTTGGTAAAAAAAACTAAAATGGTAGAACTTGGACGTGGGGTCAATTCAATTCCGGATTTGGCATTGATGGTCAATATTGGAATTGATTATTTAAAAAAAAGTTGGATTGGAATTGAAGTTTTCTACAAACAAATTAAATCCACAAATTAATTTACCATTTCATTTTTCAATTCTGAAATATTTATCCCATGACAATCCTACTTGGAATATAAACTAATTGGAGTAGGTATTCAAAGTAGGTACTTGGAGTACCTATCCATAGTAAAAAGTAGTTGGTAAAAAAAGGAATTGAGATTGATATATTTTGAATTCATAACTTAATTGGAATTGACAAGATGGAATTGACCCCATGTTTGGTAGAACTGCTTCAGTCCTTAATAAACAGGTTTTGTTTTTGGGTATCAGAATCTCTGTGTTTATAAAAAGTTATACACGTCATGGTATCTTTTCACTGCAAGTCACTTTATTGCTGCATGTCCTTCATGATATTTCTTTGGCATTGGAAAGCTGTATCTATCCACCTATTTTGCATATAATACACCTGGAAATTTCTTGGGGCACATCCATGGTCTAATTGGGAGCACGTTGTACCACAGATCACTCAGTATCACCTGAATTCGAATTTCGGCATGGGCATATCTGAAGGGTGTTTCATCTTTGACTTCCCTTCATTACCTTTGGCGGTCACTTGGGCCATTTAGTCTACCATGTGCACAAAAGTGGCCTGGAAAATGTTGTTTGAAACCTGGAGCCATACTATTTTGTGACATTATTTATTTAGATCTTTCCCTCTTCATCCTGAAGAACGGGTTATTCTATTTTTCTTTCTTCTGTATCTTCTACTGTCACTGAAACATGTGGCAATATGTCCATTATTATTTTGTTTCTGATATTTACTTGTATTCAGGTGTGAATGTACTGGTACTAAGTGATCCTGTCAAGAGGGGGCATGCTCTTGTCAGAGTGATTAGACTTGTTTATGTTTAAGAGCTCTTGTACATCATTGCCTTCACTCTTCTTCACACAGTGTTAACGTGATGTATCTAGGATGATGTGGTACAAGACTGACACTTGTTATAAATTATCCCAAATTTTGGATACTGTTTGGGTTAATTTATTTCTGCCATTGTTTAGACACTTCACTGAGATATCTGTACATGCTAAATTTCTTTCTCTTCAGCTGTTAAATTGCTTCCTGCATGAATAGGCATGAGGTGAAATAAGCCACTCCACTTGAACAATGCAGAATGTGTGTTTAAAAACCAGAAAGAATGCCAACTATTTTACTAGCATAATTTAACTCACAAAAATACACAGTCCTTAGGTTGTCCACATTTTCATACCTGAAGATGTAGTAAAAAGGAACTAAATTGCCGGTTGTATTGAATTTATATTTGATATTGACGTCTAGCTATTTTTGGTTACATTTTTAAAAGAATTTGCCGAAAGTAAAATACCGGTAGCATTCAGTGTGATCTGTTTTTTCCTTCTCTCAGCCGCTGTTTCAATGTAATCACAATAAGATGTTTTGCACTTCATTATGTGTTTTCAAAAGATAAATGTTATTTTAGATATAAACTTGTTGCCCTACTGGTTGTAAAGGAAATATAATGGTAATAAAAAAAATATATTTGATATGTAACTTCCTGTACTGCTGTTGATGGCACATTGTATTGTACTCTTCAGGTCGGGTGGGCATATAATCTAGGTTTAAATTGTAGGTTAAATATGGGTTTTACTAATTTAAAGTAAAATTAGGTTGAAGTATGTTTTCTCTAGAAAGACTGCTGTTCTACAAATGTCTACACATTAAATCAGATAACTCGACCCCAAACATTGAGGCAACAACACGCATCAAATGTTTTTTTTTTGTCCATGCAAAATGTCTATTTATTTCTGTGTGCAGTCAGCCTGAAGGCAAAACAAAACACTCATTTATTTGCTAATACTTTTGGAATTTGCACCATTTATCAAATTTTACTAGATCTCAAGATATTTTTATACAAATTTTGGGGTCATTTCTGACAGACGTAACCAGGTTATCAGTTATTAATATCAAAGAGTAATTTCTGCCAATTCAGTAACACTAACACTGATACAGTGTGTGTGTGTGATCTTTACAGATGCATAGAAAAGTTTTTGTATTGATAATATCTTATGGATGATTTCAATATAGTTGGGCTAGTTAAAATAACAAATCTACTACCCCAGATAACATTTGTCAGCACTTTTTGCAGTTTAAAGAAAATGAAGGAAAGATAAGCGAACAAAACTGTAATTATAAATAATTATTTTATTACTTAAAGATTGTCTGTCCTTTTGTAACAAAGGACCAAGCTAAGTAGTTATTTCAGCTCAAAAGAGAGATGAATGGTTGTAATTAGTGAAGCTTCCTGTATATTTTGGTATCTTAAAGACAAACCATTGTAAAATACAAACCATTTCAGGTGTTGATAAAAGAATGAAAACAATATTTTATATAACCATTGTAGAAAGACAAGCTTACATAATTAGTATATCCAGTATTGATTTAACTAGGTAGTGGCACTATATTATAAAACAACAATTTGCCAACCGACCAATATTTTGATAACATTTCTTGCAAATTCATTCAAGATCTTGATTTGAGCAACAGAATTTGAGAGTCTAATCAGTGGTTCTTTTGCCTGTTGTTTGTGGGTGGTAATGTCTGACACTAACCCAAACCAGATATGAGTACATTTTTAATCACATTTACTCAAACGTAATTAGTATGTAATGTGAATGGGGGACCACTATTTATTTGAAGTTTGCTATTTCATAATGGTACATATTGACAGTTCGTGTTGGTGGATCTAGATCTACATAGACACATGCAGCAGCTGGTTTAATACATTGACAAAGATAACAATAACATTAGGTCACCCCTCAAGTAAAAGTTTTCAATAATTAACAACAATGCAAACGTATATTTCAATCTTTAGTTTATTCTCTTATTTAGCCATGTTCAATATGTTATAACATATTGAACATGATTAAATGAAAAGAATAAAATGCCAGCTATTTAGAAATAATTAAATGAAATGTCATGCTTATGTCCAAGGCACCAAGCATACATATAACTATAATAATAATGTCCATAAAATTGCATTCAATGTAAACAATTAATTCAGGTACTATTGCATCTGATGAACATCAATCTTTCAAAAGGCAGTCACTAGCATTCAGGTAGATAGAAATTGTGTTATAATTATGTCACAAACATGTGCATAATGACAGTAGTGGTTTTAGTTAAGTTCACATTAATGTTAATACATGGCATAACATTCATACTTTGTTTCAAATCAAAGTGACCTAATCCACAGGGATTCCGGTTTAAAATGATAACTGACCAATTTCTATGGACATAATTCTAAATTAATTTTGGGAGGAAAATGACTACAGAGACAGATGGAAATAAATTGAAAACAATATTCTGTTTATGGTGAAAGTACTCTGAAAGTATGACTATTTATGAATGTACTAGAGTACAAGTACATAGTACTTCCTGTTATGAGTACATCTGATGAGTACAATTGTGTACTCGGGTACAATGAGTATGAGTGCATCGGCCCCAACCCTGTAAACTACATACATTTGTTGTTAATTCTACATGGTAAAGATGCAAATAGGTTCACAGTGCCGAATATAGGGGATCCTTTCCACATTCAAATAAAAGTAGCCTGTCACTACAGCAGAATATAGACTATGTTTTTGTTGTTGTTGAAAACTTATTATCTTCTTGCAGGGTGCTTCGTCCACCAGGTGGAGGTGACAGTAATATCTTTGGTTCAGATAACCCCCCAGAACACACACACAGAAAGATGGCACCACAGCCACCATCGAACAACATTTTTGGTCCAGCTACATCTCAGAACCCACCCCCAAGAAATAAAGAGGACACAGGTGATAATATATTTGGCAATCCTGCCAGTGACCAGCAAACACCTGTGAAGTCAACAGAGCAGAATCATCAGAACAAAGAGAAGGGTAAGTAATTAGACAAGTCATATTGATAATACATGTTATGTTAGAAATTTTGTTGCTAATGTCTCTCCATACAGTTTTATTTTCTTTGTTGTTGTTATCTGTGCTATGATCTGTCAGTACCAAAATGTTCTGTTTGTCATCAATATTGTGTCCTGTCAAGTGTGTGTTCTCTTTTGCCCAGATTGTGCCATCTTCCCATTTATAATATATTAGCATCTCCATTCAGCTATGGGGTCAATTCTGGAATTGGAATTGATTAATTAAAAAAATATTGGAATAGATAAATTAAAAACAATTGGAATTGAAAAATTTCATGTGGAATGGACAAAATGAAATTGACCCCATAAATGTCTCCAGTTAATTTTTGTTTTGCACTGTCATGCCTACTACCTGTGAGTGTGATGTTAATGTGTTTTGTAGGTCAGATTTTCTCACTCTGGTGCATGACATCAGCATGCGCTTCACTATACCAGCAGTGTTTGCTGGGTTTACATCAGCGATCACACTTAACAATACCAAAAATTTAGCTTATTAAATTGAACATTGAGCCGATGTGAACTGACTTTTCAGGCTTGAATTTCAGATCACTAGATTAGAAAGTAAACTAGATTGTTTTCAAAAGAAACATGCTGACTTGTTTGTCAGCATGCCAAAGCTACCTTGTCCCTTTATAAAGTTAACTGAATTATGCTCATGGTTTGACAGGAATTATGTGAAAATAATTCTGTATAACATATATATATATATATATATATATATATATATATTGAATGAAATTTTGCAATGCTAAAGTGAACCAATTATCATCATAACAAGATTGGATCCATATTTGATTTTGCTTTCAGTGGCATGCATCAGTTGCTTATAACAATTAAATGGCTATAAAATTATTGATTGTTAATGTTACTGACTTTCTAAAAGATTGTCAAAATCAGAAAACAGGTGATAATCAGTGATAAATTATGATCAAATCAATAGATGTACATTATTTTTGTGGATGTAAATGTCTTATAGTTAGCCTTTTGGTAGATTGGCATGTAAATCCTAAATCAATTATTTAATCACTCACTGATCTTGTTATTCTATCTGCCATCATGATATTTCCACTGAGATATGTTCGGCTTGCTGAATGTTATAGAAAGCCGCCAGTATTGTATACAACATGACTGCTACTGTACTCCCTTTATTAATAAATGATTAAACAAAATAATGATAAAAACGGGTCCATAAAAATTCACATCCACTGATTATAATACAATAATCAAAGAAATAAATACAGTATTTAGATGACGAAGATTGATGTTTAACAGCCACTTTTGTGCACATGGTGGGCTAAATGGGCTGAGCGTCCTTCAAAGGTAATGAAGCGAAGTCAAAGATGAAACAACCTTCAGATATGCCCACACCGAGATTCAAACATGGGTGGTAGTGATCTGTGAAGTGCTTATCCATCTCCTATCTTTATAGCACTCGCATTGAATTTATTTTTGAATTAAAGCACATGTTGTGATGTTATCTCTGTTATTATCAAATTAGGTGAGGAAAATATTCAGAAATCTGCCCAAAACAACAATGATGAACCAAGCCTTGCCCAGTCTGCAAAATCATATGCCAAGCGTATGCAGCAAGGTACTGAAACTGAATCAGTGATCATATTTCATTTTCAAATGATCCAGCACTTTTAGATTAACACAGTTATTAACATAGACAGATAATACATGGTTGTGGTGTTGATTTGTTTTAAGCAATTTTATATTTACTGGCTTTCTTGGTCCATTCCTGGGTGTTTTCTTGGTTTGATTGGCTGTGCATAACTTTGCAAATATCCAGGTTATTGAATCTGATCCCAGTGCTTAACTGTGCCTGCAGGATATTACATTCTTCAGTGAAAGACTTGAGTCTGGTCATCTTATTTTCTCCTGTGTGGTAAACCAATAGCCACATGGGTGTCTCTGAGATACCTGTACTGAGGCAAAATAAAGCAATCTCTCATCAGCCACTTTCTTTTTTATTAAACCATGATATGGGTGGTGGTGGTGATTGTTATTTGTGGGCAAAGCATTTCTTTGCACCCTGCCTGTGTACTTTACTCTGCTTTGCCATTCACCTGCTACATAGAATTAGGATTGAATTATGTTCTTATTGACTAATTTGATGCTTAGGTAAAGTGTTAATTTTTTTAATAATGTGCATTTATATTCTGATGTCCACAGCGTTTTGGGAACACAGGTGAGTGAGTAAATGTATGGAATGTTTCATGTATTTTATTATACACCACACATTGCCAAGTATTTGGTATAACACTTTTCTGCATGAAAACAGAATTTGATGTGAATGAATGATAAAAAGCAGGTTGCTCTGTTTTAACATGAATCAAGCATTTCACTTCTGTAAGAAGTTTTATGCTTCCAAAATTTTTCGTCTGTATCAAATATGGATTAGAAATATATGTCTTGAATAGAACAGTTTCTCCTATATGTTATTTCAGTGATTATAAATCCCATTACTGGTGAAAGAATGGGTGTAACAAACAGTCGTAATGAGATGCCATCAGCTAACCCAGTCAGAATAGGTATTATTTTCAGCCTGCATTAAAGAATGTCTTTGTAGGGCATATACTATTACCAGTATGTGTTTTATGATTTGTTAATTTTCTGAGTTACTTGTTCATGTTGCCTGGTTAGTTAGTTAAAGGTATACTGATTTTGTATTCTGAGTTTTTTTAACTTTGGCAAGTAGTTGCTATCAGCCTGTTATCAAGCAACATCTGCAGGGATTGATACTGGCCATATTTTCATTTGAATGTCGTGACAAGCAGGTACATTTTACAGACATTAAATCAGGTTGCGTACCAGGCATTGAAACCCTTGAATTTTACAAAATAGTCTTGAAAAGTGCTGCTTCCAGGCGTGAGGATTTGAAGGTTCTGTGCAGCACAGATATTTTTAATGTTAAACTTAAATTGCTGTGATTAAAGGTACAGATTTTCTTAAAACAGTCTTGAATTATTATTTTTTGAATAGCCTTGAATTTCAAATGTCCAGATGTTAAATGCTAAACAATAATGTGAGGATTATTATGTTAATCAAGAATCTCCTTGGCATCTGGGCTGTATGTACTGGAGACATGAAACCCAGAAGAAATGTTTAAGGCTTTTTCTAACATCTGTGCATGCAAGAAAATGAAATTGGTGTATTTGTTGATCATTAGTTGCTACATTTTTATAATAGATACATTTGATTTTGGCTGATTTGACGAGTGAGTGATAGTCACTTGTTGATAACATACTGTATTGTACTGCAGAGTTTTAAGTAATAGGGTCGTACATGTCATCATTGCCAAGGTTAATCAAGATAATGACTCACTCTGTTGATATGTCCCAGTAATATATTTTATTCTTTTGAGTGCTGTCAGTGCTATTGTATTTAATCACATGTTCTCATCAGCCAACCTCTTGTTCTTGTTGTTTTTATTCATTATGCTAATCTGAAATCATACCCTTCTGATTTCTACTGAACATAGTGACCCATGATTCATTTTTATCAAGTAGCTTTGTTAATGAGTTTAGATTTGCATGAGCTGCACCACTCAGTCTTGATTTATGTAAACAGAAAGAATGATTTACAATCAGCTACAAACATGATATAATCTAAAGTATTAGTAGCAATTAGCAATGGAGGAATGTGTCCAGTCACCTGTTAACAATGAATGTGAAATGTTAGACCTGCAAAACCAAATTACGTAATACATGTTTTGGTGCCGTAGTGTAATTGTGAATTTGTTACAAGTTAGCCTGGTTATCTGTTAATACTGATACATCACCTTTTTTGTTGGCAGTTACGATTATGTTGTGATGATTAATGAGTCCACCTGGTCTTGTACATGTGGTACTGATGAGGCATAGCTCATTAAAATAGGTTTTGATTTTGGGGTAAATTTTTTTTAATTTAAATAATCATTTTGATCCTAGTCCTTTCTACTAATTATAAAAGAAATACTGTTGTGTATTTGCTGCCCAGATTTGATCCATGAAACTAAAATCAGTATAAATAACGACCCGACATGTTATTTTTTTTAAACATTAGGTTATCCATTTATAAATACTATGTATTTTTATTTCAGCAATTAGAAATCCCATTACTGGCAAAGATATGGGTGTAACAGACTATCACGAAAAGACAGTATCAACTAACAAAGTGAAAATAGGTATTACTTTCAGCCTGGCTGCAGTGAAGAACATCTTTACAGGAGATATATATATAATATTTTGGTTTAGTTTTCAATTTGTACTTTATTTATTATTTATCATTTAATTGATGGTTACTGATTTATATTATTTGATTGGTTTAGATTATTGGCTTGTTAAATGTTTGTTTGTTTTAGTTTTGAACTTAATTTTTCAAAGGAGTTATGGCTGGCTTACAGCTGAAATATTAGTGTGCCTAAACCCACACTTGATTAAAGAAACAGTTCACCTTCATTTCAGAACTAATACAGATATGCTCACACAAAATTTGTATGCATGTCAAAATATGAATAATTTCAACCATATGTTAAATAATCCAGTTCTAAGTGTTGCTTAATCAACTGGTTACTCCTGAAATATGATGTCACTTAATACAAGGTATTTGTGTTACTTAGTTTTAACAATGTAAACAAAACTTAGCCAAACAAGTACTTTCAGAACAATAGCATATTTATGAATAGTACAGTATAGACTATAATTGATCCAAACAGCCTCGTATGTTATTGAAATGGCTAAAGAAAACTATAGAGCATATGTGCAGCTGTCTTTTATTTGCATTTAGGTAGATAATGATGGTTTATAAGTTGCATTTGTCATTTGTTTCAGCAATAATAAATCCTATTACTGGTGAGGCAATGGGTGTAACAAATACTTCTGAGGGGACATCATCAAATAGCAGACTAGGTATTAACCTAGAGCCAGCAGTAAAATATGTCTTCATGAGTTGTATTTCTTCTATGTTTTGTTGTATGTGTATTATTTTAGGTTAATATTTGAGGTTAAGTTTGTAGCAACTATTTAGTTGCTATTTGTCATTTAGTTAAGGGTAGAAGTTTTGAATTCTCAGTTTCAGTTAAGTGTTGGCCCCTGTGTTTGTCCAGATTTCTTTATCTGTTTCAGCATCATTTGGTTATCATATAATGTTAATTTATTGTTGATAGTGTAATTTTGATACAGCTTCAGGTGTGTATATTATCTTTCAGGTAGCTACAATCCCATTACTGGTGAAGGTGGTCAAGATGCAGCAGGAGCAAAGGTAAGTGTGTGTAGCACATAAAACAGTTTGTTGCAACATCTATTAAGAACAGTGAACAATTTTATTGATAGCTTTATATGTAACAATGTATTGCAATATATAAGCCTAACTGTTTCATTTGTTTCTAGAGTCGGGTGCGCCAGCCACCTGGAGGTTTCAGCAGCAAACTGTGGTAAACCCATTTTCTATAGCAGGGCCAGGGAAAGAGAATTTGACTGCACAAATGGTTCACAGATGGCTTGTGGTATTCACAGCAGAAACTCATATTGTCATGGTGCAACCTGCATTACCTGACATTTCAATTTATGCAAAATAGAGCCATATTATTATATGAATAAGAAAATTATATTGCACACATATATCTAAATAAATGTGATAATTGGGTTGGTGCTGCTGTAAATTTTTAGAATGACTCTTTAGATGTGTATTTCCTACAAATATTTATAGGTTAATTATATTATGTAGGCATGGTTGTTAACAGCATGGTGACACTGATATAGCTTTGAATTTTAATTATAGAATAATCAGTGCTGCCAATTACTGGCCGAGCAGAAGTTAATATAGTGACATATCGGATATTATAAAAATACTTAACTTTGGTTATTGTGTTCATAATATTACCTGTCTGTGATGACTAAGAATGTCAGAAGTCAGCTTGAGTTTCATTGTATCACATTGAAGATAATCAGAGATTACTCTGGTTTAAGTTTTCACTCACACTTGATTTAGAAGTGTCTGTAATATTGTCTGTGTGGATGAGAATGTTGCACACGTTAACCAATTCACTTAACATTGGTTATGAATGTTGATAATGGTTGATCCTACGAGTACATCCGAGCATAGATACAAAATATGATAATCCCAGCTATCATGTGGTACCATTCATTTGTGAAATTGACCGGAGTGCATATTTGCTATGAGAAAATTACAGTATTTGCTTGCATGGCGGTTATGATAGATTAACTGCAGTGGCCACTCATGTCCAGGTTGTTGATCCGATGCTAGTGTTGCCTCTATCCTGGGAATGCTTTGAATGTCGGCAAGAATTAACCAATGCCGAGACAAAGCAATTAGTCTTTCGTGCCGGTATTTCAAATGACAAGAATTTGCGGGAGTTTTTCTCACGAGAATTTTCACACGCACGTATTTGTGAAATTATGTGGAAAATGTAAATCAGATATAACTTTGGCACCTATTGAAATTCAAAGTGGATAACAAATGTGTAAGCAACACATTGTATGCATGCACATCCTATATCTAGATTTTGGTATATTTTAACTTAACGAGCCAACATCGCTCAAACCCAGTTTATTACTTACATCTGACGAGCACCTACATTGGCAAGTTTACTTATTGCTGGACAACCCCTCTCCATTTACTTTTGTTTTGTATGAGACACATTTGTGTATGTTGGCTATCTGCTCAGTGTATGATTTTCAGTTGTATTGGGGAACTGCTGATATATATATATACTGTGATGAACAGCATTAAAGATAAAACTAGGGCCCAGATTTTTTGGTTTTTATTTTCAAACTTGTGTTGAATTGTTTGTGTCAAATTTTTCAGATAATTACGTTCAATATTATTGCACCATATGATTTTGTGGTCACCTAAAGGGCTACTCTGTTTAGTTGATTATAGATGACCAACATGATCTACAGGTGTTTATAACTTAAGATAGATGACTATTTATAATAATACAGGTACACTGTAAACTTTGGTGAAGCACACCGATCTGCCACATCGGTGTTTACGTCCTCATCATACCTTGGGCGTGAATCTCTTTCGTTATATGTACTTCACGTTAGAATGTTTTTGATTTTCTTTTGGCGTGTATCACTTGATTTACAGTCGGTTCTGAATTTAGTTTCGTTATATTTTCTATTAATGTACGTATGAAATTTGTTTCAATAAAATGTATGTCCTGTCAATTAATTATTGTTTCAATTTGGTTGAATGAAGGCGGTTCATTGCCTTGAACACGTGAAGGAAGGAAGAAATGTCGTTTTAATTGTCACTCGAACACGCGTGTCACCAGTTATCTGTTGATTGGGAAATAATACAAAATAGTTGATAATTTAGACAATCAATTAATACATTGGTAATAATGAATTAATTTATCATTATCTAATTTATTTAATATATTTGGCGTTCTTCTCTTTACTAAACAATTTAATTATATCAGATGGGGGAAAAACATACACAGGTATTTACATCGTCTATAAGCCAAACAAACGCAAAATGTAAATCTGATCTAGAATTAATAACATAATGCATATGAAAATAGTTATGCCCGTAGACAATGGAAAGAAATGCCTGTGACATGCACAAATCTTTTATAAAATATACACAATAGTTTATAATCTTCCATATATAGATATAATCTTCCAAGAAAATCTAATCCGTTAAACGTTCTTCATAAACGGATCTGAACAAAGACGCCTTAAAATATGCTGATCAAAACTAATCGGTGAAATGGAGTTTATTTTAATTCTGCTATAATACATTGTTTATCTAATTGTTTCCTGCATAACGTACCGAGGAGTGTGATAAATACATATTACGATCTGATTAGGCGAGGAGTAATAGGTCATTATAGCTTCAAATCCATTCCGACCCAAGCTGCCTCTTAAATTTGTGCATTTCATGAACAGTGACATTTTTTGGATATGATCCGTTGCTATTACACCGGTTAGAGTAGCCTAATTTGGATCAGTTCAGAACGAAGTGTTATGTCCAGTTATACCCACTTCCGCATCTGACAGGAATCCGGTCTCTTACACACAAACACAGTTCGAGAGAGAAACAGTGATGCTAGACAGATGCCAAGTTATCGAATTTACCAAACAGTTGCTCGTATATCTGTGCCGACAACAGGAGACATGCAACATCTGAGCTCTCAAATTGGCTTACTTAGCGGTTGTTATGGCAACATCTCAAGTCAACAAGACCATGATAATGGGAAGCTTTAGCGACCCATTTGCCTAAACAGGAGAACAAGGCTGTTGACAACCATATTTTGTGTGTAGTCTGTTCACTATAACTCCTTTCCGAGCATTTAAAAATATTTACGATAAAGATCTTATTTAGAATACCATAAAACCATTAATTAATTTCCATTTCTCTGTTTATTTTATAAAATCTTAACATTATTTCGGATATTTAACAGATGCAATAATATTTATTTGTTTATATTTATATCCGTTCCACATGCGAAGGCCCCAAAATTAAAGGACGTCTTATATACAGTACACAACAGTTCGAAATATAAAGGATGCTACCTTGTACAAGAGTTTTACATTATACAAGTAATTAAAGCTATTTAAATGGCTGAGAAACACCCAGAACCATTAGATATATAGCTTAAGTCGCAAGTTGGACTACTTGATCGATACCAAATCAACAAAGGTCAGTGGATATAGTTGTCCCAAGAACTAGATCGATCAGTTCTAGATATGGAGTTATTAATCACATTCCATGTTCACATTTATACTTGATTGAACTTCGAAATTTCACGTCTTCGTTTACATTATAAGCCATAGCGGATGAGCTGACCAATCTTGGCGTATTGTGTACGTAAACACAAACAAACAAAAAAAACCTGACTGTTCCAAGACAGATCTTGTCTACTAGATACGATATACTTGTATTCTACTAGTAACAATATATATATTTATATTATAGCCATACAGTTACCTGTAGGTAACTGACGTAAAATTGGTCTTATAAATGTTAAGCGGATCTGTAAGAAATACGGCGACACAAAATATATTGATGTTGAATGGTCACGTATTGGTGAGGTTTTTTTTGGCGATATGACGTCAGCTGGTCAGCACATAGCTGGCAATCGACCAGTTATTCAATGATGCGGCACATTCTATATCATATTTGAACAATTACCGTTGTTGTGGTTTGATATTATAGGCCTCATTTCAGGTTCCTCCATATCATCTCTGATATTACGATATTCTCAACAAATAATATATACTTAATTACGTCTAACTCTAACTATATTATATGAGACTATAATGTGAAATTTTAAAATCAATACATTTCTCACTCTATATTGTCTACTTGAGGTCAATTTATTATATGTAGGAACAAGCTGAAACTGGATACGATCAATGCACAATCAACAATTATCAACTGAATATCACGTCTAGAAGGTTAAGTGTTAATTCACGTATATTATTAGCTATATTGTTTACCGAATGCATTTCTTTAGGTGATATTACGATCGTTTTATCTCACACTGTTATCAATCGCAATTTTAATGCCGACTTCGGTTACACCGATCTATGCCAGCTACTAGTACTACACGTACGTGTACCACACGAGAACGTTTGAATGGTTCGCCATTCGAAATGCTCAAAACGTGTATAACGATAACAAAATACGAACCCCCCCCCCCTCTCGAAATCCTGGATCCGCCCCAGATCAGATTCAATTTTGTCCAACTTGTGGACATCTTCTACCATTAAGAATAAAGTAACTAAATTAAATGCTTTATAAATACAGTTTTGATTGATATCCTCGTTTATACCAACATATAACATTCGGGATAATTAATGACTGAATATTATTTTGGTGATTAATAGTGATTGTTTGGTCGCCAAGTTCACTCTGATGGATGATGATTGATGTTTTACGGCTACCTTTGCGCACATGGTAGGCTAAACGGGCCGAGCGACCTCCACAGGTAATGAAGCGAAGTCAAAGATGAAACACCCTTTAGATATATGCCCACGCCCAGATTTGATCCAACGCGATATCAATTAGATCACGGAATCGCCCCTTTCACTTCGATGGAGCAACAGTTAGAGTATTGCACTATAAACTGATAGGTTATCAGTTCGCATCCGACACGCGCACTCGTACAGACACACCTGTATATGAGGGATGTTTCTCCAGGGAGGCGCCCTAGCTTATAATCATATATGACACGAATCGATATATACGAGACCAATTAATCGTCCAGTCAATGTCCTTTTTGTAAATGACAGACAATAATTGCATACTTTATGAAGTATTAGCCCATCTTGTTGTCAAAGAACCGAAATTCGCACTAACTAATCATTCAAACACGAAGAGCTAGTTTGTTTATATAATAATTTATATTAATTAACAGGTATCTGTATCTGGCCTAATTCCGGATAACGTTAAAAAATTCCCAAGGATATATCCAGATCGACTGGATCAATTTATATCTAGATTCCCGAATTGTTTTCAAACGTGGCTTATCAATCAGTTGTTTAAATATATACCGATCGAGTGGTAGACATAAATGTCTACCTTATTTTGACAAAAAACTTCCCATTATATATTTATTAATAACTGCATGTTGGTATGTGTTTTACTTTCATTAATGATATGACATATTTTTATGCCATTCATTCGTTTGACACAATGTGTTTATTATGTGTATATTGGGGGTCTTTTTTGAGGTTTTTTTTCTTCATTGGTTTTATAATTACGGAATGTACCTAGAATATAAAGCAATTATACAACTATATATATATATATATATATGTATATATATATACACACACACACACACACACACACTATTATACGTGTGTAAGAAGAAGTACGATGTCGTCTAATATAGTAAACACTATCCATTTGAAAGGTAAACAGACAACTGCTGACCGGACAAATACTCACCAAGAATATAAATATTAAACTTACACATTAATTTTTTCTTCATTTGTTTAGATTTCCATTTTTATAATATGTAATTTGATATCATGTATTTTTGGGCGTTAAAATTTTCAAGTATAATGTCAACTTTTTCCAAATATTCTATTCCTAATACTACCACTAATATTTTTGTCGACTGATTATTATCAATCAAAGCAATACATTTTCAATTAAAGTTCTTTTCTATAGAACTTAACTGAAGCCTTTAGAAGCAATGTAAATCAAATTCAATAAACTTGAAATAGGAGTTCTTCTGTGTTAAAATTTAATTAATTCCTTTATTGAAGCCATGTAATCTTTAAGTTTCTTTATACCTGTATCATCAATTGCAATGGTTTATATTGTCTTTTATAAATTGTATCCATGATTGGAATTATATAATATTCAGGGCGTCGTTCATTCCAATCACGATTCAGAAAAAAATATATATATAAAAGGTGCCAATGATATAATTTTGGTAGTGAGATCCGGTGGTCTAGCGGTTAAGCACCTGGCATTTGGTGTCATGAGTCACAGGTTCGATCCAAGGGAATAATTTCTTGGCTACAACATTGTGGGTGGCTGACCACGTTAAATGGCGCAGCCGTCTCCACCGGATTGATTAAAATAAAGGGGGGCGTTAAAGACCCCCCCCCCGAGGACGTAATACGCTCTAGCAGTACTGCTGCCCTGTGAGTGGTGGGGGAGGATCGGTTATCCTCAACCGCTCCGAGTCCAACATTGAGGCTGTGCTGATCAAGCGACAGTCTGGGAATACTCCCCGAAAATACGAGCAAGCAAGCATTCTAGTAATATAATTTCTTAATCTCGTTATTGACATAACATATCCGAAGCTTACACAATACATAATATTTTTGTTATAAAAACCCAGAAGGTGGCAACAAACTTGTGTCGTTTATTTCTTTTTTCCATCTATTTCTTTTTTCTTTTATTATTATTTTTTAATTCTTGGTGGGCATTTCTCCAATTTCCCACTTTATTGGTGAACATTTAAGAAATATTTTACACCAATTATTTGGTATTTCTATATATTCCAGCAACTGAATGCTCCGACAATACAATGTTATATCGGTTTGTTAAGTGACTTCCGACAGCTAAAGGTCTGATATTACGGTAGTTTTTACACTTTGTTTGAGGGATCCATGCAGGCTAGAATATAGGATGACTACAGTTGGTTTCTTTTCTAGAAACGCAAGTCAATTTTAAAGTATGAAACATCAGCACCATTCTCTGACAACACATTTAAATTTTACCAGTTAAAAACGCTTAGCCCCAGCTGTTGGTTAACTACTATTTAAATATATAGTTTTTAGCAATATTTAACTCGAACATAGACACATAGGCCTACTCCCATAGCCGATGATACACTGTAGATCAGGTGCAGTACGTTCTGGGTAAGTATAATGTATACAAACGCCTCATGATTCTCTATTGTATCCACAGAAGGCCTCTGGTGACACTACAGTTGTGTGTTACTGTCAGTAGTATATATGTCTCATAGCTGGAAGAGTAGGAATATCGGAGATATATAGAATATTGAGCTGTGCGAAAGATATGGGATATTAAACTGACGCGATATACGTACTAGGCATACAGGGGATGTGCGGGCATGCCCACACGCATTAGGTTCAAGGCCCCCTGTCTAATTGAACCGTGTATGCCAAGATGGTGATATTCGACATTCACAATGATCAATTATAGTAGATGGTTAGCGCTAGCAGAGACTACAGCTCCAATAATAATAATAATAATTAAAAAAATGTAAAAACATGGATTTGTGCATCTATGCCCTATTTCCAGATGCACAGTATGCAGTTATGCATGGAGATAGGTACTGCATGAGTAGTTTGGGAACTACATTAGCTTACATGTGTATGCTTATACAATAATAATTATTATTATTATTATTGTTTTTGTTGTTATAAATCATATTGATAAGAGTAATTTAATTCAGTTGGCCTACTCAACACAACTATGTTGCTGCTGTTTTACGGCCACTTTTGTATACATGGTAAAATAAAATGGGCCGAGTAACGCCCAAAGGTAATGAGGCGAAGTTAAAAACCAAACACCGGTCTGACACAGCTCTACCGGGGTTTCAACCCAGATGCTATAGACCTGTAGCCAACGTCGCTACCAGTTAGGCCCTGTGGACGCCGCCGGTAGAACTAGGAAATTTGTCAGTATTTAATAACTAGAGTTATGCAATTATTGGTTAAATACAGTATTTGTTTTGGCAGTAATCAATGAAAATAATTAACTGGGTATTCAAACACAAATAAAAAACAACGTGAACGTAAATGTAAATTCTAATAAAGCAACATACTCTCAAAAGAAACAATGTCAAATCCGTAGCGTAGCTAGACCGAAGTACGGGTTTTGTCCTCATTATGCCATACTAGATGATCCCTTTCCGGCCATAATAGATTATCCCTTTCCGGCCATACTAGATGATCCCTTTCCGGCCATACTAGATGATGATAATAATAATAATAATAATAATGTATATTTAATAAAGCGCCCTTACTAGCAGGAGCCATTCAAAGGCGCTGTACAAATATTATGTAATATAATAATACCCCAAATAATGTCTGTAAAAACCCTGTAATGATTTAAAAGATAATAATTATGATCCCTTTCTGGTCAGAAAAATGTGACCCTCACCATGTCGTTTTTTTTTCTCATTGAGAAAGTTTGTCTGTATTTCATCTCCAGTAATGTATGAAATATTTAGGGGATTTTTTGTTTTTGACAAACTCGACAAAGACGTAGTAGTAGTCTCTCATGCCGATAGCTGATCGGCGATTGATGTGCATCAATGACCCATTTCCTGAATCAGCATCGTTGGGCGAGTATATAAGCATCTGTATGTCACCTGAAGAAGACATGTTTGTAGGCCGACTGATAACGCGAGATTTCTTCGTGCCGATCGTGGTATTTAGACGGTTACTGGTTGTGTGTGACTCGCTCTTAATTATGGCGGTGTCGAGGGTCATTTTATCTATGGACAAGCTGTCAGCATCACGGGGCTGTCTGACTGTCGTGATCTCTTCTTGCCACGCAGTTTAATTCCAGCCCTTATGTGGGTAATGTCTCAACACCATTGAATCCAAGCTAATTCAGCTCACTAGAACCGCGCGAAGGACTGTCATCGTGAACCACTCCACCTCGGTGTTCCCGAAAGGCACATGACTGCTTCAGACAGGGAATGGTGTTATTTGTATAACAGGCGATATCGGTTCAATGCGAGCCAACAAAATTCTGCATCATTGAAGATGGCAGGATTTCATGGAACAACACCTGTATTTTTAAGCCAACAGACAGCAGTATTAGTTGTCGCTGCCTTATTTTTGCCGGATGAGAGCGAAGTCTGATACTTAATTACCACCTCACTGTAGTACGAACTGAGAGGCTTCATGAATGTGACGTCCAAAGTCTGTAGTCTGTGAATACGGCGTGGCATCAGACATATGGCGAGCACAATGTTTTATCTAGCCAGATCAATCAGCTCAGTATTCTTTTTGTGTCGATGTGAATTTAGTATAGGCTATTATAAATATCACAGCAACTATACAATTGGATTATTTTAATCAAGTTTCACACTTAGGAACTATCTTTATTTTCGACCATAATACAACCGACGACACGAGGGGCATTACTTCACAACGTGCATGGTTCGAGCCGTGATATCGCAGTTAGTTAGAGCGTAGGACTCGTAGCCGAACGGTCGCGGTTTCGGGGCTCCGTGAGCTGCAATGTGGCGACTGATTCACTCATCCATAAAAAGAGTACCTGGCAGGACCGATGGCTATGTGTTTGAGTAACGCTTTGCGCCTATAATGGCAGCATGCGTTGTATGCTCCCTTGGGAGTTGAGATTTGGGCTGGGTGGAAACAGGTCTGAGTCAGGGATAATAATATTGTAAAGCGCCTCAGAGCAACTTCTAGCTGAACAGGGCGCTATATAAATATCACCTATTATTATTATTATTATTATTTTATCATCATCATCAGTTTGTTCGAAAAGGATGTGTATGATAATAATTCCAATGTAGTAACGGGCGCCTCCGTGGTCTAGCGGTAGCGTGCTGGACCACAGATCACTACTACCCGTGTTCGAATCTGAAGGTTGTTTCGTCTTTCACTTCGTCTCATTACCTTTGGAAGTCGCTCGGCCCATTTAGCCTACCTTGTGCACAAAAGTGGCCGTAAAACATCAATCATCATCACCAATGTAGTAACATTAATAAGCCACGGGTTTGAATTAAATTAGTAAATACACATATATCAATCTTTTGCTGTAGAAAATATATTTATAGGCAGTTTTCATGACAAACACATTTTATTACATAACTTTTTACTTACGCAAATATGTAATCAAGTAGCACGTATAGACAGTAGATGGGGGGGGGGGGAAATCACGATATGACACAATTTAAAAATCAGATATTACGCGATGAAGTAAACAAATAAGGGTGTGGACATACATCGGGGTCCGTATACATGTCCGGGGCCGACTTTCCCACCATGAAATCGTGGCAGATTTAAGTTGGTGTAAAATTAAAGAATTGAATTATTTTAGATTAAACCACATCTGATAACATTTAATTGTCAATCATTTTGGATTTAAGCGCAAATTAATTAGCTTGGTGTTGACGTGTGTTTTTAAACTCGGAGAGATTATTATAGCTGCCACATAAATCATAGCTGTCTTGTTTATGTTTTATTTATTGATGCTCTCGATCGAGCCTTTGACCGGGAAAATAATTTTCCTTTATTACGTAAGTTAGTCCTTGTTGCGTTTTTGGGTATTGGGAATTTCACACTACGGTCTCGGGTTAGAAGTCTAAGAATCACTGTGTTGCATGACAATTTACGCCTGTAGTGGCCGAAAAATATCTTGCTGAAAAGCTGTATATAGGCTATTTACCAGCTATAGTTTGATTTTATTTATAGTCCATTAAGGGTATGTGATCTCCAGATCAGAATTTTGCATTTAATTGGCATGGCATAAATTAACTCCACTCAATAGATATGATTAAGCCACTAAATTAACTAACGCTGAGCGCGATTTGCATGGCTGTCAAGGTCCGGCTTGTCAAGTTCAAACTTATTTTTTGTATAACTTTTGCCATCTGACATGACGATGTGAATGAATAAATATAATCAGTGATCACATATAGATTATAATTCAATGGGTGACTCCTATTACTTTAACACTGGTATTTATACATGATACCTTGAAGACTGAATTGACTTTAAAAATTGAGTACAAAAAATTATACCATCAGAAGTATATAATTACTTAATTAGGCCTTTTTTAAATAATATTTTACATATGCTATGATTTATATTATTAATATTAATTTTAAATAAATGCATGGATCGACTTGTATATATAATATATGTACATGTATTAATTTGAATGTATGAAATATGCTGATGTTTGAAATAACAAATAATATTCTAAATCCATATGACACAATCATATTATAAGTCTGTTGAAACACTTTCTTGTTCAAGTATAAGCCTAATAAGGAGACGAAGATATCCCAAAATTTATCTAGTAATCGTGCTTGCATGGGAAGTCATTATCTTAAATCATTATCGTTTAAAGGTCTTCCGGTATTGAAATATTGAATCTGTTATTGTAGCTGAACTACGTTAACACAGTATTGTTCGATTGATCTTTTCAAAAGTACAAACTACGTTAGAGCAACTGAATTTGAAGGGAATTCCAATTATGTGACGTCACTTATTATACGTCATATAAAAGGGATTCCATTTCAGCCTTACTGAAAACATAAGTGCATAGAAATTTAGGCATATAATATATTTGGAATAAAATGGTGTTCAACATTGATCGCTGATATGGTGAAAATATATTGTGTTAAATGTTAATTTGTTTTAACTTAAACAAAAACAAATGGTCCAATCAGAGTTAGTCCTGTGCAAAAATCCCACGTGATCGTACCTCGTTTTCGTTTGTTCCGGTACTATCGTCTATTTCACGCTTCGGCTTTTTCTTGTCATTTCTGCGCTTGAACTTGAAGGCTAACACGAAGTAAGAGATCTGATTTGACGTATTGGTTTTTGTACGTAGATATTACCAACATGACAACATTCCAGGGGTTCACAGGGGATAAAAGCTCATCAAGGTATGAGGTGTATCTTTTTTTATATACTGTTTGTAATTATTATGCTTTTCTAGAATTTGGTAGACGTCTTTTTCAGTGAAACCTCGTTGGCGGCATTCCACGAAACATTCGTGTTGATACATATTCTAGAACAGTCAGGTGAAATTAAAATATTGTTGATGGTCTCTATGACTCAGTATCACTACTGCGACTATGAAACTGCCGTATTCTGTTTGCAACGAGCGAACTTGTTGTAGCAACAGTATCAGCTAATCATAATCAGGCGACGACATACGTCACTCGTCAGTATCTGAGACTGATTATCATAATGATAATGATTATGACAAACAACTAGAATCTACCAAATATATCTACGAATTTTTAATGTGGACCACTGGATGAGTTTTATAAAATGCCGGATCAGTTTATGACCTTATAACTTTGACATCAAAAGCCGTTTATTATATTCGTCTAAGACTAAGTTGACGTTTGTAGAGTCTAGGCTAGACTAGTCTGGAGTAGAGGTCTACCTGAAACGGGAATACTCTGGATTAGATATTAAGTCTTGTAGTAGATCTAACTAGGTCTAGAATCTAGATATACAACATTTGTATACATTTTCGGAATTATGACTGCTAAAGTAAAGGGTATCTCTATCTGATGACTCATCAGCCCGTTGGCTTTGTATTTATTGGTGACTGAAATAGATCTAGTATAATGTTATTGCCACTTTTGGTCACACCCATAAAAGGTATATTGATGAATATTATTAATCAGAATTATAATATTTTGGTATAGAAATGGAGCAGTTTTTTTTGTGGTCAATAACAGCGTAAGAGAAGATGAAATATTATCACCCAGTTTATTTATTGTTTATATGGATGACCTCAACATGATTTTTGAATAATACAAATATTTATGTTTGATATCAATTTCATCTACTGGCATGCAGACTTTATTGAATATCTGTGAATAATATATAGTGAGCTTGATCTCATTTACAATATTAAAAAATCAGTCTGGGTTTTAAAACCAATTTTACAATGAATAATACAAAATTGCAATATGTTGAAGAATCATAATATCTTGGTAAATAATTTCACAGGGATGGTACTGTTTGTGATGTCAAATGACAGATGAGGAAATTTTATGCAAATATAATATCCTTCTTAGACAATTCCATGATCGTTCATTATTGTTAAATGCAACCTTTTTAAAACAGTTTGCTCCAATATATATTCTCTGTTGTGGTTTAAATGTACAAAGAAACAGCTGGATAAACTTGGGATTTGCTAAAATTATGGCTTGAGAAGCTTATTAAATTTGCTAGCTTGGAATAGTGCTAATGAAATGTTTGTGAATTTAAACATAAAATTATATTGAGAATTACTGCATAAATCAAACTAATGTTGTATCAGTTGAATTACTATCTCAGATAGAAATCCTACTATCTCTAAAATTGTAAACTCATCAGTTCCTCTTGTGTCAACTATTTGGAAATGGTGGCATGCTGTTTTATACACAGACCAGGGTAGTTTCTGCCGGCAGAAACCTGTTTCTGTTGCACGGCAGGCAGAAATGATAATTCTGAAAATTGGGTCTATTGAATATAGTGCAGCAATTAAAGTTCAAAATTTATAGTAAAATTGTGTGAAGGAATCTTATAAAGGACTGCTAGTTGTGTATAAATATAAAGGTTTTGAGTGTACAGAAATTGGCAAAAACAACTGATTTGAAAAAACACTTGAGTTTATTTAGTTGATATTCATACAGCTTATGCTATAACATCAAAACTGAGTTTATACTGCTGCATTTATTTATAGATTCAACTGCCATTAAGCATCGCAACTTTTAGCAAAGAAATGAAAGAAGCCATTGTAATCAGTCAATCATTAATCCATTGTGATTAGGTCCACTATCCTGTTGAATTCAATAGTCCAAGTCTGTATGTCGTCTGAGCATCCTGTAATACTAACAGAGAACCTATTTTGCAGCCTTGGCCACACCAAGTTGGTTTTGGAGTTTGCTGTGCACAAATCCAAAGGTTGAAAACATTCTCTCAATTGATGCAGAAGAAGCATGCAGATGTATCATAGTGGGCACTTACCCTTTTGGAAAAATATATTTCTGCAGTCCTTTCCACCATGTCAGAGGTGCCATTTCAGTTGTTTTAAAGAAGAATGCAGGAAATGGTGCAGCATCAAAAGTAAAGGCAGCCTCAACATATGACAGGTCCTTCTCTGTTAGCCATTCTAATAGACAATTTCCGCAATAACTGCACCATCTAGTGAAAGTTTGTTTCTGGGTTGCGTTTCACTGGGCTCGCTGAACTATCTGACCAGGGTTCGGTTTTTGATGTGACATTGTCAAAAACCCGGTTTAAACTGTCAAAAAACACTATGGTAGTTTTGTATGTCCTGTTTGTAAGTCAGATGCCTATGTTTGTGATAAGAATGCATTTATTTATATTGTTAGGAGTTTGATTTTTAATACTATTGCTGGAAATGAAATATACAAGTTTGCAGCATTTACTTTCAAAACAGTGTAACAGTTCAGCAGTGCTCTATACTTATATATAGGCTTATTGTTAGCGATTCAAGTTCAATCAAGTAAACAACCATCCTTTTGATTTATTCACCTGCACTTAGCCATTCACACAAGTTAATTCACATAATTGCTATTTGCTCACTTGCTGTCACCATGTGGAAAATACATTTAACTTGTTCAAAGGTAAATAGCTCTTTAGAAGTATTCCACCTATGTTATGAATTTTGTCAGTAACTGTTGACAAATATATACTTTGGTTATGTTTTTTTACAGTAGTTTTGTTCAAAAGTATTTTGACAGTGTTTTTATGATGATTTTGTTTCAAATTTTTTTTTGGGGGGGGAATTGTCAAAAACTTGTTTTTGATGTGACAGTTTTAACTGGTGGTTTAAAATGCTTTGTCAAAAACTGGCGAACCCTGCATTTTATAAAAACATTCCTTTTATCAATGGTGAGATCACAGAGAATGCAATCTGTTTCACATATTCATAACATGTCTATTACACTAACCAAATTTAATGATTAATAGAAATGAACTTCGAATGGCTAATAGTAATAGAGAAGGTCAGATACTCTTGCAGGTGCCAGTGTCTCAGCTCAAGTCATATGATGACTGTGCATTTAGTGTTGCAGCCCCCCACTTTGTGGAATAGGTTACCGGCAGATATTAGAAATGTGTCGTTTCTTGGAAATTTTAAATTTCTTCTAAAACACACCTATTCAAGGTCACTTACACCGATAAATAATTATTATCTTTTAAATTATTACAGGGTTTTTTACAGACATATTATTTGGGGTATTATTATATTATTTGTACAGTGCCTTTGAATGGCTCCTGCTAGTAAGGGATTTATTAAATAATCATTATTATTATTTATTTTCAATAACATGTAATTTTTTTGCAAAAATAAACTGTCAACCTTATATTTAATTGCATACATGACTGTAGTTTTAAAGGAACTATCCCTTAATTTTAATATGTAATATATAGCACCATAGTGTATGAGTGAAATGACAGCTGGTCATTAACCATATTGGAAGGTCTGATTAAAACTGTTTTAAACAATGACTGTTTTGTTAGAATTAACAAGAGACTTATATTGAAACTTAAATATTTATGATAATCATATTTTCCTAATGTTTGAATTCATATTGTTCTTTAGCAGATATTTTTAGTTTATTGGTCAGGCAGTCATTACTTCCCAGTTCACCCAACTCTAATGATGAAATTTGACTTTCCCCATATAATTAAATAATCTTGTCTATTAGCAAAAAATTTCTATGTATATTTAATCAAAATGAAACTGGTACAAGAACCTGTAGATTGATTTAGTTCTGTGAATCCCCCAAAACATAAATTTACAAACAATTACACTTCTTGTTCCATTCTACTTCACTATGTACATGGCTTGACTGACCCACAAATCGCAGTAGATGTTGACTGCGCATGCGTCGCAGGAATTGTTTATTGACAATTTTTATTGAAATACACTGTCTACTGTATTTCTGCCAAAATGATGTCTGAAACCTATTTCTGCCCTGCCAGCAGAAACCGACAACAAGCAGAAACTGTCAACCCAGACACAGCAAAGAATGATATTTTACTGATATTGTAGTATTACATTATTATAGCTGGCTAAGGCTGGTTTGTTTTATTCTGTATTTAAATGACTCATTTTGTAATATTTACTATGTGGCTATGGACAACATGTCTGAAATAAAGAATTTATCATTTCTTATTGCTTAATATCTTTCATTACATGATCTATGATCATGAAACAAGGATAACATATGAAAGTGTATGCACTTATTTCCATTGTCATTGTGGTCGCTTTTATTGAGTAGCTGTTCATAACTCATCCCCTGCCACTCACAGGGGAGCAGTACAGAAAGATCGAGCTGAAAAGTGAAATACCATGAGGGTGGTCACTTCCAGAGTGTATTACATTCCCAGGGTATCTTTAATCTCCCCCTTTTTAAGATTAATTCAATGGTGACAGCAGCACCATTCTGGCACTGGGTGATTACAGGATCATGATAATTACTTCAGAATGATTATGATTAATGTAATCGATTGGGGTTACATTTTAAGTAATGATGATTAAAATCATGAATACAATATATATCACATATAAGCAGGTATGTGATACTTCATCTTTATTCACTCAGCTACATATATTATACCAATATAACTACTAGTACTAAATAAAAACACTGGACATTTATAGAAGTAGATTTGATTGATCTGGTGATGTAATATGTATAAAGACGTGAAATTGATTGCAATCACATCACATAACCAGATTTAACCAATTCAGCCACTGCCTGGAGAAATACAATGCATTATAACACACAATCGTGAATGCCATTAAATAAATCACCAACTCTCTAACTATAATTGCTACCATATGAACCAGTGGCTGCCTTTACAAAATGATCACATCAGGACAGACCCCGGATACCCCATACTCACTAATGCACTAACATTCCATAGAAATTAATTATCTTATTATTATTGATATAGTTTGAAAATTTGGGAAATAAACATTCAGCAACAAGACGCATGATGTATGGCGTGATTATACAGTCAAGTAAGTTCTATGTGATAATAATATATAGGAAAATTATAATATATACAAATTACAAGAAATACAGTTTATAAACTCACTCCATGTTGGGATGGTGTTGATACCACATGATATTCCTTTCTCAAAGCTTGTGTAATTGTGAGAATAATTGCTGATTATGATTACAATGTAATTGATTATAATTACATTGCATCTGAAAATTGTGATTATGATTAATTCAGATCATGTAATCAATTATTGATTACTATTAACCCTTGCCTGGCACCATTTTAAATGGTCAGCCACCCACGATATTGTGATGTGAGAAATTAATCCCTTGAAAAGTTTTGAACTTTTGATGGGATCAAACTTGTGATCCTTGGTGGTTAGAGCAAATCCATCCTTTAACAAGAAGTGCATTGTACTTAACTATTAAACCACCAGAGCTTACATAGGAAATCCTTCTCAGAACAACTGTGACAAAGTTGGTTTGATAAATGATGAATTGTTAGCATGACTGTTATAATTATGATGTATTATGGTTACTTGAGAAGAAATCATTATGCCTCCTGCATATATAGGGTTACTACTGGAATTGGACAGAATTCTGTTTAAAAGGTTGTAGAAAGTTAGCAGTATCAAAAACAGTCAGAGAGTTGTCATTTTCCTCATAGGTGCAACATTATTCACATGTATGCAAATGTGATACAGTGTTTAAATTAATCACCAACAAAGATATTTGCTCAACACATTTCACCAATTGATCATACTATATTGTACTTAATCATCTGGTGGTAGCCCCCACCATCTAAGTGGATTAGTGATGTGGCGTGTTGAGTGATCCTACAAAGTGATAATTATTTCATTTTAGTATTATACTTAATGGTGCTGATAAAGATATTCCAAGTAATATGCGTGATAACTGATACTGAAAGCTTTACGCATAATTTCCATTTAATGGGGGTTTTTGGTGCATACTTCAAAAATCAATCATTGCTTCATGCAAGATTCAGATGATGTAGACATTGTCAGAACCCCATGTTATGTTTTGACATATTTTGCTCATGCAAAAGACACCTTTCATCTGACATTCTCACTTAAATATGTTGGTGAATTAGTTTCAAATTATAGCATTATTTCTGAGGCCATAAACTAAGAAATCAAATAGCATCATATTAGAAAATTCACTCTTATTGTTACACATCTAATTCACAAATACAAACAATGTCGAGGCATGGCCCTGGTCATTGGGTGTCCATTCTGTTTGCCCTGTTGTGACAAGATCCTGACAGGGATGCTTCAGTTTCACTCGATAATGGGTCATAAAAAGTGCAAACTGAATAGCATTAGAATATCACTAAGTGCATTAGCCTTGGTGGTTATTATTGTCAGCAACAATGTTGATTTTCTGTGGCACTGGCAGTGGTTCCACAGTGTTAATAGAATGGTAGATGGGTATTTGGACTTGCTGATTACGCTTAATCTAAAGTACCATTATGAATAAGCTGGCTTTTATTCAGATATGTCTGGAGATTGGGGATGGATAAAGGAACTTGTTTTATAGATAATGTGGCATAAGATGCTGGGCTCACTTTAGTAACAAATTTGTCTGAGCAAAACTTGCTAAAGAGGCAAAATTACCCTTAGCAAATAATATTCTTCTTTAACAGAAGCCAATTAGTCATGTAAATAATATTGTGAAAAAATGTTTTCCACTTTTAGATTTGGTAAACACATTCGGCTATAAAGTATAATATAACGTAAGATGCGAGTTAGTTTGATAGTTGGTCTTGATATTCATCAGTTTACAGTGTTCCAGATAACAGATGGGTCTCTGGTCAATGACCCGACAGTGACAGACTATGGAAAGACTAACATCTGCCAAGCCAGTTATATTTCTTAAGTTTACATGTACATGGCAATCTTTCCCAGACCATCACAGCTGCTGCTTCACCGGGTGTTCTCAGCATCATGCATTGGAATCATTTTATGAACTTTAATTAGGTCAATTTGATTGTCCATTTCACCTCACACAACATCCAATCAGCTGTCATGGTTTTATGCGCTTGGCAGCCCAAGCCAGCCAAACCATGCAGGGGAAGGGCAAGATTATACAGAGTACGCCTACTGCACACAGGATGGCACTGTTTGATGCCTCTAATCCTGTCTGGTGAATGTGTCCACGTCAGAGCTGGAGTGTGGGTGCACAAGGGGAAAATGTCCAGTTTCAGACACAGTTAATTATAATTGTAAATGCAAACATGAAGCCACAAATTTCTTTATCAGAGGCCTGGAGCAAGGGAATAAGAATTCACAATGCTTGGGCAATAATGTGGGCTATCTAGGTCACCCATAGCATAGCAATATCACAGTATGAAATGTGGTGTGGGGGGGGGGGTGAAGAGGGAGTGGCATGGGTCATAACTGATAGAATTACCAGTAATTGCTTGGTGCTTTATTTACCCTAAATAGAATATTAGCTGTTGATTTTTTTCGATGCTGCCAATGAACCAGATTATTTCTTCTAATATTTACATGATTTGGGCGTTCTCTAAAAGTAATAAATCACTTGGGACACAAGAACCAAACAGATTCCTTAGCATAGAACCAACAGGATTAAAATCTCAAGTGGACCACCAGTGACCTTATAAATTGGTGGGGAAAGTTATTAAATTTCAGATACACACGAAAAATGGCGCTACCTATGTACATGTATTTAGGTGATTATTTGGTGGACAGTATGAGAAATATCCTGCAAACTCGAAATAGTGAAACACTTGTGCAAAACACACTATAATTTATTTAAAAAAATTTAAACACCATAATAACTTGTCAAAATAATATCTTAAATGTTCCGTGGGTGGGGGAATTGTTGATTTTCCATATCAAATTATCATACATATATTTATGAGCAAAAAGTATGAACTGAAAAATATTTCAAAAGTTTTACAGTCTTCAAATGGCAGACCACTTTAATATAATTTTTTCATTATTTTGATGACTATGAAAATCTCAGTCCCTTATATTTGAATAGAGCAAATCAAAATCCAGTATTGTTTGTTCTAATTCTATGGGCACTTAAACTTTCCAATGAACTGACACAACTCACTGCCCTGGATACAGGCCAGTTGTCATGGGCCAAAGGAAAGGAACTAGTAGACCAGCTCAGTGATGTTGTGCAGGCATGGCTTCTATTGTTCACTAAAATAAGTTATGAACTCCCCTCAGGATTGCTGGTCCCATGACTGGTAATTACTGGTCTACCATAATAATGCATTGATATGATAAATAATTGTGTGGTGATTTATATCTACATGATCTAGTTTGTGTGTGAATAATGCAATTATATGGAAAAGAAAAAAAAGTATGATACCAATGTGCTGCATGACATGATGGCTCAGCAGTAACAGGCTGAAATGCAAAACAATACGTAATACGAATAGTATCTTCTTGTGCTCCGAAGACATTGAAGTATACCTCAATATTGTTTCTCACAGAATCATATCTACAATTTCAAACTGCTAGGGCCCACTTAATTTCACTCATGGCCAGTCATGCGCTATATTTTTCTTTAACCCCTTTATTTTTTCTGAAGACGCACCAACCCCAAATATTATCTGGAACCCTGGTTTATAATAGTACACGACACTCTGTTGTGTATTACTGATAATATACCAATTTACAACAGTTAAATTGTGTAACGTAAAATACTATTTATTAAAACCTTACAGATTATATCTCATTCTGCATTTACAGATTACACAAAATACCTTTTCCATTTTTTTCATCTTGGGGCATATTACAGTTTAGTAAATCTTGCAAACATGGACAAATCATAAACTGTTTTACCACACAAAGACATTAACATATACCTGATATAGCACAATAAATTAACCAAAATAAAGTATCAAATTAAGAGAGAGAAAATAGTATTAAATAAAAAAGGCTAAAACAATTATACAGAGAGACTGATTTACTCCCCCCAACCTCTGATCTGACACTTAGTACAATCCCTCTCTCTCTGACCCACCCTTCTAGAGGGATGACCATGGATTAATTTTAGGGGGAAACTGCCCAACATCCATGTCTTCACATTACAGAAATTACACTTATTATGCTGATAAGACATGTCCAATGTTACATACATGTGTAATAACAGAATTCAGTAGTATTGTACATTTCCATGTCGATTTGTCTAAAATACCTACCATTGGTCCAATGGCATCGGACAGTAAGCTTGGAATCTAAACTGGCATTATTCACTATTGTTGACATCAAAATGTTTTTCTTTTCAGTAACCCTGAGGTGATAAGCCAAAGACAGTTGACGACATTACAAATATAAACATCCATTTTCACATTTAACTATGATTGGTTTATTCAGCTGAACCCTCCCATGTGAACACTCAAATGGCAACTTCACACATAGTGCTCTACCAATAGTCACAAGTATACAAATTGGTGAATAAAAATGTAATGTTTGCTGAATTTTAACATCAGTTGTCTGAGGTGCTGCTACCAAAAGACTTTGCACAATTAGTAGTAAGGGGTACATTCTTTACATTCGTAAATAACAAAAATGCAGGTGGCTGGCGTGAGCCCAGACATGGTGTAACGGGGTAGTCACTGTTTTAGTGCAGTATAGTCTCTAATATGCAGATCACTAGCTGCATTTCCAGTGATGATCGAGAATATTTTTGTTGCAATGGTTCTTAGCAATATCTCCAGTGTTCTCATTGGTTGTTGTGATTGTCACCTGTATGCATAAGCTGTGGTGATAGTGTTTCTGATGTTGTTTCAGGGTACTTCGTCCACCAGGTGGAGGTGACAGTAACATCTTCGGTTCGGATGAACCCCCAATACACACCCAGAAAAGGATGGCACCACAGCCACCATCAAACGACATCTTTGGCCCACCTACATCACAAAACGTGCCAGCAAGGAAGTGGGAAGACACGGGTAGTAACATATTTGGCAGTCCCACCAGTGGTCAACAACCAACAGTACAATCAGCTGAAGAGAATAGTCAAGACAAAGAGAAAGAGAAAGGTGATAACTAGATGAGAATCTTTCAGATCTATGCTTTCTATTGACTGTCTCATTGTTGTGTGATATTTTGTGTGAACTAAGCTACTTTTGTATTATATTAACTTGTTATGTTAGAAAAACCAAGGACTGATTACCATTGTCTAATATGTGTCCATGACATTTGAATTGTGCATGATAAATGTTGTGTGATGTTTAGTTTGTGGAAAGCATTTTGGTTGATGTCTGTAGGGTGAAAGCTCATTAACTGGAAAATAGGCTATATGTACTTTGAATTATCCATTACTCCGTGATGTTATTTGTCTGTTATTATTGAATTAGATGAGGAGAAAGAAGATGAAGCTACCCAAAATAACAATGGTGAACCGAGCTTTGCCCAGCCTGCAAATACCTATGCGAAGCCTATGCAGCAAGGTATATTATCGACACGAGGACCCTTATTGTATATTACTTTCAACAGTCTTGTACTAGGAGAAGTACTATTAACACAAGATGGGTTGGGGGGGCTTTTTTTTTACTAAATCTTTTTGGTTTTGGGGGGTTTGGGTGTTTTGGGTTTTTACCTTTTTTAATACAACAATTCGTTTTTGACAGATATCTTGAGCCGAGTCTCGTCTCTGACAAAAGATTATATGATGTTGATATTTATTGCTTAGAAGTTGTTCAGACTTACTAGGGCACCTCCGTAGTCTAGTTGGAAAAATCGTTGAGTTGTTATTTAGAAATTATTTTTGGAAAGGTTGTCGTGTTTAGTAAAAATGGAAAAAGTGGCCGTAAAAACTTCAATCATCATTCAAACTTATTGTGATGCCAATTCAGATCAGCTCATTAAAATAGCTGTTCTGAAAGCCATCAGATGCCCTCTCAGACAATTTCAATAAACAGTTCCATCGTGTTATTCTCATACCTCCAGATGTGAAGACAGCCACACCATTAGGCTTTGAAACTGTGGTCAACAGCAAACTGCATTGCTAGCTACACGTTTTCTGGGATGGTCAGGCTTTATACTGAGTTTGCTTTGCAATCAGAACACATTCGTTACCTAATGATTCATTTTTCTAAACATAGCTGTTTTTGTGGGATTTGTTTCACATTTCTACCAAGTTCATCCTGTCAAACAATGCACTCCACTGGTGCAGTGGTCACAATATTGTACTGCAAACCTCCAGGTTGTGACTTCAGATCCAACTTGTGTTGTTGTTTGCGAGATGTTTCCCCATTGAGTTACCCTTTGGCCACATGTCCCAGCTATGACCAGAGCTAAAGCTAGATAACTTGACAACAAACCTTTCCCCCCCTAAAATTTTATCTGTATACAGTATTGCCTGGTGTGGATGTGGTCATGGTGTTGCCACATTCAGTAATTGAGTGAATATCAAATCAAATAAATGTTTTCCTAATATCGTAGATCACTTATCAAATTCTGAGGGAGTAGCCCCTCTTTTTGTGCCTCACTTCAGACAATTGGAGACATTAATATTTTTTTTTAATGCTGACAGAATTGGCTTTGCACTCGTGGATGTTTGACGGGGATTTTCTAACTAATCCCATGTTGGGTTTAAGTATTTTAGCATCCATATTAGCCTAACTAGAGCGATCTTGTTCTTTCCTGTGCTATTTCACATAACACTAATAAAATTAACACTGATATATTAACATTATAATTTGCAGTGCATTAATTAATCTGGAATCTATTCCTTCCTTTTCTTCTGGACTTAGAAATCAGTCACCTCTTTATTGTTACCCATCAGCTCTACTCCTATGTCATATCTGATTTATTGATTTGCTAATTTGAATTAGGACAACCAAATGAAATGGGATCAATTACTAATTGATGATGTCTCTGCTCATGAATTGCTTCATTCTTCCGAACTCAGTGAGTTGTGGTCAGTGCTGCTTTTGGCGTAAAGTTAATTACTGAATAGATTGGTGTCAATGTGCCTGAAATAAGCTTAGTGCAACAACCTAAATGTAGCTGAAACAATTTCATTACAAATACAACAACCTAAATGTGACTGAAAACATTTTCAGTACAACAACCTATATGGCTGGAATAGTTTCAGTATGTTAACCTTAATTTGGCTGAAATGATTTCAGTACAAATGAAATATGGCTGAAACAATTTCAGTGCAACAAACTAAATTTGACTGAAATTATTAAGTATGGCACATTAAATTTAGCTGAAACAATTACAGTACAAGAGTGATAGATATGTTGCTTACTAGTTGTGGAAGTGGTAAAGTGCCAGCTTGGTATTGGTTTTTGTATAATAACTGTAAAAGAGCTTTCAGCACTTGAGCAATAGGGATTCAGTACTTTCTTTTGTCATTTAATTGTAAGCCACGCGTGACTGGCCTACAATCTTGGAAACAAGCAAATGCATGTTCTGATATGTCCGCAAAGTTGCAGGTGATCATTTCAAGTAAATTCAACTATTTCTTTATTTACTATCATAATCATGTCTACGTATGCATTCACAGGCAAATTGGATATTAATAGATGGGATAAATAAATCAGACCAGCAACAGATAAATCATACATAATAATGATAGTACTGATTATTATTGCTAATTCAAAAACTTCTGTCATTAAGTTCTGTAGTGATGTCAGGATGAAAATGGTCAAATGGGTTGATAATGAACAATGTATAAAGTTGGAAAGTTAAATATCACAGGCAAATGAATGTAAACAGAAATTCTCGGTGGTCATGTGTTGATTTTATTAAAATTATATCAGTTGGTGTTTCTGTGCAGATAAGATTTATTATACATTATGGAGAAGTTTCTACCCACTTTGCATCATTTGTTTCAGTGTTTTTAAATCCTATTGTTAGTGAGAAATAGGACTCTTGAGATCATGAAATATTGAAACCAGAATAGGTATTACTTTCAGCCTCCAGTGAACAGCTCATGGATCTTGTTCTGTGTTACGTATCTATTATTTCTTGTTAAAGTTTAGAATTTAGCATGCAACAATCTATGGCCAGTTAAGAATATTTGTCAGATTTTTTCATCCATACATTTCATATCACTTTGGACTTGCACAGCTAACTATGTATTTCATCCTGGTGAATCATGAAACACTTGTTTTGGCAGATACATTAATACATGTGGTGATGGTTTATGTTAGTTTATGTCACCAGCAGTAGATATATTCATGGCGAATCCCAGATGTAATGTGTCGCCATCTATTGGCAGTGAATGTTCTGTGTAGTGTGTAGAATAGTGAATTACATAAGAGTAGAGATCCTCTGTGGTGATCTAATAATAGCTGTTTTACCAATTAGCTGGCCTGTCTATTAATGTGGACATATCACCTATTTTAGCCGTGCACCAGTTGTTTGGTGATTGATTTCAGATGTGTTGGATAAATAATTTAGCTGCAAGTTAATGTATAATTTATGTTAAACTGCTTTAATCTGTGTAATAATGAAATTGTGTTGGACTTGAATGTAAGTTTTATCTCTGAGGATAAAAGTTATCTTCTGTCATTGAATTACTTTAAAAAAAAACGTATTATGGGAATAGGATAGTATCATTGAGTAATTAGTTAGATGTTTTCATTAAATATTAATGTCTCGTAGCGTTATTAAGACATTTTTACCATTATCTTTGACTTGATGTGAAAGCTTTATTTTTCATTACATCCTACTGCTGAAATGCGAAATATGACACATCATTTTGAAAATGAATTCTATTATATACCAGTAGATATTCGGCATTTTATCAGCTGAATACATACAATATATTTCTGAGATTGTAAATGCTATTAATTACGAGCAAAATGGGTGTAAAAACAGTTATGGTGAGATGACACCAAATAACATTGTCATAATAGGTATTAATCTTACTCTGAAGGGCACTACGTGCAGTGGCTAGATTAGTGCATTGAAAACCTTCAGGTTGTGAGTTCAAGTCGGACTCGCACGTGTGTGTTTGTGGAATGTTTCCCCATGATGACGCCTCTCGGCCTCGTGTCCTATGCATGACGAATGCCGAGGCTAAAGTAACTGCTCACCCATTTACCTTCAGTCTGAAGTAAAGAATCTCCTCATGAGAGCATCTTGTTAGTCGTTAAATACACAGTTTATTTGTCATTTTTCATAATTTGTTCTTACTATTCACTTTTAATTTTATTCAGTTAAGAATTTTGTGTCATTTTCATTATCTATTTTACAAATTGACAGTTTTGATTAAGCATTGTTATGGTTATTATTTCCATAACTTGTGACAAGTTTCTTCCAGCAATCTTGTTCTGCTCCTAGACGGCTAAGTTATGTTGATGTAATATCGTAACTGGATTGGTGCTTTAGGTTTACTTTTTATTTTCCAGGAAGTTACAATCCCATTACTGGTCAAGGTGGCGAAGATCAAGCATCAACTAGAGTAAGTTTGACCATCTTGTTTAATGCTAGAAGAATTCGTTGGTTTAATCAGTCAACGATGCTGCACGTACTGAATTCAATCGTTTTGTTTACTGTAGAATGTTGTTGTCTCATGTTAGCTAAACAAACAGCCCACCCTCAGATAGTGTGCCTTAAATGTGCAACACTTATAAAATTAAGCCCTGATCACACAAAATAACCGTAAATTATACCCAACATCGTAGGTATGAATGATTAAATAATTGAAATAAACCAAATTACAGGATGGTTGCCATTACAGCTTCCCTGAATGGCCAATTGTTTGGCAGTAAGGAGAAACATCACATGCCCTGGTGTCAGTGAGCACAAGGATCATCTAGTCTTCTCAATCTAGATCGAATCGGGTCACAGGTGATGTGGCTTTGTTATCCTCATGACCTCGCCTGCCCCCCTGGCTTAACCTGCTAACTACTCCTAACTGATGCATTCATCTGTTCATTTACATAAATCTGACAACTCTGTTGACACTTTGTGTTGCACGAGTATAAAACAGTCTACGTAAGAAATTTCACTAAATAATTTTTTAACCATTTCATTTACATATGAACTCGCTTGCATTAACTATATTTCAGTATTCTGAAATTCTAAGCTTGGCTGACACTTGTTTACGCTGTTTTAACCGAGTCGTACAGATGGCTTTTTCTCGTTGACACCAGGCTTAAGGAGCATTTGGCCTGTGTATGGTTTCAAATTATTGATGCACACAAATGCAGTATAAACAATTTACCAACGCTTTGAACTGCTTATTTAATATATGTTTGACAGTGTTCATGTTTTGACATAATTTATAAATTATACAAACACATCTGTCTGTATCAGTCTTGAACAATTTAAATGAAATGTTCCTTCAATATACTTCCAGAGCAGTAGCAGGGTTCGCCAACCCCCTGGAGGTTTCAGCACCAAATTATGGTAAATGGAATTCGTTGAACCAAAAATAGCAGACACTATTACTGCAGAGTCATTGTTGACTTGTGATAATTATAATGGAAAGGCCATGTTATCATAATCCAACCAGGATTCCATGACGGTTCAGTTTATGCAAGGTTGAATCAGACCTAATTGTTGTCCAAATCAAATATTGTATTTTGCACAAAATCTGGATGTGATATTTGCTTTGGTGCTCCTATAAAGTTTCAAAATAATCTTTAGACATGTTTATTTTTTCAAAACGATTAATAATGTATTTGTCTGTGTGTGGCTGTTTTTAAAATCCGTTGCACTTACATTTGTAAACCTGGTGCCGAGGTGAATTTGTTTGTGCAGTAATGTTTTGGTACATCTCACCGATTGGTCATAACGGAGTTGTGACTGCCTATCAAATATTAGGAAAATTTATAGGCAATTTAGCTTTCCTTCTGCATAGCTTTACCATGTCTGCCTGTCATGAGGATTGTTGTATCTGAAACGGTTTCAATCTGTGACAGAGAAGTATTGAACTACTCGGTGTACACAAAGGGCCAATTTGATGCATGGTTTTAATGTGAATATAAAAAAGAATTGCTCTACAGAATCAGTTGTTCATTTGTGTGTAGATTTAGTGGTTTTAAACTTGTAATAGAATTAATTATCGTGGTCTTATTCCATTGTACAACAATGTTGTTTCACGATGTCTAGGTAAAATAATCTGGGTTCATGTTTTGGTGTTGAATGGAAAACCCACCTAAGATTGATGTAGCTATAAAACGTGTACTGATGCGTTGTGTGCAAAACTTGAAATTTGTATGCTGAATCTCTTTCTGTTGTTCACAGGAGTGATGTTTTTTTGTTGTTGTTCTCTTCATCTAGCATATTTGACTCATTTCACATAGTTCGGTTGTAATTTTCCATTTAATTTTGTATTTTTTTTATCACGCCATGTGTGACATGTTTGAATAAATAATTTATCCTGCTTGTTAATAGTTGTTGTTCAATTTGTTACTTGTTGCTCTGCAATTTGAGGCTCAGTTTGCAATGGGAAACGTTTAGATTAA
This sequence comes from Paralvinella palmiformis, assembly GCA_025642065.1. Classification (NCBI taxonomy): domain Eukaryota; kingdom Metazoa; phylum Annelida; class Polychaeta; order Terebellida; family Alvinellidae; genus Paralvinella; species Paralvinella palmiformis. Next base: position 607,835 of record JAODUP010000002.1, read on the forward strand.
TTGAAAACGACAACAAAAAATCCGACACACCTTTAGATACAAAATATTACTATTGTGAAATGACAATAACAGGAGTTAATGTCCACGTATTACTATCGTACAACACTTTGGTTTGTCGATCCAGGGCATCTAAAGTTTGTGCTATTTTGTAGTTGAGAACTATGCTAACGGACAATTTGCTAATTGTCCAATTTAAGCATTTATTTGTTGCGCATACACTGAATCCTAAGCCTATGTAGGAAGGGTGTTTCATTTTTCACTTTGCCTCGTTACCTTCGGGAGTTGGCTTGCCGCATGCAAAACGCCTAGAAAATATAGATGAATTGATGCGAGTGTAGTTATATTAACGGGACAATTCTTGGTAACAATGAGTGAGTAAATAGTTCGCTTAACCAGACCACCAGTCACATCTGTGATACAAGACAGATGGGCAACTTTCTAGAGAAACATCGCACAAACACGGGTAGGATTTGAATTCGATCCCACAATCTGGAGGCAACGTTCTAATTAGTGTCCTATCGAAGCGCCAATCTGGTAGCAATGAAAGGACTCGACGAGCGTGATCGACTGAATGAACACACCTTTATAACGCCACGTGGAATCGGAATGTCGCTTGCATATGAATGTCGCTGTATATAATTAATAACTTGACTCGCATTCGCACAAATATAAATTAATATTTGGTTGCCAAAAAATCAACCTTTTCAGTCGCCAATAGTTCTACGTTTAACATCGCATTCCCACAGAACAACAAAATAATCGGCCATTGCTTGTTGACTGGCTTTGGGGTGAAGATGTTGATAATCTTTATCCATCGCATCAATAATTCAACAAATCAATTCATTGATCATATGATCCCTTCATCCATCGCGTGGCTACAGCCAAGCCTTTGTTTGCTTTTGGGGGTAATTGGAAGCCATTGAGTGACACCTATAATTGTATGTGATAATAGAAGTTTTTGAACAAAAAATTGCCGATATTAGGCTTTGTGTAGTATACGTAGAAATAGCTGTGTATTTTGTGTGTGCATTTTTACCCAGCGTGTGAAATAAGGAGGGAAATGGCAGATTGGGAACTGCTATTTGTTTGCGATAACCGAACAATGAGGGACGTTATTGAGGTTTTGCACTGACGTCATAAAACCACGTGATATTTGTTGTTGCCGCCATGTTGGTGGTCAAGCTATCCCTGGATACTCTGGCCTGATACACTGGGAGCCAGGGCACGTTCATGTTTGGTGTACAACAAATACAAAATACACCGGCATTAACGACATCATGGGCCATACAAGTTTTGCTGTGAGATATAACAGACGTGGAGGAAGGGACAAGACTATACCTTTTTATAGATTTCCAGCAGGAGTAAAGGGGAGACTGAGAGAGATCCAAACGGACCAAAGCCGACACTTATGGACGCCTAGTGCCAGCCACTTCGGTCACAATGTGAAGCACAAACGGGTTTAATTAATGATTTAACCATAAACGAAACAACTTTTATTGACAATGATGATAAGGTTAAACTATATACAGGGCTGACATCTTATGATATTATCATTTGTACCTATAGATTTGTATTATATAACATACAAACAACATCTTTACTCTCACATTTCAACAATATATGATGACCCTTAATATGGCCTTATACGATTGAGGTTAAGGTCATTGGTGTTGTTAGACAAAAGTACACAATGTTACAAAGTACAATACCTATAACTTTACTCCAAAATTAATTACCTAACTGTTTATTAACAAAATTAGATAAAATGGTTAATGTCGTTTGTGCTTTGGTGAATCTGTCAGAATCAATTATACCACCTGATTAATACATGTATTGGAGATAAAATAAGCAATATGTCTAGTCACACCAACGACTCTATCAATGATAACCTGCTGAAAAACATAATTAACCTGAGTATAATGCTATCTGGAAACTAACACCATTTTGTTATAATTATGTATATACATGTGTCATTTCACCACAAAATCATTGTTTGATGCAGATCGAGTGGGAGCAATCATCAATGATCTGACCCATCCATCTTTAAAATAAATATAAGACTGCAGACCTTTATACGCTTTCAGTTGATCTCCAGTATAAGGGGATGGTACGCTGATCAAGTAATTGTATATAATTATCAGGGTAGGTGACCTCTGGCCTTATCATAGCTGACCCAGAACTCTATGGTTTATAACACAACAGATGATGCTGTTTTACTTTACTTTTGAGACGAATGAAGCTCAGTATTCGAGATATCGGGAGCGTGTCCAAGATCCATGTTGTTCGCTGCATTGTACCGGACTATAAACCAGTGTGCTGGCTTTTAGTCAAGCCACCACTTGACCCCCAACATGGCGGCATAAACAGAGTCACGTGTCTGTGACGTCAGGTGCCAAACCTCAATAAAGAAGGTGTTATAATTCGTTCTCAGCGTTATGTTGGCGAAAAGCAAGGGCGTCTTTATAAAGAGTGGCATAAAATCGAAAGTGTACTGTATATGAATTATGTTATTTCCGGATACGTTTACTTTGATCCAGGCCCTCTCATGGCTCCTAGTTTTGAATTGATTAGTGTTATCGTCTTGTAAGTCAACTAAAGCAATCGATATTAAATGATATTTTTGTCGATGTGCGTTAAACCCTTCACGCACTTCTTCTGTGGCTGACCTTCAAAATCAGCGGTTAAAATTGCATTCCCACCAGACAGCTATTTTTGACAAATCGGTTGTTTTTTACTGAATGCACCTTGTTCTCACCAATTAGACTTCTGTTACTTGCTTGCAGTACATAATGGTGTTAGAACTCTGAGATTGGATCAGATGTTTAAAATGTTTGATGCATACGGCCACTTTTGTGAATAAATATCTGTGGGCAACCGCGCTACCAGTTAGATCATGAAGGATCCCTAAGTGTGGATCAGATACGGGGTTTGTGTGAGGTAGGGCTGCACAGAAATGACCGAACGGACCACACGACGTATTCGAACGATGTTTAGGAACGCCGTCTTAAACATCATATTAACTTCCGCCGAACATGACACGAGCAATGGTCCTTCATTTGAATCGGTAAACAAAATCCCTAAAGATGAGTGGATGTACTCGTTTCGAGACAGGGATATTTCTGTTTAAGAAAACTACATAAGAAAACTTCATCGAATTTTATCCCTATGGCATTAGATGTTTTATTCCCATGTTTATATTTAGCGAGCTCATAATCCTGAATTAATGGCGGCAGTTGTTATACTGTAGGACGAAACTGCACAATCTACAACCTGGATCACTAATCCCGTGTTTTATGTTAATATTAACAAACTAATCATACGACAACATTCCGACATCACTCTGGAACACACGAGCCGATATTTCATGTTCATTGGCAAAACGTCGAGTCTCTAATCTCCTTCTCAATCACTTTGGATATAGACCGGTATAACATCAATATTAATTAGCAAACACTTTGTTGATCGTTGTCATGTTTTCGAAAGCTTTATGTACAGTTCAGACGGCTATAATTGGGCACTAAACGGAGAAAGAAACAGTTTCTACTCCATCGATGTGTTTTTATTCTGCAAGAAATCTACCCTCAGTCGAGGTTTAGATGCATTTTGACCGAGGTTTATATATAAAGTATCTTTACGTGTAGATAATAACGATATAATAGTCACGGAAAGGATACAGAGTATATATAGGATACCTCGTGTCATATTGGATGAGGTAATTATATTGATGAAGATGATAATTATAATAATTATTATTATTATCGTATATACGATATAGATATATTAGTACCTTGGGTGTTTACTGGTTTTATTATGTAATATATAATTTAATAATAATAATAAAAATAATAATAGCTATAGAAATAATTTTACATGTAGCAGTTCTTTTCTATAGTAGTGATAGCATCATATTTGATTCTTCTCTCAAGGAACCATCCAGTTTGTCCTTAATAAATATTTTGTTTATATATATCGTGGGAGTCAATTTCATATATGGTGTTAAATATATGTTATTTGCATTTGAAATTATTTAAATAGTCTTTTAAGTATCAATATTTCCAGTCTTAAATACAAAATATTTGTGTTGAAATACTTTTTCAAATACATTAAACTACTTTTCCAAAATTGTTTAATGTAGTGATCTCAATATTTTCTATGTTTTATTAGTAGTTTTACAGTTTAGCACATTTTGTACGCCAAGATAAATAATGTAAAAAGAAATACTTTGAAACCGCAAGGTTTGAGGCAGATCGTGTACTAATACATTTCTGGTATAAAGTGTGGTTGTTAATAATCAGATTGTGAATTAGAATTTAATAAGATTAAAGTTTCTTTTATTGTTTTCCTGCGTGCTGTTTCGACGCGGAGTTCGTCCTTCCATTGATATTTAGTACGCTAGCCCGAATCTCTGATGGCACACCGTCCTTGTTGTTATTGTGTTTCACAAACATATACACTCGTATATTCCGTCATGGCATCATATTACTATCCTACGGATAGCCTTGGAAAGTATACAGGACAAGCGCGGTGCATCACCGAGTATTGGAGACACTGATATCTAAATGCCTTTCAAGCTATTTATTTTTATTAACCATTGTCACTATGTTACCAAGTTTGAACATAAATTATTCTTGTACAGATGACGTATTGCCAAAAGAGTATCGTGATGGTTCCAAAATAACAATACTATTTCCATGACGTGTTGTGTAAACTATCGCTTATGACGTTTCCCTGTGAAGCTTCAGAGGGGCGATTTCGACGGAGTGACCAATTAAATATTCTGATTGGAAGTCGTCCAACATGAGAAGATCTCTTTAAGCGTCTGGATAGAAAATCCTGTTTAACGTTATGACGCGTCTGGTCACGAACGAGATTCGAATCCAAAAGACTTATCTGGACATTGTATATTATAAAATCTGAACGCTACTATTTAGACGTTCTAAGTTGATGATTGCTAGTTATATTGCCTATATCAGATGAGTTATTAGACGAAATTTAAAGACATAATAGTTGTTCTTGGTTTTAAACATAATAATCATTATTAGTTGATGATGTCTTACGGTAAATTAATAATCATTGCTAGTGAGTCTTTATAATTTTGTTAATTTGAGTTAGCCTTACATTCATTATATATATATATATATATATATATGTGTGTGTGTGTGTGTGTGCGTGCGCGCACGTGTGTGTATATATGGTGTGTGCGTGTGCGTGCGTGCGCATATGCGTACGTGTGTATATGTGTGTATATGTCTATGTGTGCGTGCACGCGTGTGTGTGTGTGTTTTAGGATACACAGGCGCAGAACATCAAGATCTCTAAACATCCTTTGAGACCTCTACCTCCATAAATATAAATATAAATAAAACTAGACATACATCAATCTAAATATAAAATGTTCTATATCGATACATGTATACGTAGGCCTATATAAAAATATGGTAACATGTATCTTTATGGTAATGATATTGATTTGTTTATCGATGACATTTTTCTTTTGTAAAGTTCAATGCTACATTAGGATAATCGTGATTTATCTATTCGTGGCTTTTCACATCATCAACTATACAGGTCTAGAATTTAAATGTGCTTTAGTGTGTGTGTGCGTGTGTATGCGCGCGCGCGCGGGCGTGTGTGCGTTTCTTCGCACGTTTCTGTAATATTTTCTTCATATGCTTTAAGATTAGTTGTAAAATACTCAGCAGTTCAATTTATTTAGCCTACCATGTGCACAAAAGTGGCCGTAAAACACCAATCATCCTCATCTTCATTGGTATTGATATTTCTGGCAAAAAGCTAAACATTTTTAATAGTAAGCTCGGTCTTCAAAACTTTCTATTCCTTCCGAGAGCGTCGATATCGGCATGAATAAGGCGTATTAGTCTTCACGTGCATGATGGGACACTAAATCCGAGAAAAGTGCAGATTAGTGTTCTACTGATCCAGATTTGCTGAAGCTATTCCGACATTTCCTAACTAACAAATTGCAAACATTTTCATTAGGATTGACGTCCGGACATTGAGCGGGCCATTTCAAAAACATAATAGTTTTCTCATTTATCCACTCGTTAACGCTCTATGAGATTGGAGCTTTATCATTCACTAACCAGAAACAATCTACATATCCAAGACGATGGGTTGATGGTATCAAGAAATCGCCTAAAATGTCAAAGTAGCTGTCCTTGTTTAAATTTCCATGCAGTGCTTTTCTCCCAAATCCCACCGTTGGGAATCAACATTGATTGAGATGCTTTTTCAAACTTTGATCGTTGTCATTACGCACTGATCCAGACGTTTTTCTCCAGGACGTGATCTCACGTAAATTGTACCATCTGTCTCATATAATCTGAATCGTGATTCATCCGTAAAGATGAGCGATGATCAGTCAACCCAATTCAAATCCTAATATTCCCATGCCAAATCCAGACGAGTCTGTCAATACAATGCTTTCAAATGTCCCCCTTTTCGCGGAATTTTGCCATTAAGCCCAACTTCTTTCAATTTACAACAGAGAGTGGTCTTTGATTTAACAATTTCATGACCTTGCCATCTGGTCCGGAACTCCGAGATAATAGCTCTTATGTTAGACATGGACATCAGCACCAGTACCGGCGGTCTTCTCTTTCTGCTTTGAGACGTGGCTGGCTATTTCTAGGTCGATCCTGATAGTATTGTGTGCGTCACGGCGAGCCAGAGTCTGAGATACAGCATACGTAAGGAAGACAAAATACAACTAAATTAAATATTTCAAGGAAGAAGCGGATTAGTCTAAAGGGAAATCACAAACCTGGATCTGCTCAGCCTATGACTAGTTCCCTTCATGCAGCATCTCTGGTTTCGTTAAACAGCTTCGTACTTACTCCTCTATCGTCATTATATTCATCGTTGCTAATTTCGGCTAGATTTTTGGCCTCGCTTGCTTGCTTTATATTTCGGGGAGTATCCCCGAGCTGTCGCTTGTTCAGCACAGCCTCTATGGTCTGGTCCATGTCCTTGTGAGTGGTTGTTCATATCCCTTCCCCCACCGAAATACCCCGAGGGCGGTCACTGCCAGGGTGTATTACGTCCTCGGGGAATCTTTAACGTTCCCCTTTATTTTAATAAAGGCAGTGGAGACGGTGTCGCCATTTAACGTGGTCAGCCACCCGCGATAGTGTGAGCCGGGAAATTAATCGCTGGAAATGTTTCGACCTCTTGCTGAGATCGAAGCTGTGACCCTTGACATAAAGTGCCAGGTGCTTAACCGCTGGACCATCACCGGAACTCATTGTTCGGTCAAGGACACGTTATTGTTTAATGATTCATTCAATTACTACGTTATTTGGGTGTTTTAATCATTTAACCCCCCCCCCACCAAACGTTAATTAAGTGTACTGAGTAGCTACTTATCTTAATGATAATATTTTCTTATATTTTAGAATGATCACGTGACTTGACTGATATCAGCATCAGTTCAAATTGCAAGTTTTCAATAATTTACATTTACGATCGTCATACCAATGATACTCCATGGTAAAGTTTTCGTGGGACTATTAGGAGACAATATTCAGTCAATCTACCCAGTTAAAGTTCATCTTTGTAAAATGTGTTAGGAGTATTTATTATATTACAGGTTTGGAGAGCTGTTAATTAACCCGGAGTTTTATAACGGCAGTTCGAACGTTAAGAAGGGCAGTTAGCAAAACCAATGGAATATCCGGAGATCCAGGTTATAACCGTTCACAGCCAGGATAGAATGATCCAGGCCAAGTTCGAGCAGGCTAGCGCTCCAGGCAGCGACGACCGATACTCAGTATCTCCGGCCAGGAAGCGCTTCATTGTTGCTGTTTTTAAGGTGGTATCCGAGCTGGCCGCGCAAAGGGACCGGAAGACACGGGAAGAAGAACAAGAGAGACGACAACAATCTTCGCCAAAACAACAAAACAACAAGTCGGGAACTCTTCCACCGTTGACTCGGCAACAATCGAGACCATCCCGGGCGCAGTCTCCTAAAAAGCCACAGAAACACGGTGCGCATCCTTCGATTTGCTCCGAGACCTCGATCCAGAAACAGGCCGAAGCACTCCTCAACCGAGTTCCGGACGAGCTTCCCGACATCCCAGCGAAGGCGCCGGAAACTGCGTTTGCTCGGCGGACGGGCGGCATGCACCTTTCTTCGATAGTCCGCCTCGAACGATTCCGGAAGATGATGGCGAAAAGATTGAACTCGTCCCAATCAGCGGAGGAAAGCGATCCAGACGATGATGCTGAAGATGAGCTGCCACAGAAACCTCGCTTTTCAGCAACTTTATCGCCAGAAGCCCAATACGCTATGATGAAAGGTCTGGTTGTTATCTATGTTACGATCTTTCTGGCATATCGCTATAAATGTGTATGTTTGCATACAATGGGGGGGGGAGGTGTTAATGGGGGAACTTTATTTGTATCCATCATACCCATTTTAAGACAGTATTTTATTTACTTTAGTAAACAATAGAAGAGAAGAGAGAGAGAGAGAGAGAGAGAGAGAGGTGTGTGTGTGTGTGTGTGTGTGTGTGTGTTTCTCCATTAAACCCATTCCATTCCTATATGAAGCAAATTTGAGTTGATAAGAAGCTGGTAAACGTGGCTTTTATAAAATGGTGTTGTCCTAATTTTCCATGTCACCTATTCGCAAATTAGTCTCAGGAGTGAGTCGTCCATGTTTTCTTGTTTCCATCGTATCATGTCCTCTCTAATCCATCAGGTTATGAGGATATCCTACTGGATTATCTACGTCCGTCAAAGCCACAATCTAACTACGTCTTATATCGAGTGAGGACCCCTCACAAGAAGGTCATATCCCTAAAGGTAGTTGAAGATAATTGGACAACAGCCAAGACAATAGAGAGACAATATCAACAACGACACTTATTATCTCCAAGTGACGCGAAATCAAGTCACCGCCTCGACAAGTTGATGCCTCGACAAGGCGCTCGATCGGCGGCAAATGGGGTTACGTCACTACCGGATGGTCGACGCCAGCGAATCAGAAGGAATGCTTGCGCAGAAGATGCGCAGAAGGTCAAAGAAATACGGCTGACGAGCTGTTTTCAAAAGGCTATGGCCATCATCGACACGATTAGAACATCTCAGGGTTGGCTCGTCACTTCGCCAAGAGACCGGAAGCTGTTCAGAAATCCTTTGAAAGTCTACAACAAATGGAGTCAGGGATGGTCTAAGGAATTTAAGTTCCAGTATGCTTGACCTAGTTGTAGAATGAATGGTTTGGAACGAAATCCTTGTTTGGGTTCATTAATAATAATAATACACTCACGCACGCACGCACACACACGCATGCACACACGCGCACACACATGCACGCACACACACAGACACACACACACTAAAGCACATTTAAATTCTAGACCTGTATATTTGAAGACACGAATAGATAAACCGCGATTATCCTAACGTACCATTCAAATTCAAGAAAAATGTAATCAATAAATAAATCAATATCACTCCATTGACGAAACAATACAGCGATCCAGGTTCAAATACTTAACATAACCCACGTGACTTTTTCTCCTAGGAATACCACGATCTAGGATAACCAGAGGATGAAAATGAACATTCGGCTTTTTATATTACTAGCTAATGTTGGTAATTGGTCGATGGAATACCAATTATAAACATCAGAAAGCGGGGCAGGGGGCAGGGGGGGGGGTTATCATGACATACCTTATAAGAAATACCAATGCAGCGCCAAAATGTTGACTCAGCACGAACACGGGGAGGGGTGTTCCCATTTTTTTTTGCCTAGCCGTAGCAATCACAATAAAATGATGAATTATTGTTTCGATTAAGAAGAAGGGGGGTATATTCTAGGTCAAATTTATTCTTACCCGTAATCAGTTAACGCTGAAGTGGTGAAATTGACAAAGTATTTTCCAAAAATAAACAAACCGTGCCAACAAATGTTCAAGAATCCAAACGATGTAGTCAAAACGAATTACCATAATCATAAATCCAAACAGATAGGGCGATAATTAGCGAAATATTGCAACCAAACAAGCAACAAATAGTTCTAAATCAAGCTAAGATGGTATCGACATGCTGCTATGAATCACGTGACTAAAAGCTGACAATTTATTAGTTGTTGGATTGGATTAATCGACCTACATATCGACTCACGGGGGACATCTGGCGAGAGCCAGAAGAACTACCTTTGTCAGGTAGAAAAACCACTATCAGACACTATCATAAACTGGTAGTATGTGCCGACCCGTCTCGTAACTCTGCACCATTTTGTAAAATATGAATTTATTATTTTCGCATGTGTTTGCATGATAATGTGAACAAATACCTTCTGAAAACCGTATATTTTTTAAGTTTTTGAATCGGTCCGCTTCCCGTTTCGAAACTGCCCATCTCGTTTCTATATATAGAGGTATATATAATTTGTATTTAATTTAATGTATACAACAACATATAATTTTGCTAGATAACTGGCCTATAATACAGAACATTTAGAAATAAATAGGCAGGGTATAACACGTAGGACAGTGCTCTAACCACCTTACTGTTAAAGCTCCTCCCCTCGGCTCTCACTACTAAACATGAGTGGTGAGAGCAGAGGGGAGGAGATCTAACCGTGCGGTGGTTAGAGCACTGCCTTACACATCACCGGGTTCTCTGTTCAAATCCGACTCGTATCCGTGTCTAAGAAATGTTTCCGTAGGAAGTCACCCTTCAGCCATTTATCTCCGATGTCGCAAGTACCGAAGCTAAACAAACCACTCACTTTATAACATAATGATAAAGTAGTTTTATGTTACTAAATTTAATTGTATGTGTAGGCGCTTGTGGGTATGTGTGTGTGTGTATGTGTGTCCGTGTGTGCTCGTACGTGCACCAACTTGTTAAATCTGACTGTTATGAAATTAACGAAGAAGAGTATAATCTAAAAACGCCAACGATGATCAAATGGTTTATTTAGATATTAGTGATCAGAATATTTATAAACCTCCATCACTAGACTCAATAACAAAATAACATCATTGGTGTCTATGAAGTAGAAAAGGCAACAAAATGAAGATTAACGCTAGAAAAAAATTAGCCAACATTTAACTTAAGGTTATGTACATGATACAACGATGAGAATAATTTTAACTTGGAAAGGTTGTGATAGTGAGAGATATCAAAATATTAAAGAGCTTAGAATAGAATGATTGTGTAAAGCTGTGACCCTTGCTGTGGTCGTTGTTGATGTTGTTGTCGTTGTGATGGTGGTAGTTCTGCTGTTACTGCTATTACTACAACATTTTGTTGTTGTCGTGGCAGATGAACTCGCCGTGATTATTCTTGTTTCTGATTTGTTCCTTTCAGTTTACTTTTGTTGTTAAAGTTGTTGTTGTTTGGTTGTTGTTGTTGTTGATTAATGGTGTTTGTGTTAGAGATGGCAGCGATGGCAGCAGCTCCAATGGCTGTTATAGTTGTTGTTGTTGTTGTTGTTGTTAGAACTACTAAGTATATTTCCATCTTGTCATTACTGTTGTTGTTGTTGTTGTTGTTTTTTCTGGTGACTATTATGGAGGTGATAACGTTGTTAGTGAAAGGAATTTTGTCGTTAATGATATTAATAGAGCTCTAATTGTTGTTATGGTTTTTGTAATTGTTGTTATACTTGCTTCAGTTATTCTTATCGCGGTTATTGTTGTTGTTAGTGCTTGTGTTACTGGTGTTGTTGTGATGTGTGTTACTGGTGCTGTCCTGATTCGTGATACTGCACACGCAATCCTGACAATATTGCTATCATTTCTGTTACTGTTGTTCTTAGTCCCGGATGGTGTTGTTGTTGCTGTTGTTGCTGTTGATGATAAAGTATAACAACATCAGAGATATTGTTCCTGCTACTTTTTACATTTGACGCTTGTCGTTGTCGTGCAGCCCAGGTGACTCGTGATATAGTTCGCGTGCTGCTGTTAATGTTGTTATCATCGTTAGTACCGCTGTTTTCAGTCACACACGGTGCTGCAACCGTTGTTGTTGTTGTTGTCATTGTTGTTGTTGATGTTGTTGTTCTCTCGTCGTAGATTTATCTACCACTCGTATAGTAAGGCCAGTATACGAGATTGAAGATGATGAATGCCAAAGGAAAGATGATTCTACTCACTTCGTCTACTCTGTCTGATGGATCTTTTCTCGGTTTCTTCTTTTCCGGCGTCTCTTCATCAATCTGAAATAATATCAGAACCAACACTCACAAGAAGACACATTTAGATAATAATAACAAACATATTTATATTGTAGATTTCGATTAAATCCTTACTGATTACGTCTTAATTGACTCCTTTCACTCATTTAATAGTCATAATTTTAACACATGCACATGAAAAGAGTTTTAACAACCAAAACTAGTAGTGCTGTTTGGGTTGAGTGATATATATATATATATATATATATATATATATATATATATATATACGGCCACACATAGTACAAAACAATATATTTGAAATGTTCCCCATATTTATATTCTATCAATAAAATGTTGTTAAATTACAGACGTCATCCAGCTCATTGTAAAAGCTTTTGTCCGCAAACAATAAATTATAAACCTATCATAAACAAATATTTGAAGCATGCATCCATTCCTTGAAAGAAAGCACTTTCTGTTCTGTTTTATAAACTCGTTAACTAACTTATTACGGCAACGAGAGTCTGTGCGATAATGGATGATACCGACCTTATAGTCGCCCGGTTTCTGCGTTTTCTGTTTTGCATGACGTTCTAGAGAGTTCAGTATCGCGTACTCAATGAGAGCAGCGAAGACGAACACCATTCCCATCATCATCCAGAGATCCACTGCCTTTAGATAGGAGACATTAGGGATGGAACTCTTAGAGCCTGCTAACTGGGCTACCATTGTCATCACGGTCACAACACCTATTGGGAATTAGTGAGTCAGTGAATGGACTAACGAGCGAGCGAGTGAGTGAGTAAGTGAGTGGGTGAGTGAGTGAGTGAGTGAGTGAGTCAGTGAGTCAATCAATCAATCAATCAATCACTCAGTCAATCAGTCAGCCAGCCAGTCAATCAGCTAGTCAGTCAGTCGTACTCGTAGCTAGGAACATCTGACATCCACTTGATTTGAGCTGCATTAATTGGCTTTTTGTATGGTACAGATAACTGTTACAGAATCTGGATTACACCTTTCAGAATGTTAACGGGATCAGCACACACGTGTTTTATAGATCTCAAACAAATTATGTTTCCAAATATATTCTCTACATTGCAAATGTTATACTTTATTCAACAGTCCAACTCTGATAATTTACCATACGTGACATTTGATATAGTTAAGCTCAAAATAAACAATTGTTTGAGTAGACTTGGTCATTGCTAGGATTATGGTTTATTTTTTCACCAACTATATTTCGGAGAAATGTCCTAACCATGGGGAATCATATGTATAGGAAACTATGCAACCAAAGGGGACCATCAGAGACATTACACCAGCTACTAGGATCAGGGTTCATTATGGATATTCTCTCAACCAAAGAGGACCATCAGAAATAATAAAGCAGTGTAAGCTTAATTTATATATTATTATTATTATTATTATTATTATTATTATTATTATTATTATTATTGAGCCCAAGCAAGAATTTAATTAGAACCGCAATGGAAATAAGCGTTTTCACTTTCTTGTGCTATCCTGGTGTTTTAATGTACACATCTCTACCAAAAGTATTATCCCATCGTAATATTTTACCAATATAACCGTGAAACAGCTCGACAGAAAAATGACAATAGTTTCATTAAAAGTGAAAACAAAAACAAACATATTTTGAATGTGGTTTGTACAAATGACTGACTGACTGTAATAAGTAACATTATGATGGGACGTGGCATAAACCTGACAGCAATGGAGCCAGAAAACAAGGCAGGTTTTCCCTTAAGATGTTCTGTTTTTTTAATGGTATGGAGACACGTTTCTTACCATGGAGTTAGTCGTTGTAGATGGTACTATGAAAAGTACTAATTATATTGACATTCTGGATCACAATCTTCTGCATTCCACTGATAATATGTTTAGCGACGTCATGATCCCATTTATAGTATAACACGATATAGTAATATCAGTGCATACAGCGCGTAATATGTAGACCTGGTTAGATAAACATGATGTCCAAATGACCCAGTGGCCAAGTCAGTCACCTGACCTCAACGTGATCAAGAATGTCTGGGGTGGGTTGCAGAATAGGGTCAAGAGATATCGCCCTCCACCAAAATTTGAACTGATACAGCGGCTGTTTAGAGCATGTGGAGATATCACGCCAGGGTATCTTCACAAACTGTTCAGCCCAATGTCCCGACGAGTTAGGTTTGTTATCCGATCACGTGATTACCTTACTAAATATTAGATTTTGAGTTCAACATTGAAGTAGTTATTGCATGAGATGTTCTCAAATTAACTGCAGGTAGACCATCCCTGACTCCATTTGTTGTAGACTTTCAAAGGATTTCTGAACAGCTTCCGGTCTCTTGGCGAAGTGACGAGCCAACCCTGAGATGTTCTAATCGTGTCGATGATGGCCATAGCCTTTTGAAAACAGCTCGTCAGCCGTATTTCTTTGACCTTCTGCGCATCTTCTGCGCAAGCATTCCTTCTGATTCGCTGGCGTCGACCATCCGGTAATGAAGTAACCCCATTTGCCGCCGATCGAGCGCCTTGTCGAGGCATCAACTTGTCGAGGCGGTGACTTGATTTCGCGTCACTTGGAGATAATAAGTGTCGTTGTTGATATTCTATAGAGATATGATCTTCTGGTGAGGGGTCCTCACTCTATAGGAAATTGCGCATACGCTTTGGTAGCTACCACTACCCTATATAGGTCAACGCGGTAATAATTTTTTTTACGTTCTAAATGACTAGAAAAGAATGTTATAAACAGGACGTAACATGCTGAAATAAATCTTGGGTGACAACCAGATAGAGTAGAACATTTTCAAATGTTAGTGTTATTTATTATGGCAAATGAAAGTAAACACAAGCCTCGGGGGAGGGGGATACACGATATCTGTCACTGATCTTAAATGGCGATCATTTGCATACAAAATATATTAAATGACCAGCCCACTATTTTCACGAAGCGCGTTAGAAATAACACTTTAATATCGTATTTAGAAGTGCTTATGAAAGTGACCACAACAACAGTAATCCCAGTAAGAAATAAAGCGCGCCACGTTGATTGAATACGTATACATCCGGGCACCCACTCTTTATCGTCCAAACAGAAGTTAGGTTAAGATTTAAAATCACTGCATAATAGATTTAGTATAAATAAAGTAATTATGCGTACTTACACTGTACTAAACATATCCGCTATATTCGCCAGGCCACATTCGACATAAACTATAATCGGTGTCATTCATTTTTGGCCGAGCGTCTAAAACTATCCCTGTTTCAGTAATTTATTACCCTACAATTTGTCTAGGAAAATGTAAAATGATGCTGTTTTCTAGCCACTTTTGTACACAAGGTAAGCTAAAGTGGCGTCTTCATGATTGTTTTGATATTTTTTCTATGTTGACCTATATTGGATTTCAGAAAATAATAAATGGGCATATCATAGTCTATATATTACGTGGTGAGCGCTAGGAAATGGCTACCTTCTAAAGAGCTCTTAAATCATCTACATTTGTTGTTGTTTATATGTGGATTACATTTCCACAAACTAGCATGAATGGACACAGAACACATACACTCTTTTATATTTGCTTGTGGATACCATCTGTATAATAATTAGACTGGATTACCACGGATTATCTGTTATATATATATATATATATATATATATATATAGGTGTGTGTGTGTGTGTGTGTGTGTGTGTGTGTGTGTGTTTGGTATTGTGTTCAGTGGAGTATAATCGCCTACACCAGAATATTATTGTTTGGTTTGCGGTCACGGGTTGTTAATGAGGTCAGTCAACCACGGCACAACACATTACTTGAGCTCAACCTATGGAGGCGGTCCTCAGACGCCCCATCATTGGATAGCCCCGTAACTGATGTCACCTTGGTTAATGCCACCACATCTGAACCCATTGCAAATATATTGAGTCCCCGCGAATTGCCATATAATACCGGAACAAGGATGTTCCATCAAACTGATCATCTTGTTAAAAGAAATAATCTTCGCAGAATACGATGTGTCAACCTTAAGACGATACCAGAGACGTTTCCCCGGATCTGTTGTGTAAATCCCAGATCCGTCAAGAACAAGACCAGTTCCTTGTGTGATTATGTGCTGTCGAACGACTTAGTTTTGTCTGCAGTAATCGAAACATGGTTGGGCGGTAATGTTGATCAAATATGTATCAGTGAACTTGTTACCTTTGGTATACAGATGATCTCCATCAGGCAAAACATCTTAGACGTAAACGTGAGCGTAAATGGCGAACATCTAGACTAATTGTTGATTATCAATATACATAAATCAGTGTGTAATCATGAACAAATTACTGATAGAATATAGAGTGGCGTACTATTCATATAAAGCAAATGCCTGCGGACGCAACACCAATGACATCTATCGGCTAACAAAGCATCTCTTGAGTGAAAATGTCTTGATGGAATGTAGCATACCTCAGGGATCTGTACTAGGTCCGAAAAATTACGTTATGTACACCAAACCACTTGGCGATGTTATAAGGACCCATGCGTTACCCCACCACTTTTATGATGACGACACCTAACTATACTTAGCATTTAAACCCAAAGATGACGTCTGATCCTCTAACCCGTATCGAGCGTTGTTTCAAAGACGTCGAGTCTTGAATGCACCACAACATCCTCAAGTTGAACGCAGACAAGACAGAAGTCATGCCATTTTCATCTAGGCTGAATTCCAAAAGCATGGATAGCATCTTGGTTAATGTAGGCAATTCTTCAATTGCATCTACATCGACCCCACCATGACCACAGAACAACAGGTGAGGGCTGTATGCAGATCAGTTTATGGTGAACTACAGAAGATCGACATCGCGTTTGGACTACTTTAATGGCCTGCTACACAGCATGTCCAACAACTTAATAAACAAACTACAGCGTGTCTAGGATTCAGCAGCGAGGATTATCACCAGAACATCTCGCCATAGTCACATCACACCAGTCATGAAGGAACTTCACTGGTTACCCATAGGCCACAGTATCCAATACAAGATCCTGGTACACACATACAATGCTCTGAATGACCACTCACCACTCTATATCTAGGACACGCTGTATATATGCAGACCAAGTAGAACTTTGAAATTTCATAAAATTCGTTGACATTAGTAACACCTACGATATGAATGACTTCTGGTAAAATGTTTTTTAAAGACACGCTTCTTTCTAGTCCATTTTGGCAATTAATTAATATCTGGTGACTCGCTCTTAATATATAGCATTTAAATATTTTTATTGTCGAATTTTATTTTACATGTAAAGAACCTTTGAACATCTTATACAATACCATGGAAAGAGTGCTATACAAATGTGGTATAATAATAAAAATACTACTACTACTACTACTACTAATTATAATAATGATAATAATTATAA
The DNA here is from genome assembly GCA_025642065.1 of Paralvinella palmiformis. Taxonomy (NCBI): domain Eukaryota; kingdom Metazoa; phylum Annelida; class Polychaeta; order Terebellida; family Alvinellidae; genus Paralvinella; species Paralvinella palmiformis. The sequence continues at coordinate 625,407 of JAODUP010000002.1, forward strand.
TAATAATAATCTGAACAAAGCAGAATTGCCATACATTATATAATACGCAAAAACTTATGCATCCCCCCCCCACATGGTCTAGGTCTATTGTTTTTCCTATAGATTACTACAGTTTAGAATTTCTGAACTTTTATGAGAATAACAATCTTAAAGACATTAAACCTACGATATGAGAACTAGCGTATTAAAGTACAAACAAAAGAAATGACCACAGTCTCTCTCCAAACAACTGACGATCGCTACTAAGTCTCCATTTTTCTTTAAGAAACAATGAGGCTGTATTATATAAATATGCGAACAACGTCATTGGTTCATATCGGAAATGACGTCATAATTATACTACCAGTGATGGCCAACTGATATTGGCAATGGCTGAGTTAAGGCTGATATAACTTGATTTCATCATGTGAACCATCTGAGCTATCGGATACATAATGGGGCAGAAATGGACTCCAAGATTCCTGGTTACATCACCCACTTGGCTCGCAAACATATTCATATCGTGACCAGGTTATGGGAGTTGGTGTCCATTACCATACCGAGACACCATTGACAGTTGTTCTCTTTAGCAAATTGCAATAAACCAATATTTTCTCGTACACAATTGGCTTCTTTTCATGAAACTTTCACGAATGAAATCCGACCTATGGAAGACGTGACAGCCTTCCGTCGTTTGCTGGTCATAATCTTTGCAAAAAATGGAAGTGTTTATTCTTAATTGTTTTCAATGCATATTTATTATTAATATGTTTCATCCGCATTATTGATAAGATAAGGAACGTACCGGGTGAATTTATTTTGACTCAAATGCATAGCCCAGTTATGAGTAGTCTAAAGAGCGGTCACTGGACGTCATATAAAGTACTGTAAAGCTAGATATTTTGGAGAGTGGAAAAATTGACGATATGTTTTCGCCTGCCATTTTAGTCATTTCCCTCGCCAAATTAGGATAATCTACTGTCATTCATCATCGAGTCTTTATAAAAAAAAAGTTTTGAACATCCTAAAAATAGGTAAAGAAAACTAGGAATGACAACAACAATTAACACAGAAAAATGTTATTGAAATTATTCTAGTTTACAAAAGGGTTAGTAAATAACAGTCTTCGATTCTTCAGTATTGTTATTTATAAATATATGATTCCACTAATTCGGTTGTTATATAACATTAAGTTTGGGAAATATCATACTATTTTGGAATTAGAAAACCCTTTGGTTGAGAAGAAACAACAAATCAAATTTCCAACTCTACTGCAATTAAAGGCAATAAGAGCTTACTAACAACTTCAAAGGCCCCTTTTAAATAAATACATTTTTAAATATCTCAGTAAATTAAGTCATTCATTCTTCGTGTTTCACTCATCCCCAAAATTATTTATTTCGCCCTTGGATCAACCATTTACCAATTTTAAGCTCATAGGAAAGGTTTCCCAATTTAGTCAAAATGTCGGTGTTATTTATTAAAATCAATCTTAGTCAGAGATATAGTTCTTTTTCCTAGAAATAAAGTTACAGTGGTTTTAAAACTTGCTTTAATAGCATCTCACATGTCACAGCTGTAATCGAGAATGTGTCGCATTTAATTGTGCAAATGGATCTGCCAGTGAACGGAGTATGCATTCATTCCCCCAAAACAAGACTCGTTTGCGCGATTGGCTGTGAAACATGAATAGAGTCCAATGGAAGTCAACTTGCCAACTAACCAATTCGAGGAACGTATGTTCGTTATTTCGCCGTCTTTGGCACGATCAGTTGGATATGACATGAAGAGTGTCAGACTCACAGAAGATGACATTCGAACCATATTCTACAAACTGGCTAATGCTAAGCCAAAACGAATCAGCAGTTTGATGGATGAACTGAATAGAAAACGGGTATGTATGAGCGATAATGGGGTAATCTTGGGAGCAAACCATTGGACATTCACCAGTTCACGCATTCGTGAATAAAGTAAAATTTCACTTATTCGTAAAGAAATTAAAATTTACTTAGGCCTACTCAAAGCTTCTTATGGGTGTGTATTGTAGACACTACTAAACTGTTAAACTAGTCTAGTAGGTGTTCCACCGAGGGTGGCATGCTTCTGTATAGGCCACTAATGGGAGAGCCCCATGCATCCACCGGGCTCCCGTATACCGACAAATATCACTTTATTTTAAATGATGTCATTTGATAGGAAAAGGGAAATATTCGAATTCAGGCTCAGTATGTTGACTTATTAATGAAGCACGTACAAACACAAACAAATACACAGTACACACCAAGCCAACTCTTGTTGTGGACCGGGGCCGGATGTCGGCGGCGCAGGTGACTGCTATAGATGCACGTCTGCACTTGCTGCAACTAATTCTTGTCAATTAATACTGTCTGTAACCTTTTTTTGCGAGTGGTTCAAAGCTGTAGGGTTTGATATCCCTGAGAATGTCAAAACTTTCGTCGGAATCTAAACTTTTGTCTGACAACTGGTCAAGACACTTGTAAACAAAGCTGTGGCACGACCTGCTGTATTGATAACAGGAGAGTTACTTTTATATGTATTGCCACATAAGTCACCGCAGATACATTGTTATTGTAGGTGAAGTTTAGTTAATAAAAATCGGCTGGAGATATACGGTAAAATCAGATGTTGTTCGTATAATAATACACCTAGTGTTTGGCAAAGATCAAGTCACATGATAATCCCTAGCGAGTGAAGTATACACTAGCAATGGCTCGTGAAAGTTCGGAAATTAAGGATTTAGGGAACATTTTAATGGAAATATAATAGCTGATGGTTAGAATTGTTTTGAGTGTGGTTGTGCATCTGATAGTGAATAAAATAATTGTTTGTGACGTTATAATTACTTCGAAATGTGAACTTTCTTTTCACGTCACCGTTAAGAAGAACTAACATTACTCACCAACGGCGCAGGATAAGGTCAATAGAGGATTTTACTTGGCAGACATAGATATGGGGGATATTGGTAAGACGGGGGGGGGGGGGAGAAGGCTTAGTTGATGTTGTTACTATGATTGTTAGTACTGTTACTAAACTATCACACTATAAATATATAGCAGGGATGTTAATTTATTGATTTGTTCTGACTCAGTTGCTTTCTCAGTTCTCAAGTAGACAATCGCCTTTATCTATTCAAGGATGGAAGTGCTTAACGATATGTAAGACATGAAGTTTGTTCTGTGTTGACTGACGGCGAATTTCTGCCATAATATTTCAGGATGAAATGGCATCTCGCGGTATCGCTGTAGCCTGTTTTAGGGAACGTTTTAAATTGGTGAGCGTCTTCAATGACAAGTCAGCACTTAAATACTTCACTGTAGCACCTGATGAAAAATTACCAGTTGGATTTCATTTTACTCCAAAGACAAGAACTGATATCGCTGTAATTTTAAAGTGACACATTGCGATTGGACTACTGTTTGTGACTCTTCTACAAACATTCTCAGAAACAAATATTTGCATTTCTTATTAGCAGAAGACATTGGAAGGTGTAATACAGCCAAACCTCCAAAATGATTTATCTAAGACCTAATTTTAAATTTGAATTATTAATATTATATGCTAATGTAAACAATCTTGAATAGATGAGGTATTTAGAACTGATTTAAACTTTTCAGTAGATTGCACACTTCTAATCTCCACCTAGTCCTTAAACGTACAATGGTCATATGACTAAAGTCGAGATACAGAGATATGTAACATTATGTGACTAAATGACCTGAGCTTTCCGGATCAGAGCACAACGCCATTTAATCTGCTATACCCCTCCCCAACACACACACCCTTATAACCGTTACTTCATCCAACAAAAGGGGGAAATTGTTGTAAGCGAGATGGTGCACAGTGTTTACAATAGCATAGTCATTGCCATGATGGTGTTTACACCAATTCTACAATATCAGAGACCGCTAAACAAGAAGAGTATGAATGAAACTTGATATGTGATGAGTCTAATGAGATTAGGCTGTTAAGTGATAGTCCTGATAATGATGAAGAAGGCCAATAGATTCGCCAAAAATAGGACGATTATGATAATTCTTAGGTTGATTCAGATGAGACAATAGAATTTTATCCAATTTTTTTACTAGACTACTCGCAATTTTTTGTATATCCTGATTAACGGACTTGATGCACAGCGAGACTTACTTAGCGAAACTCTGGCTGGAATTGCTTCCTTGTTGATCCAGAAAGCCACCCAGGATAGGATTACAATTAATCCGGACGGAATGTATGTCTGCAACAAGTAATAGCCGATATATCGCTTCATGTGGAATCTCGCCAGAAGACAAGGGAAATGTCCTACAAAAATACAAAAACTTATTATCCGTCCGTATAATAATAATAATAATATTTTTAATAATAATGATGATGATGATATTATTATTATTATTATTATTATTATTATTATTATTATTATTGATGTTATTGTTCTTATTCTTGTTGTTGTTACTATTTAATTCCCTACCTGTTTTATAAGTCGATATACAATGTGTTGTCTCAATAGGAATTTCCAATGCAAACTGTGGGAGTTCGAGATTAGGGTTTAATGTAATTGGCGTATTCTTCCAGGCAAGCAACATCTCATCTGTTTCAAGAGCATCTGATGATAACCAAAACTAATATATTAAAAAAGTTCCTATTCATCTTAAAGTAAAACAGATTTTCAAGAATCGAGGTTTTCTCTCATCAATTCATTTTATCAATTTCTCAGGTGCTTCAAGTTGGAGGCCTATTGTTGACATATTTATATGCAAATAACGGCATCATCGGAAAAAAAGGATTGGCGTAAAATCCAGAAAACCGTCGGTCCAGTAGATTTAATGACGGATATTAAGATTACTTTGTATGTCTCTACTACAGCGTTGAAAGGGTTTACGAACACACAAAAGTACAAGAATATGCATAGAAGACCACCGAAAGATCATCTGGTTGATACCGTGAGAGGGCTTATTCACAATTAACATCATTTTCGGGAAAAATCGTCGGCGTTCGAGAATGTTCATGAATATGCAAATCGTTCGAAGAAGTTAAAACATTATGTCGTTGCATTTGGTGCGCGAATACATAGATTAGTTTTAAATATTGATCTGTATATTGCATAAAACAAACCAAATTTGATATACAAAATATAATAATATACCGAACTCACGATAATTAACACAAATTAAATTGCTTCTACTACCACTACTACTACTACTACTATCATTACTACTACTACTACAACTACTATTACTACTGCTACTACTTGAGATGGGACGATTCGATTTCTTGATTTTCGATTCGATATTTAGTCGACGGTTTGATTTATTGACGATAATTTACTCAAGCATGCCGGTGATCACACATACCTTTCAATAAACTAGTTTAAAAAAAGTTTAAAGCAGCAACTTTATTTTTAATAAACAGTTAATAAAACAAAATTGTAAATAAAGTTATAAGAAAAACAAATATAGCTTTTTGGTAATATCTAAACTACTTGTAGAATAACTGTAGATGAAGTGACGCTGGATAATAATTTTTACATATATTTATAATTGAATTTCAATTAGATTTCAACACCATGTAATGTGGTCTTAACAAGTGATACTCTATCATTGGGGTGACCTTGGGAGATCAACACGATAGAGGGTGTCAAGCGAAGCTTCAATGTGGTAAATTGAATGAATTTGGGATGATCTGACACGTGACGTCACATGTTTTTATACATTATGGGGATTATTGATTCAATATTTATTAGTACTTGGCGTTTAGCCAGGATGGGTATATAAGGTCAACGTTCACTTAAGTTCACTATTGAATGCTGAATATATACCAGAAGAAATGTTTCAGTATTGTTGTTTTTTTATCAGGATTTTTATGAAAGTGGCTTGCCCTCACTGTCAGATAGACGTGTAGATGAAGCAGAAACTCTCGAAAGCGAAGACGAAGTTGACGAATATCCGGGTGGTGTCTGTTTAAATGCTTGATCACGTTCGTAGTATTTCCAGACTTATATTACGATCCAACAAATCCTGCAGATAATATTTTTTTAAATATCATTTATCTTCCACTCCCAGGTGTTTCTGTCATCGGGTGTTTTCAAACAAATGATTTATACGATTTTGGAGGCTTAGACAAATTGCCGAGAAAGGTTTCTTTTCACGCTGTGATGACAGGGTTTGATCTAGAATAGCCCATGAAAATATCGCGTGTTGTGGAACCGAGTACAGTACAACACCTGTATTACGGTCAGCATTGGGACCAATGATTTGTGGCCGTAATTGAGGACTGGTCGCAATACAAGACAACCCAAATTTAGCTTCACTGAGAAGCTTGTTATTGAAATTTGAGCCATGCCTGAATTTACATTAGGTCTAGCACATGTTATAATCAAATTTTATTCAGGGAAACATAATAAAAATAACAATAATATTATGCGAGTACATCGCATTGTGATACATGTGTACAACAAATTCGTAACACTATTGAACAATAATGGGGTGATAGTGGTTTGTTTTGTGATTAAAGCAGAGGAAGAGATCAATTATTGCAAGTCCGATTCTAATGAAACTGTTGTATCATAGTTTTTAGTGAGTCCTTTGTTCAGAAAATAATGTTTCAGATGGCACGTCCACTTGAGATCATCTCCAGCTGTTTTAACCGGACATTCTGGATCATCATCCTCGTCGGCTTCTTCGCCTTCGACAGCATCGACTGGCCTCTGAGTGAGGAGAAAGTCCGTGATCGGGTTATCCTCCCAGACATTCTCCATCTCTTCTGTTGCTGGCGTTTCACCATCATGAGCAGAGACAAATTCCTCTGCAGTCATCGGAGATCGTCGATTTTCAAACGGTCAGCAACAGCTGCGATGATTTGGCTTCACATGGGAATCACGTGGGAATCACATGGGAATCACGCGGGAATCGTGCCCTGCGAAAGCAAGCGGTTATCGTAGATGCCACAACATCTTGAATTGCTGAACTGATCCATTGCGCAGCATCGATAACAGACACACTTTTGATGTTGGTTTCGTCGTCTTTCTCGGCAGTGGCGATCATCGCAAGCAGCATCCATTTCCGGTAGTGCTGCTCGGATGTTTGACTGGTTCCCTGATCAAGCGGCTGTTTTGTAGCCATTTTCAGATTTAGTATTTGTGATTGTATTGCGCGTCCACTAAATATCTAAAATTATATGATTCTGTTTCACAAATTGTGGTAGCATTTATACAGAAAGTGAACGGCAAGTTTCTGTGTCTACGTTTGTAATTAAACAACAGTCAATGAACACAAAATGTATTTAAATTATTAGGTAGAACGGTCAGAAACACATGTAAAGTTCTGGTGAGGCTCACTGACAATCAAAAGCAACTTATCTAATTCAACAGTTTGCGTGTTTACCCTACGTCTCTTCGAAACTAATTATCATCACGCGTGAATTGCTGCGGTCAGGTAAATTTGAGATTGGCCGCGGGCTGTCAGTTTTACATGTTGCTTGGCCGTTATTGGGGGCCTCGATAGGCATTTGGGACATCAAGTGTTGGCGGTAATACGCATTAGAGGCGTGGCCGCTATTGGCAACATAATTAGCATTGCGTTAAATGGGCTGATGTTTGGGACCATATAATCTGGCCGCATTATAGGCACTGACCGTCGTTCAAGCGTTGCCGCAACGAGGCGTTGTACTGTAACTGTTGTCCTACTATTACTACTACTACTATCATTTGCTGCTGCTGCTGCTACTACTACTACTACTACTACTACTACTACTACTACTACTACTACTACTACTACTACTACTACTACTACTACTACTACTACTACTACTACTACTACTACTACTACTACTACTACTAATAATAATAATAATAATAATAATAATAATAATAATAATAATAATGTAAACGAGTATTTAATATCATTACTTACAGCTTTCAATATTGAAAGGACATATTTGGCTGTCCAGAGGAAAGGCAGACAATATCATCTTACAGCTAAGAACCATCGTTATCCTGTAAATAAGGTCATGTGTATGAGAATAAGTTTTAAAATGATTAAGTTTGATTAATTATAACCGGTTCATCTCATGATGAATGAATCAAACTACAAACGTTTCAATATGTTTGTGGAAAAAGGTAAATAAATAAATAAACCGGCAAAATTATCTTTTGAACGAAATGCATATTTAAGAAATTCATCAATTTCGGAGTGTAACAACGCAATATACGGTAGAATTATTGGGTTTTTTTTATCCGTCATGGAAGTATTAATAATCGATCTTCAATGATTGGCTTTCAAAATAAATCCCCTTAAAATAGAACAAGAACAGCAGAAACTAAGATGATGAAAAATGTGTTAAAAACAACAACAACAACAAAAAACAACAACAATAGAAACGAATATTATAACAAGGAAATCAATAATAACAACCAAAAAAGGGAAAATTAATAACAAAAAATATGACAAGAAAATCAACATCAACAAATATGACGACAAGAAAATCAATTTGACGACAAGAAATCAATAACAACAAATATGACGACAAGAAAATCGGTAACAACAAACATGATGACAAGAAAATCAACATCAACAAATATGACGACAAGAAAATCAATTTGACGACAAGAAATCAACATCAACAAATATGACGACAAGAAAATCAATAACAACATCACCTAGAACTATAAATTATTTCTCCATTCGGGAAGATCTTGATCATGAAGTTTGGAACAGTGACGTAATGAAACAGCGCCTTCTTTTCGTTCGGGAAGAATAAATCGGGGATCCAGATTTTATCCCGAGAACTCTGGTCTAGCTTGAAGTAGCCTTTTTTGGCAGTTGGTCCCAGGTCAGTGATATTGTATGCCAAACGTCGGTCTATCCACGACTGTCTGAAATACAAGTCCACTTGATAATCCTGAAAGAATATGAGTGAGTGAGTGAGTGAGTGGTTTGTTTAGCCTCGGCCCTCGTTACGCCTTGGAAATAAAACTTTGATCAATCTCTTGCCCTTATCTTAATTGACGTAGATATAGATATGTAGTATATTTAACTTTTTGTTATTCCTATCATATATATATATATATATATATATATATATATATATATATAAATTTAATGCCACTAAATTATGTTATATAAATTCAGATCATCGTACATACCATGTTAACTTCACTAATAGAACTTATACTGGCGATATGGAAATTCACCATCACCGTCACTGGTCCAATTTCTGGAATGGTATACATTATTAATGAAGACAGAAGTAGATACGTATGAACACACACACACACACACACACACACACACACACACACACACAATTATTTTTAAACCGATAAAATCACCACTATGTCTTAGTGAGTGAGTGAGTGAGTGAGTGAGTGAGTGGTGAGTGGTGGTGAGTGGTGGTGAGTGGTGGTGGTGGTGAGTGAGTGGTGAGTGAGTGAGTGAGTGAGTGAGTGAGTGAGTGAGTGAGTGAGTGAGTGAGTGAGTGAGTGAGTGAGTGAGTGAGTGAGTGAGTGAGTGAGTGAGTGAGTGAGTGAGTGAGTGAGTGAGTGAGTGAGTGAGTGAGTGAGTGAGTGAGTGAGTGAGTGAGTGGTGGTGAGTGAGTGGTGGTGAGTGAGTGGTGAGTGAGTGAGTGGTGAGTGAGTGGTGGTGGTGGTGAGTGGTGGTGAGTGATGAGTGAGTGAGTGAGTGAGTGAGTGGTGGTGAGTGAGTGAGTGAGTGAGTGAGTGAGTGAGGAGTGAGTGAGTGAGTGAGTGAGTGAGTGAGTGAGTGAGTGAGTGAGTGAGTGAGTGAGTGAGTGAGTGAGTGAGTGAGTGAGTGAGTGAGTGAGTGAGTGAGTGAGTGAGTGAGTGAGTGAGTGAGTGAGTGAGTGAGTGAGTGAGTGAGTGAGTGAGTGAGTGAGTGAGTGAGTGAGTGAGTGAGTGAGTGAGTGAGTGAGTGAGTGAGTGAGTGATCTAATATATTTCGAGATTTTTCTATTATCGATATCAGTTACATCAAGTATTCGTCTACTCTTAAAAGAACATTTAAGCTTCATTTGAAATTTTCAGGACAAATATGTTCGCCCAATTTATAAACATGATCAACACTTTAAATAATTCAGTTCAAAGTAAAAGTATTGATGAATCCACTATAATTGGTCTCTGGGCGCTGCCATTTTGAGACCAGAGACAGACCGGATGCTCCTGAAGTCTGACATCACTATACACAAGTTGTTTGTATGACCCGGTTATACCAATGTTAACAAATGTCAGCCAAGTATATAATATCTAAATAAAAGCGTATATTACAGTATAATTGGTTTTATCAGTCTCGTATAATACTCAACTGGGTAAAGAAATTATATTGTGAAATTCCTTATGAAGATCGTTTTGTAATTTCGTAACGAGAAGCGTCAACCGAACTGTCAGATTTGTGTCAATGAACCGACGACGACGACGTCAGTTAATATTTATTGTTAGTAGGTTAAGCACGAGGGCAGATCAGGTCATAAGGACGGCTAAGTCAGAGTATATATGATCCGAGTTGATCTAGATCGGGACGGTTACATGATCCTTGTGCCAGTTGACGTCAGATTAATCTCCTTACTCCCGTCTGGCGAGAAATTGGTAGGAGTTGACAATTTTCCAATCAACATATGAGTATTTCCAACATTTAAGGACAAATAATTCGCTCTGGACCAATCACACAAGCCGGATAGATAATTACTCACCATATTACATAAGCTAATGGCATCTGATGAGGACTTAAAGAGCGTTGTATCATCAGCAAACATGATCCGTACCCAACAAAACCGACACAAATTAACTTATTCACATCTTTATATTAAACTTTTTTCTTGTATCATATACTAACTATTTAGTATCATGAATATAATTATTAATGAATAGGGTGTTATTTACACTAGATAATTTCAAAGTGGTTATTCTATCAGATGAAACATGGCCAGGCCAAGCTGAAGGTTTGCTTACTAGCAACACTTGTGGGCATGACGCAGAGGACGTTCCTTGCAATAGATGAAAGTGTTTGATATTCGATCTACCACAATTCCAAATTCTTTTCCATGGTTATCAGTAGCAATAGTTGAAATAAAATCACGTCTATTCAAAACATAAGAGTACCTCTAATCAGTTAGAATACAATAACTGTCTTCAATAAAACACAATATCTACTAATATCCAATGCGTTCTAATATAGTTTCATGCATGGAAGACGGTCTGATTTTCTGCGGCAACTGAGCTTCGAAATCGGCGCCATTTATTTTCTCGACCTTGACCTAGCCTTGTGACGTCACCAGTGCTTAGCTCTGTGAATCACCTCGTATATCCGTGTATGTTTTAAGCAGCAGAAAAACCATAAACATGCTGACTTGTTGCGCACCAAACTGTCTGCTTACGGAGAAAACAAATCCTGGATAGTCCTTTTTCACGCTGCCATGAGATAATAAATTTAAATTGGATAGTTGGTTGAAGAAACTAAAATTATTTCATCCCCCTGCGAGACAAGTTCGGATCTGTCAATGTCATTTCAAGCCTGATTTGTTCACATTTTGTTATGGTTATATAGATGGTCATCTTTGTACAGGATTAAACAAATACGACTAGGTCCATGTAGTTGGTGACTCATTTAGGTAACATGAACACATTTTCCTAATGTTTGTACCACATAATGTTTGCACTTTAGTTTTAATTATTGATACAAAATCACTTGGTGCCTAATGTGAAATGTGACATGGACTATTTAATTACCTGCCAACCAATTTAGCAAGATACATCTGAATTAAGTTAATTATTTTGAGCTACAAAATAACTTTTAGCTAACAAATACTTCCTTCTTGAATCTTAATTGGGCTAAAAGCATTAACGTGTAACACGTACATGTTCATTTCACAAGCTAGTGAAATGTCTCTATTTCAAATAGGAAATTGTCTAATTACAGCCAATAAATGAATCAAATATTGTGTTATTGCATGGGTATTTAATTCATGAAAATTTGGGTGGGGTAGATTATGGATAATGTATAAATATACAAGAAAATATTGCTTTGTTTTGTGCAACTTGCCTCAGTAGTAAATACTTTTTTATGTATTAATTACCTATAATCAACCCCCTAATATTCATGAATGAAATACATATTTAGACAATTTTTACTCCTTTATCATGTATGAGATTGATGCAGTTCAGCCCATCTTCATTGCTGTGTTTTCAACATTCATGTCATTGTATGTTTTTATTCATAGACCAAATTAGTTGTAATATTGATTTAACATTGAAGTGGAATTATTTGAATTGCCTTGAAATATACATATTAATCTAACTTGTGAAAAACAAATGACTATAGAAGTTGAATGTTTTGTCAAAATGACTTCACAGAATCAGAATAAATATTTGAAATGTGAAAGTACTGAATATATAAGATCTCAACTGTAAAATATTAACAGTTCATTTATCAGACTAAATAATTTCATGATATCACTCATATACACCATCTTCTTAGGGGTATGTGTTTCTTATTGATTGTTCACCACATGATGGTATAGTAATTGTGTTTTAGAACACGAATAAAGTGTTCTTCGGTGGTGTGAATTTTGTCTTGGTTATTTAAATTCCAGAGTATATTTAAATTCCAGAATAGATCTACAAATACAATGTCTGAAGTAACAAGATCTAAGTTGCATGTATATGTTTTTATAATTCAGAACAAAATGCACATTCTATAGACGCTAGCTGTAGGCATTGAAGCGCATTGCTCGCACGAACACAATTCTGAAATGAGAGCTGACAGCTCCGACTCGATGTTAATTGTTCTCGGTATTTATGAACACTGTTTCTGTGTCACTCTTAGTACTTTCAGTAATTGATAATCAGAATTATAATATACTGGTTCAAAATCATAAGATGGCATATTTGAGGCCATAACGGGGTAAATATGACAATATACAAAGTAATCCAACACAAGAATCCGGTATGTTTACATGTTGGAACCATAACCAAAAGTCGGTACGCTGAGCACTGGTGACGTATGGCTCGCTGCTTGGCTGACAAATCTTGGAGCTGGAGATTAATGGCAGTAGTGCCAGTAGTAAGCGGTAGAGAAACCCATACACTTTAAAACAGGCAGTATACATTGGCAATAGCCAAACCTGAGCAAAGTACTCCTTTAACCCCAGCTATCACTTTATACATATATTTTGGATTTAAAATAATAAAACCCATATTTTTCAAACAACCCCTACCCAACCCAGCCCACAAGACAACAACCTGAACCCAACCCACAAGACTTAAACCCAAGCTCAACCCGTGACCCGAAGAAAAAGTTTCAACCAGCCCAACCCGACCCACGGGTGCGGGTTGGGTTACCCCGAACGGCTTAACCCAACCCGTCCAGGACTCCCACACAATACACATACACACGCATATACGCGCAATTATGCAGATATGCGTACACATAAATTCATATATACACCTAGACATCATCATCATCATCGTCGTCATCATCATCATCATCATCCTCACAAAGCCACTCCTATATACGACATTATCCAATAAGAAATCATCACCTACCATCGTTACTAACGGGACGTAATCTCGGGTCGATGCCATCAAGTAAATCAGTGAGGAATGACTTGGCCTTGTTATTAATGTTCTCCGCTTCCTCCCTGTAATGACGTAATATAGAACAAACTCAGATCTCAGCTAACAGAAATAATATCAGCCGTTATGTCTCGGGATGCCATCATACGCATAAAGAAATTATTTATTGGTCAAAGCCCCCATTTTTAAAGATAATTCTCATAATAACAAGTCGATCTGTTACTTATATCTTTTTAAAAACTCTCCAATATATATTAACGACGTCAGAACTCTACTTGTCTATGCTGTATTTGTCGTGTGAAAACGGACAGAATCGAGTATTTATACTTTATGTGGGGGTCTGAATGCTTCCCATTGCTTGAATTGCCTAGTACCTCCAGATGAAATGCCCACGTATTATTAAATCATTAGTATTTTAATATTATCACAGTTCTAATCAACAGAAATTGTTAAATAGATCCAATTTGTCTTATCCACAGTTTGTATAACTAGGAATGATATATTTCAGAGTAGCATGACCGTATCCCTAAAATCGTTTTTAACTTGGATGTAGATGAATATTTACTGATTCACCTAGACTTTTCTTATATGTTAAACAAATTGTCGATAATCCATGACTTCTTTACCCTATTTCAGGACTATATATTAGGCTGTTGTTACGTATCCGAGCATCGAATCGTGTTCGCTGATGATAAAGGTCCGAGCACTCTACGCGCGTGCGCCAAGCTTGGGTGTTTCCGGTGCTCGGACGCGGAACAGCAAGCCGAGCATCGGAATCGTCATGGTTGGTGATAAAGATCCGAGTATTCAGCATCTGGACCATGCATCATCAATATTATTATAAATCTCAGCAATTTCATGATCGTTTTTAATTTTTCATCTGCTCGCATCAATTTCAGTGACGGGATCGTAGTTGTAATTACAGCTACTAGCGTATAATACAGATATTAGATTAAGTCTATTAATATACATTATAATCAGATTAAAAAGAAAACCTGACATTTATAAGAAACGCATTATGTTATGGTTCCCGCAGTCAAGGAAATATTATTTTCTACGGGTATACTATTTATTCCCTTTTTTTATTATAAGTGTTTTTTTTTCGAAAGGCAGTATTTTTTCTGTGAGATTTTCAGATGTCAAATTCAAGCACATTTCAAGGGCCGGGAAAATGAATTTGTTATATTCCAGGTTTTCTAGGACATCCAGGAACCCCGATTATTTGTAAAGCCGCACAGCTGTTCTATCGATCGTCTATTTCTTTGATTTTCGTTTGTACCTCTTCAAAACTATCAAAATCATCTTCTACTTTCAACCCAGATATAACAACTACATGCTCAGTGGCCATATTTGAGCGGAAGTAATAGCAAACGAGGAATAATTGGCGCATGCGCATTGAGTGCTCGGACATATAACGCTGAGTTACAGGGTTCCGATGCTCGGATACGTAACTAGTATTTAGCATCCTCCAAACAAGAAAACATTACGAACAATACACATACTTCAGCAATAAACTCATTAAAATGTGTGTCTATATCGATTGTATATGGTGAAGTAGGGAAAAGTCATTAAACGAAAGATATTTAATTCAATTTAGAAAGGTAATTTGCAGTCGATGAGCTTTACGATATGTTCAAGCATTTGACACAGTCCGTAACGACAACGAGAAACCCGAAGACGAAAACAACGACTAAATACGTACATCTTTCTCTCCAGGCAATACTTACTTCGATAAGTCTGGCTCAAAATTAACATTAGTTGTTGTCATGCTGTCGTTGAGATACTCCGTGTAACTCGCTGTTGTCTCGGCGGCTCTCGTTGACTGGGTCATATCAGGAGATAACGTACTGACCGCCAGTACGGGATCGTATGTGAACGCGTACAGAGACGCATAGACGAAGCCTAATAGCCACAGTGTGAACTCCATGACAATGATCTGTCATAAGACGATCAGTGGTAATGCTGGTCCTGTCAACTTACCCGATAGCACGACGGCTCTATGGTCTAAAAGCTAGATGTTATATCGGATCTCATCTGCCACGGACATGGTCTGATGCATCTGGTCGCCTTTTGTGGGGTTTTTCTTTCACGGAGCTGGTAAGCAAAAGCTTGTTTAATTCTAAAGAAATATTAAGTAAGAGGGGAGAGATTCGCTTTGAAGGTAAAATGTTAAGTTCTTTACAGCTTTCGGCGGCGGGGGCATGAAACAACTCGTGTTTCTTATCTGAGCTCAATATCGGCAAGTCTGTTGTTTAGTTGAATTATCCATAATTAGATCTCCAGTTTACCTGTCTCTTATGATATACGTCTACACATGAGATGATACGCTAGACACTGCTAAAGGGCATTAACGCACTAATTAATTAGTATAAACCATAAAACACATTTTAAAATTGTCGCTCAACAAAATAAGTAATTTACGTATTACACGCACGCACGCACGCACGCATGCACATCTATATATATATATATATATAATCAGGTAATATGTATATTACGGAAGTTTTCAGGTAATACTTCTATTGCTAACAGATTAAATACAGATTACCTGAAACACACACACACACACAATTATATATATTGACAAACTCCCATGATTTTTCATGTTTCAACAAACACGCGTGAAAGATTGTGCTGACACCTAGCGAATACAAAGGTAATTACTATTATTTTTCCCAAGGACGTTTATTGATTATTTTGCAATAGAGTCTAACGGTGAAATTAATGTTTTGAAAATAAGTATTCACTGAGCTAATCATATGATTTAGCGTTATGCACGTCTTGTATGACATCCTGGATTTGAATGTGGAATTGATAAAAACAATATTTATCTTATCAGATATATATTATTGTGAGAAATCAGTAATTTGTTGATACCTTTATCCGAACCTGATATTAACACTGTTGTTCTATGTCTGTGTTTTACAGTATCTTTTCTTTGTATTTTGTCTGTGTCTTTAACATTATACATTAACTTAGAGGGAATAGTTGGTCCGGATAACCTCATCATTGGTAAGCGTAGTGGAAATACAACCACAAGCTGGGGGGAGGGGGGTGAAGTAGTAGTAGTAGTAGTAGTAGTAATAGTAATAGTAGTAGTAGAAATACATGTAATAGCAGTAGCAGTAGTTTATTTAGAAAGTACGATGGTATTTATATGTACATACATTATAAATATACTTCATTGTCACACACTTTCATAGGCGTCCAAGAAAGACAGAAATTGTGCCATATTTGCATACGAAATACAATTTGTGTCTAATTATTGATTAGGGTGTGGTACCCAAACAATTATTAAATACACAAATATTTCATTGATAACCTAATACATTTGTAAAATCAAACGAATAAATAAAATATAAAGTTAAAAAGGAAGAAAGAAAAATAAATCCTGTGTACAAACGTTTACGTTTCGTCAGTTACTAGTATTTGTCGTTTGAGATAATTGAGTCTTGAGACTCAGTACATTTTTATAATTTTTTGGGTTGTCTCATTATTAAAAATCTATTTATTCAATATTGTCGAAAGTATGCACGATACTTTCACAAAAGTGGTGTCCGACCTATGTTTTTAAGGTCACTGATTAGAATAAACACTATTCGGAGCTATTATGATATATATTTATTTCGAATATGAAAATTAGCCACCGCCATTATCGCAAAATTTAGTTTCTGCAATATCTCTGACAGTATGCATAATAATGAGATAAAAGTTGTGCCCCCATCCACATTTTCATGGTTAAGGATTATGATAAAGACAATATAATAGTTATAAAATGCACTTTTTATTTTACTTAACACGATAGTTGCTTATTGGAATCAGTGATTAAATATAGTGTTGTGATGACATTTGTTAATATTGGTGAGAATTCTTCTTGGCTATCTAATTACTTTAGCTTGATGTCATCTTTCAGTGGACCATCTTCTAATCCTGAAATAACGTCAATCTTTAAATATTTATCAAATGTAATAATAATAATAATAATAATAATAATAATAATAATAATAATAATAATAATAATAATAATAATAATAATGGTAATAATATATTTATTTCATTCATATTTCTCTCGACCCTAGTTTCAGCTCTGCTAGTTATTATTTGGGCTTCACCACTTGATCCCTCTAAGTTTGGACACTTCTCCCTATTCTTGGAGACTTCGCCCCACAATAAGTTTTTAGTCCTTTATCCAGTCGGTAGCTTTCTGTGTTTTAGTTTAAAGATTAGCAACAACCGTCTATATTTGTATTCCTAGGTGTAATCCTCAATTGACAAGTTACCAAGAACATAAATTTAAAACAAAACAAAACATTAAATTGGCAAAACAGCATTGAATATATTATTATATTTCTAATATTACTATATTAGAAGAGTAATTTGATAGGTAGACATGGTTTTGTGCAAACGTACCATCTCTGTTTATCGATATGGTATTCATTCAGAGACTTGTATTATCGCTCAACTACATTTTCTCCAAAATTATATTATTAAAAACAAATTGTATTAACTTTGTTGTTCACATTTCTTAAACCTATACAGTTAGTTTGATGTCAGTTGGATCATAAATATGACTGCGACTGCTAATCTTTACATCGCTTTTAGCACGGTCTTTTGGCTCAGTTAGTAGCACACTGTACTATTAAACTGCAGGTCTTGTTCGAATCCGAAACAAATAGCAACATGATATATAGTCTAGCTCACACTTGATATTGATATCATATTGATATTGGATACTTTTGTGAATGAGTGAGGAAGTGAGCTCGTAAGTGGACGAGCGACTGATTTAATTAGTCTTGACGCTGCACACACCTGTAACATATGGCCATGATTGTGGCTCGCTAAAGATAAATCTCAGTAACACAGATATCACCTATAAATCAAAGAACTCTATTTCTGAGTGAGTGAGTGAGTGAGTGAGTGAGTGAGTGAGTGAGTGAGTGAGTGAGTGAGTGAGTGAGTGAGTGAGTGAGTGAGTGAGTGAGTGAGTGAGTGAGTGAGTGAGTGAGTGTGGAGTGAGTGAGTGGGTGGTGAGTGAGTGAGTGAGTGAGTGAGTGAGTGAGTGAGTGAGTGAGTGAGTGAGGTTTACGACAATGATGGTCCTATGATATCATTTGGTGTCGTCTCTAACGTTTCTTTCGCCGAAAGTTGCTTCTTGGATGCCTCCTATTTCACTTAAAATATTTGCTTGTCTGGATCAAATCGTTAAGTCCAGACGGAAAGCGTACACAAGAATGGAATTATTTGGAATTTTAAATTTACAATGTTGTTTAAAAATTGAAGTATAAAACATTATCACAGTCATTTAAGTCGGTTTAAGTTTCCAAGATCGAGGTGAAGTCATCAGATCAGTAGTTAAATTCCTCCCTGAAATAACATTTTTATAACTTTTATTCAAAAAAATCAATCCCTTTAAACAATAGCTATTGTATAAATGAGTTATAACCTCTAATTTTATATTGCCATTAGAAAAGGAGTAAACGAAAAGCTCCGAGTTTTAAAATGTATCACTGATATTACAAAAGCAAATAAGTGAAATCTAGGTCGATTGAGGTAATTGGTGGTGGTTTGTATTACCTGTGAATGATATAATCTTCCCAGGTAATAATTGATATTAAAATATTTATTAACTGGTGACTTTAGATTATTTTAGATAAGTTTCACGATATATCTTATTTATTTGTCACCATGATTTTATCTTACGAGACACTAAGTTACTTAACATGATTGTTATCTATTGGAAATAGTGATTATGTTGTATAGATAGTTAACTGTGATGATATTTATTCATAATTGTGACAGTTACCCCTTCTTCCTTGACGTCCTCATCTGAACCAATTTGATCTTCCACTAAAGTGTCTTCTGATTCTGCACCAACGTCATTCTGCAACGTTTTATAAAATATAATAATAATAATAATAATAATAATAATAATAATAATAAAAGAATGGTAATAATATATTTATTTCATTCATATTTCTCTCGACCCTAGTTTCCGCTCAGCTAGTTATTATTTGGGCTTCACCACTTGATCCCTCTAAGTTTGGACACTTCTCCCTATTCTTGGAGACTTGGCCCCACAATAAGTTTTTAGTCCTTATCCAGTCGGTAGCTTTCTGTGTTTTAGTTTAAAGATTAGCAACAACCGTCTATATTTGTATTCCTAGGTGTAATCCTCAATTGACAAGTTACCAAGAACATAAATTTAAAACAAAACAAAACATTAAATTGGCAAAACAGCATTGAATATATTATTATATTTCTAATATTACTATATTAGAAGAGTAATTTGATAGGTAGACATGGTTTTGTGCAAACGTACCATCTCTGTTTATCGATATGGTATTCATTCAGAGACTTGTATTATCGCCCAACTACATTCTCTCCAAAATTATCTTCTTTTTTAAGTGTTTGGTATATTATTAACAACTGCGGAATATTTATTTATTTATTAAAATAGATAAATAGAACGACAAACGACTTACCTGGTATGGCAATAAGTCACGGACAAATTGATAGGATGCCTCGGTAAGACTGAAAGGAAATAAAATCATATATTTTCAATATCTACTAGGATACCCGGCATTTTTCATGGAAATAAAACACTTAGTTGAAAGAAACATGTCACCCCAAAAAAAACTGCATGGTAATTCTGGATAAATGCTGTTAAATAGTTAAAGCACGCTTTTATATAGGTATAAATTGATACATTCAAGTAATATCCTAGATTTTCTAGAAACTGTCGAAAATAGATTGATACAATCAGTACTGCTAGTAACAGTAATGTATGTCAATTCAAGCTGAATCTTGATTAGACAATGCTGATGTAGGTCAACGTTTATTTAATGCAGCTGCATGGACGTTTTTGTTGTTTTTATTGAGTTATTTTTAATCCCCCCCCCTCCAGAAGAATATGTTACAATTTAAAAATTGTTCACATCGCTTATTATTATCTGTGATAAATATTTGTCACCGCCCATTTGACATCCGCTTCATCATGTATGTTGTACACTAATCAGGTGTACAACCACGGAAGACCGGTCGCTTCAGACGCTACTTCACTGGTTACCCATAGGCTATAAGATCCAATAGAAGATCCTGGTACACACATGTAATGCTCTGAATGACCAATCACCACTCTATAGCAATGGGATGCTGAGTGTAAACAGACTAAGTAGAACTTTAAGAACTCAGAATTCGTTGATCTAGGGTACGAACGACTTCTTCTAAGGGTGTTTTAATCATGGTGCTCCAAGTTTGTGGAATGCACTTCCGAGGAATATCAGAGAAACAAGAACAATAAGCACATTCAAAAAGCTGTTAAACATTCATTTCTTTCTAGTCCACTTTGGCAATTAATTAATTGTGTATAAGGCCCGTTTTGGTAAACATTTTATATATAACATTTAAATATTTTTATTATCAAATGCAAAATACATTTGAACATGTTATACAATACTATGGAAAGGGTGCTATACAAATGTGATGATAATAATAATAATAATAATAATAATAATAATAATAATGTGCAAAGCTGCCATCATGTTGACTGTCCACGGTTAGATCAGCACAAAGGTTAAGTATGAAGATTGTCTGAAAGAGTTCACGGCCCATTTAGCCTACCATCTGCACAAAAGTAGCCGTAAAACAACAATCATCATCATCATCATCGTCTGAAAGAGTTTACCCTTGTTTGGCTAGTTCTTGATAATATCATCCTGTGAACATTTGGTTGTCACATTCGTTCGTGATCTTTAACTGGCACATCATTATACTATCAAAAAATGTAATCAGTTCTCTACCAGCAGAATAAGAAGATAAACGGCCCCTTCCATCTGCCCTTACAATGCGATAACACATCTGCTGCCCACATATCCACTGTGACAATATCTGGAGCGGGATCAAAGACCTGTTACAAACTCGGACGAATGGCTGGTGTGGATAGATTCCCCTTCCATAGGCAGTGATTAACAAACGAGAAACAGATAGGGTACACAACTCATACTGGAATATCGGTGTCACCTACAGCTGTCAATTTTGTCCAAACATCAGAGAACGAAGGAAGATGGTTTCCAAGCGAAATGCTACCTTGCCATCAACTTTCAAACCTCGTTTGACCTGCTCTATCGTCGGGGTGAGTTTGTCCATATTCTCACCAACCATCAATACATCTTCTACGTTAACCTCATTGAGAGTTATCTATCCAGCAACGGTTTTATCAACAACATCAATGTCAACAGATCGTGCAGGAGGCGATGTTTATCCAGCGATGGAGTGATGCCACAACAAACATGTGATAAGAGGCGATACGAGGGACAGAACTTGCGATATTCTCCAGTTAATATTCGGCCGAGTTGTTTACTTATAAATAAGCTAATTAAAACAAGAGGTAAATCAATTTTAAGTATAAAATACTATCGTTATAATATGATCAGACGACTTATTCCACAGCCTAGAAGCTGATACTCAAAAAGATTTCGGTGTACATTGCTGTGTGGCTTTTTTGGCATCCCAAAATATGAACAAAACTCAGATGGTAGTAGTCTGACTGGTATATACCCTTAGAGCGGCTCGCTTAGATACAGTAGTACTGTTCCATTCAGTATTTTAAATAGGTGATACAAGATTTTGTAAGGGGGGGGGGAGATTTGAAACATAACGAAAGCTGTTCCTAAACTGGTGTTATATGTTTCCTCTTGCGTGTGTGTGTTATCAGGTCTTCAGCACAGCTTTGCACTCTTTGAAAGCGCTTTGTTACACACACACACACACACACACACACACACACACACACACACAGAGAGAGAGAGAGAGAGAGAGAGAGAGAGAGAGAGAGAGAGAGAGACAAACAAACACACACACACACACGATTGTGTCTTTCCAAAGGATTTAACACAATCATTATCATGATATAACCCAGTGAATGAGCGGAACCTTAGTTGTTCATGTTGACTCGTAGGGGAGTTTTAGCATGGGTTTAAATAGATTAAATACATTATTTTAAAATTAAACCTTTAGCTGAATGTAAATTGATTTTAATGAAGATTGTTTAAATATTTAATGTAGAGTTTTGGAAATATTAATTTTACTTGTACCTGGGAACCAATCATATATGTATAACCTGTATATTATTAAATATTTTTTTATTACATTAGGATATTAACAGCCTTGACATTTGTATAAACATTGCACGAATGGCTGATTCAGAAAATAAAATAGCTAGTTCACTTTCAATACAAGATATCATGCATAAATACCAATGCTACAGTAATAAGAATCACCTATTGAATTATAATCTATGTTATCATTGATTTTATCCATTCACATCATCATGTCAAATGGAAAAGGTTATACAAAAAATTAGGTTGATTTAGACAGGCCGGACCATGACTGTCATGGAAATCGTGCTGAACGTTACTTAGTTTAGTGGCATATATCTATTGAATGAAGTTTATGTCATTCCTATTAAATGCAAAATTATGATCTGGATATCCAATACCCTTAATGGACTATAAATAAAATCCAAATATAGCTGGTAAATAGCCTAAATACAGCTTTTCGGCAAGATATTTTTCGGCCACTACAGGCGTAAATCGCCATGCAAGACAGTGATTCTTAGACTTCTAATCCAAGACCGTAGTGTGAAATTCAGCCGCATGGTGGCAGCCGAAAACCGAGAGAATATTGATTATGAGTTGACAATATCATTCATGATAGATTCAATATAGGGTTGATTAGAAGTATCTACATTTGAGTTCAACAACTTGTAAGAGTGGTCATACCACACCTTAGTTATATTATTTTCACCTGTATCACTCAATGTTTATGCATGCTGGGATATCCCTATCCAGAATAAGGCTATGAGGCTTCAGGGAGAATTCCAAACAGAGCGTCTCTGGTAACGGCCACCATATACATGACCAGTAATCCAGAGCATACCCATTCATGTATCCTATGATGTCAGTAAATATGGCTTCATCAGTTGGTACACACAAACACTGCTATGTTCCACAATGTTTTCATGATTCACGAACAACAACAGGCATATACTTTCATCGGTTAGCTAAGGATAAAACCATATGAAAAGCCTGAATTAGTAATATTGGCAGAGATTCTGGACCATTTTCACGGTATCTAACATGTTTTATTTTCTCCATCTTCCTACGCAGTTTATCTAACACATGTGGATGCTTCTGGAATAATCAGATCAAGTCCAAGATTTATTGCCCATTAAATCCAGGTAAAGAGAATTAATTTAAGCCATTATTGAAAAAAAAGTATGTTTATTGGAATTATAATTTTTCAAACCCAATGCCATCAAGGGTGTCATGTAACGAAGATAAACAACTTCATTACTCTACTTTAGTAGTTTTTTCAAGGTAAATGGAAGTAACGAAGTAAGATTTCAACTAACTACTTTTACTACTTAGTTTTATTTGCGGTAATACTAGCTACTTTTTATTTCGTTACTTTCATTTACTTCACGATATTTTCGTTACTTATTTAGTAATAACATAAAGCCTATGATTTAAGAGACAATTGAAACAATTGTTGCAAATTATCATCATAAGTTGTCACCAACTTGTGTATCTTTGATGAATTTATGGTAAACAAACATATTTTAATATAGTGTGATATTGAAATGAGTTTTGTAAGAATGCTAACATTTAGTTTCAGACTCGTCATTTTGCCAACCTATTTTTTAAGGCTCACGTTGTTGTACAAAGTTTAAGCTGAAGCCCACTGTTTTCTAAGATTCATCGTAATAAAAATGTTAATCTCATTGGCGACATCAACTTTGAGAATGAAGTTGAATAAGGGTTTGTTCAATGAACCGAAGGTGGCAACACATCTGCATGTCTGCGGACGCAATGAACTTAAGGTCGGAACACACGTCTGTGGACGCAGTCTGATCACTATTGTTCATTCTTGTGCACCGTGTATTTGATCCTCATATTTTGTGTTACAATAAATTACTCTTAGAAAGTAGTTTGACTTTTTACTCAAGTAGATTTTTACAAGTTCACTTTTACTTCTATTCAAGTAGTTTTGAAGAGGCTTACTTTTACTTCTACTCAAGTACAAAACTAAAGTAGTTCATTCACCCCTGCTGAATACCATACGTGAAACTACTCTTGGTTAAGACTTAAAATAATAATATGTCGTAGGCATGGCAATATATAGTAACATGTTTGATTACATTACACATGTTATTTTGATCGCAAATTCAATAACATTTCACTTGATATTATGTTATTCACATATCTGTGCTCTCCATAACCACCGTAAAGTATAGCGGTAAACAAGATATAGGTTTTATGTTATTTTTGTAAACAATATATCACTGATATTGTTATTTATTGAGATTTTGAAGAAAAAAAAATTGTATTATCTTATCTTCCTAAAATGAACAAAAACACCGAAATTATAAAGAAGGGCCTTCAGGTTAAAAATGACCCAATGTGAAATTTATATATTTATGATATTTTTCATTATGACCTTTCTTGGATTGTGCTCAGAGTCAAACTGACTGGTCACTGATTATCGTGAATAAATGAGATACATATCGTCTGTAGATAATTTATTATCTGAATTATTACATGATATTTCATTGCAACTAAATATTCCAATATACGGACGATTAATTTTTGAAGGATTCGGATCAGAAACTGAATTATTGATAACGGTATTACGGATATAAGAAAACTTAGAAAGAATTTGGTTCGTCCGACATCTTGCTAAAATGGCGCATGCGCACACGGCCACCAACAACATCGTCGATCGATACATCTCGATATTCATTTGCTCAACGCCTATCCGAGACCAGACATGGGGTCAATTCCATTTTGTCAATTCCAGTTCCAATTCCACTCAATTCCATTTGGTCAATTCCAATTCCACCTCAAATTTATCAATTCCAATTCAATTCCATTATTTTCAATTCCACAGGCTGTCGCTTAATCAGCACAGCCTCAATGTTGGAGCGGTTGAGAAACTTCCTCCCCACCACTCACAGGGGAGCAGTACTGAAAGATGGAGCCGAAATACCTTGAGGGTGGTCACTGCCAGAGTGTTTTACGTCCTCAGGGTTTTTTAACGTCCACCTTTATTTTAAATAATTCATTGGAGATGGCAGCGCCATTTAACGTGGTCAGCCACCCAATATGTTGTGAGCCGAGAAATTAATCCCTGGAAAAGTTTCGACCTCTTACAGGGTTCGAACCTGTGACCGTTGTCACCAATCGCTAGGCAACCGGAGCTCAAGGTAGTTTTTGGCATGATTATAACAGATCCGGAACATTGACGTTTAAGGTTAAAATGGCGGGAATATTCCGGTATTATCGCTCAGTGGACCCCCTATAAATCCCACAATGCAAAGCGCGGCTGGTTTGTTTGGTTTGTGACGTCATCATGCTTTAGGCTTATTCATAACTGAATTTCAATAAAATATATTAACGACAAATACGCCATGTTGTAAACTACATCCGTACAAAACATAAACAACGGCAAACAAATCCGTATTTACTGGCAAAATATAGATTGTTATTGAATATAACTCATCAAGTCAGCGGATATAATAGACAGATGTATTTTATCAGACGGTTCAACACATCGGCCAACAATTATTAAGCACACAAATATCGAAGCTTGTACTCGGATCTGTGAGTTACTACAACTGTTCAATGGAGGAATACGTTTCTAGATGGCACATATTATATAATACAATCGTTAAATGAGAAGATTAGCGTAACACATTTTTATCAGACGGTTCAGCAGAATGACTAATGATTAATTTGTTCATTGAATATAATTAGGCAACTTTCAAACACACATATATACGTCAACAAAGGTTAATTTACCTTAATTTAACTGCGTATCCAGTTATGTTTGTTCGATTACTCCTTGACAAATCAAATTAGATATGTATATTTAATTGGGACGTTTCGATTGAATCATGTATATCTCTAAATCGTCGTAAAAATCTGGCTAATTTGATTATGAGATATTGATTAGCAAATCAATGAGACTGGTCCAATGGTTCACTGTTCAGTACATACAGTATATTGATTGATATATTGATTTAGCAAGCATTTACATAATACCATAATATAATTTTTTCAAATACATGCATGTTAGCTCTAGCAGAGAGCTTAAATATAGAGAGGTGTTACTCTTGCCGCGCCATATTGGATTTTGAACCAGTGGCGCCTCAAGCGACCGGAGGTATTTCTCAGATAAACAAAAGCTCTCTGGTTGTCCACAGCTGATCGTGTACATGTTTGCGCATGGTTGAAGTCAATTGCCAATACTAGTACTATATGTTACATGATCACATACTATTTTATTCATTAATACTTTAATTGTGCACACATGATATCGAAAACAAAACGGAGCTCTGAAACTGTAAATAAAGCATTAAGTGATTTCACAGCCCAGTCACTTAATTCATAGCCTACAATTTGCGATCACGTGACAACTGATCAGAAAATAATTGAACGTGGTTTAGGTTATTTCACAGCCTTGTGTGTGAAAGTTTTTTTAATGAAAACAATTAGGTATATATCAGGTAAATGCATACAAACATACTTTCATCATGTCAGTTTATCATAGTCCATAAATTTTTATTTATTTGGATATATACATATAATGATATATACAGCTATTATAACGCAACCATAACTCAATTCAGTACGAACTTCCCACCATATGGCATATATTCATCATTTCCGTTTATCATGTGTTAACTAAAAAAATCATAAGTTCATTTAAAGTCTACACCTCAATAACATAGGCCATGCAATATAAGCCTGCCCGGCTGAGAACAAAGAATATAAATGGAATATTAACAATGTTTATGTTTGCGTTAACATGTTAGAGATAGAGAAATTAGTACGTTCATACACTAAGTGGCATCAAATCTCTTGTGCCACGGGTTCATCTACAGTTACAATCAATCATTTGTTATCAAATGGACAGAATAATCGAAATTGCTTCCAGCTCTAAACAACCACTACTACAAAAATATGACATTTAGTCCAGATCAGTGAACTGTTTAAAGTTAGACAGACTATATACAGAGATGTAATAGACACAAGCATTGACTACTGTAACAAATAACACCAGTAAATCTGTAACCAAGAGATTGACCTGTTTACATGGTATCTCATCATCATAGAACTTCAAGAACTGAAACAGAACAATACCTTGTAAAATAATGACTTGAACCAAGTACATACACAATGTGTAAACACATGTTTTCCTTTTTTCAAGTTGGTTAAAGAATTTGATTTGATATGCATTTAAGTTATGAAGAGAAGTATACCAATTATAGCACATGAGCTGAACATTCAAGTGCTGGTAATCCTTTTTTTGTATTAAGATATGAAATGGGCTGACAAAATTTCATGGGTTTGATACCTTGTTTCTTATTTAATTAATTTTATAATACCAATTTTCACCATTAATATTTATAAATATTAATTACCATCACAGCTGGCCCTGTCTCCTGTATAGGTCTCCTATCTGTTAATACCTTCCTCTTTGATTTCAGTGGATGCATGTGGTGGATTTGGTACATCAAAAATAGTTGGAATAGCATTCTAGATAAATTGTCTGGTTCATGAATTCCGTTTCAGTGAAATGCATATCATATATATTCTACAATTAGTATTCAGGTAATTTAAATCTTTCCTCATCATATATCTGAACAACAACAATTAATAACCCATCTTTTACTTCTGTCAATAGAAAAAATAACAAAATGAATGTTTCTACCACTAGTTGAGGTATTTAATAATTAATTTCATAACATTTAAATTATAAATAGAAGTCCATATTTATCAATAAGTACCAATTGCTTACGTTTAAAAATAAATATGGATGCAGTGGATCATGTAAATACTCAGCTACTTATAATTATTGTAATTAGAGAAAAATTATCTGATTATAGTAATGGAAAATTTTAGAAGTCCAATTATACTATTAACAATAATAAAGTAAAATATACCTCCCGCCCATAACATCTTCAATGGCTCCAATACATGTAACTATAAGCTTATGTATATCTTACATACCCATTTTGTGATTAATGGGTTGATATTTTTCAATAAAATATAATCAGATTTTGTCTGAAACAAATATAGATCTAGATAGATCCTGCTTGGGCCTACTGAATGGGTCATGTCAAATAGGGGCGTGTCTACTTCAAATTGTTATGCTTATTTTTAAAATATCCTTTATTAAGTTTATTTTTAAAAAGCCAGATCATATCAAATTTTTACACTAGCTTTCATTTCCTTTCAGGGATGTCTTTATTTGTGGATACTTTTTCTGTTATAGCAGCCAAAAGCAGCGCAGAATGAACCAGTGACAATCTACCTCCAGTCACTAGGGCCCTGGCGCTCCAAGAATTCAAAATGGCGTCCCATGTTCAAACGCGAAATAACACGTCTTGTTATAAATAGTCTTTGGCTCTAGTCTAGTACTACTACTACTACTACAACACAGTTGCTGACTGTTATCAGCAATCCCTAACAACTACGAGCAACATAATGATAGTCAGCGATAGTTCACGCTCTAGTTGTCACTGCTAATCCGATCCAACATATCAATTAGTTAGAAGTTTCTATTCACACTGTATGATCCTGAATAATAACAAGTCTCGGAAGTAGACTGTCGGTTCATCGAGAAGTCAGACCAATGTCCTAGAAAAAAAAAATTAAACGGACAGTATAATTTTTAATTATATAATGCTTAGAACAGTAACCAAAAATTCAACAATAATAATCATCAAATGTACCTGATTTCATAGATATAGGGAAATAGTCCAAATTACTGGAGGGCCGCCATTACGGCTGCACCGGAAGCCAGATTCGAAGGCGGGAAGGAGAGAACTGAAATGCTCTGACGTCACACGGGCGCTCTCTAGACTGACGCGGATTATAGTTTATCTTGAGCATTAATAACGGAGTCATTTTGAATCATCTTCCACTTCTAATGTTCCTTCTGGCTGAAATTGATATGGTTGTATGTCATTCATGGTGTAATTTTAACAAGATAATGCCGTTTAGTTCAAGAATAATTATTTGCTCACACTTGTTTATATGCTTTTTTGTACGGGCTCTACAGACTTCAGGTCAACCGGATACGCCCAAGTGATGCCAGCATTCAGGAGCTTCCGGTCTCTGTCCAGCTTCAAAATGGTGGCGCCCATTAAAAGTCGATTAATCAGAACTTTGAACTCGATTATTTAATACATGGGCGATTGTTTACACATTTTGACGTTATTTATTATATTTATAAGTATAGCTGTATTAGTCCTAAAAATTTGAAATGAAGATGGACTATCCTTTAAGCTATCGGCGTAATACTGTCATTAATTAAAGCAAAACTGATTGATTATGGGTCTAAGATAAAAATCTTTACCCGGTCGAGACAGATGTCCCATGGCTACTGGGTATACAGAGAATCTAAGTGCTTCAGGGGCTGATGGCGTCGCAGCATACGACTACAAGCTCTAATGCTTGGCAGCTTTGTCAGACTCAACCGTTGATGAAATCAAAGGTACAATTGATTTTTTGGATGCTCTACAGGGCAGGTGACTGCGCCACGATCTGGCAACATTTAGGTAGTGAAGCGGAGAAAATGATAAACACAGAAAATGTATTGGAAATTGACCATGCTTGCTATAAGGTCTTTCACAATATAGAGTAAAAGGTTGGGGTTCAGAAGTAGCTACACGTAATCGCAGGAGAACAATATTTGTATCTCACAGTACCATTGTCAACACCTTGGCACAGATAGCAATCGCAAAATTTATATAGCGCTCTGTATAACCCGTAAGAAGGTTACTCTAAGGCGCTTAACAATATATAATTCTATGGATGTAACAGATTTACATCTTTTAAAAATACATGATTCTTTCCAGCCAAATACATAATATATTCAGCTAGGAAAAGCTAAAACAAAAAGATTAGTTTTTATCTTCTTTTTGAAGGTATCAAGGGTCTTGCACTTTCTGATGGTTACAGGAAGATTATTCTATAAGGTTGCAGTAGCCTTTCTGAAACATCTATCACCGTATGTCACTCCACGTGTTAATGATTAAAAAAAGTTGGATGGATGCTCAATGGATTAAACATGGAGATCTCAAAGGCTTCACTGCTTATCGTTTTGGACTTATCGCAGAAATAGCCAGAGAATACTTGAGTTATCACCAGTCAATATTAGATTTCTTCGATGCTGTTGTTGATCCAAATGCCAACAAATTAGTACTCGTAGTTTCCACATATATCCAAAATGGTTGGTTCTTGTGTTGTGCTGAAGTCGACGGCAAGCTTGGTGATGTGCATATTATCCCCCTGATGGTACTGCTCGGTATTGATAAATGTGAAGATCATGGTAGTGGTGAGAGAACCTGGAAAGGTGTCAGGTCGTTTTCTGATAAGAGAATACCAGATATTAGAGCCAAGCAAGAGGAATGCATGAACGAGGACAATGGTCAAGCTCGATTGTATGGTGCTGTACTAAATGAAATTCTTGATACACAGGGGGTGGACCGTTGTTCGAGATGGACTTTTTCGCAAGAGAAGGTAGTGACAACGTCAAATTGAAACACGTACCACTGACAAATTTAGGATGTGAATCAGATTTCGTCAAACTAAGCCTTATAACTTTCAGTGATGGTTCGATAACAGTGAGAACTCATTCAAGGAAGATTGTAGTTTCAATGGATAAACTCCTGAAAATTTCGTCATTCACTGATCTCAGTGAAGACGAGAAATTGAAGAAATGGAAATGGGCGAGGTGCTCAAAAGAAGTTGCCCAGGTGAAGAAAAAAAAACTTGAACAACTTAACTTTGCTTCTGAAAAAGAAAATGTCCAACGTGCTACTGGTACTTGAGGAAATAGATGGATGGATGAATGTTGTTTAATGAGACATCGGCATAATTTAGGCCATTCAGTATCCTATTTGAGGAAATATAAAGTAGACTATCTTAAATCGATAGAGACGTCTGATATACGCCAGAAGTGTAGAGTGAAATATACCGACGGAACAAAAACTTTCACCTTTGAGAAGTTCAGTGTAGACGAACTGAAAACATCTATCAGAAATGTTATAAAACCAGAGAACAAGGTTTCTGTGGATGTCGATATCTTGCCGAAAAACGGTGCTTTGAATGTTGATGAGATGCTGATGTGATGTAACGTAGTAGATTACGGAAATTTGTGATACCTTAATTTGTTTCCGTGAAATTATGGTCACACTCACATTTTTTGTGCTGATTTTATAGCAATATGCATCCTCTGGTTGACCTGTACCAGTTTAAAATTATGATTATTGATATCAGCGACAATGAAAACATAAGAAAGGACATACAATTACATGCCCTAGTAATCCATAATTAGCACATTTTACCTTAAAATGGGTAAACTTGGCGTGGCCATTTTTGAATTTTTGTCTTTTACCAACCCAAGACATAATTATAGATCAAACGTTTCCACGGATTCGTGATCAGCGTGAAAAATGGCCACAAAAACACTCCTTTCAATGGAACAACAGAGAAAAGGGCGACTCTAGCATAACCAAAAACAAACAAAACAAAAAAAAAACGATTCCTCTCTGAAGAACTGGGGTAATCAGACTGAAGCCTTTCACTAATGAATGGCAAATCCTACAAACAAACTGAGTCTGTATCAGCGAGTTGACTGGCAAGCCTGTAATATGATGACGGGCTACATTAAACATAACAATTGCAAATTGTGTCCAAACACACAGAACGATAATTCTGATTGCATTCCATTCTATTCCAACGTCTTAGCACTGTCCACGGAAGATGCTAATTACTTGTTAACTAGAACGACTACAGTATTGTACTTT
The DNA here is from genome assembly GCA_025642065.1 of Paralvinella palmiformis. Taxonomy (NCBI): domain Eukaryota; kingdom Metazoa; phylum Annelida; class Polychaeta; order Terebellida; family Alvinellidae; genus Paralvinella; species Paralvinella palmiformis. The sequence goes on from JAODUP010000002.1 coordinate 657,857, forward strand.
ACTAGAAGATGGTAAATAACAAACCATGATTAAAGTTATGATAATAACCTATATTTGGCGTAGAAGTCACCCTTTATACCAATTAACAGACAATACTGATCAGTAGGTGACAAAAAGGTGTAGTATTCCTTGTTGATTAGTTTTTTTCTTACACGATAAATGATCACATCACGTGCCGAGGAGTAGAAAGATGGTACGTCTAGATAAGATCAACACGGCTGGAACCGAGAATTGATGGGCACAACTGAGGTAATGTTAAACCAGAAATATCCAACACAAGTTAAACAAGGACTTTGCAATCCTTCAGAAATCAATCAATGACCTCACAGAATTATATATATATATATATATAGTGTATATATAAACAATTCCATTTATAACATCAAAAAGGTTTTGCAAGTAAATTAGACCAATTAAATGGTTTAACAAGTTATACAGTGGTGTGTTAATGTGTAAATTTCGAAGCGAGTGAATTTTAGACGTGTTAAACTTACTTTCACACCTAGTCAACGCCCATGTTTTAAGTGCAGAATTCACTTTTACTTACATTCCTCACCATTTCAGACCAAACACAGAATATCGATTTGGGAATCTCATGCCTGAACAGCCAATAATCAGATAACATAAGAAGGAAAGCAACAGGATCATGTTTGATTAGCAGTTAACGGAGAAGCATAAACCAAAAAGTTTGATCACTTCTGATCTGAGAAACGCGAACTATTGAAATATTCAACTGAATCGTCATTTAGAGGATGCCAAGCCAAATACATGAGACTTCCATTTACAGAAATAGTAGAATGAAATCAACCGTGGAGTAATAATTGAGAGTGATAAACTGACTGAATATCTTTTTCAATCTGAACTCGTTTTTAGCCATTTCAGTATATTTTTGAACCAAAGATTTATTAATTGCGCTATAGTTGTTATTACCTCTCTGCGCATATTCACCAACCAACATAATAACATTCACATACAATGTCGTTCAGTTGCGTTTCCCTGATGAATCCTTTAGTTCCCTACCTGCTCGAGTCCGATACAAAAGAATCGACAAATCAGAGCACAATGTCCTTCCACAATAAAGCCCATCATTCAAATCCATCATGTAGGCAGCCACACAGGAGTAATGTTACAAATTCCAGCTGGTTTATTTTCAGGCGACCATGAGCAAAAAGATTATATTGACTGATATATTGACCTCATCTTATATACGGGATATATGGTAGAATTTGAACTATTTGGCTATATTTTATATGAAAGACAATTCGGACCTATCTCACCAAAACGATGTTCACAATGTTCACATTTTCCAGGGGTTCATATTTCTGCCTAAACCAAAACAATATGTTGAATTACAATAAAAGGTATTAGCAGGTTATTGACCAGCTGTATTATGTAGATGGTCGTTATAGAGTACAGATCTAGATGGCTCTAATCCATCACACTAACAATTTAAAGATTTTTTTTAAACCATAGAAATAAAAATGTGTTAATCTAACAAGCTAAAATACCATTAGGGATTGGTTTTGTTGTACACATTTTTTATATTAATTTAAAACACCATCGCAGCATATTTATTTGTAAATGAACATAAAGCTTTATATTACGATTCATCGAATATCTTTTGCGCAGATCACCATCACCAATTATCAGCATTAAATTAGTAATTTGTATAAGGTAGATGACATAAGTGATGAATTGCTGTGCTGCTGCTGCTGTGATATAGTATAATTCAGCTTCTCTTCCCCCCCCCCCACACACACACACATAGCTGTTATTAGTTTTCTGACAGGAACACTTTGCGATGGCTAATTTCTTGAATTGTGTATGATTTAAGTAGCCTCTTCGTTGTTTGACTAGACTCCATCATAAGCAGTTTGTCAGCTGTTTCATCCCACACCGGCATACCTATAAAAATAATATTAAAATGATGAGATAAGAAAGAGCAACAAAAACAGGTTAATATGACTTGATCAATTATTAACTGTAAATTGTAAACAGGGCATTGTTATATTATATATCATACAAAACTCATTTTTATTTGGTATGCTGCTCACAGTTTCAGAGAAACTTTTTTGATGCCTGTGTTTCCCATCTGTTGTATCACTTCAGATCAAAACATAACTAATGTAGTTTATTTCATCAAAATGACCACACAAGTATTTATTTTTCAGTGAAAAGTAAATACTAATCACAGTTGACAATTTTTTGGCTTACAACGCTGCTACTGGTTAATGCCATTTTTGTCCACATGAGATGAGAAATCTCCAAAAGTAATGACGAAAATTAAGTAATTGCCCGTCAGATGTAGGTCAGCCAGCATTTGAACCTAATTCAGGTGGGGCATGTAGTGAACTACACTACGATCTTAGCAACACAGAACCTTCCAAGTCTGGGCTTAGAGCATTTGAAGTGCTAATTTTAGCTATTCAAGTTTAAACTGAAGTTTCTTTTACCTCTTTGACAACATCCAGCTGTAACCAAAAAAACAACACAGTAGTGTTGGGAAAGGTAACCCTGCTTCCCAGTTACACATTTTAAGAGTACAAAAGGAAGTTTACCAAAATGTCTGATCTCCCACCACAGTCTAACAACTTGCCAACATAGAATACAATCAATTATTATCCAGAAATGAAACCAATGACCTTAGATGATCAATTTTATCATGGCTGGACAATGGGACAACTTTCATTAAGATGATTATGATGATGATTGATGTTTTATGGCCACTTTTGTGCACATGGTAGGCTAAATGGGCCGAGCGACCTCCAAAGGTAATGAAGGGAAGTCAAAAATGAAACACCCTTCAGCTATGCCCACGCCGAGATTCAAACACGGTGGTAGTGATCTGTGGTCCAATGCACTACCGCTAGACCATGGAGGTGCCCCGACAACTTCATTAAGAACTGAATTTTAAAACAACAAAAAATACAACCATTATAAACCTAGAACTCACATAATGGCAGTGATTTAATGAATGTACATATACTTACAAACACAAATCATATCACAAGGTAATAGCTATTATATATGAAATATCAAGAAATAGCATAAGAAGATACTTCAAGAAACAAAAGTGGTGACACTTTCATTTCCCCACTCTTTTTCTCTGTAAATAGTTGACAAAAGATGACTATGCCACCAGAAATTAGAAAGAGCACTATGAGATGTCAACATGCTCTTTTACAGTCATGTAGGAAACCTTTACAGGAAGTGACTCATTAAAACAGTTTTTATGTTAACAAAAAGGCCCACATTACCATTCTTCCTTGTTCCATAAATAATCCAATGTATGGCATCATCCAGCACACCATTCACTCTGTATAGTGCATCAATCATCTCTGATCGAGTCAAATCCAGCCATCTCTCCACAGTTTTCAAAGTTTTTAGCTGTAAAATATAAAAAGATTATACATGCTAATCGTACTACTACAAATTCTAAATTCATTTAGAATTAGAGTTCCTGAGGACATGGTCATTATTATTATTATTAGCCAAATTGGGATAATAATAAAAGGTTACCTCAGAAAGAAAACCATACAATGCACAAAACATTTAGGTAATAAACATGGATCTCACTTCATATAATGGAAGTTACAGAAATATAATATACAATAGTCTGGTAACATAACATGGTCTGAAGTAAAATAGTTTTGTAGTAAATGCATTTGATGAGTCAGGGACACTAGATTCATGAGATCCATGACTGAAAGATTTTTTTGAAAGATGTGAAGACCAATATTGACTGCTACATTCTTGTTGGACTATTCAAAAACGAATTACTTTCTTTTCGTGTTACATAGATCTTGCATGGCAATATTCAATGCAACAAATGGAAAATACTGCCAATGAACACCAATCTCAATCTCAATCACACACACACACACACACACACACACACACACATATGTACACATATTTCATTACCACATTTTAAAAGCCGCTCTCCTAATATTAAAATGGTTCAAACTAGCGAAATGTAAATCAGAAGAAAACAAATATGGAGCCTGTTTCAAAGGTGAAACACACGGTGAATCACAAAGCTACACTTTTCTATGATAATGGTGTGTCTGGTTATCAGATGAACACAATACGTTAATGATCTCTGAACCAGTACATCTACATATCAATTCAGTTATTCAAGGATTAATTTCTTTCCTTTTTTTTGCTTACACTTCCACCTTACCACAGTCTCTACATCTGCCTCATTCAACTTTAACCCAATCAAGAAATAAACCATATTTCCACACGATTTCTGGATTTCTTATTTGAAATGGACATTATTGGTTACATGCTAACAACATTTAACATAATTAAGACTGAACAAGTTCAGTATTGTAGGTGCAGAATACAGTTTGACTTCAGTATAAAGTTGTGAGTGGACGGACCATGGGTAACACCAGTCTGTGTGCATTTGTGGTTGAGGGTGTGGTGATATGATACAATTTTGTGCCAAGTCATTTCCCTATATAGTTTCTTCATTTGGAATATGAGAATAAACAGAATATCACATAATTTAGGAAATCAATCAATCATTTGAGGTTTTTTTCTTGTAGAAGACACAATACAATCATTTTAATCCAATTAGAAAGAGAAATAGTAGTACTATTATACACCATCTTGAAAACCAGGGTTGTTTCGAAATGGGACCATCCTGTTTTGCAACTAGTATGGTTTTAGGAATGGCCGACTGTTTAGCAACCATGTAGCAATGAAATGTTGTGTGGTTATTTCAAAATTTTCTGTATTATTGGCTAGTTATCTAGCAAAATGATATGTGATATGAAAATTAAATATAAATTATATACACCTCTATATATAAATATATGAATAAATAAATTCTGAAAATAGTAAATTTGTTGAAGTTGTTGAAACAGTCCTCTTCTGGTTTTGAAATGAGATGGGCTGATTTGAAATGGGAAAAGGACCAATTCAACAACTTCAAAAATATACGGTTTTCAGAAATCATTTATTGTATTTTTAAGGACATTATATATACATATACAAATACATATAAACACATGTAAAAATTATAAATTCATATTTTACAAAATGGTGCATGATCAAATTTATCATGACCTGATTATGCCGATGCTGTGCTGAATCAAGTGGTTGTTAAATGTGATGCCCATCTTATAACCACAAGGCTTGCAGTGTGGCTGCAAAACAAGAAGGTCCCATTTTAAAATGGGCAAGGTTGTGAAACGGGTTGGTACAGTAATACCGCTGCCACTGATAACGTCTAACTAAATGCTGCTTTACACTGGAAAGCCCACCAGAGACAGGAACTTTAAATAAATGAATGTTTATTCCTGTGTAATATTCTGGGACCCTGTTATGATACAAACTTGTGTGTGTGTGTGTGTGTGTGTGTGTGTGTGTGTGTGTGTGTGTTTGTAAAACCCCTCTTTGGCCACATGGGTAGAGCATGAGACTATTTACCTATGGCTATGGTCATTCTGTGGGGAAAGTCACTGGTTCACACCTCAGCCGTGGCACTATAGTAGGGGGAGTTTTTCATCCAGCCAGGCAACTGGCAAGGTTTTCTCCACCGAACATGCCATATATTGTAAATTTATTTAAAATTAGTCTCTGTGAGGAAGCTATAAATTACAGACCATATGTGTCTCCCTCATTTGAGGTTGCCAGCGACATAAAAAACTTTTTGGCTATTATTATTATTATTATATTACTATTATATATATATATATATATATTATATATTATATATAATAGTTGTCTCTAACCTTACTTTTTTGTGGGAAACACAGCAGTTTTTATATGAAAACATTTACTTTAGATGTAATTAATAAACACAAATAACAGCTATGAACTGAGATACATGTAATAGGATTTATTTGGTAGACAGAGCCATCTGTGATTGGTGGTGATTGGATTATTAATGCCACACGAACAGATGAAACCAATTAAATTAAATATTAACTTCTTTAGATTAGATTAATTATTTTATCTATTGGATAATTAGTGACCATTGATAATGTACAGAATGTTAAAACTTTGAATTTTCAAGAATGGTAAAGTGTGTATGATGTGGAAATAATTTCAGTGGATTTTCAGATGTAAATCACTGAAATTTGTATAACTGTATAACCATTATACTTTATAAATCACAATATGAATAGTGACCTGCATAATATTGATATTGATGTATTGTTGAATTTTATAATTAATTTATATATGTTGCATTTGTATAGTTTCAATTGTTTGTGTGTGTGTGAGTGACCATTTAATTTTTCTGTATATAATATCATTATTTATGTGCAGCAATAGTATGCATACTGGTGTTGTACTGACATATTTGTATACTCAACTCAAAATAGTTTTTTATTTTAAAGACACCTCCTGAAAGTTGACAACTGTGTAATGGGTGTTCTCACCTCCAGAGTTCTACTTCGTGTCTGAGAGACTTCATTGTTTCTCTTCTTACTAGTGCAAGGTTCTGTAGAAAAAACAGAAATAAATAAACATTAAAAGACTGGATCTTTTTGGCTAGTACCGCATTAACTAAACAATATAAACCTAGTGTTACTTCTGGGATTCAGCTATTGATCGGGAGGTTACTCCGAACTCTTCAGAAAGTGTGTGATGATGCCAATAAATGGGGTATATATCCCAGATTCAATGACGATAATATAAAATTCTATAGTCAAAACAAGGCCGTGCAAATCCGCTGGTATGAATTTTATCTAATATTTATTTAATTATCATTTACCATCTAATCATCATGACCCTAAGCCAACTGATGTATTATAATAATACATCATCATACAGACAAGATTATGTCAGTGATGACAAACCACAAAGACAACCCAACAAATATTATCACGAGTAATGTCGGATATTTCCCAGTAAAACACCATGAATGGCTTGATCTGCTTTAGTTCACCAACCATTTTCAATGTGAAGTCTTCTGCTAAGACATCAATAACTTGATCCTAAGGTACATTTACACCATAACTGTAGTTCGTTATTAAATGAGAATAATCTTCAGATGATGATTCACATTTTTAAGTTGGGTAACAGATCACACTTTTTGCAATTCCTGTACAAGGTGTAGTACGTTTACCAGGTGCACATCACCAAGGTTTAAATTTGATTGGTTAGGATTTGTAATAAACAAATGCATATTAAATATGAAATGAACAAACCTTGCTGCCATTATAGGTGCTAACCGTTACTCAGACACACAATCATCACATACCATCAGATTCTCATTCTGTGAACCAGTTGCCATGTGACAGCATTGCAGCCTTGGAGCCTCAAACCCACAACCCTTTGGTTATGAGTCCTACACTCTAACTAACTGCGCCATCATGGCTAGACAAAACTTTGATGCACATAATCATTATCTTAATTGTTGTAGTTGCCCGAACAATTTCCATAACCAGAACATCACCTATTCTGAATCTGGCCATAATCACCAACTAGATCTTTACATTTCTTTCTATGCTCTGAGTGGTGATTCCTTGCTATTTTGACAGTTATAAAACTCAATTCAAATGAACAGATCATCCAAAGAAGATGGACCACTCATGCATACAACAGTGCGGGATGAGCATATTGACTGGGCTCCATTACCCGCACCAAGTAGGTAATTTATTTTGAAATTGCTGGAATCTCACAAAGTTGTACTCTAAAAGCAAGACCGTAAAGGATAAATGAGCAATAATCCTGACTTGTGGTAATGAAATGTGTGTACATATATGTGTGTGTGTGTGTGTGTATTATTCATCTTTTCTCTCCTTTTAGTCTCTACTTACAACATGTTGGAAGATAGAGTAGGTTAGTAGTTCTAAACTCCTGAACCCACTGGGGACTAATTAAGAGATATTATATGATATATGGGAAATATATTTGTGTGTGTGTGTGTGTGTGTGTGTGTGTGTGCTTAGGGTACATAGTAAGAGGCAACAGGCACAGAGCATCAACATATCTAAACATCCTTTGAGACCTACCTCCATAAAACTATACATACATTAATCTAAAAATAAAATGTTCCATACCTCCACATATTGATACAAGTGTGCGTATACCTAAGCATGTGTCTGGTCTACTCATCAGCCTGTGGGAACCAGCTAATTCGCTTTTCGTACGCGACAAATATGTCACACCCACAGGAAAGCGGCTACATGCAGGCTACGTACAAAAAGCAGAAGCACGTAAAAAACATACCATTTGATACCACAGCTCGCAACAAACAACATGTGTGTGTGTGGTTCAATGGTGACTTGCTACATACATATCATAAACAATTTTGACACCACAGTTTACATTCAACAGTAATTTTCTTTGGTCCAAAGGAAACCTGTATATAAACATTTCGACACCTCAGATGCTGACTTCAGCTTTATTCTGGGTTTGAATAACTGAATAAATCCTACCTATATGAACTATGTATCAATACACGTCCGACTGGTCTGGCGTCGAAGTTCTTCTCTAACCTAAGTGAAAATCTAAGCCTTATATATACCCTCAGCGTGTTAACAAACATTACAGTTTGTTCATAACAAAGAGAATGTACACTAACTCAGTATGGACTCACTGAAGCGATTTAACTAAAATAAAAACAAAGTAGCAATACTGCACAATGGATTATTACTGGACTAGAACGAAATATCGTCTCAAACCTGAGTAAATACTATGATATACTTGAACCTAACAGCTAATCCTCATACGTTTCCGTTCATCACAAAGTGAACGTTCATTCACGCCTAATTTAGCGTCCCTAAGTATATGCAGTTAGGTGTGGTGGGATCTAAATTAAAGCGCCTATCCACCTTATCTATTTGACCCATGGTCGAGAACAGCGGATTTCAGGCAGATCTCCGATACTGCGAATGACATGTTGGGATTATAATAGCTATACATTTAACAAATTTCCTATATCAGTGTAACCTAATTACTCATAATATGGGAAAAAACTAACTCTGTCCGCAGCTTAACACCCATGGAGATGCCTGCCGGAGTAACAAACGACTCCAGGAGTATAAATCCATCAAGCAGCATTGTATGAATTAATAGGTCGTTTCGCCAGACCACATAAGAGGACAACAATATAGATTCTACATTATACATAACAAAGCTAATAAACTCAAACATGTTGCAACAACGACATTACTTTCTTATATTGGTGTAATAAGGAATCTGGATGGAAATAGATAAGATGTCTGGCATGGGCAATGTGCGTTTTAGGGTACATATAACGAGGCAACAGGCACAGAGCATCAACATATCTAAACATCCTTCGAGACCTACCTCCATAAATCTAAATACAAATACAACTATACATTAATCTAAAAATAAAATGTTTCATACCTCCACATATTGATAGATGTGTGCGTATACCTAAGCATTATCCAGATTTACCAACCTTGTCTCAATATTGGATTTACCACCGGCATGACCTTCTCCCTATCATCATTTTTCTGTTTGTGTCTTTTTCGCAGTCTTTTTCTGTTAATAATTCCATCAACATTGTTGCCATCCAAATCAGAAAATGAATCATCAGACTGTCTCTTCGTCTTACTGGGAGACGGTTTATCAAGATTTTGTTCTGTAAAATCAGCAGAATCTCTGAATAACTGAGGTGAAACAGCAGATGAAGAATCATCACCATCCAGTGATTGATCCAGACTTTTCTTTGGTTCATCCTGTGACCGTAAATGCAGACCGGATAACCTTTGCTCATCTGTATCCAATGTGAGATCAGTCTGTGAACTCGTGACCAACTTACTCACAGACGAACACTTTGTGGGTGACTTTTTTCTTAGTGATGCTTGCTTGTGTGGAGATGTTTGTTGTTGCTCCAATGAGTGACTCTGTGAAACAGTAGCTGCTTGGAGAAGGGCATTGTCCAAATCATCATAACTGACTTTGGCTTTCCCGGAGCTTTCATTTATTCTATTGTTTTCTTCATCTGTTTCATGCGCTTTATTTGGAAAAGCGTGCTGCTTCCCTGGAATAATATAAATAAAATATGACACAGAAATAGAGCAACAGTCAAATATAGCATTCAATTTTAAAGGCTGCTACTCTATTACTGTCTGAAGAAATTATATAGACCAAATCAATCATATTTATCATATTCACGATGAAATAAAACAGATAACAGTCATAAATAGTGTATTTTATGACCAATGAATGGTCCGAATAGACAAGTGTGTTTGACATCTTAAAGTAAATGAGGGGTTTTCAGCAAACATGTGTCCATAAGCTGTATTCATCAGTAAAAGAACAATACACAAGTTTTGTAGATAATTGATTTTATGGGGACTAAGAATTTAATTCCTGATGTCTTGTCATACATCATTACATGTCTTCGTTTATTAATGGTAATGCTGAACATCACACATTTATACCATAACATGATCCTGATTACTGTCTTATAATCAAATATTAATCTATCATACGCTTCATTACCTTTGGCTCATTTAGATTACAGCTTGCCTAAAAGTGGCCATAAAACATGAACATTTCACGTGTGGTATAAATCAGAGCTGTAATGCCCATTATCAACTTGTACAATAAATGGCATTGAAAAAAGATCTGCTAAAATTAATGAATCAACAATAAATACAATGAAATCACTAAAGTGCCTTGCTGTTTTGTAATCATTTTTGCAAACTAAAGCTAACAAAGTTATACAAGTTAAATGTCTAATCTGATAAATTTATGTGGCTGAAATTGTCTTCAGACTGGCCAATGAATGGCTGAGTAATGACCTTTCCCGATATAATATGGTGGAATAATTTAACATGGAACAGCATCAGAAAGCAAGGTTTATTTTAAAACATTTTGATAGTAAAGTACTTTTTACAAACTTGTGTTATAATGGCAACGTCAAAAACGCATCAGTAAATATTGGAACAATAAGTGGTTCTTGAGCTAGAAATCCAATTTGAGGAATATTTATCTACACATGCAAATGATGAATGCAGTATTCGGCATTGGCCAGTGTTGTGCAGAGCTGATTTTTGAAAAAGTGTTCATAACAAAAGTAGGAATTATTCTATAAAAAAATAAAACTGTTACTGAAAGATGGGAGTGGTTACCCGGCTTCTTTATTGTGCTGGATGTAGCAAACATTCTGATCAGGACTGAAAGAAACTAACAAGAACAAGAAATATCCAACAGGAAGTGTATCTGTATCTGAAGGTTCAAAGCAATGTGATGGCTTGTGTGATGTTATTCACCAGTGAAATCACTAAATGTACTCACCTGGTGGTTCAACTGGGGCACCAGTCAGCATGGCTTTCTCACGAAAAGTCAAGTCATAGGTGTGTAAGTTTGGCAGGATGTACTTCAGGTATCTGTCTCTCATTGACTGCCAGGTGTGTGATGTTATCTGACGAACAGTAAAACAAATAGGTTAAGAATTCAAGGACAACAGTGTAAATGAGTGTCCTCCTGATATTATTAAAAATAGAAATACTTGACTTCCAATATAAATATTCATGGTATTTTCTATATCAAAATATTTTGAATTATTTTTAAGGTCTAGGTAAATTACACTTATTGACAATTTTCATGTTAGTAAAAACATAAAAACTGTGACAGTTAGCATTCTGACATTTGTAGTATTCCCAGTATAAAATTATGTCTAACCTAAATCAAATACTACTACTGTGTCTCAGCTTAATTAATAAGGTGAAAGTGTGTTTAGTACAGCAGCCCATCCCAAGTGTGTTGTCTCTTGAAAAGTTTAAATCTTTTCTAAGAGCACACCTGTTCAATGTTTCTTCACCAGTAAATAATAGTGATCATTAAAATTTCTAATTTGGTCATATTTTGAGTATACAGTACCTTAGAATGGGTCCTGCTAATAAGGATTCTTTATTAATTATATTTTATTATCATTGTTATTATTACTATTATTATTATTATATGCCTAATTAATCAGGTAAACTGTAACCAAAATAACACAATTTTTTCAGCATGTCAAATCAGTGAATGACCAGTTACCTGAAGTTATCATGACTATACTGAATCAAAACCTATGATTCTTATCTATATTTGCTCAACTTGATTATAATGGGACCATATTAAACTAGCATCAAGAGTTAGACTACACCATACCAAAATATGAAAATACTATACAACAGTCTTATACAACCATATCTTGAATATGGCATAATAAATTGGGGTGGAACATATGAAAATCACCTAAGTCTAACAGAAAAAAACATAAGAATGACAATATTATCAAAATATAATGAACACACCAAACCAATTTTAAAACACTTAAATATACTTGACCTAAAGAAATTGTACCTATGCAAAATGGCTCATTTTATGTATAAAATAAATAATGACTTACTACCATCTCCAATAGTCAAAATATACAAACACCACCATGAATTACATCCACATAACACCAGACAACACAATCAACCACACATACAATACAGAAGAACACAATTGGCATCAAAATAAAATACACACACTGGTCCTGAAATGTGGCATGATTTACCACAAAACTTCAAGCAAAGTTAAAGTGTAAAAATACTCAAGAAAACACACAAACACTTGGTACAAAACTAGAAGGAAAAAATTTAAATGACCTCAAAGGCACCTCAGTTACTGTCTCTTGCTAATGTCCTACACAGTCGCTACAAAATAATTCACCCGTCTTACACTAACATCTCCCGCCATATCCCACCCATCAACGTAATTAATGACCACGTATATTTTCTCCCCGACATATTTATCAGACATATTTATTAAACGTGTTATTAATCATAATCAACGACAGGTCAGTTTGACTCTCTCAGCACAGTCCATTCTGGACTTTCAAGCTGACCTAGGAATATGAAAAACCATTCTATTTGTAAAAACCAAATAAGTCAAATTGTATCATCATATTCTTAAATAAATTATTTAATTACTTACTTAGACCAGTTGTTTATTGTGGACATAATGAATTATAGGCTTTACTTGGACTTGGATCTATTTAATGTTTTGTACATTCTATGATACACGACTGATTTGATAAATGTCAAGTTTATCCAAAGAATGTTTAGATTATGTGGTTGCACTAGTCTAAATGTGTTCAAAACCAAGCTTACAAATGTTAATGATGCGGAATATTTTGCAACCATGTGCTACCATGTCTCAATAATAATTTATTTTAAAATAAATCAACTCATCTGCTTAGCCAAGCTTATGACTAGATGGCTGATTGCTTGTTTTGATGAATTGACTCAATAATTAAATGAGTAATCGAGTAAGTGCTTGGTCCTAGGGCACATCTGAGATCCATGGCTGAGAAGCAGTTGACAAGAGAAATAAAACTACCAGCTGAAACATCCCAACAGACACAGGAAGCACCAGGATTTATGAAAAAAATAACTGGAAGTCTGCTGTGCAGTGCAATACCAACTATGCATATATATATATATATATATATATATATATATATATATTATTACCAGCTCACTAAGCTCATGTTTGTAGATGATTATGCACTTTATAATATTGTATTATAATAATAACAATTATAATATTTTATATGGTTTGTTGTTTTATTTTTATATCAGGGGTTTTATAGGAAATAGTTTTTTCCTATGTTAAAACAAAAACTGGTGCTGAGTTGATGTAATACACAGATCACATACTGTAACCAGTAATGAAGAGTATGGTTTTCCAGGACTTTCATTTATCAAAGTATTTTGACATTTGATTAATGGATCAGATACGCGATGCCATTTTTATATGTGAATGTAAGACAATAAGTATATGCAGAGATCTACAAATCTCTAGGATCTCATTTTACATCAATGATCTAGCATAATGTATGTAGACCACAAATCTTATTACACCAAAAACCATGAATACTAAACTTATTCATTTTTGCTTTTATTAAACATGCTCAATGGAATGGATATTCCTTTTAATCAAGTCCAAAGAATTTACAATTTATATACACTGATCTTTTAATGATTGAACTTTTTCATAAAGTTTGATTTATAAGTCTGCTAACTCTTGGCTTTTATCCACGGGAAAGAGGTAAACCCCTACGTGGCTATAACTATAGTATAAGATAACTAAGCACAGTTTGTGTGTGTGTGTATGTGTGTCCTTCATGTGAATAGTTTTTAAAAATCCTCATTCATGTAGTATCATGTAATACGCAGTGATTTTAATCACGGAGGTAGTAATTTGATATACTAGATGGCATCCTGTGTAATATTTTTGACCTAAACATTTTGATGTCTCAGTGACTAGGTCTAGCTTGTTGAGGATTTTGAAAATTGACCACGCAAAAAACACAACATGACCTTACATTACCATGCATGGCCTTGCAAATATTGTCATATTACACAGATTTGATTGTGTATGCATGATCATGATGATATTGATATAATAAATATAGGCAGAACATCACATTAGGAAAGCAAGGGCAGACATCACAGAGCAATGGTTGCAGTGACAGTCCATATTTCCTGCTCGTACCTCTTACAAACTCTTTCGTGGCCCCCGACACTACCCCAGCCTTTTTTTTACGGCTATGCATGCTACTTGTTTAATCGAAGTTCCTAGCTTGATAAGCTGGAGTTTTCAAAATGTTTAGGGTGAATTCCCCTTTCAAGAAAGTTTTCCAGGGGTGTCTTGAAAAACAAGGACTATTCCAGGACTTTCCAGGAGTGGTATTAAAATCAAGTATATTCCAGGAATTCCAGGACGTGTGGAAACCCTGTGAAGAGGCCAGTCTAAATTTCTGAATGTGACTATTTTCAGTTAATTTCTTGATGGCAAATTGGTACAGAAGTGTTTTTAATTATTTAGATGATAACAAAAACAAGGAGTAAATACAGCATATTGAAAGTCAGTGTGATCATGAGCCAACACAATTCAGTTGTCATTTACAAACCTTTAATAAACCCATTGTCTTCCAGATTTCATTGCCTCTTGCATCATCACAGACACGTTCATTTATGAGGTAACGAAGAATATTCATGTCTTCGGAAAGCAGATACTTCTTTCGCCTGCAACAAAATTCAGGACACTATAAACAACACAACTGGGATAGTTTGCTGATAATAAGAAGGAAAAAAAACATTACTGCATCTGAAGTGAAAACTCCCATCTGGATAATGAAAACTGGTGAGAATTTTTCTGATGATTCAAAAATATATAGAAAAACAATAAATTACAAGAAGTATATATGTTATTCTATGATATAACCACAGAACAGATTATATCCATGACCCACATTAAACATAACCAAGACTATTTATAATCTGAAATCCTTTAAAAATTATGGCCAACAATATTCTACAAGCCAAGACCTAAACTAGACGTTGCTTTAACATATGTCATCTATAAGTATAATACAGCGTATATTTACCATAAAATTGGAGCACCCCCAATTCTAGATATAAGATTAGAGAGATGTAAAGTTTCACAATGTGTACAACAAAGACATATTGTTGTTTTATGACAAATTTTATGGACAATAGTAAAGTAAATTGATCAAAAAACTCCAAAAGCTAATTATCAGAGAGGTAAAATGAGAGATCAGATACCCTTCAGTCATGATTCATGACTTGAACCCAGATCCTAAATGTTTGTTGTCATAAAGGATCACACTGTCAAGTTGGCCATGAATATGCCACCTTATATCAGAGGAGGGGGAAAGGTTTTGGCCACCAGTGAGATTCATCCATATTGAAGAACATTCACTAACCAAAATTAAGTCAAGTCTGGCTTGAGTGAGTGAGTTATTTTTATTTAGCTTTGGTGCTGGTCACACCTGGCATGAACTAGGGAAGCAATGGGATTCCAGCTCATGCCTGGAGGTCTGTAGTGCACAGCACTACCAACTGTGCTATCATAGAACTTGGTTAGGCTTAAGTAAATTATGAGCAGATCTAAACTTGTGGCATGTCTATATCCTATTGATAATGGGTCCCTTGCTAAACACCCATTTAACTCATCAGACACTAATCCAATATCCAGGTAGTACAAGCAACTCACAATACCAACAGGATCATAAATTAATACCAAATCAGTTGCGGAAACCCAAATAAACAAGTGAATTGTGCGGCTTATTTTTGCATTATTTGGATCATGAATGAAGAAGTACAAGGGATTGGATGCACACTGCCTAAAAGTAAGCATTAAGTGTATTTTTTATTATTATTTTGAATAGATAAGAAACATAACAGGTAGATGTTCTGGCAGCTGCTTTTCACTAGTGGGAGTACCCGGTATCATTTATGGCACCAATGAAGAGTCTTTATGATCCGGTAATGCTGTATTTAATCCTCTCGGCCATGCCAAATATCAAGTGTAATAATTTGTATTATTCATAGCATCAAATCTTTTAAAATATGCCTAATCATTTATTTGTTTGTCATTGTCTGAATAAAGGGACTGTGTGCCATTTTCACATGTTTTCCACGTAGTGGGTCGAAGGTTTTGAATAAATGAGTTTCAAAACAAATTAAACATGATCAAAAATATAACAGGAAACATTTTATCCAGAGCTGAAATAGCAACAGTTTATCTGATGTATTTAGAAAATCTTCATTTAATCCTACAAATCCAACCATCCGATGACTCAGATATCTACAGAAAAATGCAAACAAAATGAGAAAAAGTCAGACAGGACCTTTACTGTCACCACCTGTTGAATAAATAAAATATATTTTACTCAGAAATAATTATATAATAGATGCATTCAAAAGTGAAAAATAGAAGTATTATTGTTGTCTTGTTTCCATGCACTGCCAACTTACTGGTGAACTTACAGATGTCATGAAAATTATATTTCCACCTGTTTATCAAATGGCAAAACACTTGTGGGTTTGAAAAGGGAGCAAGCGCAATAAGTCCAAATTTTATACATATAGTTTACAATGATGAAAATGGCGTATTAATGAAAGATCACCATTAAAACAAACTGGATCACTGATGTGCAGATAAAAACTAAAGTTTGTGATCTTAATAAGTCACCTCAAAATTTGGGGATATATTGCAAAAATTGGCTTAATTTGAAATTGACATAATACAACCATGGAATTAATGTATGGCATGTCATAAATATAATTATATTTAAACTCAGAAATGTTGCTGGAAGACAAATGAGATACTTTTAGTCTATATGCATTATGATGCATGTATAAAATAGGGAATTCCTGAATGAATGTTGTTTGTGATGAAGTCCATTTGTACAGGTCCTTGCCATATATAACTTAATAAATTATACTTTTTAAATCATACATATAGAGAGCTCCAGAATAATATATTAAATATGGGACTATAAACAAAACACAAGCTCTAAAATTTCCACAGTACAACTTCGTATATTTCATGACATCATATCACCGACGTATTCCAATACATGTCATGGAGTAAAACATATAATCTTGTGCCAGCATTGAGTATCCATTTCAGGATTTTACTAACAATTTATAATGGACCTGAATATTTGGGTGAACTCCTGAAAACTAGAAAGCCATCTCCAAAACTCTGGTCATCTAGTCAGATACTACTACAGATACCTGTATCTATCGGGTTTGGCATTGGTCACACCTGCTACTTATGGTCAAGGAGTGTGAGTCACATTTGAACCCACAACCTGTGGGCTTGCAGCATACTGATATAACCACTGCACTATCAGAGGTCCCCCAGCAGCACTCTGTGGAACAGTTTACTGTCAGAGATTAGAAGTGTATCGTCATCTCCTGACAAGTTTAAATCTGTTCTAAAAATACAATTCTTCAAACATGCTTTCACCAGCAAACAGTACCAATTACTCATCCTTACTATTAAGGTTTTAGATACATCTTGTTCAGACATCACTGTACAGAGCCTTTGAATGGCTCCTGCTATTAAGAGTGTGTTAATGTTATCAAATCTACATTATTATAATCCTAATGACATTCCAAAATATTTAGTATCACAGTGGAAACAAGCATTTCATCTACCGTAAATAGTCACAGTTAAGTCAATTTTTAGGAAGGAATAGGCAGTTCTCTGAAGCATCTCAACTTAGACACGCTTCATATTTACTACCAGCTGAAGGAAAGATTTTTGGGCCATACTTGAGACACAACAATACAGGATTCAACCCAATAAAAGCCAGAATAAGAGTCAGAATAAAATCGCCATATCGCTTGCTGCCTGTTAATCCATCATTATTCAATAAATTATAAAATTAATTTTCACCAAACTATTACAGTAAATATTAACTAGTATCTTTTAATTTCATCTTGATTTTAGTTTTTTATAAACAATTTTATTTTAAAAGACATAATGGACGACAATTATTTTTAGAT
The DNA here is from genome assembly GCA_025642065.1 of Paralvinella palmiformis. Lineage (NCBI taxonomy): Eukaryota > Metazoa > Annelida > Polychaeta > Terebellida > Alvinellidae > Paralvinella > Paralvinella palmiformis. The sequence continues at coordinate 676,156 of JAODUP010000002.1, forward strand.
TTCGTCCCAAACATGGCGGTCTTTGTGTATTAATACTTGACTGTCATGCTCCTTAACCTATAATAGAAATGACTGCTCACAATTGTTTACTGTTAGACGAGACTGTGACAAGTTTGTTTGTTTATTAATTATATCATCAAAGCAATTACAAATAGAGATTAAAAGTAATAATGAACAGCTTTTGGCCTTTTTGCATACCTATCCAAGCAGGCCATCGTACTGGAGGGTGTACTTCACTAGGCCTACTGCAGCCATTGGATGTATGCCTGAACAAGCCATTTAAGGCTGAAACTATGGAATAATTAGTCATTAGATGACAGCTGCTAGTAACTTAAAGAGACAGTTGATACCCCCCTCATGATCAGGTGATGAGAATGATTCCGATTTTGAGGGATTTTAATCATACTATTAGACAGAAAACACTAAAAGCCAATACCTCAGAAGTCAACTTCGACTTTTATGGTGGGCATACTAGGCTAGCGCTGGGCTAATATCTCTTTTAGCCAACTGAAAATTGGTTAAGACATTTTTGTTGCGTGGGATGAAACATGTTAAAACTTAAGCTATAAATTTAGAAGCACATAAATAATGACTATAACAATGACATATACTATTGTAATCCTTGCTGTTTTGGTAAACCTATCAATTGCCAATGGTCTGCTGATTGTTGGTGCTTAACTAAGTCGTCTTTTTCTCTGACAAAAACATTTGATGTCTTGGTACTTACACAGATGTTGCATCTGAAAAGTATATTTTTATTAATTAACCAAGGAAAGGTCACTAACTAGTCACCTTTTATGAGTCATAAACTCACTATTTTGCCAGTTTTTTCTCTCTCTCCATTCGTCCATTCTTGATTTAGCTTTTGATTCATAATTAAGAAATTTATATAAATGTACACTTAAAAATGACAAACACTGGTCAATAACTTCCAGTGAACAGCAAAATGAAGTTGTATGGTGAAGTTAAGATTCCATATATGCGGGATGCGATTTGTATGATTCCATATAAAGTTTTCAGTATATTTTGCCAAAGATTTTCATGTCAAGAACATGGCTAACTAGTCCAAATCGCAGCTCTGTATAACTGATCCATAACATAATCCTGTTTTTATTGATGAAGTATCCCCCTCATATATCATACAAAAATAGTTCAAATCATGCTAAGCAATCACACTAACCATTCTGATGTGTCCCATCATTAACAACATCAGAGTAGTATATGATACGAGTCAGGTAAAGTGGGGATGGATGAAGCATATATAATATTAACCAACCACCCAACATGATACGTAACTCCTTCCACAATACATTTATGATGAGATTACAGCTAAAAACTGTGGAAATGTAGAAAGCAAAGAAAACATAATCTGGTTAAGGAGTTACAATTCGATTATGATTCCATATAAGAGGCATAAATAGAAAAGTGTGTAAACAGACGAGGGCTTCCATATATCCGGATGTGGCATACGATGTCCTGCAGCTGCAAATGAAATAAACAGAAACGCTCCATGAACCAATTCATGTGCTAACTTAGTTAGTTAGTCCAAATTTTAATGGGGAATCAAGAATATGATGTCAGGGATGAGTCTTTCCCGAACAATTTGGCGGGATTTCACAATGAAAGACAATATTCTTCCTCCACGTAACATAACACCTGAGCAAACTGATCTCTAGTAAACCTAAAGTATTGTTGGAATTTCTCTCCCGATATTCCATATACGCAATATATGCGACATTGCAGTATCCATGTGTTTTTGGTCACACACCCCTCCTGACCTATTTCCCTTGGGAAAGCCTGCCTGTGTTGTAAAATTCAGGTTTCAACCATTGATACCCACGAATCACTACATTGAGGGATCCATTTTGTTGCATTCGCTAATTGCACATGTCAAATTATGCTCGTACTTTTAGATGTGTTTCATTTCTTGTTGTATTCGCATAAAGCCAAGATTCCATATACTCGGTATGTATTAAGCAAATACAACAATAAATATAACATATGTAAACGTGCGTGTGTGATTCCATATGTACAACTGCGTATGCATCAAAATGGATCACTCAATGTAGCTATTGATGCGAATTGGATGGTTGAATCCTGAAAACACATGGATATTCATTTATATGGAAGTACACAAATTGTATACTGTAATGTCGCACTCCACATATATAGAATCTCGGCTTAATCTTTAATATGGAACTCTCTGCCTTTCCAATTTGTACGGTAGAAAAGTTGTCCGGTATTGGCAATGTTTACATTTATGAATTTATGAAGTAAAGCAGAGATTCCATATATGCGTAATGTGGTATCCGAATGTGTATGCAAGATTGTGGTAGCCTATCCGACATTGCGATACCCATGTGTTTCGGACACCCTCTCACCTACTGACCTACTATTTTGGGAAAGCCTACATGGAGCGATCCGTTTTGTCGCATTCGCAAATCACATATTGGATCCAGAATTCTCCACAAAGTGATGAGCTCTTCCAAGTTACTTACCCACATTTGTCTTTAAGTTGCCCTTTAATGATGTGAGAACTATGGGCCTCATGTAAGAGAAGATCATCACTGTCTGACTCATACACTTCATCTTTGGCCAGTCTACAGAGAAAACAATAGCATCTTTTAATCCCCTTTTCTAGTGGCTTTCGATAGAAGACCAACTCTGGCATAAAAATATGATCAAATTAGCAGATTAAAATCACGATAAGTTTATTGTGCCAAATGAAATAAGATAATATATAAAATAATTTATGATAACTTTTAGACAATCATGATGCATTAATTACTTCAGCATCACAGACAATAAACAAGATATAGTTGTCACAGTGGAAGGTGATTGAGCAACTATTTAAAAACAGAAACTGCATTGTGAGTGAGTGTGTGTGTGTGTGTGTGTGTGTGTGTGTGTGTGTGTGTGTGTGTGAGAGACAGAGGAAAGAAGATTGATAATTGATAAAAGCTACACCAGAAGATGAGAGCCTACCACCTCAGTAATGCAAGAGAATAATAAAAACGTTAACAGATCATTGTAGTTAGACAATGTCACCTGTAATCATCCAGGTTAAGAAGTCGGTTCTGTTCTACGCATTCCATTATGTAAGAAGACTTCACACAACCTTCAGAATATACCTTTGCGCCAGGATGGACCAGTCTGAAAAATAAATAAACAAATAACTAATGTGTGTGTACCGGTAAAAGTAATAAATAAATATAAACAAATATTGCGTTATATGTATGTGATTATTCATGGAATGTCAGGACTTGTCCGTTTACATTTGTGAGAACGATTAATTGAATTCTTTGTTTAACTTCAGTGTTGGTCACAAATGAGACATACGACTGAGAAGTGATTCTCCAAGGATACATCCCAGAAACGCAAGTTTGTCTGATATGATTAATATTCAAATAATGTATACAACTAGTACATGTAAGATTATTATTATAATAGTTTGACTAGGAAGACCAAATAAAAGATTTCTATCTTGATGTTTGTGATATAAATTAGAGTTCCCATTTATCTTCACCACAATTTGTCAGAGGTTTGTTTAAATACAATCTAGTTAATGTAGAAAGCTTTGTTTTCAAATCTAGATTTCCTCCCACATTATTACATAAGAGACACAAGACCTGAATTGCATTAATATATTGTATACACTTCTATTAACGAATTATTAAATTAGTAAGGCTAAATAATTATTCAGTGTAGGCAAATAAATTTTACAATGAGTAACCACTAAAAGCCTATAGTAAAGTGATCTACTACAAGATATGTGTTGTTCCACTTCCATATTGAAATGCCTGTGTGTATATATATATATATATATATATATGTAGTAGCTACAAACTATTTTGATTTTTAATTATTTTAATAATCTGAAGGAGCAGGTGGTAACATAATGCAGATATAAAAAAATTCTGTGACTCTGCACTCTATGATACATGGTAATCCATAATTCAGCACTCAGCTGTCAATCCTATGAACCCACCAAATTTTAATCATTCATCAAATTGTGAAAAATCAACTGTACAAAAATCATGTTCATTCAAATAGCCATAATTGACGCAAATGCAGGTGCTGATGCATTTAAAATCACTTACCTTATCATATTTTCATTATTACTGGCTTTAACAGATAAGATGCCACCACCATGCTGTAAACAATAAATAAAAAATGCAATATTCTACATAATATATAAAAAATATAAAGTGCCTTAAAACAAGAACACATAAAGGGCAAACTTTATACTGCAGACTTATTTTCTAGCCTACAATACAAATGGAGTTATATTAAAATGTAGAAAAGTTGTGCACTTCTCATTAAACTGAATTATATCAAGATATGTTTTGGTCAACTTGGTGGCCAAATAAAATAAATTTACTAACTGGCTTACACATCTGTTTTGAAGAAATACTCAGTTGGCTAGGAAGAACCAGATAAAAAAGATATCCTCACACCAGCTGCTGTACATTTACAAACTGGCTGATTTTCTGTTGGTCATAAATTCACTATAACCGTGAATTTGTTACACCCATGTTCATAATATTGATAAAAAGGGCGCCTCCATGGTCTAGCGGTAGCGTGCTGGACTACAGATCACTACCACCCGTGTTCGAATCCCAGCGTGGGCATATCTGAAGGTTGTTTCGTCTTTCACTTTGTCTCATTACCTTTGGAAGTCGCTCGGCCCATTTAGCCTACCTTGTGCACAAAAGTGGCCGTAAAACATCAATCATCATCATAATATTGATAAACAATTTCAATGAAAAACACAGGAAAAAATATGTACACGAGAAATTTCTGTTTCCATGAATTAATAATACACACCTTCATTATATTTATAACCATCTTCCCCTGTATTTGAATCAACTGATCTTTATTTGTTGTCAAAGTGTTTCTTTCATCAGCAATGTTTCAAGAGTGATTGATTGTTAAAATCCAGTTTTGAAACATTGCTGATTGGTTCCTATAAGACATTCTAAAATATTAATATTTACATATTTGTATACATACTAACATGCAGAATTTTCTTTTTTCTTCTTCGTTGCATCAAATTTTAAGTCTTCTTCTTTGTGATGTATGCAATTCACTTTCCAACTGGATAACTTAATTAAAAAATATGACAAATCTGGACAGGGACAAATACGGTAGTGGCCTGAAAATGGCAGGGGGAAGGCATTTCAGCATGGCGCGACTGACTGCACTCATATGATAAAAATACTATAACTCCATGATTAGAGCAGTGATAACGTTATCATGTAATTTATTGGACTTAGAGAGATTCTTGAAAGCAAGTTCCAAACGATTGACAAAGCAATAGATGACAACAACAGAGGGCTGCTGCTCTTTCTTCAGTAAAGACCATTGGAGCAGCCAGTCATGATAGATAAACCATCACATTCACACCCAAAACCAACCAGTTTTGATGATGCCAAAGTCTGTAGTATGTCCAAATAGCCGAGACCTTTCTGCGCGATTGCTTTGAAGATGCAGATTGAATCAGCCCCCTCCACCTGGATACTGGCCACGAATTGGACGATGGGTGTACCAATTATGATATACTGTATATAGAACAGTTCTTGTTGCATTATAAATGATTCAGTGGAGCCGACACTGAGTATGGAGATAAAGTTGACATCTCTGAACTCATCTGCAACTTTAGATCTCTCCATCATGGCAACAGCACTGGTGAACTGCTTTGCTGCTTCACAGTTCTGGTAGGCGTTTCCTATGGATACACCCTTCCGAACATCTAGCCTGCACTACCGCTCATAATTACCATAAGTATAACAATATAGTGGCAAGCCATGGCAAGTAAGGCACAAATTTGACAGTTTATCCAAGTTGCTGCTATTTAAGTCATGTATTATCTTGTGAGGTTTCATGGTAAAAGGGTTGTTCTTTGCACTTATAATGCATTTGGTGCTAGCTTGATTATTGGACTCCTTATGCAGCTTAATTGACTCTAGTTCTTTAATTTAATTTTAAAGTCACATCCAAACCGAACCAAACGCAACAAGTAACTTCTGAGTCCTCACTCCCCACCGTGATCATCATTAGCTTCTGCTGGGCTATTTTTATACTATAACCACAGTCTCCCAGCTTTCCATGCAGCCAAGAATCCTCATATGTGCTTTGCTTTCTTGCATTCCCTTTGAGCATTGAAAGCTTTAACCTTCATCTTGGCTATTTTTGATAGGCAGGGTAAGAAATTAAGAAAACACGGCATAATTCAATGATAGATTTGCCCGACAATGTTTTTGTTATCAAAGTCGATAAATCTGTACCTCTCCAAGCATGAAAACCCATTGGTTAAGAGCAGTTTTCCATTCATAAATTATTCTACATGAGCCAGTGACTAACAGTGACATCATCTTGATTATTTGGAAATTGAAAAGTACACAGTGGATAACTGTATTGTAGCCCTACAATATGGTGGCCTGCTGAGTGTGCATTTTGGATTAAATGGTCTCCTTACCAATAAATAGTCGCTACAGGCTACTTTCCTTCCCTGTTTAGTGTTTAAAGCCCCAGTCTAGTAGAAGTGTCACAGTACTGGACCTGTTGGTCTAGTGTTCATTTAAATGGAAAAACAATAAAAACGAGTACAGGCTAATGGAGAACTCTGTGGAAAGCTATTCCCCAGGTGGCAACAGCTAAACTGACATTTTAACTATCCAAACAACAGAACCAAAGAGAATAAGCCTGGGGTTCCGGGAGCACAATGTAGTTTTGGACTGGTTTCTCTGTGCTGCCACCTAGTGAATGCCCCACAGTCTGATTTATTAAATACCAAGGATTGATTATATAACATCTTATTTGTTGTGGAGTGATTAATAATGGATAATTATTTTCAAACATGTACACAATATTTTGATTAACTCCTTCAGGGCAGGAGTCAAATAGTAAATGCATTTGACTATATAAGCAATGTTGCAAGCTCTGATAGAGAGTTTTACTTTATATTTTAGTCAACAGCAAGAGTGTGTCATAGATTTAAAAATTAGTTGTTAGAAAATGCAAGTTCCTGGATGCTGACTGCAATGCTCTAGGAGTAAATATCACAACAGATAAATTGACATTTTAACTATCCAAACAACAGAACCAAAGAGAATAAGCCTGGGGTTCCGGGAGCACAAAGTAGTTTTGGACTGGGTTTCTCTGTGCTGCCACCTAGTGAATTCCCCACAGAGTTCCCCATTCAACAGCCACCCAAGGTAGGATAGTACTAAATATCCACGATGAACCTATATAAGAATAATGAATGCTGCCCAGAGTGCAGAGGAACAGGTAATTGGATCTGAGGAAGATGCAGAAGAGACACATGATGAACAGGGGGAAGATCTAGAAGAGGAGGATGTAAGCCGAAACTTTGAAAAATATGATGAAAATGGTGATGATGATGATGGATTGGACAGTGAATATGACAATCAAATGACAGTTGATGAAGTTTTACAGACTGTGGCTACTTAAAATTTAACAACTGGTTATGCCTGTATTATTATGATGGATTACCTTCTGATGTAAATAAAGCTTTGAAATTTAAATTAATGGGTTTTTCTTTCAGCTGAGAAGCCATTTTTAGACTTAAAGTGCATGAAAGTGATTGTAATTAAATGCTATTTCTTTCACTTTCATGGAGGTCTGGTCTTCATAACCTTTGCACTCACTTGGTCTAATGTCAGCACAGCAGGACTAGTGTTAAAACATTTTAGAATCTACTAGACATGCACAGGGTTTGCAGGTTTATGGCAGGGTGGTTTTTACCAGTAAAAACTGCCCTGCCAAAAACAGGTTTAAGGCACAGAAAATGCCTTAAATGTATTTCATAAAAACCCAATAAAATTGTTATATTAAACATGCCATAAAGTATGACATAAGTATTAATAATTCCGTTTAATAATTTGTTTATGTGCTAGAGATGTAAGAAATAAGCTTATGGCAGTTTAGGCCATAGAAAAGCCTTAAACATATATAGCCATTAAAAGTATGTCCTATACCTTAGTATAACAGAAGTATAGTTTTTGTAATTCCCTTCTCAATTATTAAGCCTGCTAGAAGTGTGAGAAACAGGCATAAGGCAGTATATTTCTGGTACTGAAGTCTATTAATGTTGGTTGCAAATAAACTCAGTTGCCTTTACACATGTTAGAGGTGTGGTATTGATGTCTATTAAGGTTGGTTTAAATAAACTCAATTGCCTTTACACCTGTTAGAGGTATGCTATTGAAGCCATTGGCATATCCACCTAGAAACCTGTGCATGGTCGCATACTGGCAAATGGACAAAACATACAACAGTGTATTAGACATAGTTAGTTACTTAGATATCGGTTAGTTATTTAGACAACATCTACTTATTTAAATATTTAGCCATTTACGTTTTTAGACCTAAAATTTTTTTTAGACTTCAAGTATTTTTTTAGACATCAATTAATTATTTAGACATTAGTTAGTTATTTAGATATCATGCAGTTAGTTACTTAGCCATCAGTTATTTATTTAAATATTTAGTTATTAGACATCATTTAGTTTTTAAGACATCAATTAGTTTTTTAGATATCAGTTAGTTATTTGGACAGGAGTTACTTATTTAAATATTAAATTTTTTAGACATCAATTAGTTTTTTAGACAGCAATTAGTTTTTTAAACAGCAATTAGTTATTTAGACATTAGTTAGTTAATTAGACATTAGTTAGTTATTTAGATATAAGTCTTTTTAAGCATCAGTTAGTTATTTAGACATCATGATGCAGTTACTTATTTAATTATTTAGACATCATTTAGTTATTTAGACAAGCTATTTCATTGAATATTAAGAGAGTTATGAAAATTTTCATGAAAATTGGATTCAAGGTCATTTCCACATTTAATGATTAAGTAAGTAGCCATAAATCCGACATTCTTGAAGAAGAAGTCTAACTTCCTTAATATCTGAGCTATAATTCTGAAACGGATACCATTGGAACGTCTAATTCTTGTTCTTCAATGAGTGTTACAAATCAGTGCTCTATCTTTAATTTAAACATGTTTTAAGGCCGCCATAATTGGCATAAACCCAACCCTGGTCTGGACCTGCAGGTCCATAAGTTAGTAACTGATTGAGTAAGCCTGTGTAACTGTAAGGCAACACTCAGTTACATTGTGATCACGATTTCAAAAATTATGAGCTCATTCGGGGTCGGATGGTGACTAATCGTATCTTCGTCGTCTGTTGTTTCTTTTACATCAAAACCATGGCTCTGTGTGTGGACGGGGGTTAATGTAGTGTTTGTCACAGTCTGTGTGCGAGAAACCTGAGGCTGAGCGATAATTAAGTTGATCAAAACAAAACATGCTTTAACCACACTATTACCTCGATGTAGGGTCTCAGTTTGTGCCTCTCACTGCACAGAACCATGCAAAAATGCAGCGGAGTCCCATCATCCATGGTGAATAAAAGTTTTGAATGCACAAACTTTGCCATTCTTACTGTAATCATATAATATTACCTCGATAAATCATATTTAAAATGTTACGGAATGCTTAATTCAACAAAAGAACATTGCGAAATATTAACTTAGTAGATGGCGCCACTATCATAGGCATTTCTCTAATTTAGTTAACGTTCAATCATAATATAATCGATATAGCTTGTTTGTTCAAATTCACTAAATGGTTTATTTGTACCTACTCCCTGCCTTAATGGTGTACCTCTGACTTTCGTGACAAGTAACAAATATTTAGGTGTAGTTATACATGACAAACATCAGGATGATGATGATATCGTGAGATATGTTAAATCACTTTATTCAAGAGGGAATATGCTTATCAGTCGCTTCAAAACATGTTCATCCAGTATTAAAGTAAAATTATTTAGATCATTCCTTTCCAATGCCTATGATACATTTTGTATTTTAAGGGGGAGAGTATGTCTGCAATTTATATCAATAATAATATTAATTATTTGGGGGGGGGCTTTTTCGCAAAAACTTTATAGTTTTAAAACACGTTTATGTGCTACTAGCAATTTTCTAGTACAATGTATTGTTTCTAGTTTGTTTTATTATCATTCTAGCTCGTGCTAGATGGACGAAAATACTAACTTTTTAATTTGTTTACAATTTGTTATGTGTATTATATATTTCACTGTATTGTGTGATTCATATGTATATGGAATTTTATATTCTGAAATAAATTGATTGAATTGAATACAACAATTACTGATCTATGACAGCATGGAAACATGATAGCAATCCTAAATAATTTTGTGGGGGAAGTCCTTTGGCAGAAAATTCTATAAATCATCACCCTGTCATTTTCTTAGATTCTAAACGCTTCCTTAATATCTTGCAGGTGATCCGGATAAGAAGTTCTGGATCAAATGTCACTATAATGCGAAGTGGGACTATAGTTGGTGGAGGTTCTGATCGATTAAAATATGGCGCCACCTATTATTCAGCAGACACATTAACGTCACGACATGGCGACAATTTCCGTATAAATTTAGGTTTCGGAAATGTGAAAATTTTAAAAGGTCAAGAAGTCAATAGGAAAGTTCACTCACTGAACTTCTTATTCTTCCGTTCATTAATTCATTCATTTCGTTATTATTAATTAGACAAAGATAAATATAAATAGTATATTAATGGTATAATATTAATTGTTATTATTATTATTATCATCATCGTCATCGCCTTCATATCCATCTACTCCTAATTATGCAAACCATATAGTCATCCGCGCGTGCACAGACATACACACATTCACACACACATACACACACACACACTAGAGTCTACACACTAGCTTCTCTATTTCACCATAAAACAACAAGGCCCGCTATACAGTGTCACTCAACGTCTAAATAGCTTGATACCACGAAGACACTCAGTCATCTATGAGTAATCACCTATCTACCTTTTGTTGACAGACACTGCTCTGAGCCGAGGGCGTTAAGAGTTCAATTTGTTTAAGATTTTCGTCATTTTTGTTGCTTCGAATTACACGAGTCGTCTGTCAGCGGTCATAGCGAGACGTTTTGTCTTGTAGGCAGGAGATGGCGCCACCGTGTCACGACGAGTCGCGACCTCGCAGCGGCTGTGGGTCATAATGTCCTCACGACGTAAGTCATAACGTGTTGGTCTTCAATCAACGTACGATATCTTGAGCCGTTAATCCGAGGCGCAAGAGCTGATATATGAGTTGAATAGCACATAATCCCGGAGGTATGCGATTTGTTTTTAGAAAGTCGAAATACTTACGCAGTAACGAATGATGTTGACATAAATACTATTTTGATAAATGGCGGTTTATCGTCCAATAGGATAATTGATGGAGATTCTATGTGGTTTGAGGATGAAAGTGAGTGAGTGAGTGAGTGAGTGAGTGAGTGAGTGAGTGAGTGAGTGAGTGAGTGAGTGAGTGAGTGAGTGAGTGAGTGAGTGAGTGAGTGAGTGAGTGAGTGAGTGAGTGAGTGAGTGAGTGAGTGAGTGAGTGAGTGAGTGAGTCGGGCGGTCCATCTAGCAGCAAGCAATATACCAGTTATATGAAGCTAACTATGGTGTATAACCTTTCACAGCCTTTGTTGATAACCTTTGGACAAAGGTTATCAACAATCAATCCTGACACTGGCCGACGTTCTGACAATCACATGTTAGCAGACGATATTTTATGGCGACGTGTCTGCGTATCCGCCCGTCCCTGGATCCATGATTGTAGCTCATCTGCCTTTCGGTTTGACCTTCATTTTGACCTCTAGTGGAACGCGTATAAACAACCGCACTGGACCTCTAGAACTGTCTCAAAATAAACGTAAATATCATTCAGGTGTGGTTAATGACAGAAATATTTTCCGGTCACCGTGACCTGGGGTCGAGCTGTCACGATAAGAGGCCATTTTGTTTCAATAATAGTTTGATAATCAGTCTGGAGATGTTCATTGTGTTCTGGACGAAACGTTGTTTAGGTTACTGGTTGAAAAAACAGTAGCATTGTGTCATATGGTGTGTGTGTATGTGTGTGTATTATGTGTGTGTGTATTTATGCATGTGTGTGTATGTGCGTGCATGTATGTGCGTGCATGTGTGTATGTGAGTGCGTGTATGCATGCTTTTTCGCTCATATACACGAATGCACGAGCACACCTGAACACACATAATTAAATGTGTAAGTATATGTGTAAATATGTGTATATATATATATATATATATATATATATATATATATATGTGTGTGTGTGTGTGTGTGTGTGTGTGTGTGAGTGTGAGCAAGTAAATATGTATGTATGTATGTTTATATGTAGATGCATTTACAGGTACATGGATGCGTATCATATTAAAAAGTTTACGCGTATAAAACCCTAATTAACCCTATTCGGGATTATAACAGGTGATACTAATCATCTGACAGTTTCTAAACCGGTTACGATCTGACCTGAGGCGAAACGACTACAATTCGATTACAGTTGGATTATGGTAATAAGTGTATTTATAGTAAGAAAGTTGGAAGATGTTGATAATGGTGTTATAATGTAGAGTTATGACGGGATATAATTTAATATAAAGGCACCGCGCCCGCCAAATGATAAGTACATCCTCGCTATTGTTAGTGTCGCCAGTTCGGTAGATAGTCGGGCTAACAGACAATTAAGGCTATGTAGGCAAGTCAAGGTCAGAGATTAAGGTTAGAGGTATAACTTCACGTTAAGCCTGGAGTCCACATTAAGCAGTCGAGTTTGATTAAGCATGATAGCGATTATATTTACTTTGAGGTATAGGTTTATGTTTCTAATTTAATTAAATAATTTACAACAATGGAGAAGATTCGGTGTACATTTTTTAAGGTGATATTTATTTCTCCAAAATTCAAAATAATTTTATGCAGTTTTTTTTGTATATTGTAGATCTATAACGCGAACGAGGGTAAGTTATATTATGGTCTACCTACACGATATATATATATATATATATATATATATACGTGCGTGTGTGTGCGCGCGTGCGTGTGTGTGTGCGTGCGTAAAAACATTTAATTGGTTTAAGAAGATACCTCATGTATTAATCTATATTATCCCTATTTATATATTATATTATCTTATTTGGTGATGATTTGTGTTTCTTGTTTCAAGGCAAGTTTAAAATAATGATCAAAAACCTATTTAGGGTCAGTCACCCTCACGTCAACACCGCGTTGTATTGAAATGTTTGAGAGAAATTATCCTGAAAATTAAAGATTGAACTTCATCGTCAAAAAGCTAACAGACCAATGTGACTAGATTTGGAACAATGAGTGATTATCTATCTATCTATCTATCTATCTATCTATCTATCTATCTATCTATCTATCTATCTATCTATTATTATATATATATATATATATATATATATATATATATATATATATATCCATCCATCCATCCAACCATCTATTTACCTATCTATCTTCCTTTCTTCATCTCACCGTTTGTCTATTTGTCTATCTGTTTGTTTTGCTCTCTCTCTCCTCTCTCTCTCTCTCTCTCTCTCTCTCTCTCTCTCTCTCTCTCTCTCTCTCTCTCTCTCTCCTTCCATTATTTTAACACTCACTCACTCACTCACTCACTCAATCACTCAATCACTCAATCACTCAATCACTCACTCACTCACTCACTCACATATAAAAAAAGAAACTATGATTAAAACAAAACCAGGTTTTGTGTCGAACACTACGGCCAAGAAAGATTAAACCTAAAATGGAGAAATAAAATATTAATACACAGTATGAATAATGTGTGAATAATATAAGCATAAATCAGAATAAATTCAGATTAATACTAATAGCAGCGATATAACACGACTCAACCCAATAGCAACGACCAGTTTCGACCTATTCAGGTCTTCATCAGGTTGCATAGTGTGTATGTGTGTGTGTGTGTGTGTGTGTGTGTGTGTGTGTGTGTGTGTGTGTGTGTGTGTGTGTGTGTGTCTGTGTCCAAAATAATATAGATGACACCGACAGCTGACTGTTATATCGCTCACATCGTCAGCTTCGAAGCCAATATTTAACTCCAGACGACCAACAGACAGCAATATCCCCACCCTAAACACCCACCCCCCTCCTCTGCCCACCGCTCAAACCAATTATTGTTAGACTTGACGTAATCGTCGAACCCCCCCCCCATGAGAATTAGACACTTCTAGCCTTCTGACTTCATAACCATCAAGTTGATTGTCTAGGAGCTGGCTACTTTATGACAACAAGACATTTCGATCTGTTATTGTTAAAAGGATAACTTATTTATATTAGAATTAAAACTAAATAGCAAAAAAAAATAACATTCGACGCTTCACTATTTTATTTTCGGTACAGTGACCTTTAATAAATAGCAAAACAACTCTTTAACATTCCAAATCGTTCATTCATATATAATTTTCACTGATCAATGTATTTCTTCTCTTTAATTATTTAAAATTGGTATTCACGATTTCCGATTCTCTATGCCAGTGCCTTATTTTGCCAAGCTAACACACATACAAACGCGCGCGTGCGCAAGCACACACACATACGAACGCAATCTGGCACGCACACTGGAACGCATCCACAGTCACACCATGATAAAGCGTTAGGCATACATCCATGGAGCCTATGTTGACACGGTAACCCGGAAGTAGTTATCACCTACCGTTTATGAGGGATTATGTTAGAGATGATCCCTCAGAAAGGTCAATGATCTGAAGATCCACTATCTGCCTTGTAATAGTCTATGCTAACATCATAATATAGGATAATCTAAAGATTTGATGGGAAAAATAGAGGTATATTGTAATGTAAGGCAGGCCGTTATAGATAGGCTATACTATATAGCTGAGATAGTAAATAGATAAATCGATCAGGTGTGGGTCGGGACCGAGGGGGGGGGAGATATGTTCAAAGAAAAAAGATAATAAATATGTTTGCTATCTCCTAATGCGATTCTGTGGCCCGTCCATGGACTAGCGGTAGCGTGTTGGACCACAGATCACACCACACGTGTTCGAACCTCGGCGTGCATGGACATATCTCAAGGGTGTTTCATCTTTGACTTCGTTTCTTTACCTTTGGAGGTCGCTCGGCCCATTTAGCCTACCCTGTGTCAAAAGGTGGCCGTAAAAATCAATCATGATCATCTAAACGCGATTCTGAGATAACACATACCACCCCTTAGGTATTTATATATATTGTTTTAAAACGGATCTGAGACCTTCAAGAATAACGAAATTTTGGCAACCGAATGTTTTATAAAATTAATATATATATATTTTGACAAAATAGATATAAAAAGATCGAAATGAAATAGAAAGATTTGTATAATCAAATTGTATGTCTGAGCACGATTTCGGATGAACTGCCTCTTCCGGATAGCGATGCATGCATGGTGAATCCTGAATACACCTACCATCCCGATGTTAGACGCGAAGTTTGTACGGTTGCGCCGATCCCGGCGACGGATTGGTTTTAACAATCCGGATCAGCTGGATTTCGTCCTGATCATTTATGACGGAATAAATAGTTCTGCCAATTGGCGGCCAGATCAAAGGGAATGATTGACAAATAGAATTTCTGAAAGTGGCCACTCACTTTGTTGATAATTGTCTCTTGTCTTTTAGACTGATCCTGTCTATTTAAGTTATGCAATTATATTATAGTTAATTTGGCTGTTAGCAGTTGCGCTAGATCGGGAGACGATGATCAACAGGGGCGTAGATCATGGAGGATATTGGCATATAAAACTAAACCACTGTAGGAACATCCATGAATCATCGCTGTGTTCTAGCAGTGTGAAACAAGGCACTGGCACAGGTGTAATATCTCACTTGCCCCTAGCTATCTCATCAATGTGCGTGCGTGCGTGCGGGCGTGCGTGTATGTTTAAGTTTATGTATTTTTTAAGGTTATGCATGTTTAGATTTGGAGGTATTAGTTTTTATGGATGATTGGCTCGTATTGCTCTGATCCATTATATATATATATATATATATATATATATATATATATATATATATCGAGACCGCCTCTATGGGCTAATGAGTAAGAGCGTGGGACTTTCTTACTCATGGTCATGCTGTGCGGTGGATCGGAGGTTCGAATCCCGGCCGTGACACTATAGTAGTTATAGTAGGAGTTATTGATCCAACCAGGTAACTGGCAACGTTTTCTCCGTCGAATGTGTCATCTATTGTAAATTATACATTTATTTAGAATTAGTTCCCGCGATGAAGCAGTAAATTGCAGAGCATATGGGTCTCCTTCATTTGAGGTAGCTAAGCCGCGTAAAATAACTGCCATTTCGGCCATTATCACACACACACACACACACACACACACACACACACACACACACACACACACACACACACACACACACACACACACACACACACACACACACACACACACACCCTGACACGTACAAAACGAGAGGGAGCGGCGAGCGAGTGAGTGAGAGAGAGAGAGAGAAAAAGGGGGGGGGGGCTTGATGTAGTAAAAAAAAATCCATGAGAATGACATGGGATAAAGTGTAGCGAATTAGACCTGTGACTCGTGTTCGAGTCATTCTTAATTAACATGTCAGAATTAAATGGTCGTAAAATCTCTTGTTTAGATAACTGGCGAATCACATACATAAAACATCACGGATTCACTTACACTAATCCGGAAAAAAAGTCTAATTCGTCGTGATTCGAAGTTTCTAGTACGAATGACACTGATCTGAAACGATCGAATGGGCATAAACGAATAGTGGTGACATCTACTGGTCACAGGGCGAGTCATCACGTGGTCACATGATCTTCTGTCACATGACCTAACCGCGTCTCATCACGCACGCGCTGTGGCTGACTATTAACTGAGGTGATAAAAACTACAGCATATCATTAGATCTTGTTATACTTAAATGGAATGCCATTGTTTTAAATGAAAGTATATATAACTTTTTATCTCTATCATTCTATATGTCCGTCCGTCCGTCCGTCTGTGTACCCATCCCTCGTTTTCACATAATGTTATAAGTACATACATGCTCATACAAACTGACATTCATAAGCTAGTTTTTTATTTAACACCGTGATGGGTCATTCAGATGATGCCAACACGATTTTTATTCGCCGTGCCACTGCTTTCTGACTGATGATGAACCTTGTCCCAAATTAATTAGCGCTTCATTTTGGTGACATTTCGGTGAAATGTGGCCATTTTTCTCACGACTATCGCCAACAGGCTGCCATGACCTGTTTGGTAGCTATTACTATAGCAATATGTCAACGGTTATGAATGAAGCGACGCGTGTCATGTGACTTATATAGGTCAGGATCACGGATGTATGTCGGTGAAGACAATGAGAGATTCATTGACCTCGGACGAGGGGTCAACCTGGAATGCAGAATTACCAGACACAAACGGACACACGCACAGACACATATATGAACATGCATGTGCGCGCGCACACACATACACACACACGTACCCGAACGCACACACGCACGCACACACTATTCACACATATAGAACTACATCACGCACACAATCACGCTCAAACACCAGACACGCACGCAATAAATCCCCATACATCGGATACCTATATACCCACCCAACAATGCACCCACCCACCCACCCTCACGCATGAACACACCATCTACTATTGTCTATAGTATCGTGTTAAGCAGATCTTTTGACAGCCGTCATAACCCAGATCCAGGCAGCTATGGATCGTATATGGTGTCATATCCAGGTCGGTTAGCCCGGATATTGTTACCGTGACCTCGCCATTATTACAAAGGCAGAATTGGAGATAAAACATCGTCTATGGTACACGATGATGTTTTTGTCCAATTTTCTGCTAATAGTCACGTTGTCACCTCAAAATGTGTAAGCAATAGTCGTCTTAGTTTGGGATTGTTGTTATTATATATTTAAAAAAACAGACAGATACACACACATACAAACAAACAAATAAATAAACACAGAAAATTACAATTAATTAAACTCTTTTAAAACTCAAATGTATAATATGATTAATGTTGGTATCACAATAAACACAACTATGTCTGACATTTAGCTATATTTAAAATGTTTAATCATTCGTCTCACCTCATTATCTGTGGGGGATGCTCGGCACATTTTAACTACGATATGAACCCTATATTACAAACTATTCCCTTATATTACCCATCATTCTTGTATATTATCCGCCATTCCCCAATATAAACCAAAGGACGTCTCCGTGGTCTAGCGGTAGCGCGTTGGACCACAAATCACTACCACCCGTGTTCGAATCTCGGTGTGGGGCATATCTGATGGGTGTTTCATCTTTGACTTCGCTTCATTAGCTTCGGAGATCACTCGGCCCATTTAGCCTATCATGTACACAAAAATGGCCGTAAACCATCAATCGTCATCACCAATATAAACCAACGTTCCATTATATTTAATATTAACATAATTCCTCTATATTACCTGCCTTTCCCCTATGCAAACTAACATTCCCTAATACATCCCACCATTTCCCTATATTACCCATCAGTCTCTAAATAAATCAACATTTATATATCCCACTGGTCCCTTATTTTGCCCACCATTGACCTATATTACCTATCATTCCCTTATACTATCGGATATACCTCTACATTACACATCATTTTTCTGTTTTACCCATTATTTCCCCAATATAAAGCAACATTCTCTAATGTATCCAATCATTCCCCTATATTATCCATCGTTAGTTCCCTATAATACCCCTCAAGCCCTCAAGCCCCCCCCCCCCACTTTACCTATTAGCCATGTCTGATACTCGGTGTTACTATAAATAAAGTCTTTGTTTCTAGTTTTATTAACGTCAAGTTTCTATCAACATCGGGATAGTTACGCTGACCGGATAGTCTGGATCACGATCCGGATACCTCTAGGGACGCGTACACAAAGGGCGACATCGCTTCCTGAGTAAACTGTTTACTCTGAGTAAATCAAACTCCATTTGTTACGGTTATAATGGCTTCCTTGGGGGGGGGGGGGGGGGGAGCGAGTGGTCTGCACTCGGTTACTTAATAAAGCTGACCATCTCTCTCTCTCTCTCTCTCTCTCTCTCTCTCTCTATATATATATATATATATATATATATATATATATATAGAAAGAGAGAGAGAGGGGGGGGAGATTATATGTGCGTATGCATGCATCCATGCGCGCGCGCGTGTGATGACCCAACTTCCACAAATGATAAACCATTAGTTTTTCGTAGTTATATAGAGATATTAACGTATCAGACCCTTCACCCATCTGTATATTACCCAGATATCGTGATAATCAAGCAACATCAACTTTTATCTCATGTATCATATAATGGTATCAGACCTTATCTAACGTATCAAATAGTATCTGGTGTAAAGGGATATTAAACATCATCGCCCAGTTTGCGCTGATATTTTGTCATTCCCCAACGCTACGCTGGATGCCAAATCCCGCGAGACGCGTCAAATCCCATGTTTCCAGATCGACTCCTTTTTCAAGGGTATTTTTAAATGAAATCGTTAATTCTGGATGCATATTTCTAGATAAGGGTTCTCGTAAATATTGCTATCTCTGTCGATTCTGGATACGATAATGGCTCCGAAAATTAATCTGTTTGACTTACATCCCTCGAGAATTATTAATTACTGGACGTTTTTCGCCCAAACGGCCGAAAATCGGGCGATAAACGGGTCCATTGTGCCCCCTACCGGCGACCGAATATCGTGGGAAAGTGATCCAGGATTTGGTTACGTTAACATCGCCGAGGTAGCGTTGACTGAGCTAATGCAGCCACCGAGATCTGGGCGCCGACTGTCCGGAGCAGTCTTCATACACAGGAGTTGGGATCAACCGCTTCAGCGACTTGAACGCCTAGACAGGGTGGGCGGGGCTTGGTGATTGACGGGTGGGCTGTCGGCCAGCTCAGCCAATCAACGTCTAGTTTGTGCGGCGGCAGTTGGCAATTGGACAGGGGTTAGCGTGACGAAAACTGCTCGTTCGACCAATAGCCTTTTGTCTGGAATTATAAGGCCGCAATTGATATAAAACGAGTCTCGTATGTCACTTTTCATAAGGACTGGCATTTTCGCCTGGAGCGATATCCCATCGTAATCCAGTCAATTGGAGTCCGGCGTCAAACGCGCGCGCCACCTAAAGGCGAGAAAACCACATTTTCCAGCTCGGCGCCTGCGCAAAATTAGAGGAACTGGTGCCAAGATAGCGCAGGGGTCGCGATAATAGGTCGCCAAAGAGAGGTGATTGGTTAATGGTACCCAACTTGTGATAAAAATTGACGGTTAAGGTGTACCACTGGCGCCAGTCTGTACTCACCGAATCGCCGCTAGAGGCGTGCAAGCTGAATCTGGATCCATAGAGACATCGACCACCCCATAAACATCCGTCCGGGACCACACGCACCGGGCAGGATAGCATTCTGGAGTGGCAACACCCGGACTCCGCCCTCCTGCCGTCTACGGCTCTTGGAAACGTGACCCCCCCCTCCCCTACAACCACTGGACCAACAAACACACACTCGCGCCCGCACATATGCGTACGCGCACACTTCAACGCGGACACTTAGCACGCACGGTGTGCCTCTCTCTGTGTGTGTGAGTGTGTATATGCGTGTGCGTGTGTATCCTAGTTGTCATATATCAATTGGCGTCTATAGGAGTTAGGTCGTGAGTGAGAATACATCACGCAGTGATGAAGGATACGTCTCATTGATGGCATATGAGGAAGTCCTGAGGACACACATATAGTTCAAGCAATCCTCATTTTAGGAGGATTTGGTTCCGTTAATACTCTCAGACGACCACATAGCGATATCCTCCATTTGGGGGTTGAACCTCAGATCAGCTGATATACCTACTCGGCGAACAGGAAGTAGACGATACCTCACCGCTTCACCTCCTTCCAAATAAAACAGCTCTTCAGGATCACGTCACTCAACAGAGCTCATTGTCTGGCACACGTTGGTGATAGCAAAACCCGGATCTGATGACGACGAAACATCTGGCAGGGACACCCAGACAATTCCGAGAAGGTGAAGGTCGTTTACTGGAATTTTTACCTCGGTCAGAAGTTAAAAGTTTACATAATTTTTCGAAGATTCGCACTTAAGCCGATAAAGCTATAGCATATGTTACACACTTTTCCGTTAAACAAACATGGATCAGCCAGATTGAGTGGACTTCGCCGCGAGAAGAGGTTCTCCGGATATGAGAGATAACCCGAGAGACAAGTGGCAGTAAAGATCCGGAAACGGCTCGAGAATTACGTTCATTCGAGCCGGACTCTTAAGACTTTCTGGATCTGTACGAGGTGTGTGTTCTCAGTAAATAACAAAAGGTGGCCCAGATTGGGCGTGTTTCCGTTTCCGCTTCGTTCTTGGCTTTCTGGATACAAAGCGAAACCTACCTTTCGGCCACGTGATCTACGGCCATCTTTTTCCACAGAGAGAGAGAGAGAGAGAGAGAGAGAACAGCGGCGGATCCGGGACGAAGTCCAGGACCAGGAACGATTATCGGGACGCCATCCGGCCGTTATATAACCAGCCTGCCTTCCGGATAGCGCTCATCATGAGTCTGGTCAGCGGCTACCCGGCGCAGAGCTACCACAACTCGGCGCACATAGGCGCATCAGCGCACGATTTCTACTCGTATCACCCGCAGTCGGGCGGCGCCGGAGGACGATATCCGGATCACGGCGCCGTCCAGGGCGCGGGCGCCGCTCCGGAGACGTCCTACTTCCAGGGCTGGATGATAGGCACGCATCATCCGCACCAGCCCAGCTCACCCCACACGGGCGAGCTACCCCCGTCGGGCATGGGCCATCATCATCACCACCACCCGCATCCCCCTCCGCCGCCTCATCCCTCTCATCCGGACGACGTCGCCGGATCTGGACATCCCGGATCCGGTTACCTGGGCGCTGCCGTGCCAGGTCAGGACTACGGCCCGATGCCCGTCTTCTCGATGCTCGACGCCAACGGGTTACCTATCCGGGTACGACCCATCAAACGACGTAACACCGCCAACAAGAAGGAACGGCGTCGTACTGTCTCCATCAATTCGGCGTTCGCCAACCTCCGCGGCTGTATCCCGAACGTACCATCGGATACGAAACTGTCCAAGATCAAAACGTTGAGGCTGGCCACCAGCTATATAGCCTACCTGATGGACGTACTGAACAGGGACGATCCGTCATTGACCGAACATGGCTTTAAGGCCGAACTGACCAAGAAAATCGAGAGTCGCGAGGAGAAACGGAAACGGGAGGCAGAGGTTAGTGGGTTAATGACACTTGAGGAATAATTGTAATAATAATGATAATAATATCATCATCATCATCATCAAAAGCTAGGTTGAAGGACACAAAAGGTCATATCGAAGCTTGATCTCATTTTCTTGTCTCTTATAACAATTGAGCTAATTCTAATATTATTATTAATGAGAGGGAAGTAAGTTTTATTTAATGACGTTGTTATCGACGTCATTTATTTTTTTAGTTTTACCATTTTGTAGTGGTAGTAGTAGTAGTAGTAGTAGTAGTAGCTGTAGCAGCAGCGACAATAGTAGTAGTAATAGTAGTAATTGTTGTTGTATTAGTAGCAGTAGTTGTAGTAGTCGTCGTCGTCGTAGTAGTAGAAGTTGTCGTAGTAGTAATAGCAGTAGCAGCAACAACAATTGCAGCAGCAACAGTAGCAGCAGCAATAGTAGCAATAGCAGAAGCAGCGGGATCATTTACATGTATTGTAAAGGAGGTTTCAAAATACAGACATCAAAAACACATTTAGAAATGTTTAAGAATCCATGTAATATACACCCCACCCCCACCCCCAACCCCCGCCCACATCCTCTGGAACAGTCAATTAACCTTAACTGGGTGAACCTGTAGAACTTATATGAATATTAATCATCATATACCATCATCATCATCATCATTATTACCACCAAGGTTATCATTTGTAAGGACGTGGCCCGGGATAATCCAACCAGGTCCCAAAACGCCTCCTCCCCAAACCAATCTCTAATATGATACGTAAAATCCCTTTACAAGTTTCCGATCTTTCTGATCGAAGATCTCTTTTGATCAGCGTTCACGGTTGTTGTCAACCATCAAAATGTTCCATGGACGCAGACATCTTTGGAACTCTTCCTAATGGAGGCGCTGATGTAACGCCTCCGGGGACATTCGCCACCGAAGCCATTTCGTCACACCTCATTCGGCGTTGATGGCCGGGCATATTGGCCCGCACATAATCGCCGTTAGGTAATTTACATTGAAATAATTTTACTGGCTTTGGACGGGTGATGTTCTGTAAAAATGATATCTCGTGTGAGTTATTGTTAATTTCCAACAAAACTAAATATCAAAACATTCCCATACCAAGTACGAGTTCCATCTAGTCGTTTGGGTGTCTGGATTGTTCAGATCTAAGCAAGAAGTTTGAGATCTAACAATCAGGCTTATTTAGATTTTAGATTATAAAACAAAACAACAATAGCAATCTAAGTAATAATTATTTATAATAATACCTGAAATCAGTGGTTCTGGATCCGTGGTAATATACAATGAATGATTTAGAATAGTTTATCGACATTTATCCGATCGAATGTTCGAATCAATATATCTGATTTAAAAAAAACCCCGCTTCAGTCGGTAAATGAGCGAGACTGTTAGCCTAGTAAGTGGCTGAGTGATCAAATGGCAAGGTTTGTGTGCAGGACAAGCTAAATCTCCGAACAAGGTGAATGAAAGATGAAACATCCTTCAAGCCTAGCTAGGACGGCCTTGGAACCTCAGTGTTGGTTGTCCCCCTGATTAATAATGCTCAAAAGTAGAATCATCTAAATTGCCGCATTGTTTCTCTAGGGATTTGCCTCACCGCCATATCACTCACTCACTCACCACTCACTCACTCACTCACTCACTCACTCACTCACTCACTCACCACTCACTCACTCACTCACTCACTCACTCACTCACTCTCTCACTCACTCACTCACTCACTCACTCACTCACTCACTCACTCACTCACTCACTCACTCACTCACTCACTCACTCACTCACTCACTCACTCACTCACTCACTCACTCACTCACTCACTCACTCACTCACTCACTCACTCACTCACTCACAATTCACTCATTCACTACCTTAACTCACTCACTCACTCACTCACTCACCCCCTCACTCACTCACTCCATAATTAATCCATCAACCAATTGATCAATCAAGTAATCAATCAATCAATCATTTATTAACTGATGATTGTGACCGTCCCTCCCCTCACTTCTCGGGATCTGTTGCTATAAACGCCCGGATCTTTCAAACGAGGTTGCCAGCTTGAAACCTGGGATCACAAATATTTGTTAAACTTACTAAAAAAAAACAGAATATGGGAGGGGTGGGTGGGGGATAATCGGTGGTGTTTGGGTGTATACTAACAGAGGCTAACATGATTGTTAGTAGTAGTATAGGTAGTGTTTATAAAGATGACGTCATTGTCGTGATAGTTGACTGATTGGTTTAAATGATAGGGACGAGTTCTGAGTCTAAATGTACGCATTCTTTAGATCCGGAGTCTGTTACATGGTTCAACGTTAGTCAGAACATGAATCGGTTATCTGGTCTCGAGTGTGGAACCATCAAGGCGATTCATCAGGGCACCACGTGTCAAAACTAAGCAGTCTAGTATATGTAGCTTTGGTGAGCGAAAATAGATCATATTCACTAAAACTAGTACACTGAAAATTATTCAGTTTAAAGACATACAGCAGGTCAAATATAATATATATATATATATATATATATATATATATATATATATATATATATATAATTATCATTGATTTGGTATGCATGTTGTTAAATCTATCCCTTAACCTCTCCCCCTTCTGTGTGTGCTTTCGCGTGTGTGTTCGCGTATGTGTATCTTGGATGATAAGCTATTTGAAAGCTGACACACAAATCCCATTAAACACAATATCTCGCCGTGATACAGGAACAGATAAGATGAGATAATGTTATCGTATCATCCCATTGTAACATCACACAGAGACGATGTCCAAACATAATATGATCTAACAGTGTTTATGTGAACAATCTACTATTTCAGCCAAACATGATCTAAACGATGCTTAACTTAACCCATAGGGATTATCATGACGTCATCGTACGTCATAATATCATCTCCCACGAGATGAAATATCGGCTACCCTATGGTTCAATATATATATATATATATATATATATATATATATATATATATATATATATATATATATATAAAAAATTAAAAACCGGCGCGAAAACCAATGCCGCCAAACCAAGGGGGGGGGGGCAAAGTTCGCAAGTAAATTATTTCCAAAACCCACCTTAAAAGGGTTAAAAATATAAAACTAAAAAATAGGGTTCCCCAAAAAAAGCATCCAGGGGGGTCCCCCAGGGGGTCGCCCCTTTTCCAAGATCCCCTTAAATTTAAGGGGGACGATCCCGGGGGGGAATTATTCCCAAATTCTCCCCTTCCCCCGGGGAAAAGAACTTCAAAAGCCCCCCCGAAAACCCTTAAACAAAGGGAGGGAATTTTCCCTAAAAAACCGTAAATCCCCTAATTATTTTTTCGCCTCCACAGCTACAAACCAGTTGATTGAACTTGTGATGTAGAACTTCAGCCAATCACCATCCGGGTCAGATAATTAGGTCAGGTTGTGACAATTAGGTTGGGTTACGATAATTGGGTTAGGTTAATAATCTTATTTCATGCATGGAAACATTCATCGGCGACGGTGCTCTATAAGCGCTTTAAAACTGAGACAATGTTAGCTTTCGAGAGACATGTCACAATCGGACACGCGTCCCACTCCCAGAGGAGCATACAGCTCACATATCGGTCCTCGCCAAAGATCTGCTAGAAGCTGAACAAACACATTTCTTTAACATTATTGTAACAATAAGGATATACATTTTTGACAAAACATTATTGGACGTTTGATAAATATTCAAACCGTCATCAAAGTTATTGTTGTTGTTGTTATTGTTGTTATGTTGTTGTTGTTATTGTTGTATTGTATTTGAGATTAGATCGTAGATTATCGTCAAAGCTGGTTCAAGTTATCGAAAATTAAGGTAATCGTAAGCTAAGATTACTTTCTTCGAGTAATCGAGTCCTCGCACAAATATTTATGATTTCTACCGGACTTAGACAAATATGAATGCGACTTCGATTACTTAAGATTACATATAAAAGTAATCAAATCTAAGTACGATTGTAATAGTTCTGGTGGCAACGACAAGCGATTCATGTTTACTTAATGTTACACATCCCGATTCTGAGAAAATTTTTTAATCGTTCAAAAAAACCTTTTTTTGTTTAAAATATATATATATATATATATATATATATATATATAAAAAGCTTTGGAAAAAATTCTTATGGTGTTTAGTACTGTATGAACCAAGCTAGTGTCCAGGTATTGTGGATCACGTTTATTTGACGACCGGACACTGATCCCGAAAATGACGAGTGACCTTTCTCTGGTCTAAAATGTGTGTGTGTGCGTGTTTTCGTGTGTGTGTGTGTGTGTGTGTGCATCGCATTTTGTGACATGATACAAATGGATATTATTGAAGAAACTAGGATCTAATTAATATAATCGTTACTGAATTGGGGGGGGGGGGGGATTAATAACCTTCTCATCCCATATATCTACGAATGAATACTGATCCATCATCGAAAACGGATTTGCCAATTTGGGTGTCTAATTACACATGACTGCAGCAGGAGATGGCACATGTCATCACCAAAACCCGCCCTAGACGACCACCTAACTAATATTCAGCACTCGTATTCATCGTTAAAGATACCGCTTCCATACCCCCCCCCCTCCAGAGATCCCCTGATATGGTTCCTATATCTTGCGCTCCCAGAACTCTCCTATGGAAACGCAGTATAGTAAAATCTATCGGGTGACTACCTATCCTAAGCGACTACGTGTATGAAACATCTTTAAAAGTGATCCCTCCGCTTCATTATTCATCTTTGGTTAGAAACGGATAAATCTACGCGGAGAAGACTACCTTTAATTAACTACCCCTGATATATCTTATAAGACAAGTTCTTTTCATTAATATTGCATGACGCTGGGATATTCTTCATTTGAACCCCCCCCCACACACACACACAAACACACACACACACACACACACACACACCAGCACACACAAGCTGAGAGTATTGGAAAGCCCCGAGGGATTCTCGGATTTCCCTTGAGCAACCTTCCGGTGACGTCATCCCGTGACGTCCGCGAAGCTAATCGAATTAGGAGAAGGCGCCATCTCTCGGCGACAGCCGTCATAAGCCGAACGAACATTGTTTGTGTAACATGATATCAAATGGTGGCGCTATCTGACGGCTGTAACGATGACCGTATCATTTAACGAATGGTTACGACCTCTGACCTGAATGGTGCTTACCGCTGGGACAATCGCCACCCAAAGCGTCCCCCAGAACACTCCCCGCCCAGTTAACCACCCACCCAGCCAGCCAGACAATGATCAGCCAATTTGTCATCTGTTTAATGGAAGACAATAAGCCATTTTATCCCTGACTAGATCTCCAGTTGTCCTTTGGTTAGCCTCTGGTTGTCCCACGTCGTTGTCCCGTTGTCCTGTTATTATGGCCTCAGGGTAGGAGATAGATAGCGTATAATTAGCAGACACCCACGACTATTGACTGGATACTAACAGAATGGTCCAGAGACAGGCATTCGAGGGTGGGGCGGTGTGTGTGTGGGGGGCGGTATTTACAGGCCGACATGTTTTATACTTGATTAATATCGCTAAAAGACACTATAGTCTGATTCAAGTCCCCTGATTATACACACACGCGCGCGCGCACACACACACACACCGAGACGCGCACACACACGCGCGCGCACACACATATACCTCCATTACCCCCCCCTCACGCACACGCACAGGCCATCTGTACACCCTACCGGCGGTCATTTGATGTTTTCGTTTCAATTATCGACGCAGATCGCGTCGCCATTTTGATGAAGTCGCAATATGGCTAATTACATGATCTGTTAACTCGATCTAATTGTCACCTTTACGGCCGAATTCGATTCATCCGAACACGATGCTATTATCATCTCTCTGTTAACAACATCCCAACGTCCATGTCCTTTGTGGATGACCTTGGCGTCTGTATAATATTAACGTTTGTTGTTGTCGCATCGATGTCTGATCAAATCATTTTTAATAGCGATTATTAAATAGATTAGTTTTGCGATTGATACAAAGAAATGAGTGAGCCCTTTTTGTTGAAACAAACCACATTTAGATGACAGGGGGCCATAAATTCGAGTCAAGCGATTTCGCTTAATGGAGCACCAGTGCACAAAAACGTTTCTATTGTTGTCAAGTACAGGGCGTATCAAAAGAAATGGTGGTGGTGGTGAGGTCAAATTTTAATTGTTCTCGTTTAACGCCCAGTATTGTACATACATGCAGCACGCTGATTGGCTCAAACAAATGAGGTGAAGTGAAAAATGAAACATCCTCCAAATATAGTCAGGCCGGGATTTAAACCCCGGTGCTAGATGATGATGATGATGATGATGATGATGGATGATGTTGTCGATAATGATAATGATGATGGTGAAAATGAAACAAATTGCCCTTACTATACCGGGACACCCCAGCAGTCATTAACTCTCTCATATAACCGACTATCTATAAAAAAGGGTTGTAAAACAACACTTCACTACAGCGGGTAATACATTATCATGTTAAATTAATTACTAAAGTTACGGCCAGAAAAAGTCGGCCAGGTTAGGCAGGTCATCACGCCCACAGATATCTGGGAGGCCAATACTCTATACATTACAGGAAAACATCATTACCTGAAAAACACAATTACAACAGGCCGATAATGTAAAATATTACACTTATCACGAGCTAATTGCTACAACATCGTTTTAACATCTTTTTTTAATTTCGTGTTTCTCTCACGCAGGAAATCTTAAAGGCTTCCCAAAAGGACAAGAAAAGCAAAGGTCGAACGGGCTGGCCCCAGCAGGTCTGGGCTGCCGAGCTGAAACAGGAATAACAAAGGTAGAGACACGCAGGCGGGTGGAGAGAGGATGCGTCAGGACGCGATATGAATATGATTAATAAGCGTGGCCAAACATAGGACTGTCACGTCGTTGGGATTGTCGTCGAGGAATCTCTCGCCCACGGGTGGGCGCAGGTCGCTGGAAAACACGACGCGAACGACACTGACGTCGTCGCCACGCATGCGCACGCACAACCGAGTCGCGCTTCCGGGATCAACGAGAATCGTCGTATAATCGATCCGGAACTTTGTGCGAGCAGATTAGCCGGATACGGTTTACCAGATTAACAGGTGTGCGTGCGTGCGTGCATGCGTGTTTAACTCGCAAACGATAACCAGGACTCAATTAACAATTGTGTTAATTAACACACGCCTAAAGTTTGTTGTTTTCTGTCCCGTCTTTAAATGTAACAAATCATTCATTATCTGTGACGTAGCTATAGTTATATATGACTATAAGTGATTTGTTTGTAATGTATAAGACTCCTCACTGACTGTCTGTTATTGTCTGTTTACGATAGAAAATATGCACCAAACACACAAGCTATATATAAAAGACGATTTATTAATTATTAAATAAATTATGGGAAAAGAGAAAACAATGATACGAAAAACATCATTTGTGTATTGATGTTTATTAGCTCAGTCTATGTGTGTGTCTGTGTGTGTGTGTGTGTGTGTTTGTGTCTGTCGTGTGTGTGTGTGTGTGTGTGTGTAATATTTTTTAGCAATTATATGGAGGTATTGTTGGTCTCTAAGTAAATCATCGATATCTTAATATACATTCCTAATAGTTGTGGTTCATGACAAAATGTAGTTTATTCTCATCACAGTGTGTGTGTGTGTGTCAGTCTGTGACAAACTCGATATCAGCACCACAATTTGTTGGTGCCACGTGATAAACGTGTAAAAATATGACGAATTTCTCTGTGACACGACGATATTAAATAAAATATTAATAAAAAACATCCTTGTTATCTCTGTGTTATCTCATTGTTATCTATACCGACGTGTTTTGTACATCGGAACTATATGTATCAAACCCTGAGACAGAAAATTTAGCATATGGATGATTCATTAGGGTCCTGATAAAAAATTAATTGAGTGTGTTTATATCTACGTGTATGTAGTCATATGTTGGTGCATTTAAAGTAGAAAGAAAATGGCGATAAATAGATGGAAGGTAGATAAACAAAAGAATGAACATATTTTTAGCACTAATCTCCACTGAAAAGTAAATAATAATTTGTGAATACCCCCCCCCCCCACAAAAAGAGAGACTACAATGTATTATACAATAAGCTATTGAAGTCAAACATACACATTATAAACTGAAACTGCTCACAAACGTACTACAAATTACATCTTAATATATTATACGATCGAGGCGAACGATAAGCATTGTGTACATGTTTAGGTAAACACGTATAAACGCTGTATACAAATTCGCGTATAGAAATGATATGCAAACCGATAAACACGTGATATGCAAATCGATAAACACGTGATATGCAAATCGACGTAGATGCCCCATAATTACGTTGCTATAGACATGAGTAATACGCTATACTCAGTGAGTTAACAGCTTAGCAAACAGAAACCAGACATAGAAAGGCAATTACTTCGAGGTAATTTTCTACCAATTCGTGGTGTCGACCTGGTGCTTCAAACTTACTGAGAAATATTGTCTTTGATGTGAATAGAAACAACGGGACAGCTGGTAGGCCAGACTAGAGGAGATCTATGTTGATGATGATACTGATAAATAAAGGTAGGTATATATGGTGATACAATATCCTGATTTTATACTATGATAGCCAAACAATATATTATGTTGAGTATATATGATGATACATATATTTCATTATAATGGTACATATATGTAACGATTCATATAATACGTAAATAAATTTCATTTTAAATTTATATATATATATATATATATATATATATATATATATATATATATAGTGAAAACATAAACAAATTAATTTATTATGAATATAATGATTAAGAACAGACGTCACATTAGATTTGCCAGGATCTATTATCTATCTCAAGTCACACACACACACACACACACACACACACACACACACACACACACACACACACACACACACACACACACACACACACACACACACACACACACACACATCATATACACACACACACATACACACACACACACATATATATATATATACACACACACACACGCAAACGCACACAGAGAGAGGGGGGGTTGCTCACCAGCGAAATATTGACCCATCGAACAGATAGACATCGACAATTATTGTACCCGAAACGAAACTCTCCATTCAACCTGGCCTCGGCTGATCCAGACAGTCAGTTGAGTAGAGTATCCGGATGAAGACGTACGAGACTAATCGGCGGACAGATGGCTGACTAACTCCGGGGTCACGTGGTCTGACTGTCGATGGCCGCTATTGGTCTGTTGATGGAGGCCAACTCTCGCTTACTGACAGCGAAATGTCAAACATCTGACATTCTACGCTTTCTCTCTCTCTCTCTATCTGACAAACTAGTTAACTGGTTACGGCGAGAGAAAACAAATGTTTTCTCTGTTTAAGTTGTTCTGCTAGGGTTCGAGCTATAAGCCGAGATTGTGGCGATCGATTGGTTGAGGAATTTGTTTTCGGGAAGAGGGTGTCATTTCAGCGGGAGAGGGGGTGGGGTGGGAAGAATCATTTCATACTCGAGTAGCTCATAAGCATGTTGAAAAGAGAGTCTATTATTTGATTTAAATCACTAAACTTAAAAACAAATAAATATTATGCAAAACCGTGCATATATATATATATATATATATATATATATATATATACTATTGTTAAGAAAAGTTAATACTTTTTTCAAAAAAAATTATTATTATATTTGCCTTTCCTCGAAGATACATCTATTTAGTGACTTGGTCTTTTTCAACCCACACCCCCCCCCTTCCCCATCTAAACTCCCTGAACACGTCCCTGCCACTTCGCAATTCACAGCCACACTGTATGTATCAGCTGGCATCAAAGATGATACCCACTTTTAGCAACAGGTCATCTTAAATTTTATATTTTGTTAGAAAACTTTAATCCTATTATTAGAAAATGTGTTTTAGAAAACAAATACTTGGCAGGATTGTGTAGATATTGCAATATAACTTTCCAGACATGGGGTCAATTTCATTTTGTCAAATAATTCCAAATTCACACGATTCCATTTGACCAATTCAAATTCCATAAACAAATTTATAAATTCAAATCCCGGAATAGGAATTGTTCCTATCACTGGCTAGTTATACAATAGGAGTAGTAGTAGTAGATGGGAATAATGCAAAAAGGGAAAACACTAATTGGGATAAAGTCTTAGCAACAAATAATGTTATTGCTTATTTTTAGAAAAGAAACGTTTAATTGAATTGAAATCATGTCCGTAACTTTATAGATAAGAATTTATTGTATAATATAACTAACCTCTTTGTGTATTTATTGTCCGTTATATTCAATTGAGTATGAAACAAATATTTAGTATTAAATAAAGACTTTAAATTGTCGAAGTAGATAACAAAATGGTCGTTAACCGAATTATTATTCTTCAATTGACAAATATCCCATAAACACAGATATGAGTTAGATTAAGTGTGTGTGTGTGTGTGTGTGTGTGTATGTATGTGTATGTGTGTGTATGTATGTATATGTGTGTGTGTGTGTGTGTGTGTGTGTGTTGTGTGTGTGTGTGTGTATGTATGTATGTATTGTGTGTGTGTGTGTGTGTGTGTGTGTGTGTATGTGTGTGTATGTGTGTGTGTGTGTATGTGTGTGTGTGTGTATGTATGTATATGGTGTGTGTGTGTGTGTGTGTGTGTGTGTGTGTCACCACCACTGCCATTACAAACATCACTAACTACCTCCACTACTAACAAACATCACTTAAAGACCATCACTACAACCATCACTACAACCACCACTAATAGACCACCACTACAACTATTACAACCACCACTACCACTACATCCATTACTTAAAAACCACCACTACAACTGCTAGAACCACCAGTACCACTAAAAATATCACTTAAAGTCCACCACAACAACTACAACAATCACTACGACCATCACTACAACCATCACTACAACACCACCACTACAACAGCTAGAACCACCACCACCACCACTATAAACATCATTAATAGATTACCACTACACCTACTACAGCCACTACCACCACCACCACCACCACTATAACCTTCACTAAACAACCACCACTACAGCTTCTAGAAGCATCGCTACCACAACAACCATCACTAAATGACCACCATTACAACTATTGCAACCACCACCACCACCACTACAACCTTCACTAAAACAACTGCCACTTCTAGAACAACCACTACCACTACAAACGCCACTAAAAGACTACCACGACAACTACTACAACCACCACCATCATCACTACGACCATCACAAAACGACCACTATTACAACTACGACAACCACCACCACTACTACAACCACCACTACAACAGCTAGAACCACCACTACCATTACAACCATCGCTGAAACACACCACAACAAATGCTACAACCACCATTGCAATTATCATTAACACTACCACATTTATCACCACTACAACAACTACAACCACCACCTTGACTAACAGCAGTAACAACAACAATTCCTCCCACTGACGTCATCATCACCACTAACGTCACACAACCCCCCCCCCCCCCCCCCCCCCGTTCATCGGCTCCCTATAAACCTTTATTATTATACAACATTATAGACCGAGAGAGCTGGTGGCGCCCTCCCTCAGCCATGTCGGAGTCTAGTTTTAGAAGTCATTTCGTGGGAAAGTCGGAAGTTTAAGCTCGTGCTATGGCTAGGGTTAGTGTTAGGATGGCGGATCTCTGGAGCCAAAAGTCATGTTAGTAACAGTTCTAACGATCTGATAAAACAACTTTCTTTATAATAGACGGGAACCAGGTTAAACTGTACCTACCGTGTGCGCGCGCGTGTGTGCGTGCGTGCGTGCGCATGTCAGTGTGTGTGTGTGTGTGGGGGATATTTGGGCAGTGTTAGTTAAAGCACTGGCACAAAGATTCTCGAATAATTTGTTTATACTAATAGACTTTTTATACTATTTTTCTTCATTTTCCCTTATTCCCGCTCTCTTTCAGAAACACACACACACACACACACACACACACACACACACACACACACACACACACACACACACACACACACACACACACACACACACACACACACACACACACACAACGAGTAAAAATACAGATATAAAATAATAAATCGATTGCTAGATTACATTACTTCAGATTATGGTATTAGTGATCTAAGGACTTTACATAGAGATACTCTTGATCTTAGTTACTCATCGTTCCCTCCCTTCGGCCCCCGCAACTTTTAATAACTAGTACACTCTCGTCCAACTCGCTAGTTACGTGATAGAGGAGGGGCTCCAATCTTTATTGGACAATCGATTATTCTACTATAATAAAAAATAAAAAAAGTTTTCTTTCTAAAAAAAGCTACAAAATAAAGGCTCGAAATTCTAAAATAACTTCTTCTCTGTAGAGAATGTCAACAATCCAGATTCTTAACCGGAGAGATTTCTCCGTTTGTTTATCATAATAACAATTAGTTGTTATTTATCGCGGGACGCCATTAATAGCTAGGTCAGATCTGTGTCGGTGAAATCTTGTTGTCATTATTAATGATTAAAATTAATTGTCTTCAGAGTGAGTGAGTGAGTGAGTGAGTGAGTGAGTGAGTGAGTGAGTGAGTGAGTGAGTGAGTGAGTGAGTGAGTGAGTGAGCGAGCGAGCGAGCGAGGAGCGAGTGAGTGAGTGAGTGAGTGAGTGAGTGAGTGAGTGAGTGAGTGAGTGAGTGAGTGAGTGAGTTGGTGGTGGAGTGAGTGAGTGAGTGAGTGAGTGAGTGAGTGAGTGAGTGAGTGAGTGAGTGAGTGAGTGAGTTTGAGTGAGTGAGTGAGTGAGTGAGTGAGTGAGTGAGTGAGTGAGTGAGTGAGTGAGTGAGTGAGTGAGTGAGTGAGTGAGTGAGTGAGTGAGTGAGTGAGTGAGTGAGTGAGTGAGTGAGTGAGTGAGTGAGTGAGTGAGTGAGTGAGTGAGTGAGTGAGTGATTATCTAACACTTCTATATACAGGGACTACTTTTGAATTAATAAAAAAGAAATCACTGGTGTTATGGCATGTTAAAGAGAAGCCCCTTTTGTTCCAGATAATTGAAAATAATGGAAATTTTTAGCTTCTAAACGCTTAGTGACGTTTGTAAAACGATCATAAACAAAGACACATTATCCTTGTAGTAAATAGGAATGAGTCAAGCTGTGACGTCACGAACAGGCATGCACGGAATTCCACCAGAGTTGGTCATGTGACTAGAAGGCAGACGATGGTCGAATGATATTCTATTGATTGCAATTTAGGGTATAATATATATATATATATATATATATATATATATATGAGAGAGAGAGAGAGAAGTATGTGTGTGTGTGTGTGTGTGTGTGTGTGTGTGTGTGCGTACGTGTGTGTGGTTATTGAACTGTTTATTTGAGGTAATTAGAATGACCGAAGCAGACAGGTGACCTTTCTGGAGCTGACGTTATCACGTGATCGGTCGGAGGTTATCGGTCTGGATCTGACACGTCACAGACGTCATAGCTTGTCCACTGCGCGATAATACGGATTAGTCTAGATGAGTTGTCGGTAGGAAATTGGCTTGTTGCTCAAGATTGACACGTATTAGGGATGATGCTATCCTGAACATATTTCACAAATGTCACGTTCGTGTATAAGGAAGCGTTGTCGCCTACATCTCTCGTGCATAAAATATACTCGTACAGCATACAAACCTGGGACGTATTATATATATATATATATATATATATCGCGAGAGAGTGTTTGTGCGTGTGTGTGTGTGTGTGTGTGTGTATGTCTCTCTCTCTCTCTCTCTCTCTCTCTGTTGTGTGTGTGTGTGTTCTAAAATGGATGACTAGGTACATGCATACGCCCATTGACACACACGCGCCCGCACGCACACACGCACGCACACACACGCGCGCACACACAAACGCACGCACATGTCAGGATTAAAACGCATGAGCTCTTTTCCTTTCAATATGATTGTGAAAAATTAAATAAAAAATATTATGTATAAAACGCATTATTTATCCCCAGTACATCAACAATAATAGAACAATAAACCAACTGTGGTACACTAGTACACTGACACTAGTACACTAACTACAGTAACAGTAGTACACCAGATCAATGTTAATTAGCTAGTCGACAGATTGTGACAGATGTCCTCCTGTAAGCAGCGATAGCATCTTAGTGGCTTAATGTCCCTGATCCCGAATAACTTCACACATCCCGATCATGGTCCCATTAGTCTCTGACGTCTATTGAGTGAGCGAGTAGCGAGTGAGTACCTATCGAGTGAGAGTAGGTGAGTAAGTCGAGACGGCCGACGTGGTTGTGGTAACGGTTTTGTTTACCATCTTTATAAATATATTCTTTATTGAAACGAGCTACAGTACTGGCCAGTGACATCCGGGAGCGATATCTCCGAGTGCAACATATCTAAGCTGTCGCTTCGGGATCTTCTTGATCCGGACGTACGCCCGATACAGGATCCGTATTGTATCCGGACGGATAGGAGTATAACGACGGTTCCTGACGCGTGTGCCCGTTCTGGATGTGAATTAACTTAGCCCCGTGTCAGCGCCAGCGTACGTCTATTAACGCGGTCACGACAGCGTCGCCTCGCGGCACACGGCAGGCCGATAGGGGCCGCTCTCGGCAGACATTAAGGAGATGCGCGGTGTGGGGTGCGGGAGGCCAGAATAACATTTTGGTTTAGGGTTACTTCTGGCATCCAGGATCCTTGAACAAACAAGCTTCAGTCGTTCGCAAAACAAACTCACAAGTCCGGCGACCATAACCCGTTCATTATACGGTACACTCCCGCCCGTCAATCAGGATCCGCCGGCGTTTCGGAATCCGAGGTCTGGATCAGCGAGTCATTCTGAGAGAGAGAGAGGGGGGAGTCTGTG
This sequence comes from Paralvinella palmiformis, assembly GCA_025642065.1. Classification (NCBI taxonomy): domain Eukaryota; kingdom Metazoa; phylum Annelida; class Polychaeta; order Terebellida; family Alvinellidae; genus Paralvinella; species Paralvinella palmiformis. Next base: position 713,387 of record JAODUP010000002.1, read on the forward strand.
TAACTCGTTTGTTGTCATTTGATAAAACTATATTTTATATAAAATTACGACTTAGCGATGAAAGAAACTGTACCACGTGACAACAATAACGCAATTGTCACTCCTGCGGAGCACACCCGATCCATTTAATCCTGATTCTATTTAGATTATCAAGCCTTCCCTTCCTGATCCCGCTCTCTCCTATCATGCTGCCCCCTATCTATCTATCTATCTATCTATCTATCTATATGTGTGTGTGTGTGTGTGTGTGTGTGTGTGTGTGTGTGTGTGTGTGTGTGTGTGTGTGTGTGTGTGTGTGCGTGCGTGTGCATACGTGTGGAGGAGTACACGCGCGCGTTTTCATGGGTGCGTGTCTCTCAACCACAACCACCACCCCCATCCGTCTGTGCACGTGCGTAAGTGCATGTCCTGAATAATAGCTATAGACACCTTATCCCTCTCTCACAAACCACTAATTAATCCAGAAGATAGGCCGACATTAAGAGAGATATTATCTCGCCGATAAGTTCTCTACATTAAGCGAGATGCAATCTGACTGATAATGCGTCAACTTCTCTAATAACCTCAGCCAGTTATCTCCGCTAGAGGTCTCCACTTGATGTAGGATGTGGCGCCACCGACATTAAGTCAATTAGTTTCTGTCCGGTAAACTTCAAAATAAAAAAACTAAATTAGAAAAGAAAAAAAAACCCACAATATAAACATCTGTTTACTAGATTTCTAAGATTCTGCGCGTCGCTAATTGTCCTGTCGTCATGTCAGATGTAAACATTTCAGCCAACTTTCGGCATTTTTTACATTCCCGTCGCCGGCTTATAATTTCATAATAATTTGGTTTGTTTTCCTGTTTACGCGATTTGTTTCGGAAATGACGGTATCGGGGCGTCTCCGTGGCCGAACTGGTGGCGCTATCGGTCAGAAACAATTAGGTCTGGGGTTTGACTCCAGGTCTATGTCTGAAGGAGTTCGGTTTTTATCATTGATTTTAACTCATTATCTCAGGAGACTACTTAACCTGACACGTGTGCAATATTAGTTGTAAAACAATAACAACAACAACAACAACAATAACACTACATTCATAATTGACGCTAAAAATACGGATCACAAAGACAACAACATTATAGAAAATAGCGGATATGTATAACGGGAGAAAATAACAGTGGTAATCAACAGACGTACATACATACACTGATGCAACCTAATCTTGAAGCAGTCCTTAACTTTTGGCCCTCACTATACATATTATATATAGCATATTATATATATGCTCACATGCGCTTGCTTTGATTTTTACACGAATATATACATATATGTTCAGGGGTAGAAACAAGCAAATAAGGAATAAAAACACATTCGCACCCACATACAAAAATACATACACATGCTCGCGTGCATTAATCCAACGCGCACACCACAGATTCGCATCGGGCGCGTATGTATGCCAACTCACATACACCTCTGTCGATTGGTTAAAAATGTTATGCTCGAGTATATGACAGATCGCTATTCTGGTTGAATCTCTAGGCCGATGTCTTTCACACAGTTAGAATACGCCGACAAATGCTGGAACTCACTCACTCACTCACTCACTCACTCACTCACTCACTCACTCACTCACTCACTCACTCACTCACTCACTCACTCACTCACTCACTCACTCACTCACTCACTCACTCACTCACTCACTCACTCACTCACTCACTCACTCACTCACTCACTCACTCACTCACTCACTCACTCACTCACTCACTCACTCACTCACTCACTCACTCACTCACACTCACTTCCACTCACTCATCTCACTCTACTCACTCACTCACTCACTCACTCATTTCACTCACCACTCACTCACTCCTCACTCACTCACTCACTCACTCACTCACTCACTCACTCACTCACTCACTCACTCACTCACTCACTCACTCACTCACTCACTCACTCACTCACTCACTCACTCACTCACTCACTCACTCACTCACTCACTCACTCACTCACTCACTCACTCACTCACTCACTCACGTTAGCACGTTAGCACGTTAGCACGATAGCACGTTAGCACGTTAGCACGTTAGCACGTTAGCACGCACACCTGACACATTATTGCCTGGCAGTCCAGTAGTAGTCATCATCCCATGACAGCACTACACTACACCCTCAGTCAGAAGCCATGATGGCTACAACAAAAGCATTAACATAAACTAGGTGACGTCGACGGGGTTAGTTCGGCCCGTTAACCAATCATCCCTTAACCATGACGACAAGTAAAACTTGGCCCAGTCCCAGAGCCCCACAACGCCGATAAGAGACGGGTAAGCCAATACGTGGATGTTGAAAATGGCCCACTCGGTGTCGGCTTGATCTTTACGAGCCCGGGCTAATAACCAGAACGAGACGTTATTCGGCCAATCAAATTACCATCACGAACAAACACAATCCAGACGCCATCTTATTCGATTATGCAAAGCGTCGTATCGCTGTTGCCATGGTAACGATGAAGGGAGTGGCGGAACTAGGTTTGATTATGGTCGTTTTTCTTTGTTAGTCGATAGTTACGGAGCATTTCGGGAATATTATGTGTAGATCTTATAGTTGGGTTGATTGGGGTAACATTTCAGTGATGATAGATAGATAGATAGATAGATAGATAGATAGATAGATAGATAGATAGATAGATAGATAAATTGATTGAATGATTAAAATATAAATAGTAAATAATCATTTAGATAGATATAGTCGTGTTTGTGAGTGAGTGAGTGAGTGAGTGAGTGAGTGAGTGAGTGAGTGAGTGAGTGAGTGAGTGAGTGAGTGAGTGAGTGAGTGAGTGGGTGAGTGAGTGAGTGAGTGAGTGAGTGAGTGAGTGAGTGAGTGAGTGAGTGAGTGAGTGAGTGAGTGAGTGAGTGAGTGAGTGAGTGAGTGAGTGAGTGAGTGAGTGAGTGAGTGAGTGAGTGAGTGAGTGAGTGAGTGAGTGAGTGAGTGGTAAGTGAGTGAGTGAGTGAGTGAGTGAGTGAGTGAGTGAGTGAGTGAGTGAGTGAGTGAGTGAGTGAGTGAGTGAGTGAGTGGTGGTGGTAGTGAGTGGTGAGTGGTAGTGGTGGTGAGGTGAGTGATGAGTGGGTGAGTGAGTGGTGGTGGGTGGTGAGTGGTGGTGGTGGTGGTGGTGGTGGTGGTGGTGGTGGTGGTGGTGGTGGTGAGTGAGTGAGTGAGTGAGTGAGTGGCTCTTAGGAAGTGGGATTTGTAAGAGGAAGTCAGTTTTTACACAGAATAATACAAATGTCAAACGTAATTTATAGGTTCGTAGTTAGCTATTAATTATTGTTAGCAGGAAAATAAACGCACGCACGCACGCACGTATGCACGCACGCAAACGCACACGCGAGCGCGCGTGCCTATGATAAAGCATGTTTTCTCTTCAATGTCGTGGCAAAAGAGCTTACCAAACCTCATAGGTTCAATTCCTATATGGTTCGGTCAGGTGTCACGGACGAGCCGTGACTGATTACACTGTGGATGACAGTTTGTTGACAAGTGGCTCTTATCGTGTACTGATAACAGTTGCTTCTTTTAACCATCTTTACGTTATCAAGATCCAAAACCACAAACCAAATTCTTTTGACGAAATTCCTGCGTGAGAGATGGTGACGTATTTCCGAAAATGTGTTATCATTTAATCGGGGCAAGGTTCAACTGTCAATCAGTGCTTCAGTTCCCTAATTATTAATTACATACAATTGTTCATTATTCATTACAAATAGGCTTCGATCGGTTCATTTGATATATATATATATATATATATATATATATATATATATATATATATATATATATATATATATATATATATATATGGTATATAGATCAATATACTACAATACTCTTCTGATTCGCATCCCTACAAACTATACATTATCAATGACGTAGGAAGCTATAACCTAATTTGTTATTGTTTATAAGTTATATATTACATACGTCATACCAGGATATGATCTAATTATTAGTGCTCTAATTGTACATTACCTGTGTGTACACTACCTGTGTGTACACTACCTGCCCTTTACGCTTGTTCCCAGGTTATACCCAATAGATATCCTCTAGTTTATTAATACCTAAATAATTCGTCACATATACCCCCCACCAAGTACTATATATACTAGTCACCAAATGATACATTACAGATACTGCACTATTATTTAGTGAACATTCAACTACTCAAATTGTTGCTGGCTCCCATCGTCAGAGTGAATTAAACCCCCACCCACCACTCACCACCCACCAGTGAACTACTCATCAGGATCCAGCATCCCTACAGGAGCGGATCGGTGGCTTTAGCCATCAATATTCTACCAAATTTAGCGTAACATTATCGGTACTCTTCAAAAAAGCTATACGCAATTAGGCCTTATGCCGACAAGTGACCCACCCACGAATAAAACAACACCCCCCTCTAGGATCCGCTGCAGCATGACTACCGGAAAATAAACACTGACCACAAACAACATGACCACCCACCAAACACAACCGCACAACCCATCAAATTTCCCCTCCCCCCCATTAACAACTTACCTATGTGGGTCAGATCTGACAAGAGAAAGAGGGATGTTCTGGTAGTTCCAGAATTCCCCATTATTTCGCTTATTTCAAAGTAAGTACTCCTCCCTTTCTTTGTCTCCATTAACCACTGGAAAGTAAACAAAAGGAGCATTTAAAATTTATTACAAACTGGTCTTATCTAAATGTTATAATAATGTTTATAACGGATGTTCAAACGAAACTCATCCTACAACCCCTCCTCGGTAGGGACGTTGATTTCGGGAGCCAATCCGGGAGTGGGCCAAAATAGGGAACCCCCGACAATCGCCCCCCCCCCTCTGTGCCGCCCCTCTGCGCCAAGCCGATCCCACTCAACCCAACCGTGGGTTGTGTGGGAGAGACACGATGCTGGCGCCAGGACAACGCCGACTCTAAGTAATAAAGCTCGCCATTTTTAATCCGAGTTATTGGCTCCGGAAAAGACCGCCGACCGCAAACAGCTGAATAAATGATAAAACAGCCATATTAGCTAGTACCTAGGAGACAGACCACCCCCACCACCCGTCCGTCTGTCTGTCCGTCTGTCTGTCTGTGAGTCAGTCCGTCCGTCGGTCTGTGTGTCGGCTTTTCTAACTAACGCCTATAGACGGAGCCACCTGAGGCGTTATCGCTCTAATACATGAACATGGAATATGGAGTCTAATAGACTGGGCGCGAGGCCTGTAATTATTCAGGTTCAAAGACACTCATTCATCAGCTCCTGGGAAATAGATACGCCGGCCCGCCAGGCTGACGTCACACGGATCCAGAAGACACGCCCATAGATCCGGGGGAGGTCGTTCGGATCGGTGGCAGTGGACCGCTGAGGAGGGAGGTCGTATGTGTGTTTTTTCTTCATCGGAAAAGAGCAAGTTTCGCGGCATTTCTAAAGTTTTTGACTTATCAAGGATGTTATAATATATTATAGGTTTTAGGTGTTCGTGTTGGGCATGTTTTTGGTTGTACGACCAAGGAGTAATTGTGACGTAAGCAGCTTGTTGTTGTTGTTGTTGTTGATGTCTTTGTCGTTTTAATATCGTTGGTGTCGTTTATCTGTGGTTTATAACCGACTTAATAAATAATTAAATGCTATACATTAGATCGCCATCAATGTTAGTGTTGTAATTGTTGTTAGAAAGACTAATAGCCTACAGCATTGAAAATATACCACACATACTGACTAATCTAAAGTTATCGGGGAAGTATTTAGTATTTAGTGTTTGGGCCTGTGTGTGTGTGTGTGTGTGTGTGCTTGGGTGTGTGCATGCGTGTGTGTGTGTGGGGGGGAGAGGTACCTAGGTTTTCATTAGACACGTGTAGCTAGCGCCAATTTGACGCCAGCCAGTGGCATGTAGGCCGTGTGTATGTAGAAACTAGTTAGCGTTAACAAGAACGTATGGGACTATATACCACACACACGCACGCACACACACAATATATACATACATATATATATATATATATATATATATATATATATAACACTCTGTCAGATAACGTAATTTTGTTCCATGCCAGGAATAGTGCATTTAAATCAAGGAATGTTCAGTAGACTTCGTAACACAATAATGTACCACGTACTGAACACAATACCACACAACAATCTTAAGTTAGACATGATAACAACATGCTATCAAATACCACATACCACTTGACATCACACGGTAACAATACCACACACTGATCGTGAACCACTCGTATTCGATTCAATTCACCAAGAAATCCGACTTCCCAGTTATTGCCAATTATTCATGGTTCAGTTTCTGGCCGTAAATTTGTAGAAACCACGTGTCGAGGTGTATACAGTAGTCATTTATTATCCGACTTCCTGATAGCCCGACCCCCAGAATGGTTGTTTACCATTGTATTTTATCCCCAGGAAGAAGGTACTATTTTTCGCTGGAATATGCATGGCTATAGTTCGACGCAGCACTTGACATCGGCGCTACCTATCCACCTGCAGTAATTAAGCTCAGAACACGATAGCAAAACATCAGGTGTCTACGACTAAGAATATAAACAAAAACTTCTCGGAATAATATCGTGTGGCTATCATGTCCGGTTTATTCAGGTCCGACTGCATTGGCCAAACAAATTAACATCCTGTTTAATATTTTGTTAGGAAGACATGAGCCAACTTTTCTCATTTCTGAAACACAAATTGTGTGTTTCGTACAGCCTAGGGCATGATCTAAAGAACACACTTAGACAAACCTAAACAAAGATCAAAGATAATACATTATTTTTATCTGTCGGCATTTTTTTAATTGTTTCAAATTAATCTAGTCTATTTACTTTTACTTTGGTTTCAAATGGTCAAAGTGACTCGCCGGAGACGAGATAATTAAATAATCCTCGAACCGCCTAAAAAAACATAACAACAACAAAACAGATCGGCAGGAAAGCTTATCGCTCGTCAAAGTGGTCACATGATCGGGTTCTTGGCGTGTGCGGATGATTCAACCTATTAATTTTGTTATAATAATCTCTTTATTTCTCCAATTCGATATGCTACGAAATGCGGCGTTCAAATCATGTTAAGCGACCTCTACCGGCAGGTAGGACAGTTGCATGATCATACTAATTATCATATGTATTGATAGAGTCCATTCGGTGCTAACTCGCGGCATGCACGATTACCGAATGTTGATGCACGAGAGCCGATCGGAATGGTGACGATCTGGCAGCAATAGGATGCATGTCTTACAAAAAGAGTGGATATTTTTGTTCTGTTATCTGAATTATTGTTCTGTCTTTGTGACGCTGTTGTCGCTGCTTATCGTCCTAACAGATAACGCGGGGGAAGCTTTTAAATGGCGATATGATATAACCAAAATGGCAGCAGCATGTCTTGCGCACACTTTTATCATAAACAATAATTAGCTTCCACACACTCCTATCGTGCACGGATAAAGGTCATTTCGGAGAACATCTAATCAGAAATAAGATAAGATTATTTCCGATGTCATTCGGCGCCATTTCAGATGTGAGGATTTGGCGACAGATTAAAATGACGAACTGAGAGTATTATTTCCTGAATAATATAGTTTTAACAGCGACCGCTAGGAGTGCTGTATAAGCTTTTGATTGGATTGTGTGCGAGCGTGTTACTCTCTCTCTCTCTCTCTCTTTAGTGTGTGTGTGTGTGTGTGTATGTGTGTGTGTGTGTGTGTGTGTGTGAATGTTCTGTTTTGTTTTCTTATGTTTGTTTGTTTGTTTGTTTGTTTGTTTGTTTGTTTGTTTGTTTGTTTGCGCACGGATAAGTGTGCCCACTTGCGTGACGTATCTATGCGTGCGAGTTTTCGTGTGTACCTATATTTGTTTGAATGTGTCCATGTTTATATGTGATGGGATTAGATACAGACACTCTATTATATTTACCCATCAGTGTAAAGGTAGCTCTGACACTATCATAAATACCTGTAGGCGTGATGCTCTTATCATCACCAAAATATATCTATCGTTTAGTGGATCCGTTCAGCTTCGAGTGATAGCTCTATCCAGAACGATGAGTTCATTATCTTCTGATGTCTGTATCCGGAGATGATGTTCTGGATCCGCTGATTTGTAAACAAAGAGTCATTTAAAAGACATTCTCATGTAAATAATTACATGACATCTGTTATGGTCTGTCTCTCCTTCTGTTGTGGCATGTTGATTATCATCTACCCAATGACTCTATTGGAACCCCCTCTCTCTTTCTCTTGGAGAGGGTATTTGTGTTAGTTTGTATGTGTACGTGCGTATGTGTGTGTGTACTCGTATTGTTGGATTTATATATTCATATATATATATATATATATATATATATATATATATATATATATATATATATATACACACACACACACACACACACACACACATATCACATCTGTCTAATGGCCCCCTACCTGTCACCATCAGCTGTTATATATACACCTTTCACGTGTCGATTTTCTTTAATCATCACCAATACCCTTATGGCTGTTTTCAAATAAATATTTCGAAACTATAGTCGTAAACATCTCATCGACCTTGCACGCCATAATAAATCTGAAATATGTTATGGCATATCTTCAAAATTAATGTATTTTAAAACTTCAGGAATTATTTAAGGTCTCTTAAGAACAAACGTACGTATGTACGTATAATTGAATCTGTCAGATGAGGGGTTTAATAATTAGATGTTTGATAAACAGAAAATACTCTACGAAGATAAATAAAGTAGATTTCATTTACATTTAGACTAGTTTTCAACCAGTCATTCGTTGTTGTTTACGAATTGAGCTGACATTTCCAAAAGTCCATATTGCTTAATGTTATGGTTGTAGAATTAGTATTTTTTAATGAAGATCGCTAACCTTATACCATTGATATGTTCAGCAGATTTGATAAACTTTTGTCGTCTCTCTGATGATAGAATCCCGAAGAGATTGTCAGAACAGTATTCCCTGAGGACAGAATAAAGCTAATACAAACGACCCACTGAAGCATTTAGATTTCCATATTTTGATTTCCGTTTATTTATCGGTTTAAATTTCGTCTCATCTTTCAGATTTGCGACCTAAAAAAAGGTGTTCGTCACTCACCAAGTAATAATTTTAAAATTATAATCAAATGTAGATTTGTTTTGGACGTTGTCTATATTATGTACTAAACGAAATGATGAACTAATGACAATCAGTCCGGTATCCATTGAAACGAAATATAATAATTTTATCATAAAGAAATATGAAACATTTGACCAGTTGACTAACACTTGATTATTGCTAAAATGTACTTGGATCGTTGTCAGTAAAAACAAACTCTTATATTATTGTTTGATTCGAACCCAAATATATCCACTATATTTGTAAGAAACGACAATGTAAAATTAACTCAATTCTATCTAGTAATATCTCATAATATATATTACCAAATTTTAAAAAAAACCTTTATTATTTAACATATCTGTGTCTTCTGCCTCATAATAGCAACATTTACAGTACGCGCTGTTCAGAATATTTGTAATTCAGTGTGACCCACCCACGTTCGACCACATATCACTACCATCTGAGTTCGAATCTCAGCGTGGGCATATCTGAAGGGTGTTTCATCTTTAACTTCGTTTCATTACCTTTTTTACTGATACCTTTTCATATTTTTCTGACACCTTTTTTGTTGATACCTTTTTTTGCTGATACATTTTTTGTTGATACAATTTGGAAAAACATCGCTAGAGCAAACGACTTAAAGGACAAAATACAAAAAAAGGGGTAAAATCCACACAGCAAAGCACCCGGATGTGGTAATAAAATTAGCGATATCAGGAGTGAGAGGGGTGATGGCCAGAAAGACATCCACTCAATCTAATCCGTACAATTAATCGAACTGTTTGAAAATTGGTAAGATTGTATTACTTTTTTATATATCAAGTGATGGCATTCTATCCCGTCACGGTTCCCTGTTGAGGAAGTTCTGTTCTGAAGTGCTTTTGCAGAAGAGTTGATCTGTCCTGAGGAGTTATATATCCGTTACGTCAGAGGGTGTTTAAAGACCTGCCATATATACATACACATATACGAAATAAGAAGCGAACATTTCACATACATAATTATAATAATAACTACCATTGGTTGCCAAAAATACCCTTCCTTGTCCTCAACACACATGCACCTCATACGAATCCGGGACAAAATCTAACAGGACATTATCCCACAATACAAAATATCACAGGATATAACCCCAGAAAATGAAAAGAGAGACCTGTGGTATTTCGGGTTCCGGTCAAAAGCCTTCTATGTCAAAAGCCCCAAAAACAAAAATCCCTAGGTTAAAAGCCCTCTCGGTCAAAAGCCCTTACATATTTAGTAGGTCAAAAGCCACCTAGGTCAAAAACCCTCATATATATATTTGGATAATATGTTATTTTCGTAGAAATATTTTAGTAATATTTTTGATAATGCCATATAAAAAGTACACATAGATATATGGCACATTCAAACAACAACTCATTATTTTTGTACTCCCAATTTATTCATAGCTATAGAAATAAACTCAGCATTAAATCATAACGGTAATTATTGAAAGGTATTTTTCAAAAGGAAATATAACACTATAAATAAATAAAATATGTCAATTTTAAATTTCATATTTTTCATCACGTGATTTACCAAATAAACCTTTTTCCTGATGACAATCAATTTCATATTAAACTGAATGTGTTGGCTATTTACCTATTTCAGAATAAGAGGAGAGGGCTTTTAACCTGGGGGCCTTTGTCCTGGTGGCTTTTAACCCAGAGGGCTTGTGACGTACGTATTTGGTACTAAGGGATTATGTCCGGGTATATTTCGTACTGTGGGATTTTATCCTGTGAGATGTTGTCTGGATACCCCTCATACAACAATAACTTACATACCAGCCTTTGTTATATAATGTTATTGTTGACACGGCCAGTACTAACAACCAAATTGTTATAATTATTATAACTAAAATAGTTACACAGAATCTGTCTAAAGGATACGAGAGAAGTGTATCTGACTATTATCAACAAAGTGAGCGGCGACTCTCAGAAGTGTTATTTATCAATCTTTCGGTGACGCGATATCACGTGTGACTCTCTCCAAAGTTCTCCCTTTGATCTGGCCGCCAATTGGCAGAACTATTTATTTCGTCATAAATGATCAGTATGAAATCCAGCTGATCCGGATTGTTAAAACCATTCCGTCGCCGTGATCGTCGTGATCCGTACAAACCTCGCACCTAACATCCGGCTGATCGGCGCCTTCTGGATCCACCACCGATATCCGTGCGTCAGTCAGCCGACGTGGGTAACCAGCGTTGCCAAAATGTATCCGGAATCCCGTAAATATTTGCTCCAGAACGGCATACTTCTCGTCGTTGTCATAACCGGATGTTTGCTTAAAGGGCATATCCAGAGACGGAAAGAGAGAGATCGGGAACCACGACAGCTTCATAATCTCCCTAATAACCGGGTTATCTTCGGGATAAATTAAGAGATAAAAAGATCAAAAGGCTAAATGCATCTTCAGGATAACTCTATTAAACCGGCTACAATCTGTTGTTGCCGATTGGTAGTCTAAACTAGATGGCACTGGGGTGGAAATATCCAGATGGCTGGCTATTATGGACAGATCAGAAGCTGTCTGGATCCTTAAGTAAGCGCCAGAGATTGCTACTGATCCCGAATGGAGACCGGTGAGCGTTTGATGTCGACACATCTGGCTGATTATAAAGCTATTGTGGCGAGCAGGAGGCTCCTGAGTGGCCAGTCAGCGGTCAAGGTGACTTTCTGGAACAATCTGGGCTTCCGGACATGTTAATGAACTGCACCAAGAGGATAAATGTGATATAGTCAGTTAAAGAAAATCCAGATTTCAAAATGCCCCCCCCCACAAACCAAAACCTATAACTACAGAGGAAAACATTTACGAATGAAAATTTACGAGGAAACTCAACTTTTAAGAAAATCAATTGAAATTGGAAGTTTATTAAATATTCGATTTTATTCATATTTTATTATTATTATTATTATTATTATTATTATTATTATTATTATTATTATTATTATTATTATTGAATGAAGTCGATAATACATCGTTTCCGTACAGAGTATGTTTATAAGGTAAATGGACAAAACTTCACTCAGACATAACCCCACCGGACAAAACCCCACTCACTAAATGAGCTACTTGGACAAAACACCACCTTAATAAAACCCCACAATGTTACATATTTTAATATTTTATTTCAACTAATTGAAAATGTAACAAAGCTTTACTTTCTCAATCACACACAGTTTCTAATGCCCCGTATAGCGTCACTGTTACTGATTTAGTGTCATATGTATTGTCAAAGTATTGAAGTAGAATCTTTTCGCGGAGGTAAGACATTCCCTCAGCTACATCCTCTTCTGGCAACATCCCACAGAAGAGTTTCACATCCTCTTCCTGGGGGTAACGTTGTACCAACCCAAGGCCCTGGACCTCCCTCCGTGTAGACTCATACTTGGGTCTGGTTGTAACTCCGGACATAGTTTTTCAATGTACACTGATGTCTGGTACACTAACATCCAGTACGCAAATGTCCCGTCCACTAACATCTACGTACAATAACGTCCGCACACTAACGTCCGTACACTAATATCCAGTACAATAACACACTCAAACAAAAATTAATAGTGATGAGCTTTTGTCAACCGTCCCCCCCCCCCCCAACACCCCATATCTCACCTTCAGGATTTATTTGTTGCTACAGTTCTAAATTAAAAACAAAATAATTGATTGGTAGACTAGTTTATTGGTAGGTCAGGTAGACCAGTACGTCCATTAATAGACTAGTCTATTGGTAGGTCAGGTAGACCAGTCTATTGGTAGACTGGTCTATTGGTAGGTCAGGTAGACCAGTCCATTGGTAGACTAGTCTATTGGTATGTCAGGTAGACCAGTCCATTGATAAACTAGTATACTGGTAGGTCAGGTAGACTAGTCCATTGGTAGACTAGTGTAATTGTAGCCCATTCTCTTGTAGTAACATTTGTCAGGGGCGCCTCCGTGGTCTAGCGGTAGCGTGCTGGACCACAGATCACTACCACCCGTGTTCGAATCCCGGCGTGGGCATATCTGAAGGTTGTTTCGACTTTGACTTCGTCTCATTACCTTTGGAGGTCGCTCGGCCCATTTAGCCTACCTTGTGCACAAAAGTGGCCGTAAAACATAAATCATCTTGTAGTAACATTTACTGGTTTTACATCAAAGGCTGAGATTATTTTAATGTATTTATATATATCTAATGATATCAATATTAGACAGACCAAAGACATTACTACCTATTACCTACACAATGACTTCACATCAATAACAACAATTATAGTTAAAGGGCTATTAGCTCTAATAGGCTAACATTAACCGGATAACTTATTCCACTGAGTAATGATTCCAGAATCTCACACACGAATTCATTCTTGGATGAATGCACGCATGTACGCATGCAATGAATTAAGGACGGACGGACGGACGGACGGACGGACGGACGGACGGACGGACGGACGGACGGACGGACGGACGGACGGACGCACGGACGGACGCACGCACGCACGCAAACAAACAAGACTCCCCCCATCCCGTATCTAGTCTACCAAAACAAAAGCGTCCATTGGAAGGTGTTATTATCGTGTTCAGATAACTAAGTTGTTAGCTTTGGCCAATCAACTTGTAAATGGAGCCATTTCGCAGCTTGGCCCAAGGGCACCACACGCTAAAACCAGCCATAAGTACAGCAACAAAGGCGTTTTCCGAAGAATAACAAGGCACTTTCAAAGGAAAACGTCATTTATACTACATAGAATGGGAAGGGGTTCAACCATTCGGCGGAAAATGTGGTCTGGCCACGTATCGTGAAAGATAAATTATTTTGTTTTACTTTTTTGGGGATGTTTTTGTCTCTCGTTCAGTGCCCCTACCAGAAATCATATCCAGATACGCCAGAAGGTCTCCGGCTCTGGAAAATGGCAAATCAAAGATCGGAATCTGGCCATCGTTGTGAAGTGATTGGCATCGGGCGTTTATTCCATATTGATGTACTTGGCTGGATATAATATCGCGACTAATGATCGAACAAATAAATAAATGAACACCGTTGTTGTTGTTGTTGTTGTTGTTGCCTGTTTGAGATGTAATTTTTAATAAATTGACAAATACAGCTACGATCCGGAAAGCGACACTCCAAGCAAATGTCATTGACATTCTCAAACATACATTTATCGAGATAATAATCCCGAATTTATCCACATTCATGAAATATAGACATTTTTGTCATTCGGATCCTGACGGACCAATCGCATTAGACCATGCTGCCTTTGAAATCTTGATAGACTAAAAGTTGTCCGTGAAATTCTGATAGCCAAGTTGTCATAGAAATCTTGACGTGCCAGGTTGTCTTCATATACTGATAGACCATGTTATCCGTAAGATCCTGGGTTGTCCTGGTACTGTTCTCCATCAGAGTCCTTTAGCTCGGATAGATAGTCCATATCAGGAACCCGGTAATAAGATAACGGGAGCAGTAACTATGGTAACAGGGCGTGTCTGGATATCGTCAGATAAATAGCTAGAACATCAATAGACATCAGTGATGATGATGGTGATGATGGTGATGATGATGTCATACCATGCTCTAAGGTTTTCTTCGGTGGTCAACATACACAAATACACAATATGTGTGCCAACATTTTGTTATGTATTCGTTTGTGTACGTTATCAATATATATATATATATATATATATATAATATACCAGTATTTTGTTATTTGAGGAAAATGTTCATTATCATTTTATTATCATATTTTAACTCTCATTTCAAATAAATCACATGTTTGTACATTCGGCAACAAACATTAAATATTAGTCAAAGAAATTGAACATCTTCAGTCAATCTGTAGTTTTTAAATATATATATAATTATAATTACTCGAATAATATCATACCGAGATTTAAATGAATGTAATGATGATGATGATGATGATGATATCACAAATTTAATAAAACGACTTTGTTATCATGAGACATTTAAAGACGTATTGTGAAAAAATGCCGCCATTGTTTTTATTGAAAGGTTAGACAAAGAGAAGACAATATTTTTGTTTGATGTGGTAATTGGATGTTTTAGGGAAGTTATCGTTTTTGAAAGAAGAGTTTAAACCGATTCTTTGTTGGATGTTTTTATCTTAAACCGGAAATATACAATTTTTCATTAAAATGATCAATATGACTAAATGTAGTGATTTTATATGTTAAGTTTATTTCAACATTGTGATTGTTTTAAACGCTAAACACATAACGTTACGTGGATATTTGATTTTCTCGAGCATATATTAGATATTCAGATCCTGGGCAGTAATCTGGTATCATATAGGAGATCCATATGAATATTTGATTCCATCCGTTTTCACTTGGGAAGATCCTGCTTTATGTAAAGCAATGGCTGGACGATGACATGGCCGAAATGTTGAAGCATTCTGCGAAGAAATGTTGCCATGTTCAGTAATTCAATATTAATTCTTTATATAAGCCATCGCTATATGACAAGTGTTTACAGGAAATCCGCCCCCACACATTCATAAACTTCCCCCCCCCCCCCGGCCTGGTTCCGCCCCGCCGTGACCTGATGTCGTAATGTCAGGACGTGTGTAGGAATGTTTGTCAGGAGGAATATCGTCTAATAACAAATCACTGGGTGGTCTGATATCCTGAATGGAACACCAGAATGTAGGGGGAGTGGATCGGGGTGGTCCCTTATCTATCAATGGGGCGTCCTCTCATCGGGGGTAGAATAAATCTAGAGCCCCACTTAGATAACGCTGATGTTAAGTTTACATTAGGAACGATAACTCGGGCCGGGGTAGGGATCTATTGTGGCAGGTAGAAAATCCATTAAAGTTTATAAGATAACTTGATGAGATAAAGGATAATATATATATATATAGCGCGCGCGCGCGCGAGTGTTTGTGATGACATCTATTAACATCACGTCACCCTCCGACCAGTATCAGGTAAATAAAACCGAGTGACAGGTGTCTCATATATATATATATATATATATATATATATATATATATGGAGAGACAGGTATATTGCCATTATACTAATTACAATATACCGAGCTTTATCAACATTTTGATGGTGTTTTAATTAAGTTCAAATCGTTCGGAGATTCGAAATTTGTTCTGCTCGATAAAAACTGCGCCAATTTTGGTCAAACTTGACTGGATTATTGTCTGAAAGTCATGGCTAAGCGATCTGCTGACTGACAAGGATAGTATATGATAGTGAAACTAATCTGTATCAGTGTTGAACAAACTCCGGAATAAATCAGGGAGATAAAAGTGCCAACAATCGGGAGTCAGTTATGAAGGTTATAAATAATTAATTTCATCTTTTTGGCTAATCATTGTACAAATTATAGCTCAAATCAAATTAGATGTTTACCGAAACCTTCCTGAAACTTATTAAGTTTTAAATAATATACATATTATCTCGGTTATCTGTATTTCTTTTTCTGTTTATAAGTATACAATTTTTGTATAACAAAGCTGTAACATCTTTATAATTGCTATATCTGCGCTAATGTATATATATATATATATATATATATATATATATATATATATGTGTGTGTGTGTGTGTGTGTGTGTGTGTTACAATTGTATATAGTATGCCATAAAAATGGGAAGTGCCACCTAGAATGGGATTGATTCTCAGAGGATTAAAAAAAAATATACCCAATATCATTAAAATAAATTAGACATAGTTAATATAGTTACATATGTATGTTTTTATAGATAACTGTTTGTACATAATTAGGCCAGTTTGTTTGTATATGCGAATCTCAGTCTATTTTACTGTTCGTTCTTGTGTGTAGTCAGATATGCACGCGCGCGCGCGCGCACACACACACACAAGGTGTCAGTGACAACAAGAATGTTGTTATCGCGATCCTCTTTTCACAACGCCATTAAATTGGCCAACTAACATTATCCGACAATATTGTTTCGGTATTTAGACACACCCAGGACCGACCATTATATAAACAAAAATGATGGACGATCCATAATGGCTCGGTAATATATAACTTACTGATTTATACCATCTAACGTTACCCCTGTCAGGCGGAAACAACACAATAACAACAATGATAGAATATATTCCCGGCCAGAGATAATTATTTAGAAAAGAAACAAGCTCCGACTGGGCTTTTGTCATAATCAAGACGAAGCGCCACCTAGCGTCGTTTGTTACCTGCCCCCCGACAATCCCGGAGTTTTTCCTAATGTAAACGTACCAGGTCGGCCCTGGTTCTCTCGTCGGCCGGCCACCCGCTCTAAACGGCACCCCCACCTCCCAAACCGGCTCCATCTGGATGCGGGATTCACACAAACAAATCCTAGCATCTCCGAGACATTATCCAGAAGGATATTTGTCGACCAAGGTGTGGAGGCCAAGTGTGGTCTATTCGCCGGCTCGGCCTAGCTTTGTTATTGCTAATTTGTCGAGTTCGGCTCTCGTCTGGATAGCTTTGCTACACCGGTGTACGCCCGACGGAGCAACGTGGAATTGTCTAAGGCGCATCTTCAATAACAAAAATACACACGGATCACGATCAATACAGCCACTGATCTCAATGTTAGAATCGCAAACAGATCCGGAGGGAAGTGTTTCATTCGGAGCTGGCAGTTCTCTCCCGTCGAGTTTCGCCCTCCTCTATGAAGTGCGCACGTGAACGTTTGAATTTAGGCCCCAATTATTTCTTTTTAATTTAGAATTATAAACTCTGTTAAGCCTTGGCGTTGGTCACATCTGGGATATGTGGCCCAGTAGAGACTCCCTAGGGAAATGGAGTGTTCGGATAAAACATCCCATGACGCAAATAACATTTGGATTTGATCCCATGACCTATAAGCCCGCAGGCGGGCGCTACGTAGGGCCTGCTTATGTGTAATGAGTTTATTACAATTTATGGGTGTAATATGGTAAAAGTTTTATCAGTTATATATGTTGATTGCGAATGGCTATAGATAGAACCATAAAGAAACTAATGTTATTACGTTTGATTGATTATAGATAGACTTAAAATAAAAGAGATTCCTCTTGTTTATCTCACGATGGATTCACCCTAACTCCAGTTGAATATGGCAGACAATAGTCGTAGATAATAATAACAATAGTAATATGAATCACATACTAAAAGTTAATGATAAATAGATATTTCATACTAATATATCATACTAATTATCCGGGGGTGGGGGGTGGGGTTAAAAACCTCTGGAACAAGCCAGCAATATAAAAAAAACTGATTGAGTGAGTGAGTGAATGACAACATCGACACCAAAAGCTCATCATTTAATGTCGCCACAATTTAGTCATCTTCTACGACAGACAGTAGATCGACATGAAACACCAAACCTACGAGTGAGTCCACGTGGGAGACTAATCCTTGGGGGGGGGGGGACCTTGTACGATCACCACCAACTGTAACTGATATAAATATCGGAACTCGGCCGACATCCCGATGGATGATGTAATTGCCGAAATATCCGGATGGCTGGTTCATTTTTATTATAAATGAAAAGACGCTACGCCACCTGGATCAACACGATTGATGGACGGGAGGTGGGACATTTCAAAATCAAAACGACCAGGATGTGCCTGCTTGTGTGACTGACTGATTTGCCGACTGTGGAGTTGAGCTCGAGAAAAGAAAACATTTTAGAAATGCTGGTGTTTTACCGGGAATTTTGGGCCCAAAGAAAACCAAGCGAACCGAGCGAGCTCCAAAGGTAAAATCGCGAAGTAAGAGATCTAACACCTTTCAGACACAGCCTGACTGGGATTTGAACTCTGGTGTTGGAGATCTGTCGTCAACCGCGGTGGGTTATGAAAAGACGTTCAATAATGGCCTTAGAACACGAACAGACGGGACGAGACAAGACAGCGAAACGAAGCCTGGATATTAAAATGTGATAAATATCAACTAACCATAATCGAACGTAAAAGGCTTGTTCAGAGTTCGCTACTTAAAATAGCTGATACGAAATGATGGTTCGCCCAATGAAATGTGTGTGTGTGTGTATTTACGTGTGTCGTTGGTCATAGACGTTCGTGATATGTTAATTAATGGTAGCGAATTTTAGATGAATACTAAACATCTGTAGGAAAACACATCCAAAATTTCATATTATATTTTGGAATAATATTCTGTTACCAGGTTACCTTTTACTAGTCAAGTCGTTTAGCCAAGGTACTGGTCACACCGGAGAATGACGGCTGAGGGGCGGCTTCCTAATGAAACATCCTACAAACACAGACGTAAGCCGGATTAGAAGGCAGCGCAATTGTTCTATAGCCACTAAACATGCACCAGAAGAACGATCCAGTTACCTTTTAGGAAGTCGGCCAAACTAAAAGTCGGTACTATGGAACCAATTAGGACGACTGGTTCTGGTTGAAGTAGTAATTTTTAAGTGCCCCCGGGTTCGCATCTGCGTCCAGTTTATGAATCTGCTCAGATAACTAAATGACATCCTCTCTTCGTTTTTAATTATTGTTAATAAAATCAAGGATTTATGGATATTTGATATACATTTATGAGCAAAATATGATATGTGACATTTGGTGGAAATGTTGCTTTAATTCTGTAATCGTTCAGATTTCTAACTGATATTAGATCGATCATAATTGAGGGGGGCGGCGGTATGCGGCGGGGAAATCAGTGTGCCTTTGAATAACTCGCACTAGTAAGGGTACAGAATTAAATATACATAATTAATATTAGTATCATTATTGTACGTTCTTATCTCTGGAAGATGGTACGTCAAGTGGTCTGTAAGGATGATGCCGAGCGCGAAACATTAATTTTATTTAACTCCCAACAAAACCAACTCCTATCAGGAAGTCTTCTTGAATTGTTTACCCAAATCCAGACTCGGAGGGGGGAAATTTCAGAAATAAAGTGCTTTTCTGACAGCTTGTTTTAGGAATTGCACCAAGCTGAATCCGATAGTTTTTATACTAAACTTGTTTGCGCCTAATATACGACGGCCGACAGTTTGTCACATATTATGGTGGTCCGTATAGTTTGATGTACTGTTTCTAGATAGGTTTCTGACAGCGGAGCTATCGTGAAACTCTCCAGAAACGTGATATCGGCCAGTCAGTATATTTTACCGAGTATTATAATGTATTGAGACACTTCACTAGCTGACGTCTCTCCAGCTTGGCCACCAGAGGGCAATCGTTGACGGGCCCTCTCCCGTTGTAACGGCTAAGGCGGGGTGAAGGTCATGCAGATAAAACATTTTTTATGAGTTAGATCATGGACTCTATCGGCATCCTACGAACAGCTTATATGTGCACGTGTCAGTTTGTGCGCGACACACACACACACGCACACAGAGGAAATAATAAATATAAATATAGATGTTGATCTAATAAACTCAATTTGACTTATCAACCTAATATAAAAACAAAACTTCCTTTTATAAATATTTTATAAAATATATTAATTAATACCCTTCATATTCAGTACAAATAAATAGGCAAATAGAGTCTAACTATAATTCATGGAATGTAAGATATATATATATATATATATATATATATATAAAGATATAAAATTATGAAGATGATCTACAATACAACTATGACACATTAATCAATACCTTTCAGGAAAAAATTACAAATATAAATTTATAGTAACATATAGTGATAAAAAATTAACAATATTCATTACAGACGTAAAATCATCAACATATTACAAACAAAAAACATTTCTGATCATTCATTATTATATATATATATATATATATATATATATATAGGCTAAATGGACCGAGTGACCTCCAAAGATGAAACAACCTTCAGATATGCCCACGCCGAGATTCAAACACGGGTGGTAGTGATCTGTGACCCAACACGCTACCGTTGGACCATGGAGGCGCCCATATATATATATATATATATATATATATAATTCACATAAAGTCCTATCACTAGGCTACTAATTATGATATGTACATTAGCTAAACTAATGTATAAAAAATAATAATTATCACAAGTCAGATATCACAGCTTAAATGACATTACAGGGATATAATAATGAATAACGGAGTAATGTAATAAATATTATGATTATGAGTAATGGACGTCATCAATTGTCTATCAGTTCGAGGTATTACACTGAAAGACATGGAATTAAACAAGCCCAGCAGCCAATCCCTAACCGTGGATCCTTGAGTTTTAAAGTTCTCCACCCTCGAAACCAATAACCAATTAGTGGCTTTTCATAAGTTCTTGACATATGTTAATATAAAATTACAGATTTCTTTGATAATTTGCCGACCCAGACCCTTCTATATCTAAATCGTATATACCACCGCACGCAACCACCCTCCCCCCCGGGTATGTTATGTAACCCAAAGTAGATTTGTCGTTATCTGCTATAAAATGAATTAGTATATATTGGCAGAATATTTCTTTTAAAACCCAGTTGTTTGAGACAGTTAAAACCTAAAGTGTACAGTTCACTTCAATAATTAAACGGTAAAGAATAATATTACTGGCCGCCACAGAATTAACTCAGTCACTCATCGCTAATTCAGTAGTTGGCGAGAATACCGTGACTAGTGCTGACATCTGGCGAATGAATAAGAAACGTTCATTTGGCTGGTAATAATCAGAGGAGCAAATGTCAATTGGTATCACAATTCTTCTAAAGAATAAAAGGAAACTAATAACGCAACGGAATAGCTTATGGAATAATGCTTTAAGGAGATATGAACCAGACAGAACTGGCATGTTTAAACCCGTCCTTAACACTCAACCGTTCAATTTTGCTGCTTTTTTAAATAAACAATATCCATCCCATAAGATTCCTTCCCAAAAAGTTTATTTACAACATATTGGCAAGTGATTAGAGCACCATAGGGCCTTTGAATTGCTAGTGCTATAGCTAGGACATTCTAAAAAATCTACATTATTACTGTTATTGTTGTTGTTGTTGTGACGTACTGTTACCGATACAGACTCCGCGCTCTAATGGACAAGTTGGTTTTTTACTTTCTTCAGCTTACGATCTTGATCCTTCATCATCTTGGTCATCTCTGAATGGAAATAGAATGTCGAGATGTGTTTGAATAATGAAAATATAATTTACTAACGCACACACACACACACACGCGTGCACGCGCGCGCACACACCGCATACCTTTGTTCTCTTTCTCCAAATGACCACCAAGCTTAGAGAGGTTATCAATCTTTTTCTCCAAACGTTTACAAAGTTCTTGGGTCTGTCTATCGGGCATCAAACCTTCACATGGTGAAACTAAAACAATACAAACGGAAAACAGTAAGTCAGAGAGAGAGAGAGGGGGGGGGGGTAAGAATTGATTTGTATAGTTAACTATATTATAATAATAGTAGGTGGTGTGGTGTATATACCAGAAAATTTACTTGGATGTTTTGTGGGTTCCAGAAAACCTTCAGAATCCTGGGTTATCTCGTTCATTGTGTAGTTATCTGGAATGATTAACAGAATAGTGACTCTTAGACACCCTGATGTTTTTTCTATATCATACATCTACATCTTACCACGAATAACATAGATCTTTTTCATAACATTATAATTTTATAACAATATCTATAACAATTATGAAAAATAACAAACAAATAAAAATATAAAAATAATAATATCTCTTTCCTACACGACATCTTAACATACTCCCCCAGATCACATAACCCCCCCCCCATCTTACCATACTCTCCCAAATCACACCATATTAAACTCTCCGACATATTACCACACGCTGACCGATCTTATCAAACTCCCCCACATCACATAACCCCCCCCCCCTCCTCCCCACATCTTACCATACTCCCTGAAATCATACCAAACTTTCCTAAATTGTACCACATTCTCCTGAACCATAACACCTACACCATAACACAATTCACCTATGTCACATCACTCACCTGTGTTTCATCACTCACCTGTGCTACACCACTCACCTGTATCATATCTTATTTCATGTAACTCACTACACTCACTTACATAACTTTTATCATCCATACCATACCACTCACCTATATCACAGAAACATCAATATCATATTTAATGAATCACCTAAATAACATATATCACCACACTCATATATATCATATCCTATATCAACCCACTAACACATATATCATACCCTATATGGCCCTACGGTTATCTGAGGGATATGCTGAGTGGAGGTTGAGGACTGATTTCGGTATCAGTGGGAGGGGTGAGTTTTACGCGTGGAAGGCTTAGAGAGCTGTCAGGGATCTTGACAGGGAAGGATGTGTTACTGAAAGAAAGGGTTATGTGACATATCTGAGAAGTGCAATCGTATATGGAAGTGAGAGTTGGGCCATCAATACAGAACAGATAAGACGGTTTTAGTGGTCAGAGATAAGCATGTTGTGTTGGATGTGTGGTGTGACTCTGAGGGATGAGGTACCAAGGTTAGAGCTGAGGGAGAGAATTGGGATTGACGTGGTGACTGAGGTTGTTAAGAGGAATAGGTTGAGGTGGCTGGGACATGTGTTACAGAAAGATGATGGTGACCGAGGTTGTTAAGAGGAATCAGTTGAGGTGGCTGGGACGTGTGTTACAGAAAGATGATGGTGGCTGAGGTTGTTAAGAGGAATCAGTTGAGGTGGCTGGGACGTGTGTTACAGAAAGATGATGGTGGCTGAGGTTGTTAAGAGGAATAGGTTGAGGTGGCTGGGACGTGTGTTACAGAAAGATGATGGTGACTGAGGTTGTTAAGAGGAATCAGTTGAGGTGGCTGGGACGTGTGTTACAGAAAGATGATGGTGACTGAGGTTGTTAAGAGGAATAGGTTAAGGTGGCTGGGACAGGTGTTACAGAAAGATGATGGTGACTGGATGAAGTGAAGCAAGTTGTATGAGGTGGATGATGTGAGAAGTAGAGGAAGACTGAGGATAACATGGAATTAAGTGGGGGCAGAATGATATGAAAGAGTGTGGGCTGAATAAGGTATAAGGTAGATGTGCAAGATCAGGGTAAATTGGAGAAGAATGCTGTGGGAACCTGTTGACTAATCCCCTCATTAGGGAAACAGGTGGCAACATTAATTGTTATTGTTGTATATCACGGTTTATCACCCTACTCATTTACATCATCCCCTTTCTAACACTTATATCACACCCTATATTACTCACTCGTCAATATCACACCATACATCATCCCATTCACCCACCTATATCATACATTATATCATAACATTCACTAAAACACCTATGTATTATCTATATTGCCACACTCACATGTATCATCATCATATTTAGACAGAAGTAACTCGGATGCTGTTTGATGTTTATTTTTATGATCAATGATGGGTTTTACCGGATAGGGAAAATCTGTCAATAAATAACATAAACAATACACTATAGTCTAGATGTTATCAGTTAACTGTTAGATTTAACTATCATATCTAATGTTTACCAGATACCATCATACTCACTGGCATTGGTCTCTATTATTATTATTATTATTATTATTAAGTTTACGTCTACAAAAAGATGACAATTCACAAACAAGTTAAATAAATAGTTAGCTATTCACAAATTCAGACAAAAATCACTTCATAATGTGCATAAAAAGTTTCTCCATCTTTTCTATGGATTTTACAATTATTATTATTATTATTAAACAAATCGTGTGTTCATGGGAAAATTTGATGCTCAGACCACTTTAACACAGAAAGCTGTTTAAGTTATGATGTATCGATGACGATGATTGATGTTTTACGGCCACTTTTGTGCACATGGTAGGCTAAATGGGCCGAGCGACCTTCAAAGGTAATGAGGCGAAGTCAATGATGAAACAACATTCAGATATGCGCACGCCGAGATTCGAACATGGTGGTGGTGATCTGTGATCCAACACGCTACTGCTAGACCATGGAGGTGCCCCTTTTATGATGTGTCGACATATTATCCTTGTTAAAGTTTGTAATCGTACAACAGCTCAGCTCCCAGACAGGTATACAGTCTGTATCAAAGCATGATGCATTTCCATCACCACGCATTCTATCCTTCATCTCCACTAGACGCTGATCCACAGTTGTATAATATGTGTGTTTCTCTCTATCAGTGTGTGTGGTGTGTTCATGACGTGATAATCATGAGTGGATGGTGGGGGGGGGAAGAAGTAAAGAAAGATAAACTGAGAAACCCATAGGCTAGTCGCTAGTAGAATGTTTTATTTGATCAGAGGAGTGCTTTAACATTGCACACTCCAAGGCAGTGAGACAATATTGACGTTTAACACTGCTAACAATCGATGACAAGGAATACCTCTCCCAGTACAAGAAATTAGTCTCAGAATTGGCTTATCAGATGCGTGGGTGTGTAGTCTGTTTAGTCTCAGCATTAGTCAGACTAAAGAACTGGTCTCTGATACTGAAAGTACAATGATCCAGTTCTTGTCCAGTCATGAAAGGTAACTCAACCCAGTATTTATGACTTTAGAATGTGTGTGTGTGTGTGTGTGTATGTGAATTGTGTATACAATATTTACCAGTTGTTTGCTGTACTGTTTAAATCATAAATATTTATACAACAAATGCCCTCTGGAGAGTAATGAGCCAATTATAAATATATAAAATCATAGCTTTGTATCCAATAAAGTAAATAATCAAGCAAGTAAATGCTTTGCTAGCTTAGCTGCTGGTCACATCTAGGAGCAGAGACTTAGCCAGAAATGAAGGTTTTGGTTGTGCCAAAAAAACCCGGGATGTGCGGGAAAAATGTAGTTATATTACATGGCTAAACTGGCTGCTTTAAAGGGGCATGCACAACACAGCTGCATGGCTAATCCTATGTCTAGGAGACTGACTGGTTAGTCGCTGAGAAAAACAGCTGTCCAGACTGAAGCCTTATATTTAAGGATGAAACATCTAAAAAAGCCAGGTTAAAACTGATTTGATCCCATGACCTGGAGACAAATAAGGAAAAGTCTTTAACACTGGAACAGAACACAGAAAGAAAATTGATCTATATAAATACAATCAATATACCATATTCAGTACTGGCATACAGATGGTTATATTTAGCCAGCAACTCTTCGGCAATTCTCTTGTCTTCATCCTGATGTGTTGGCATCGTGTCCAAACAATGTGCTGCCTTCTCGTGACTGGAATGGTTATAACGGGGATAAGTGTCCATACTGGAGAAAGAGAGAGAGTAAAAACAGTAAAAGTTCAGAAGTGACTTCTTTTAAAAACTATTCAGTTTTTATATGGTAGGCTAACACGAGGCAGGCAATTTACAATGCAATTCTTTATGCTGCGATATCCTATATAATGCAGTTTTGCTTGGATTTAAAATATTTGTCTGCAAAGAGCATCACAATTAAAAATTAAAATCATAATAACTAGTCATATTTAATAAACATCCATTATAGCAGGCTGCCATCAGTAATTACATGAATCTTTATTGGATACCAAATAATGCAGTTAATCTTATTATAATAGTCCCCAAATAATTACAATTAAATAAACATTCCAAATGTAATGATTTAAGTAATTATTTATCTGTAAAGATAATAGTGTTTTTAGAAGAGACTTAAAATTTCCAAGAGACGACGAATTTCTAATATTTGCCGGCAACTTATTCCACAAATTGGGGGCTGCAACACTAAACGCACAATCACCATATGACTTGAGCCGAGACACTGGCATCTGCAATAGTATCTGACTGGATGACCTGAGTTTTCGGGATGACTTTCTAATGGAAACCAGTTCACACAGGTATTCTGGTGCCATATCATTAATAGATTTATAAGTTATTAACAGAATCTTAAAATGGATACGCTGTCTAACAGGTAGCCAATGTAGTTTTTGAAGAATTGGGGTAATATGATCATATTTTCTAGTATTTGTTACTAACATCATAATAACAGGCAAAAATAATAGATCCATTATCACAATCATGCCAAAGTAATATCATGTAATCTTTATTAATACCAAAAAGTGCAGTTACATCTTTTATAAGGAGTCCCCCCCAAAAAAAAATAAAAAAAATAAACAGTTCCAAAATGGTGACTTTTGAGTGATGACTATTTCATAATAAAATATAATTCAGTTATACACTTTCAAAAATAAGATATGAAAATTAAATAAATCTGGTCAGAAATGACACGACATCTGTAGCCAGTAGAGATGAAAAATAGTGTAAAATGAACAGATGATATGTTGAGTGAACTTGCCATGGTGGACACTGATCATCTGATATGATATAGAACATATATGATTGTATTAAATTTTGGCTAAATATTTCAGTTTTATTACTTCCCAATGGCTGGCTGTCTTATATTAAAATTCACTGCATGTACCAGAAAATAAATATACAGTAGTCAGGATATGACACGATTTCTCTCACATGTTATCTGTTTTACATCCATCCTGTCTTTGTAGTGTCTGTGTACTGAGTATATCCTTCATTTCAATCATCAAAGCCTTCAAGTCTTCTTCTATTCCTTTGTTTTCTTTCTAAATGAATAACACAATAACAGATATTTTATAAATAGACTTATTTTCAGGTGAACTGATCCAATAAACAATATATATATATTTTTTTAATCCAGTACAGTGTATTAATTTATGTACTTTATTATTTGCTTATTTATAACAACACTAAACCACAGTGATTAAACAACTTTCCCTATATTCGTAATTCATGTTCAATTGTAGTGACATGTACTATGTTACTTAAGCATCGGTGTAACTCACAAAAGTCACATTGTTTCTAACTGAGGTGAGGTTATGCAGTATTTAATAAAAACATATAAGTGGTACTTTATTTTATTGAAGATAGGTTCAACAAAGTGTGGCTTACACATGAGTAAATATATATATATATATATATATATATATATATAATATACATACATAGAGTGTTACACAGACACCCATCATTCATGTGCAGAATTTGTTTTGGTAATTTGTGCAACATTAACATAGGACATAATGGCATACAATTTCAAAAGTATATATATATATATATATATATATATATATAAAATCATCTTTTCTGTCAAACAGCTAATTTTCTGAAGAATATAAACAACATGTCCCTTTTACCAAACCATTCAGCTAATTGGTCCAATAATTATAAATTAATTTGAGCCGGTTATAAAAATTAATAGATTAGTACTTAAAAGCTCAAATATGCAAGATCTGGGTATAGTAAAACTGTACAACACATCAAGTGATGTGCTCAATTTATTCAACACTTACATAAGATTTTGTTGATTTTTCTTCGCCATCATCCAGAACATGTTCTTTTGACCTTGATCTGGTGTACATTTTTTTGGATGTCATAGGCAATTTCTGTAAATTGGTCATAGCTTGTTGTCCACGTTCAATCTCCTGTCACAGAAAGATATTTTAACAATGAAACACCTGTAACAGTAACTCCACACTACTACTTATAGAACTATGATGTTAATCACAGATCATAAAAACAGTATGATGTTGCTATGTCTAGTCTCTTCATACCTTCTTTTCAAGCTGATGTTTCAATTTCAGTCTGGCTAAATCCTGCTCATACTGTTCAACTTTAGCCTGAGATGCAGCATTTTTCACAGCAGCCTGAGTCACCAATGTAAATAAAAAAAGTATATATATATATATATATATATATATATATATATATATATAAATTACAATAATTTGGCCACAATTATGTGGCCATACCTTCACACACACACACACACACACACACACACACACACACACACACCTTTTATTAGCTGTTCACCACAGAATGATGAGTAGCCCACATATATAAAGATATATGTATGTATAGATGGAGAGGTTTTTGTATGTTTAGGTTCAAGTGTGTATAGATTTATTTATGTAGAGATATTTTTAAAGGATGTTTAGATATTGATGCTCTG
This sequence comes from Paralvinella palmiformis, assembly GCA_025642065.1. Taxonomy (NCBI): domain Eukaryota; kingdom Metazoa; phylum Annelida; class Polychaeta; order Terebellida; family Alvinellidae; genus Paralvinella; species Paralvinella palmiformis. Next base: position 742,439 of record JAODUP010000002.1, read on the forward strand.
AGCCAGTGCCACCATATATATATGTGTATATATATATATATATATATATATATATATATATATCTTAAAACATACACACCTTTTCTAAAGCAGCCTCCATCTTGTTCACTTTATCTCTTAATGAGCTGTTTTTCCTGATATAATCTTGAAGTTCTGCTCTAAGTCTGTCAGTCTGTTCTCCAGATTTCTTCACCGTTCTACTGAGTTTCTCACTTTCTTCCTTCAGCACTTTTTTCTCCTGTTACAAGAATTAATGAGAACATCTTTTTACTTTCAAAGTCTGTTGACAAAAATAAAACTAATCTCCTAAAGATTTCCATAACCCAGTTTTTGGCTGAGGAACTGATGGGATCTGTTGAACATGATAATAAAATGGTGGAAATGTGGAAAGGGTACAATCTTTATGTCCTAAACATTTTCTAAAACATTTTGCAAAAAATGCTTTGAAAGGGAATAAAATGGATAAATGGGAAATTGCAGTGAATTTATATTTTTCGCAAATTTTTCCTGGAAAACATAATAAAAAATGTGATATAATTGAAAAATAATTGTACATGTAAATTTATAAAAAAAGAAAACCTAATTTAAAAAATTTTTGTTTTTAAAAACCGAGGATGTAACAAAGGCATGAACTACAGTTACAAGTGTTTCTTGTGTCAAGAATGTTTTTAAACAGTGGATGTTCTTAAGATGGTAGTAGGAGCTCGGCATACTGATGTGACATGTTCATGCATGTTAATGCATTGGTCAAAAATAACCCCTAGATTTTTTACTGACCCATTAGGGGTAATCAAAGATGCACCCATCTGTAATGCTGGTGTCTTTAGGGATTTAACACAATGTGGTGATGCCAAATATAAAATATTGTTTTATTATCATTTAGTTTTAGAAGATTTTGAGTCATCCATAGCCGAATATCAGCAATACAATGTTCTAAATTCTTCAAGGAAGAGGAGAAATTTAACTCATTGTCAGGATCCAGTGATATATACAGCTGTGTGTCATCAGCATACATTGATATTTAACCCCACATCATTGTGCAATGATCCCAAGAGGATGGGTATACATTGTGAAAATCAGAGGACCAAAAACTTAACCCTGTGGTACACCAGATAACAAAACTGAATGTCAGATAAAATACCATGAACAGACACTCTCTGGGAGTGTTGTTCCAGATAGGATCTAAACCATTCAAGTACTTTATCTGACAGACCATACATGTCTTTTAACCTAGAGAAAAGTACATAATGGTCAATTGTAGATATAGTATTTATCACTCGGTATTAATATTCACAGTTTACATAGCCAGTAGATAATCATGAATACAATTCAACCACTAATATAAATAGAATATTAACGTGGTAAAACATTGCCCTTTTAATATCTTATTTATGGTTACAAACATTCATTTAATACATAAATCTGTCATGTAATAATGTTTTAAAAATACAAAATGCGAGATAAAAATGTCCATATTTCTATAACAGTTCTATTCACTGGCTTTTAAGTACACTATTTACTGCTGATATAACAATTAATCAATTAAAAATGACAAAAACCCTAATAATTCACGTTGGTGTTTAGCTCAGTCCAGTTTTTTCGTAATCAGTCGTTGGTTGACCAGATTTGCCTTCAATTTGTTTGCATAAATGTCACATCTATTTTATGTTAATGTGATAGTAGCTTCCTATATCTACCAGAAGCTTAGCACAAACATTCATAAATACTTGATCTTTCTTTCCGTTTAAATTGATCACTGAAATGCATGTTTTCAGACCTTTTAATACCATGAAAGTTAAAGCTTGTAAACTGGTTTTGGCTTTTCTATCTGCAAAAACAAGCTCACACATGATCACACATGCACAGGATTTTATATTCGATTGGTTTATATAAGAGAAAGCACATATAAATAATAAATATATATATATATATATATGTGTGTGTGTGTGTGTGTGTGTGTGTGTGTGCGTGTGTGTGTGTGTGCATGCAAACCTTCTCGTTCATTTCCATACATTCCTCTAGCCATCTTATACGACTCTGCAATGAATCAATCTGGCTTCTCTTTACTGTTACTTCTTTCTGCATCTTATCTGCCACCTTTACAGCTGAAATGAGTATAATGGTAAAAAAGGGATTGTTAAATATATAAAACATTAAATGAAGTATTAATTATTAGAATATTTTACTTATGAACATTAATTTTAAATAAACTGACATTACATAACTGTACAATGAAGTTAATTTTAGTTTTATTATATTAATGCTAACCTTTACCATCCACATGTTCCTGGGCCTTTAGAGCTTTACGAGCCAACTTTAAATCATGGTCCATAGCTTTAGTGAAAGAAAATAGTTCACGTCCATGAAATCTACTACAGGTTTCTGAATAAGTTACAAAGTATATATAAGTTACCAGGTATATAGATATTCTGTAGTCAAATTCTCTCTCTGTGTGCATGTGTTCTAACACACATGCATGTGTATGTGTACACACACCCACACATATGATTGATACTGGCTCAGAACATCAAGATCCAAATATCCACAAAAACCTATACCCTCATAAATCTGTATGTAAATAAACCTACACATACATGAACCTAAACATACTTAAAACTTAATATACATAAACCTCCACCTCCACAAATCTATACAAATAAACCCTAAATAATGATAATAAGTCTGGGCAATTCATCAGCATGGGGGAGAAAGAAAATAGTTCACCTCTACGAAATCTAGTACAGGTTTTTGGCTTTGGTTTTGTTGTTCAGGGAGAATCCACAGGCTGTCGCTTATTCGGCACAGCCTCTATGTTGGAGTGGTTGAGAAAACTCCTCCCCCCACATATGTACAGGAAGAGGAAACACATACAATCTATTTCGCTTTACCTTTAAGTCTGTGTGTGAGTTTAATGATTTCTTTGCCCATGTTGCCTTGTTTTTCCTCCAGCTGGCGTTGTAAAGTTGTTACATCTTCACGTAGACAAGAGACATCATAACGACTTTTTCTCAACTCATCTACCACAGACTCTTTGTCTCGACTTGTTTGTTCAAACTGGAAATAAACAAAATACGGTGAAAGGTTTTGATAACATGGTCAGTTTCAATGATAAGCCTGTTTTATCAAAGTAATCTTTAGTTAAAAACTAATGAGTAGTCAGTGTATTTTCAAAGACATCTTCAATTTGAATTAATGAGTTGTCAATCTATTAGATTAAATATGATGCCAAATAATTAAAAATATAACACAGAAACTGGTGAACCAAATTAATGGATGAGGTTTCAGTGGCAAAATATAAATTAATGAGTTACAGAAGATAATTATTTTCCAGGGTAATTATGAATTTGCAGGTGTTTTCAGGAGTATTTTATGCCAAAATAAATTTCAAGAGTTTCAAGGAGCTGTACTAACACTGTGGATATTATCTGTAGATAAATATAATGAAGATATAATTCAGATGATGATGATAATAATAATAATAGTATTTTATACAGTGCCTTATTCAAGTTGAATTACTCTAAGGTGGAGCTGGAACAAAACTGGTGTTATATGTTCCGTTTTGCAAGTGTATGTCACCAGATGTGCAGCACAGTTCTGCACTAATTGGTGGCAGTTTGTCAGAGAGAGGTGTATAATATTATATAACAATGTACTGCCATAATACAGTCAAGAAATTATAAGGGCCTGGACTAAAGTTTTGCATGCCTCGTCATTTATGTACTCCAACATTTCTTGTTCGATAACAACAAGGTTTACACATTTAATTCATCCGCTTCTCCATTGTTAGAATGTTATCCAATATAAACTCTAGATTTCTAACAGACACGGGGGAAGGTACATAACTGGATCCTATCTTTAAATGCAGATTCTCAGTTCTTTTGAATGAAAAAACTATGAATTTGATATTATCCTTATTTGATTTCAGCTTGTTGCTACTCATCCAAATACTTACATCTTCAATAAAAGCCTCAATTGAAGGTAAAATACCATCCGATGTATCAGATGAATCTAAAGTCATGTACACTTGTGTATCATCAGTATAACAATGATATTTAATGTTATGTCGTTTAATAATTTCACCAACTGGTTTAGTAGACATACAATAATTCTTTGGTCCTAAAATGGATCCTTGTGGTACACCAAAATGAACATCTATATCTGTTGATGGCTTAGCGGCAAATGAAACACACCAAGTTCTGTCAGCAAAGTATGATTTTACCAGCTTAATGCCTTTACCTTGATGCCAACAGAAAATTCTAAAGTTTCAGTAGTATCGGATGATCGATTACAAAAGCTACAGATAAATCAACTATAATTAATGAAGTCATGGATCGTTCATCAATTGAAACTCTGTGGTTCTAATTATTTATAACTTGGTTTGTAATAATAATAATAACATTACCGGTAACACTAATAATGGATGTAATGTCTATTTAGCATGCAGCAAAACCATTTATTAATGCATTAGAAAGATGATAAAATTGATAACTAATTTTAAAAAATTGTATAAAAGCAGCTGAACATTAATTATTTATATAAGGTGAAGCTGAAACGGATGTAATCATTATAAGAAATATAAGGTAGCTTTTGTGTGCCTCACTTGTGTAATGAGACCAAACAATTTCCAACTGAAAAATGTTCCTTACCAAGATAAAGGATTTCCCTCATTGATGAGACTATGGACTATTTCATTGCTGATTTCCCAGTCCATCAAAATCATACCTAATGTTAGCATTTGCGGACTGTTAGTAATTTCTGTCCCTAATTACTCTGACAATGGCTAGTTGTTTGACACCTGCACTAACCTTTAGTTTTATTTCTCTCAGTTCTTCTTCCAATCTCGTATTGGTCTTTCTTAATTCTGTGATATCGTTCTCCTTCTGTCTCACTTTCTCATCAAGGCTGTCTCTTGCATGACGCAGTTCTTCTGTTTCGATGATCTTTTCATTGATTCGTTTCAGCAGGCCATCTCGTTCTTCCTGTAGTTCTTTCTGGCTCCTACAAAACACAGAGAATGATCAAATACATACTACTGTCACTCAGAAATTATGAATCTGAAGTCATACTTTGGCAGAAGCCAATAGTACTAATAATATTAATAATAATTATTATTATTATTACTACAATACTTTAAGATATCCAGAGAAAAGCTAAGGAATTGTATTCACATATTTTTATTTTCTAGCTAGGTGTGTCTTTTATTCATTGTTTTCATGTGTACAATTATTTTGTCTTTAATTAAACACACTTGATCATTTTGGACATTCACTAACTAGTAATACAAATGATGGGTAGCTAGCGTTGTAGATATACAAGTGAGCAAATGAGTGAGTGAGTGAGTTAGCATATAAGTGATTACTTCAGTTAGCCTTGGAAGCCCCAAAACATTATTAGTTATCACTAATTAGCCAATATGTCAAGCAGTTAATCTTAGCAATAGAAGTGAATATTTTACTTTGTGTTTAATTTCAAACTAAAATAAACATACATTCATGCGGAAGGTTTCATCTGTACATGTGGCATTGTTAACCCAATCACCATTTCCCATGTCATGTGACTCGACCGTAAAATAATTAAAATTATTTGTATCTCAATTCACAGCTATTATCTGTATTTTATTAAACGTATGTAGAGACAACACTTCCATAAAAAAAACTTAAATTTCCATAGTGAACACACAGCACAAGATAGGTCTAGAGCAAGATGACTAAACAAAAATCTTACTCTGTTATAGAGAACTTGGACATGATTACAAGAGTTCAGTATGGTAAAATCACAAGTGTCCCACAATAATGTTCAAGTTCTCCTCTCCTCCAAAATAAGACTGGCAACAACTATTTTATTTATACTAACTTTGTATCATGACAGGATTACAGAATCTAACATAAAAATAAACATAAATTAATAACCAATAACTGATTCCTCTTATGGGATTTCCAGAATATAAATAAATGTGATGCTGCATAAAGTTAGGCAACTCAGAGGGATCAGTGTTAGCATTATTACCACAATCCATCATTCTAACTGGATGAGAATGATTGTATTGTGTCATCTATAAAAAATACAACAAATTATGGATTGATTTTCAAAAATAATCCTGATGTCGTGATTGAGCTCATTTTCTCAAACGGAGAAAAAATACACAAGTAAAAGTAAAATTAATAAAATTGTACCCCTCCGCTATTAATAAATGCATATCATTGATATCCACGGTCCACTTAAAAAATGGTTTATATCCATACACAAAATGTTAACAGAGCCCCTAGCTAGATAGTGATGGAAAAACAAATGTGAAATGCTGTTGTTTTAAAGACACTTTTGTGTGTAAACGATCAACAAAATGGGTCAAACAACCTCTGGAGGTGATGTAGCAAGTGAAAGATGAATCACTCTACAGACGCAGTGAGGCTGGAATAAGAACCCGGGTGCTGAAAGTCTGTGGCCAACCATACTACCAGTCAAGCCATAAAGATACCATCAGACTGTGATGAATTATGTACCTGTAATAGCAGCCAGAGATGGTATAACACCCTGGACATTGGGTTGTAAAGGTCAACACCAGGAAAAAATGTGCAACTAACTAAGTAAATCAGCTCAGCAATGTCTTATTTACATTCTAACAGAGGTCAACTGCTAAATAACAGAAATATTTACCTTTTTTATGGACAAACAACAACACCATATTTGCAACATCACCATAATTGTCCCTCACCCATCGGTAAATGTTCCAAATTAGCATAATAAACCCAAACGAAACAATATTAGATCCACAGGCAGGGGCTGACATTTGTACATTATTAGATCCACAGGGCAGGGGCTGACATTTGTACATTATTAGATTCACAGGCAGGGACTGACATTTGTACATTATTAGATCCACAGGCAGGGGCTGACATTTGTACATTATTAGATCCACAGGCAGGGGCTGACATTTGTACATTATTAGATCCACAGGGCCAGGGGCTGACATTTGTACATTATTAGATCCACAGGGCCAGGGGCTGACATTTGTACATTATTAGATCCACAGGGCAGGGGCTGACATTTGTACATTATTAGATCCACAGGGCAGGGGCTGACATTTGTACATTATTAGATTCACAGGCAAGGACTGACATTTGTACATTATTAGATCCACAGGGCAGGGGCTGATATTTGTACATTATTAGATCCACAGGCAGGGGCTGACATTTGTACATTATTAGATCCACAGCCAGGGGCTGACATTTGTACATTATTAGATCCACAGCCAGGGGCTGACATTTGTACATTATTAGATCCACAGGCAGGGGCTGACATTTGTACATTATTAGATCCACAGCCAGGGGCTGACATTTGTACATTATTAGATCCACAGCCAGGGCTGAATTTGTACATTATTAGATCCACAGGCAGGGGCTGACATTTGTACATTATTAGATCCACAGGCAGGGGCTGACATTTGTACATTATTAGATCCACAGGCAGGGGCTGACATTTGTACATTATTAGATCCACAGGCAGGGGCTGACATTTGTACATTATTAGATCCACAGACAGGGGCTGACATTTGTACATTAACTGCTTGCTGTAAATTATATGATGTACACTATCTCCATAGTGAAACTGTCTATCATTTAACATGTCTAATAAAATTACTATGTACACATACTTGGTGCCGACGGTGATGTTATCTGCAAACTTTTCGTGTTGTTGTTGTAATGAGAGGTAATTCTTCTCCCTCTCCTCCAGTTGGATGGTAAGCTTCTCTCTGGTTGCCTTCAGGTCACTGATTTCTCGATTCTTGTCCTCAAGCATCTGGATGTATTTGTCACGTTCCTGGGCGAGTCTTTCTAATTCAGCAGTGTGTGCCTGGCATAACTCGTTCTGATGTGACTTGTTGATGTGTGCAGAGTGGAGCTGTTCCTGGTAGTATTGATAACAGAGTTTTTGGTGTCCACATACTGCATTTATGTTTAAATATGATTAAACAATTTATTTATGTACAAATCAAAAGCCATAAAGTTTGGGTTAAACAGTATATAAATGAGAATTAGCAAGAAAATGAAATAAGGAAGAGTTTTTAGACTAAATAGTGAAATCAGGAAAATATATTAAAAAAAGAAAATAAAAAGTAATATTAATAAGGAAAGAGTTGAGTTGTTTAGCTTTGGTGCTGGTTACACCTGGGACATATGGTCAAGGGGTATCTCCTTAGAGAAATAAATCTTGCAAACACAAGTATGAGCCAAATTAAATTAAAAGTAAAACGCCAGATAGCAATCATGCATAAATGTAGAAAATGTATAATAAGACAATTAGGTAACATTTAAATAGTTGAGTTGAGGTTTTTAAACCTTCGCAGTGATCAGAATTGAGACATATGGCTGACATGATGTCTGCCAAAGGAAATAAATCTTACAAACACAAGTTGAGCCAAACCTGCAGGGTTGTAGTGCAGTGCCATCAAATTTAAGGAAATCATTGTTTAAGAATTAGTCAATTTTCAAATAAACAATGACTAGTTTTTTTAATGATTAAAATTTGTTCACGAACCTGTAGTTTAAAGCCTTAACTTAATAGGCCTGATAAAAGCTGGAGGCTTTTTACTGATATGAATTTTGACTCCCAAAATCTGGACTTGTACTATAATAATTATAATAATAACAAATACTAATGTAGATTTAACAAAGCATCATTAACTAGCAGAAGTCAATCAAAGTTGCTGTACAGTGGAACTACCAAAAATGATGTATCTAAAAGCAGGTACCAGCAATGGGATCATGCTGGATATGCATGGTTTTCAGGTTGACTTTCTAATACCACTGATAGATTTATAAGTAAAACCTTGAAATATAAAAATACATCTTGCTGGCAAACAATGTGATTTGTGAATACTCTGACTAAAATGATTTTTTAGAGTATTTGTCATGATACACATGATACCAGATATGCTTATCTATGAGATGACCTCACATATTAGTGAAGTTGTATTTATGATTACTTCAAAGGAAACTGTCTCAAACTTTCACATCAGTTGAGTTCCCAACCATATTTGACCATGAAAAAATTAATTAATCCCAATATTCCTGTTCACATAAAAAGCTGACTACAAAATAGAAACAATACTGATTCTCACACTTCAAATGAGAGTTATTTACAAAGTTATGTTCATGCATCAAAATTATTATTTGCAGAATATTTATCAGATTGATTCAAATCAAATTAGTGATATAGTGATCATGTGACCAGATATGATTAATTTATAGCTGTAGTAATAATATCATGCATAATTTTATATATTGCTATATGCTGAAGTAGGATGGCCATTGTTTACCCATTTTTTTGGTATTATATATACAAATTATAATGTGCAAGATGATTTTGCTGGTATTAATGATACATAAAATATTTTTTTTCTGAGTAGACATACAACCACTGTAAATTTCTCCTTGATAAATTAATTAACTAAATAATCATGGATATAGATTAGTACTTCTTGTAGATGAGGCAAACTGGCTGGAATCTGTTGACACTAAGACTGTTTCTCCATCTTCTGGCCATCAAATCATGTATCAGCTAATGGGCATGTGATAAAACTATTAGCCAGCTGATGGATCTGACTAAAGAACTACTTTATTTCTGGTGCACCACTCTAACCATGATTGATAGAAATGTCCTATCTGGCTTGAAAAAAGCCTCTGTGCAGCTTCACAATATATAACGTTAGTGAGATTTACATAGCCATACCTTAATCTTTGTGTATTCCACTTTGAGATCATCATATTTCTCCTTAAGGTTATCATACTGTGATTTCGTAAATTCCAGATCTACTGACAACTTGTAGCACTTCTCCGAGACGGCGGAGAGCTGAGTTGACATGGATCTCGTCTCTTCCGCTGCTTTCACTTTACCTTCCTGCTCAATATTAGATACCTATCATAATGAATGATAAAAATTTAACTGCTTAAAATATAGAAATTATTATTATTATTATCATTTTTATTAAAGTGTTCATTTTCTAATAAAGGCACGAAGCACAGAGACATATAAATCTGTATCCAAGTTTTAAGGAGCAGTTAAGAAAATGTAGATCATGTGTTAGTTATCTCAGTAAGTATAAATTATAAATGTCATATTTAGCTACATGAATATACTTTGTTCTCCCTATTAAGAAATCAATACCTTAAATATTAAACTATCCATGTGTGCATGTTATTTATTTATTGCATTTACAATTGTCAGTAGAATGTTAGAAGTACAATACTGTCAATCTCAAATTGACACAGTAATAAAATACTGTGCTCTATTAAAAGTAAGCCACTATTATGATATTCTGATACCATCTCACTATGACAAACCGCATCAAGCCTTCAGGGTACTTACTGTTTGCTGCATCTGAGTGCTACACTCATGTTTAACTGAGTCTAAAGCCTTCTTCAGATCCCTGATCTTGTCATCTTTCTCTCTCATACGATCGAGCAGCTGCTGCTTCTTTCTTGTTTATAAAGCTTATCTTGCTCTAAGAGGGCTACTTTCTGGTTGCTGACCATCTCAGCATCCTTTTCCAGCTTAACAATGGCTTTCTGAAGAAAAAAAAATATATGAAATGAGGCACTGAAATAACATACGAGTCATCATCAAACCTCATAACAATAGCAGATTTGATCTTGAAACTACAACAGCAATAACTTTATATACTCTATTTTGTCGATGTTTCATAAACTTTTCTGTCTGTTTTTGGAACACAGCCAAAATTTCTAATATTTCTTTCCTACAGGCCAATCAAATCAGCACATCAGTATTTTTATAAATATATCTTTTCCATGCTAAAGTATGGAATAATATTGAGTTGCTGAATTAAAGACAATTGTCTAAAGTTTCAAAACATAAATTATTCAAATACCTTTTGATTTTATACGATTGTAGATTTAATTATAAAATTGCATTTCTCAATGCGGCTGCAGTTCTATTTTTTCTTCTAACCTGCATATCTGTATATCTAGACTCCAATATTGCTGTTCTTCTGATGTCTTCCTCACGCTCTTTCTTGATAAGACTCAGCTCTCGTTGACTCTCATCGCATGCCATCTCCAGGGCTTCTCGTTTCTCCTTCCATCTCCTTCGCTCAGCCTCAAACTCATCTTGGACACAGCGGAGACGTTCTCCAATGTCAGTAATGTATTGCTCCTTAAGACTGATCTGCTGCTCCATGTGGTGTCTAAGAAGTGTAAAATGTGCTTTTTATAACAAACATCAGTATCACACTCAATAATTCTCTTCTTTACATAACAGCCCATTTAGCCTACCATGTGCACAAAGGTGGCAATAAAACATCAATCATCATCTTCTTCTTTACATATAAAGTTTATATCACATCATTCCAACGTATCTTAAAAAGGGAATATCCAGAATTTGTGACTTAGCAACGTGAAAATTATTTTGGTTGTATGTAATATATAAGAATATAATTATAAGAATCCATTTTGTTTGTGATTAAACAATCAAAATATGTGAATATGATCTGTCACTTAATGTTTTTTGTTTTGTTTTTATAACTGTCTAGATGTCTGAAGGTGGTATTACTCTTGAGAATTCCCCCTCCCAACGTCTTTCTATCTACACTTTCAGTGATCTTACATCTGCAATGTTCTATTCCCCAGCATGAAACTGTAAAATTTTTCACTTTTCCATAAGAGCCCCAATTATTAAAAACTGAATGCGTCTTATATGGAAACAAAGCTTAGTAAAAGTCAGACCACTGCACATATAATCAGAGTAACCCAAAAGATTATTTTCTACTGAAGATATTAAAACTTTGATAATTTGGGTTGATAAAAAGTTGTAGCTCTAGTCTTTTACAAACAGCAACAATTTGTAAGTACTATTTTGCGCTTGAAAATTTTGTTTTGATGACAAGTTACGTACAAACATGTACATGACATAATATTTGTGTACAAGACGAATTCCATATATGGCCACCGAAATTGCCATAGAAAATATTGCCGTGATAAGACTACACATTCTTTTATCAGCGCTAGCCTTATCACGGCAATATTTTTGATTGAGATTTTAAGTAGATCTCCACAAACTTTGAACTATTTATGTATTTTTTGGTGAGGGAGGCTTATTATTAGTTTAAATTTACAAGATTTCTAGGCTTCAAGACTGATTTACTGGAGAAATAACTGAAATAATTTCGAGGTGGAACTGAACTGTCACCTTTTTGGATTAGGATGCATGATAGTCTAATCCACTTCCAGTCTTCAGGAGGGTCAGGCAAAATTAATAATGAAACGATTAAAAGTCGATTTTATTTCCCAGCAGTGGGTTTCAGCTGTGATCAGCAGGTTTGTAAAACAAGTATTTTAAAAAACAACGGCCTAAAATACAATTAAAATTGATTTAAATCAAATTTCTTGTATATATTCATTATATGACCATGTATGATATATTTGTAGTTGCAGCATTATGTATACATGAATCACAGTGAATCATTAAATCCTCTGGCCACATGGGTAGAGTGCGAGACTATTTACCTATGGCTATGGTCATTCTGTGCGGGAGGTAGCAGGTTCACACCTCGGCCATAGCACTATAGTAAGAGGAGTTTTTCATCCAGCCAGGCAACTGGCAAGGTTTTCTCCACCAAACATGCCATATATTGTAAATTCTATGCATCTCCCTCATTTGAGGTTGCAAGCCACATAAAAAAATGGCATTTTGGCTATTATTATTATTATTAAAGGGTTGTAATTAGTAGAAGCCACACACATATACTAATCAACTTGATAAAGGAGTTAAGTGATGTCCATTTAGAAGCCATCATAACAGATTCAGAGATGAATTTGCAACAAAAAAAAAACAGCAATGAATAGTGAATCCATTCAATTTAGAAACCATGGTAATTAAAATTAAGCTATCATTTAATCAGCTAATTGGCTTATTAAGATAAGTCTACTCTTCTTTACAGTGCTTGAAAATAGTTTGCAACCTAAAGTTTTTCCCACCAAAACACATGGTCATGTGATGTTGTGAATGTTAATATGAACTGATCAGAGACAGATTGCATTTATGATGAGTTTATGTGTAAGCTGTTCACAGCAATTCTGGCTACATAAAAAAATGTCATATAATTGTGCTATTGATTATATTCTGTGAAATATAATATGCAGGTGTCCAGACAGCTGTTGATATATATTTGTTCCATTAGTATCTGTGATAATTTGGTTTGTTCATCAATAAATTCCATCAAATACTTTAGCCATTGGGTGGTTCTCTTGAAAGACAAAGAATCTTATATCTACTAAATTCTAGGATTACACACACACACACACACACACAGTCATGCCACTTACTGTAAAGATTGCAGTTGCTGTTGCAGTGCTGCCACCTGTTGTTTTGAACCATGTGACCTTTCTGTAGCCATTTCCAACTGTTTTTCATGTGCTGTCTGTAATTCTGACATTCTGTAACAAGGAGGAAATAAATTAAAACCAGGCAATTGTCAATAAAAGAATACAAAACTTGTACTGTTCAAAATGCACTTTATTTCACCATATCATAGAATAAGTCCAGAAAATGAACTTAACACAATATTATATCATGAACTGAACTAACTAAACTTGATTGGCATGGGAATGAATTAGTACAATATCATGATTTTATAGGATGTCAGACAGTGACTGTTCTACATGATGGAACATCTATTAAGATGAGACAGGTTAGCTAAATTGGTAATCTTTAAATTACAACTTCACAAATATTTTAAACTTGACAAACAGATAAACGCTAAACCAAACCACAGCATAAAATGAAACAGCCACATAAAAATTATTATATTAATAATTATTCTAGTACTATTCCAGTAATCCTATTTTGAGATAGCTGCTAGTGATTAGGTTAAATTATCTTAAAGCTTTTACTGACTAGCAACAAAAACAACTATCCTTGTTATAACCTCAAAAAAAGGATTATTGGTTATTACAATAGAAGCTGGAGTAATAACCCTTAATTAAAATATAAATTCTTATCTTATCTGAATTAATTACTTAGACAAACTAATAACAAAGAAGACAAGAGTATTGAACACACACACACACACACATACACACACAATGCTAACAAATGTATTTGAAGTATTTCATCTCTAAAATGGAATGATTTATAGTCAAATTATTTACAGCCAGAACTAGTATCTTACTTTTCACATTTGATTGTACTATAATGAGTATATAACTTAATAATAAAGTTTAACTTCTGGTTGAGGGAAATCATGACATAACATAGTTAATTACATTACCTGTCTAAGCTAGATGAATTAGGATAATGAAAAATAATGATAGTTAACAAAGGCATTTCTCTTGTATATGTGTGTGTATATGTGAGAGAGTGTATGTATGCATGTCTGTGTGTGTGTATGTATGTATGTTAAGTTATTTAGCTTCGGCATTAATTATGCATGCAATATGTAGCTGAGGGTGTCGCACAAAGGCCACATACTCGTGTGAGCCAGGTTCAAACCCACAACCTGGAGATTTGCAGCCCAGTGCTCTAATCATCAGAACACCCTGAGTATGTGTGTTTGTTTGCATATGTGTGTAACCCATCATATATACATATGTATATATACCCATACAATAACATGTATACAGCTGTAAAAGCTAGAGCAGAATAAATACATTATTATCAATAATAAGGACAAATCCAGTTTATTGTATACAGATTTGTGCTTCAGTGGTTAATCTAATTAAATATTTTAGTTTCTCACCTCTCCTGATGTTCAATGGTTATCAGCCTCAGTTTTTCATCGCTTATAATCCTGATGTCATCTACTTCATGTCTCAACTAAAATATTAAAAATAAATCTGACACAAAGGATAACACGATCAATGGTACAATAAAACAACCTCTTGTTTGCTCAGTGCACTCTTGGCTGATGGAAAACTATGAGACCTTCTTACTTGCATGATGGTTGTGTTTTTCAGATCAAGTTCAGTGGCCATCTCCTGGATGCATTTCTCTACCACTCTGACCAACATCGTGGCGTTCTGTGAAGAGATTGGTTCACCTTCATAAAACGCTCGGCCACGTCGTTGTTCCTGTTCGGTTAGCACACTCCGTAACTGATTCAAGGACATATCCATGACATAATGTTCCCTCTGAACTGATTCCTGCTTCCTTGTTAGGTCCAGTATCAGCTGAAGAATAGAAAAGGTGCCACATAAAATGTCACATCACAGAAAACATCGGCTTCAAGAGCAGAGCAACTAGATGGTTTATACATTCCAAAGCATCGCAGATAGCATTAATTTATATCCCTTTTTTATCTTGCTATAGATCAGTCACACCGCTGTCAAAATTAGAAGAAAATAATGCACAGTGATTTAATTAAAATTCATCTAACTTTGACTGAGATCATCAATGGAGGAAGCACATTATTGATATAAGCACACTCAAAATAGAAGTAACATTGATTTAAAGTTAAACACCAATGACACAGAACACCATAACATTACATAGAAGTAATCATGAGCAAGTTATTAATAATTAAATGATATAATTTTTCTGCTGTCCAAACCCAAGCCATTATATTGCACTAATTGCCTCCTAGTTTATGGAAAATATTTATGTAATGCAAGAAAATAAGAATTTGATAATGACCTATAATCATTATCTAGATCCTTTTAAGCCATATAAGAGAAACAACCAATTTGAAATTAAAAAGTACAAAGTTAAGTGTGCACGTCAATCAGAAGTAATTAGAAATGTGTGAGTCACGTCGGGGTCATTAATCAGGGTTCATACACATTTTGACATCTCAGATTCCAGGACATTCCAATGTCAAATTCAAGGACCCTTTCAATGAATTCATGAACTTTTAATTCGCAAAAATACACCCATATTTTGGAAGAAGTGTAACGACCGAATTCCTGTATGCTTATGATTAGAAATATAGATCTATATGTCCAAATTCCAGGAATTTCAAGGACCTCTACAAAAATTCCAGGACTTTCTAGGCCTGGAATCCAAATTTTCAAATTTCATAACTTTCCAGGTTTGCAAGGACCTGTGCAAACCCTGTTAATTATGTGAAATCATAATTATCATCAGATGACAAACAACAGAATTTAATTCTATACACTAAAGAGAGACAGATGGTAAAGTATTACTACAAATCCATGAATGTGGATGTAATTTAAAGATTTAAAAATAAGTTGGATGTTTCTACCTCTTCCTGTCTTCTGTTAGACTGTTCCAGATGATCAATGGTCTGTTGTAGTTTAAAGATCATAGCCTCCTGGCCAGCTGTCTCACACTTCCTGTAACATAAACAATGTTGGATATATTAACTAAACTTTAAAAATTGTGACATACTATAAATAACAAGCATTGATATTTTATACAGAGTCAGATAATAATTCACAAACAGGAATTATCCTAACATAATCCACACATTCTAACTATCTTTGCACAAACAAGATGGTTTGTCACAGATATTTGACAAAGTTGTGCGAGTGAGTGAGTGGGTGGTTTGTTTATCTTCAACACTTATCACAGCCCAGATATATGGCTGAGATGTGACACTCTAGGGAAACATGCTATTATTTGAACCCTAACCTGGAGGTTTGCAATACATTGCTATATCCAATGCGTTATCAGAACATCCCATTAACAAAGTTGTACACAAGCATCTAGAATCTCATTTATGTACTAATAGACTATATGATAATCTATTCAGTTTATTTTGCAGACAATCCCATGGAAACTACACTCCTTAAAGAGACATATACATAATTTAAGACTTAATTAAATCATCTTTGTTTGTTTGATTACATATACTATATACTGTAAATACTTGTGTACTAGTCAACCCAGCAGATAAATTGACATCAATTATTTACCCTGAAATTCTTTCATCTGGCACATGTTCACCGTAAAAGTCGAAGTCAACTTCTGAAGTAATGGCTTACCAGTCTTTAAAGAGTTTCTGTCTATTAACATGATTAAAATCCCTCAAAATCAGAATCATTCTGGCCCACACTTTAAGAAGGACTTGCACATTATTTGTTCCAAAATATGGCTGCGTGCAGATTTCACCCACCAAATGACAATCAACGGTCTCTTTAGGTTACTAGCAGCTGTTATCTACTGACTAATGGTTCCACAGTTTCCGCCTTTCACCGGTAAACAGCTTGTTCGGGCATACATCCAACAGCTGTAGTAGTGACGTTAATGGAGTATCATTGCTCCATTAAACATTAATAACCGTACTGTACTTACTTAGCATCTAATAAGGTATCTTTTCTTATCACCGCCTCCTGTAGTTTTCCTTTCAGCTCCTCGATGGCAGAACGAAAATGTTGCTTCTGTTTTTCTGATACACCAATAGACTAGAGAGACATAAAGTAATAGATTATAGAACCAATATAAGCCATGAATAAAATATTAGGGTATAATATTTATTAAAAAGCATTTTGTTTAAAAGCAGCCAAAGATGCACAAAATCTTCTTGTAATGCAAATAATGGATCATGGATAATTATGTTGTGTAGAAATGATACATCCATGATTAGTGAAAAAGGGTGAAAATACTAAATATCTGTTCCAGAAAAAAATTAATCTGCTCCATTTATAATATTGCATATATTTATATTACCATAATCTCCTGTGTATAACATGCACTTTTTTCACTGTTTTCCATAATTGTTTTAGGGGTGCACGTAATACACCATAACTAAATGTGTAATTTTTTTAAAAGAAAAACAATTTGACAGAATGATAAATTTTAATGCTATGGCCAATGTTTTTTGAATACTTGTTTTACTGCAGCCAGGAAATAAAATCGACTTTTACTCTTTTTATTATCATTTTCACGCCGAACCGCCTGAACACTGTGCGGAAGCGAATTAGGATACCACGCGGCCTAATTTAAGATGATGAAAAGTCAGTTCCACTTCAAAATTATTTCAATTATTTCTACAGTAAACCAGTTTTCAAGCCTAGAAATCTTGTAAATTTAAACTAATTATAACTCCCCCCTCAAATAACTAGTTCGAACATTGCAGAGATCTACTTAAAACTGCCATCGAAAATATCGCAGTGATAAGGCTAGCTCTGATAAAATATGTACATTGCTATTTATAATACTGTAAATTTAAATGGACTGTGTTCACGGTTATTATAATAAATCACTTAATTTCCTTGTGTCTAATCATTATCTTTTATCACCTTTTAATTACCAAATGATCAAAAGGATCATCATACGAGGTGTGAACATAAATAAACTACCAGACAAACTCGCAAAACATCTTGTGAAACATCACTAATATATGCATCATATTTCATTGATTAGCAAAACAATAGAAATCACTGCTAAGTATTGACAACTGCTCACAAGTTTGTTTATTACATCTAAACATCAAAACAATTATGAATGGATATCAAAAGTTGTGACAAACAGCTTTTGACCTTTTTGCATTATCTGTATTATGGAGGGTGTACGTAATTACGGAAAAAATGGTGTGCAAGTCCAGCTGCAGATCTTCCCCATTTCTCCTGCGTGTTATACACCAAAACTCAATTTTTCCAGACATTTTCGGGTCAACAAGGGGTGTGTGTTATACAAGTGTGCGTTACAGTCGGAAGATTACGGTAAAACAAATAGTTGCATTCATGCTTTGTGGGACATTAAACAGAATTCTCTTGATCATGTATGAGCTATGTTATATGACAGACATCATTTTAGTTATGAAAATACATGTTGTTGTATAACAAATGTAATTATTTTATTCATAGAAATACATTAGTACAGTATGGCTCTGCTATAACATGGATGTTGGGGTCCACAAGCTGTTGACCATGCTATAGGTCACCATGGTCAGGGGGGGGTCTATTTGTTTGCGTTCAACTTGTTTTGAACCATCATTGAAGATTACATACAACTGTTTATGTTTCCAGTAATTGTTTCATCATTTGTTGACTTAAGCATAAATCTTATCCCACTGTTTATGTGGAAAATAAAATCTTTCTGATAGATGAGGGTTCTGATTGGGCTGTTTGCTAGACTAATTGAGTCAAAATGGTGTGTAAGATTTGGATCAATAATCAACTTGTGGGTAATTTATGGCCATTGGATAAATTTTTATGTGTGAGTTACAAACTGCAAAAATGTGTTCAAATTATTTTGAAACATTCGACCAGTCAGTGGCGGATTTTATGCCATTTCGTGAAAACTAGAATATTGTGGATCCCATGAATTGGGGTCCAAGTTCTGATCATGTTATAACCGATTTCATGTTATACTGGTCCAAGTAATAGCAGAGCTACACTGTAATATTGTAAACAAATATCTGGACATATTGCATTGCAATGGCACATCATATCTGCATGTACTGCAAATTCACTAATTTCATTCATCCATTACACATAAAAATTGTTAAATTCCTCAATATTTCTGCAAAATCTCAACTGCATATTTAGTGCATCTAAAATTTCTGGCAACTTTGTAATTGTGATTCTGCTATCAAAACATAAATTTAGCTCAAAATAAAATGGGGATTACCCGCAGGTGATGGGCACATCAGTTCAAAAATAACATAACAAATCTATAAGCTAGATTTGAACTATTTTGTTTTTAGCTATAAGAACAATAAATAGCTACTGCTGAATAAATGGGATAAGGTAGACAAAATAAGTGATTCTAGAGATAAAATAACAGAATTAAATCAATACATACTTCAACCATTTGATTTCTCAAATTAGATAATTCTTTTCTACTCTCGAGTAGCTCTCTCTCCAGCTGACTTCTACAAACAAATAAAATTAAACATTTACTACCAAGTAACAGACATACTTTAAAACTTATCTAGACTGAAGAAAATCTAATATTGTTCTCCCTATAAAATTATTGACACGAATAAAGAGGTAATAATAACATTAATATCAAAATATCTAACTATATTGTAATATCAAGTTCAAAGACTGAAGATACAAGAATTTGTAGCTTCTACAGCATTATTATTGTTACTAACAGAATTTTGTATCTTTAAGACTTAGTGAAATTAATGTGAGTTTGGCATTAACTCCAGTGACACTGTTACTGAGATGTTCTTCTAAGAAACTAATAACTGACACAAAAGCACAGATCACCATTTTATTATCTTTTATATGTTCCATTTATTAATTTTTGTCACTGAAAAGCAAATAATGAAAAGGAAAGATAAAACTAGGAGTCAAATAAAAAAACTGGGAGAAGAAACTAGGTGTTAAAAAAACACAGGAAGATTCCCCACGCTGAGGCCAGCATCAGTCAACAATCATTCACCAGTACATGCACTCAGGGAACCTGTTCTGGGATTTACCAAACTGTATCTGATTTTAAACCCATCCTCTCACCCAAAAAATGCAAATTAAAAAAGTCATTACAAAACTTGATGATCACAAATTATTTTCTCAACATTTTAATAATTACACTTGTTTATGGTTTTAGATTAATTCATCAGGTTTCTGTAATATATTTGGAAGTAAATCCATCACAATAACAAGAACCAAACTTATTTTTCTTGGTCTTTCGACCTCATATTTGAATTTTAACTAGTGATGGATTAGAGCTGTATGTTTTTTGTTTAACGAACACCATTTCTCAATTTCTTGTAACTTTGGCCAATTGTCTGAATGTTCTATAAAAACCTAACAACCAAATTTTAACAGGTATCACCTCTCGATTTTTATTGCAGAAACAAGAAACTTTATTTTACAGAAAACATTGTGCAAATGGACAAGAAAACTACTCGCCCAGGTATTAATAATCCAAGAGTACATTACTGTGGCACTAGTTTGATCAGATTAACAAACAAACATACTGACCTTGTGAGATACTGAAGATCCTCTGCACCAACGGAAGCGTCTACAAAGTTATGACCAAATGTCGACGACGATGGTCGCGTCATTGGGATGTCTAGTCTGTCGAGGAGACTCTGAGATGTGGAATACCTGAAGCCGCCATCACTTCGGAGTCCTCGAGACAACTTATCCGCTTCACGCGTTTGAGCATCTAGCTGATGTCTGAAATAAACCATGCCACGGATAATATACGTCTTGCCACAGTTACATCAATATCATACAACATCCACATACACAAAACACATAATTATATTAATGTTATTTAACGATAACAAACCTAACCTCATTTCATCAATGGCTTTCTGTTCAGCTGATATATCGGCAAGAGCCCTCAATGATGTAGATACTCCAGTGGCGGATAAGTCCTGTCAACAAAGAGAAGATACTATTTATACATATTTGACAGCAGCACATAAAAAAGTGTGTTCAGGAAATGGCAATGTTATGTTTATCATAACATAACACGTTTATCATCAATTATAATAACAATAATTAAACTGATCTGTTAAATGACATGGTACACTTTGTAGTATTTATTTTTAAAAATCAGTTCATTCAGCATGCTACATAATAACTAGATCATCACTGACAAACAAATCACCAATAATTCTATAGGATGTGGCTCAGAATTAAATAATGTAGAGAAAGTTTCTTACTGCATTTGAGAAGAATGTGGATTCTATTATCTAAATAACAACAAAACTAACGTATCCAGAACAAGAAAAACATGTGATGAACTCTATCCATCTTATAAAAAGTATACTGTATAATTTCTTATCTTGCTGTATAGTCTAGATCCTTTATAAAATGGTCCAGTAAACAATCGAAGCAGATATAACATATAAACACTGTATATTTCCATAATGTACGCGCAACCCAATGATAGCTCTTGAGCAACATGCTCAAATGAACATTTTACTCCATTAGAAAGAAATTGGAGGTGATCACAGAAGTACAGCAAAGTGAATCACAAGCCAGAGTGTCTCACATTAATGGTCCAAATATCTCCACAAATAACACTGGAAATTACTATTTTATTTATACTAAGTTAATATCATAACAAGATGATGATTGGTGTTTTACGGCCACTTTTGTGCACAAGGTAGGCTAAATGGGCCGAGTGACCTCCAAAGATAATGAAACGAAGTCAAAGATAAAACAACCTTCAAATATGCCCACGCTGAGATTTAAACACGGATGGTAGTGATCTGTGGTCCAACACGCTACCGCTAGACCACTGAGGTGCCCCCTTAATATCATAACAGGATCACGGAATCTAACACATAAATAAACACCCATTAATATTATAATAACCAATATAACTGCTGGCTCTGATGGGATTTTCAGAATATGAATAAATGTGAGACAGCATTTATTTAGACAACACACAGGCATCAGTGTTAGCAGTATTATAACAAATTTAGCATTCTAACTGAATTAAAATAATTGGGTTGCGTCCTCTAAACAGAAATTACAATAACTGATTGATTGACCCCACCTCTAATGCACACAAACTCTTACTAGCTATGTTCCACATCAAATGGAGTTCACATCATTGGATGTTACTGTTAGACACCATGTTATAATGAAGCTAGAATGTACTTATCCAATTGAAATACATGTCTAACGAGAATAAGGCACAATAAAAGTTCGTAATATATCCAATTATGCCATCAGTCTGTTGTGATCAGTCTGTTGTGATTGATCCAGGGAGATGATCAGGCTGAAACCTTTTATTGAAGGTGAAACATCCCTACATTTTGTCACAGCATGATTTCTGTGTTTTGATAGTTAATAGGAGAAATAAGATGGCAATTTTTAAAGTGCATGGGTAAATCCACCATTACAATATATGAATTGCCATATTAAATATGAAAGTTGCTCCTTTGCTGCTATTTTGATATCAATGCACCCGTCAATACCTGTTTTGGATGCATGAATTTACATCTGGCTGCAAGTCTTACTTTTTCAAACAACAAGTACTGTTGATGTAAAAGTGATAAAAATCTTGTTCAAATGATATAGTACTGGTGACATGAAAGTGGGATACATCTTGTTCAAACAACATATCAGTGGTGACATCAAAGTGATATATGGCATATTCAAACACAGCACTAAAAACGTGAAAATGATATGTCCAGTTCAAACTAAACAGGATTCTCATATATACATATACATATAGGTGGTGAGTAATTAATTTTGTGATCAATACATCTATGTGTGGGTAAGTATCCATTGGCTCTTTTTTACATATGAATTACAAACTGTGAAAACGTGCTCAAATTATTTCAAAATGTTTTTATCAGTCAGTGGTGTATTTCATGCCATTTTGTGTAAAAATGCTCTTTCATAGATTCCACAAATTGGGGACCAAGGTCTGACTGTGTTATATCCAATTTTGTGTTATAGTGGACCGCGGTATAAAAGGGGCCTACTGTATAATGAGGTTATTATAAAAGCCTATAGACTCTGATAACGGAACATCTCATAATAGAGACATCACACAGACAGTTGTCTGTCAAAGACAACGGGTCACTAAGATTACTCTCCAAATGTTAATCATTGAGTAATGTCCAATATTTTCCGGGAGAACGCTATCAGTGGTTGTTTTCCTTCAAAGATCATATTCACCATGAAGTGCTTTTTCTAAATGTACTTAAATAAACATAATGATCCTGGTGCATATTTCTGCCTAGAATGTAGCTTCCTATAAAACTTATATATTATTTGAATCTATAAATGACTTTTAGTGGATCAAAACACTTAGAACATGTATCCAACCAATTTTGATATTCACATGCATGCAACTTAACAAAGGAACCTATATATGCACACTTGTCCATAAACAAAACATGGCCAATATACTCTTATATAACTGTTAATTGAGCTACGTTCACTACATAGAACTCAATTTTGTATATGGATTTCTTGCTCTTTGATCAATTACAAAACATTAAATAAAATGAACAAGGCACTCCAAGAAATGGCATATTCATACATATAACACTGAAAAAACTGCTGGATGGGGACAAAGATTTGCCTCAATTGCTGCCTCAGATTCCTATTTTAGCGTCAGACCCATAACAAATAGCTGGAATCGAGCCAATATGTGCTCTAAAAGCAATATAAAAAGGACACTACGTTTTCTGATCCCTAAGATAAACGATAAAGTAAGTTTACACAAGTGAACCATTAAATCTTTCATTTTTAGCCTCAATCCACAACATTACTGTGTTTTTGCAAAACAGATTACGTTATATAACAGAAAATAGCAGCTAACAGATACAGCTGTTAGTGTTAGACTATAGGATTATTTATTAGAAAGGCTAAAATTTATCCATATCATAGTTTTGGTTCTATTTTCTCTATATAACATTTCAGTTAAATATAAATTGTTGCTGTTAAACATTAACCGATATCGTCTTCCAACATAGCATGAACAAGTAAGTAGAGTTTTGAGATAACCTGGTATATAAAGATCACAGCGAGTCAATTCTAAACCCTGAACCCGTAAACATTCTTACACACCGTCACCATAGCATGTCATCAGCGTTATTTGCCTGCTCATCTAATAATCCCATCCTCTTTATGTTAAAATACTCTCAATGGCCCACAGATTGGTTCTCTAACAAGCAGATTATCATTTGTATTTATCATCACTGTCAGTTCAAGTATGATTCTCCATAAGAGAGTGAGCAGTGGCAATCAGCATGTACGTACAAATAGCCATTAAACAGGTAGTCATCATGATAATTAAAACCAACATACGGACTATTATTTCCACAGAAATTCACCCACTAAACAAATACTGCTCACACAAAAGATAAAGTACAAGGTTATGTGCCTTGCAAGGTTAAATGCAGAGGTATAGGAAATGTTTGTCCCACATGTCCATACACCTATACAACAAATATAAAAATCTGTCTTATATTCTACTGCATTAAAATATGTTCTGTAGTGTATTAGTCAGGCATGAGAGTGGCCTCTGAGGAAGAAACCTGAAAAGCAGGAAAGGATATCACAGAGTGAAGTGAGCCATATACAACTGAGGGATTCAGGGTGAGTGCACTGTAAGCCTCAAGAAAATTTGGGCTATTTGCACTTAGACTATTGAGTGGGGATAAAACATATCTTTTGCAAGAGAAATTTTCTTCAAACCACCAGTTTCACCCAATCCTCATTTTAAGTTTTTGGAGGTTTTTGCGTACATTATCCTGGAGGATTCCAATTTTATATTGTAGCTTAATTTGCTATTTAATAAGCAAATATTAATAAATATGTCAGGTATTGCTAATCTAGTAGATTACATCTCTTAAAAGTCTATGCTTTATTACAAAATGATGTATTAAAATTTAGTCTGCATTCTATTACAGATAAGGTATTCTCAATGTGTAGAAAACTTCCAGTTTATAATAATGGCTCAATAAACAATATGTCTGTATTAATAGAAAAAAACTAACATTTCTGGCTATTTAAAGGATAAAATTTACTTTCAAAATATGAAGGCTCTGAACAACAAATTTCATGGGAAACACTTTTCCGTTCCATGCACTGTGATCATGGGAACCCACCTAAAACTGTTTTATGTTCCATGAAAATAAGTCATAGGAACCCATTTTTAATACCAATGATTTATGTATATATTTAAAAAAAAATTCACCTGTATTTAACTACATGGTACAATGAATACACATCCTTCTCTGTCACAATTACATGATCATGCATCACTTTACTTCACTTTGACAGTCACTTTAGTTAATTGGACTTCTGTTTAAGTGGGTGTCCTACTGACCGAGTAGACTGGTTTCAGGTTTATCTCAACTGCCTGGAACTCAGGCATTCCGTTAAGACAATAATCCAAATTGGGTCTATCTAGTGATTGTGTCAAACACAATTCACAAAAGTGTGATATTAGAAACAATTTAAACAAAAAAGTGATATACAGTTTATTTTTGTTGATAATTTGTACTCAATACAATAATTATGGAAAAAGAAATTTCAGCTCTGTGATTTTACTGATACAGTACGGAAAACAACTATTACTGTGAAATCTAAAAGCCCTCAAACCATGTGTCACTCACTGTCTCACACTAATTGTATGATAAATCTGCCAAATTCACAGTTCAGCATCTATTTTTCAAATTTAGTATAACAATAATAATAATAATGATGACAATGTATATTAAATAAAGTGCTCTTACTAGAAACCTTAACTATACTGAGAGTAATATCACTAAAACAGTTAACAGTAAATATATATATATATATATATATATATATATATATATATAATAAATCATGCATTATCTGTATGTAAACCAATATAGTGCATGAACATACTAAATATTAATGCTTCAAAACATTTAAAAACAAAGAGTCAATCAATTTGTAACGGTACAGCCCTACATTATTGCTGTAAACATGACTAATAATCTTTTAAGACAGATTCTGTAACTTCGAAGAAATATTCCGGAGCTGTTTCATGTCCAGAAATGAGCCAGTATTTACTCTCTACATCATCATCATCATGTAACATACCATATAATTAGGAACAGCTTGTGAAGGTGGCATGGGTAAAGGCAGTGGCGATGCCTCCAGTGTCTGTAACAGTGGCTCATACTGCGAGAGAATTACTGAAGCTTCTGGCTGTGACAGAGGACGAACGCCATCACCCAGCCAATAGAAATATAGTTCATTATCTGTATTATGAGCCATCATTCTTCTGAGTGATTAGTTATCAATAACTTTCCTGAATGAAATATCCATCAACGCATGCTCAAACTTCTCATAGAATGTGAAAACATTTAAATCTATTCCACCAGATGTCTCTGCTCCTGTAGTCAGCCTAGGCACGCTGAAGTCACTACTAACAACTGGCATAGAATGTTCTGCTATCAGTATGTTTTTTTTAAAGTGACACGGATCATTTTACTACTGAAGTATTCTATTCAACAGAGGAATGCCTTACTAGGCAATAACAAGTTACCAACACACACAGACACTGTCCATAGGAATAAAATGTCTCCAAATGAAAGGTATATCCGGCATTGGAATTGTGATCCTACATCGTTACTTTGCTAGAACTTGGGGTTCAACACAAAACACCAGTTTCCATCTGGTAACTGGGACCCACTTGTTTATATGTATATATATATACATGCCATCTCATGGCTTTGGGTTATGTACGAGTCAGCACAATCACCAACCATCCACTACATCCAATGGGTGTGCATATGTGTGTGTAAGTCAGATTCAAGAGATATTAGCCCAATAGTAAACATGCTGATAAAGTTATCATAATCAGCTCATATCAGATGCTTAGACACACACACACACACACACACACACACACACAGTAATCCTTCTGCCATAAAGCCATGGTAGTTAAAACATGCACCAAATTAGATTATACTGTGAAGTGTTTAAGCTAGCCAGCTCCCCATAAATCACCCAGTGGCTAGTTGATGTGGCTGATCTGTGTAGTGCATGCTCCAATCTAACTGGTTGTTAATATCTGTCCCATACCTTTATGACTTAACAACTGACTACGTCGCTACAAGTGTTGATATTTGGCCACGAAGAAAAGCACCCCATTTACAGCACTCTCCCTACTCTATGTGTTAATCCAGGCTCACAACAAATCAACATATAGTTCAGATTACATAACCAACATCCCGCACTTCAACCAGTCCAATCCAATACCACAATGGCTCTATATTTAACTACTGGATCTTGAATGGTGCCATATTGGATAATCTCGTGACAGGTTCTGATACCTTTCAGAGGTGATATAACATAATTCCGTTGTTATTACTGATAATTGGAACTAAGCAGAAAAAAAAACGTACCAATTACTAGAAGAAGAACAGAATGAAAGGCCTCCGAACAGCCACAATGTTTTCAACATTACACTGTGTAATATAATATGTTTGAGTTACTAGTTTATAGATACCCAAATGACACCCAAGATGAATCTTATTTACCAAACACAACCCTATTTCTAGCGTCCTCACAACTTAATACCACACTAGAATTGAACTGTTTGCTGTTGGTGTACAGTGTTACTAACATCTGTCAAAATAAACAGCGCCAAATCTAATTGGGATGAAACAAAACAGATCTGAAATATAATTTGTTATCCAATTTATGAGTGGTCATTTGACAATAACTATGCTCATTAAAATATCTATAAACACACACTTGAACACAAATGAATTTGTCAATCGTGGAATTTCATGAAGATGTGAAAAGCTTAAATACACTCCACTGGGTGGCCAAGTTCCTGTAGTTAGACCAGGTGCATCAAAGTTTCTGCTGACAATTACTATAGAATGTTTTGCTATTGATATGACCACGTCATAACAATGTTGTCATTTTAAATTTAAGGTTTGTATTCACGTGGATATACCAACTAGAACTAATGAGATATCTGTGATCAGACTAACCTCAGGGGGTTTGAGATCAACATACCATACCCAAGCACTCATGATATAAACCGACAGTACAATTATTTCAGGATACATTCCAAGTACTTTTATCATAAAAGTGTTATGGTTTTCAATCATTGATTTTAGAATTTTGTGTATATTCACACCGACTAACCTCTTTAGAGGAACTCACAATCAAATCGGATTGTTTGAAATTGGTCATTATCATTTTAAACATAAAACAAGGTCAATAACCCATGTATTTGCATTAACAATAACACTGTTACTGTCAATTATCAGTATGCAAATGATCATACCCGTTATATTTTTAATTAGTAACTAGCTTGGTGTTGCAGGGTTTTATTCACATGGTGGCTAAAACCAGTTAAAACCACGGTTAAAAATATTCTCTTCTGTGCATAAAATCATAAGAAATTTTTAAAACTGTTTCTAATACAGTTTAGACACCTTATGTGTCCAATTTGATGTCATGGGTAGGGGTAGGAGTAATATGACTTTGATGATCCCTCACAGCAGAATATATGAAGTGGCTAAAACTGCTTTGAGGAGGTGTGAAAGGTTTGATTGGAATCTTGCAAAGATATGAGAAAAACCTTAGCAAGTCCTTAGAAGTGATAACAGTGATAAGTCATATTATTATTAGTCAACATGTTCAAAGGTGGTAGACCTATGGATCCTATCTGGAACCATTTCACTCGCCTTGTTGATGGTTCAAAGGTCACTGCTCAGTGTAAGCTCTGTTTGAAAATACAGAGTAACCACATTGCTAGGATGAAGTCACATTATGACAAGTGTGTCAAGCAGACCAGAACCAGTGAACCTCAGCAACAGGGTGCAGCGTGTCCGGTGTATG
The DNA here is from genome assembly GCA_025642065.1 of Paralvinella palmiformis. Taxonomy (NCBI): domain Eukaryota; kingdom Metazoa; phylum Annelida; class Polychaeta; order Terebellida; family Alvinellidae; genus Paralvinella; species Paralvinella palmiformis. The sequence goes on from JAODUP010000002.1 coordinate 771,622, forward strand.
ATCCTAAGCCCACCATCATGGAGACCAGCCCCACTCAACCACAAGCGTCAAGCTGATCTCAACAGCCATGTGTTCCAAACCGCAGTACCTACTAAAGATGGCTCGGATGAGAAGATTGCCGAGTTTGTTTTTGGGTACATTCTACCATTATGTGTTGTGGAGCATCCCCAGTTCAATGCCACGGTGTCCAGTCTACGACCTGAGTACAAGCCATCTACCAGATATGCCATCAGCAACAAATGGTTAGACAAATGCCATGACAAGTATCAGGCCGTCATGAAGCAGCAAGATGGCTGGAGTACCATCCAGATTGACCTCAGGTGCTAAACTAGACACTGCGTTGTACTGAACTTGTGTGTTAAGGTTGACCCTGTCCTATACATTTCCACATAATGCTCTATGTAAACTTAATTTTATAAAATTCTAGTAAATAACTTGTATAATGTCATTGATTTAATTGTAATCATGTGTAGGGGTGTATGTAATCAATTCCCTATATATTAGCCATGGTCACATACAATCCTGGAGGTTTTGCCAGCTATAGCCGGTTAAAACCATCAAAAAGTGGTTAAAACCTAGTTTTAGCCACTGTCCTGACTATTCCACCTACACCATGATCATAGTGAAGTGCTCCAAATCCTAAAGTATCACAGAATTGATGATCAATTGGATTCTATGTTAGTGGACATCAACACTCTTATCATATGACATCAAACAGCTGATATAACCGAGGAGGGTTGATAAGGGTTCAGGTCTCTTGCCCCCTGGTCTTTTGCTCTTCGGTCTTTTGTCCTTCAGCCTTTATCCCCATCATTAATGGCTCACCTGGTCTTTTGCTCTTCAGCCTTTAGCCCCATCATTAATTGCTCACCTGGTATTTGCCCCTTGGTCTTTACCATATAGCATTAAAAAGTTTGATCAATGTACAATAAACCTATTTTATATTTTTAACTTGCCACGGTTCATAAAACATTAATAAGAAAATAAATAGGTCTATGATTAATTAAAAATAATAATGATAATACCTAAATTGGTATATCATAAATGTCTTTTAGAAGATAATATTAATGTACTATATATATGCAATATAACTAATGTTTCATTATTCATATATATCAATTGTAATTAAGGATACACTCACTGAAACTAAGAAACTCCCCTTATGTTATTACACTCAGGTTTGTTCCCATTCACCTTTCTGATCAAGGGATCATCATAATAAACCGATCCAGGAGAAATACGTTGCATCGGTTACCAACTGTGGTCTCGGGTTAGAAACAGCTATGGCGCCCACTGTTAACGTGGGATGGAAACTTTTCACTAACGGTAAATACTGGAAATGTTTCAGCAAATTATTTCATATTACACGGAGACTGAGACTAGTATTTCAGCTGAATGATTGTGTCTTTCCAAAGGATTTAACACAATACTTATCAAGATATAATCCAATGATTAAGCGGACCGATCTTTCAGATGAATGACATAGCTAAGACTTAGTTATTCATGCTGACCTGTAGGAGATTTTTAGCATGGGTTTCAATGGATTAATTAATAAATGATATTAAATTTAAACTTTAGCTGAATGTAAATTGATTTTAATGAAGACTTTTTAGATATTTAATGTAGAGTTTTGGAAATATTATTTTTTATTTATATTGAAAGTGACCTGTTTTTTTCTTTCTTCTGAATCAGCCGTTCTTGCAATGTTTACTACATGTAAATGTCAAGATTGGTAATACTCTAATGTAATAAAAAAAATTATTTAATAATTTTCCCAGCATAGAGGGTGATTGTGTAAAGGGGCTCTAAAGGGCAAAAGACCGGATCCCGATTGATACAGCCTCGGTACTGGTCACACCAGGGACACATGGCTGAAAGGCCACTCTAAGGTAACATCCCACAAAGACAGGTATTTATAAGCCAGATTAAAAAACCCACAATCAACAGGTTTGTAGCACAATACTCTCTACCCACTGTGCTAATAAAAGGTTTTGATATCACTATCTATATCAACCATAAATAGACTGCAGTAATCTCATTAGATCAACTCACAATGGATACCTGTTAGACAGTGTATCCATTTCAAGATTTTATTAATAACTTATAAATCTATTAATGATATGGCACCCAAATACTTGTGTAAACTGGTGTCCTTTAGAAAGCAGATACTATTGCAGGTGCCAGTGTCTCGGCTCAAGTCATATGGTGATTGTGCATTTAGTGTTGCAGCCCCAACTTTGTGGAATAAGTTGCTGGCAGATGGTAGAAAAGCGTCGTCTCTTGAAAATTTTAAATCTGTTCTAAACACAAACCTGTTCAAGGTCACTTTCACAGATAAATTATAATTAACATTGAAATCTATAATAGGGTTTTTATAGACATATTATTTGGGGTATTATTATATGACATATTTTTGAAAGGAATGTTGAAAAGGAGGATGCTTATATAATGCACCCCCTTATTACTACAGTAGTGATTCACTTCAAAACTGAAATGGGAAAATATACTCACACCTGGTGCCAAATGTCGTAAATGAGCCAGAAATATATTCTGTTTTTACTGTTGTTATTATTGGATAGTATACAGTACATCTGTATCCAACTAAGTGTTTATAAACAAACAACTTGATGAGTGAGTAAGTGGTTTATTTAGCCTCAACACTGGTCACATCTGGGACATATGGCCAAGAGGCGACTTCCCAGGGAAACACCCCACAGACACAATTATGATTTTGATTCAAACCCACAACCTGGAGGTTTGCAGGGTAATGCTCTAATCACTGAGCTATTATTGATTGGTAGGATGGATGAATGTTGCTTTATAATAAGTTTGGCACCATTTAGGCCACTCAGTATCTTAGAACATATAAGAATAAATGAATGTGGTATTTAGCACAAAAGTCTATCTTGTGCCAAAAACAGATAACGATCCACATTAAAGTTGTAAACATATTATGTTAAAAGGTATTTGTTTTGTAATCAATGTGCAAAGAGACATATTGATAAAATTAATGAAAATCCACCAATAATCAATTAAACATGAGAACTTTGGAGAATAAAATAGTTGAAATGTTTCATAATAAACAGCTAATGAGTCAAATTATAATAAAAAGTTAATAAGCCAAATTATTGGTGTTGATAAAGGTTATGTATAAGCTAACACTTAGAGTATAAATTGCTGACTAGAAATGGTAAATACATACGCAATAAATAGGTATATGTAGATGTATAAGGATGTTAAAAAGATAAAATCAGATTCTTAATCTTCCAAAAGGTACTTAAAATGTAGAATGTGATAAATAATGACCAAGATTTGACTAGAGATCATTAAATAAGATTGGCTTCTTTAGAGAAAATAATAACTAAAGGTTATGGCATTGACTAGACGTTGTGAGTTTAAATAAATTATATTAAAAGGAAAAGACTCTTAGAAAGTAAATAATTATATCTGGGGTAATATCCTCCAACAGCTGTTTACAAGTCTCTGCATTGTTATGATTGGTAGGCACAAGAGTATTGATTAGCTAGTTGGTCGACTGAAACTGAAGACCACCCAGTTTCTGGCTCCAGCCCACACGTATCATTGACTGAGCCATCACCATCCCCAAATAAAAGTGGAAGCATTATTTTGGTGCCTCAGGAAATCACAGAAAATAAGTTAGTTTCTGTGGTGCATCAATTTACAACCAGCCACTAAGATCTCATCCATTTTGTGATACTGGGTTATTTGGTATGAGCTCGTTTAATATATGATAGTGTGTGTGTAAAATTTCAAATGTTGGTATTTGTGTGCACATGAGATGAGCGACCACCAAAGATAATAAGTTAGAGTCAAAACAGTCTTCAGATTCAGTCAGTTTTGAATTTAAACTGTAAATACAAACTCATGTGTATGTAGTCCTTTCTTCCCAAACGAGTTGCTTTAAATATTTTGAAATACACTTACACATATCCCTGAGGAACACACCACTCGTGTCAGTGTGAGGTATTTCCACACACCACAGAATCACTGTTCATTGTGTGTGTTTGTACATGTATTTTGTGTCTGTGTGTATTGTGCTTATAAAGAAATGTATACGGTGGCTCAAGCCATTTCACCGTAAAGGCTCTTAGAAGAAAAGTGCAGAAAGCTGAAGAAAACAATTCTTGGAAGTTGGTCACTTGATCAATGCTAGAATATTTAACATTCTCAAAATATCAGTAATTGTCAAATCCTATTCAGCAATCTAGAGGCACCATTTACTGTAGTTAGCCACATACAAAGGAGAAGAGCTAGTCCAATGTTGTGAGTTGATATTAGACATGGGGTCAATTCCATTTTGTCAATTCTAATTCCACATCAAATTTATCAATTCCAAGTTTTACCTACTCTCTTTTGATCTACAAGTAGGTACTCCAAGTATCTACTTGGAATACCTACGCTGAGTATATTCCAAGTAGGATTGTCATGGAAGAAATATTTCTGAATTAAAAATTAAATGGTAAATTAATTTGTGGATTAATTCTTGTTGTAGCAAACTTCAATTTCAACAATTCCAATTTCATTTATTTTTAAGTAAGCAATTCCAAAATTGCCCATCAATTCCAAAATTGAATTGTCCCCATGTCTGGCAGATATGCAGATCAAAATGTTGTCACATTTGTGCATCAAACATCTAATTGGATGCAAACCCAAGATATTCAATTGACTCAAAACATTTGAACATTTTATCTCATCAAAGCTCACCATGGACGTTTGATCTAAGATAAGAAAAATATTTTTAATTGGCTCAATATAAGTAAAAATGAATGTAATAAGGTGTATGGCTAATGCATTAAAGTTCTGTATCATCAAAATAAAACACATCATTTCATTTTTTGTACTGAATTAAATTTCACAATTTATTTAACACAAACAATAACATTTCAAATAAAAAATGCACTAGTTTTTTCCAGTAAGCATTAAATTTCTGACCTTGAACTTTAAGCTCTGGAATAATTACATAGGTGAGAACAGAGGAGAAAGAAAAAAGCTAAAAAAATAAGGATGAGCACAAGGCAGTCAGCTGGAAGTATGGGTGTGTGTGCTATGAGCCCCCATAAAATTTTGAATTTCAAGCAAATTTTCCATGAGATTTATTGCAATATAAAACTTTATTTCAGATTCATGAATTCAATTTCAACATACATAAACTGACCTTAGATTATCTAAGGTCAAATAAATTCTGTAACAAATAACTTGTCGATCGTGCCATAGTAACCAAAACATAACTCTACTTCTCAGAACCAAAATATAATACAATAATAAATAATAATTACAGTTGTGCTGATTTTTGAAAGGCGGAGCACACATCAGATGATGATGATGATTGATGTTTTACGGCCACTTTTGTACACAAGGTAGGCTAAATGGGCCGAGCGACTTCCAAAGGTAATGAGACGAAGTGAAAGACGAAACAACCTTCAGATATGCCCATGCCGGGATTCGAACACAGGTGGTAGTGATCTGTGGTCCAGCATACTACCGCTAGACCATGGAGGCGCCCGGAGCACACATCAGAATTGGTCATTACCTAGTAAATTAGAGGTATTCCAGTAACATTTTACCCATCAAAATTGAGTTTTTGTGACATGCGAACTGACATACAGTGGGAAGATGCATGGCATCAATATCACATTAAATGTAATTTAATTTCTCATAGTTTTTTCTTTCTTTTGATTAATTAAAACAAAAATTCAAGTTATTGGTTAGAGAATATTGTCAATGTTGGGCAGAATTATCACTGTTCCTCACTCCACCCAGACACACACATTTCATAGTGTTGGGCAAATATTACTGGCAAGAAAGGAATGATATTAATGCCAGTAGCAACGTCTGGTGGTCGTTATTAACAACACCGGAAGTTCATTTTTGTTGACATTTATCTGTTGCCAAATAAAATATTAAATATGACAAAAGAAAGATATTTCTCCAAAATGGCCGAATGCAGATGTAAGCAACATTATCACTGGTCAGAAGATGTGATTTCTAAGCTAACCTGCCAACGAGCAGGAATCATTTGAAAGATACCTGGATTGGTGTTTTATTCATATATCTGAGCTGTCACATTGGTAAATGTGTCGAAATAAAATGTTTCGTCATTTTTTGTTGAAATATCCTAAGACATGCCCTGAATATTTTTCAACAGATTCTCACTGATCTCAGGAATATTCTTGGGACTAGCAAAAACATCATCGGAAAGCACTCATCTGCTGGGAATTCTCACCCCTGTAATTAGCATGAAATGTGCTTTTGTAGAGTATTAAACTGAACTACAAGACTTCTCTTTATTATATTTACCCTATCAAATAGTTGCCAAACAATCTTTGACGTATCTTATGGCAAGCATAAAGCAATAATATCGGTTTCTTAATATGAAAACTCTATGTCATCTTACTGTACTGTAAAAGAAGGTAGCAAACTGGAAATAAATCATCCAGAAAAGGCAAAAAGATATTTTCATCAGTAAGATGTGTTCAACGTAGTGTTTTGTATATAGAAAATGAGTTACAGAACACTTACCATTGTTCCAGTTCTTCTGGTAGAGTTTGTTAAGCCAAGAGATTCTATGATAACAAATAATAAAAGGAATAAGTCACTCACACAAAGGAATACTGACAAAGGCACTGAACTGAGAAGACTCTTTTTTTCTTCTTCTGGTATATCATTATCTATTTTAATCAAAATACAGTTGTTAAAAGATACCAGTGACAAATGAAAACCACAATTTCAGGAAGTCTTTCCTTTTTATTCTTACATTATTTCATATGAATCAGTTTGTACATTTGTATCAATCTTAAAGTAACTGTGACTGATTGCCACAGATTATAACTCAGTGCAGGTCTGGAACTGATAATTATATAGTCTACAACATATTTAAAGCTGGGGAGCACCATTTGTACACCCATCTTACAATTTTGTGATTAATATTATTTTAAAATGAAAGCATTTCATTCTGAAAGTATTTATCAACTATTAAACACAGTTATACTCTGCAGTTTGACTCGACACGGTTTCTATATTAAGACTGCTGAAAGAACTAAGTTTCCACTGAATATGAAAGCATTTTCCTCTGTTATTGTTTAATTAATACATACATCCATATTTTGTGTTCTTAATCTGAACCGGACATAGGGTCAATTCAATTTTGGAATTTTATTTAATTATTTAAATAATGGAATTGATAAATTTTTAATTGGAATAATAGTTTCCTACAAAAACATTTATTCCACAAATTAATTTACCATTTAATTTTTTAATTCAGAAATATTTCTTCTATGACAATCCTATTTGGAATATAAGCTACTCAGAGTAGATATCCCAATTAGGTACTCAGAGTAGGTAAAAAACGGAATTGATACATTTGGAATTGATTAATTTGATGTGGAATTGACAAAATGGAATTGACCTCATGTTTGATCTGAACTATTAATGATATGCTATATTCAACATATCTGTGCTCACCACTAAGGTTACTGGTAGCTGCCATTAAACGTGTGCCTTCCAATTCCAACTGTCTGATCTCATCTGCAAATTGACGACTTGAAGCCCGGTCAGCACCAGCCATATCCAGGGGGTCCTCCCCAGAAACAGAACCTTGTTCAACTTTAACAAGACCAGCTGATGAGTTGTTGGCACCTGATTGGTGGTTATCTTCAGAGTCTGTTGTACCTTCTGTCATGGTATTCACACAAGATCAAAAACTGCTCAAGTCATGTCAGTAACCTGTGAATGAAGCAGATATGGAATCACATACATTTGTATTTGAAAGTATTTAAATACTTTTTCAAGTATTTGTATTAGAACTTTCCAAAAGTATTTGTATTTAAATACATTCTCAAATCCTTTTTTAATTATTTCAAGAACTTATTTGAATATTTTACCAACAATACGATTTATTTGTGGAAGCACTTTTGTAAGTGAACTGTACATACTCCAGGCCATTACTTTAATGGTTCGGACAAGTGAAAATAACCCCTCACTTGCCCAGCCAGGCAAATGTCATCAAAGACCCGATCTTTGTTTACTTTTCAACTTGGCGGCCTGTCAGCTTTGGCATTGCCGTAGGCCCACCTGTGACTTAGTTAATCAGGTCTATCAGTACATTTAGGAATATGAGAACTGCTACCCAACTACTATACTAGTGTTATATTTAACAGCCAATCGTGGAGCAAGATTAGGCTACACTGTAGCACTGTTGTCTTGTGGCAGTAGCTTAAAAAAAGCACCACATGCCACCGAACTACTCACTTTGTGTAGTGGCTCAGTAACAGTAAGATGGTGCATAGGCAATTAGACTTGGGATGGTTTGGTTTTACAGCTACCAATAATAGAGTGCAAACTACTGCCGTTAAGCGAGAATGCAAACAAACAGAGCAAAATAAGACAGATTATGAAAGCTCTAAGCATGTTCGGTCATTTATTCGATTTTGGCACACAGAATTTCTACATAGATCATAATATATGATCAGGCTTCAATAAAAACATAATTTGTCTTTTAATTATATGCTATACATGTATAAATACTTGTTAATTTATAAAACAATTTGCAAAAGATCAAGGCAAGTGAACTTTGAGGCCCACTTGCCTGATGGGCAAGTGCTAAAAAGGTTAATGTAATGGCCTGTACTCAACCGTGAAGTAAATCTTTTCTCTTTGTGGTCTTTGTTAAGTGGGAGTTAGTGATCTCTTTAATGTATGTAAATAGAGTATATCATCACATCACATCACTGGATAACACTCCCAAGAAGTACAGTAATACTAATACAGATGCTTATGAATAGGATTAATAACCTGGCTTGACTTGATATGTATGATGTTGTACAATGTGATAATAAATGATGTTATCAAGGCTGTGTGATGATATTTGATGATGATATATCTGATAATAGATGCAATGATAAATGATTATATACATGATGTTATGTGATAATCCATTATGATGTATGTTACATAATGTGATGATATATGATGGTATAAGAGATAATATATGTCACATTTCACTAATACTGTATCATAAAATGTGTCCACCAAAAGATATAACGGGAAACAATAATTTTGTTCATTATATCTAAAAAAGATTTGTATTTGTAATACTTTTAAAAGTATTTATATTTATATACATTTAAATGTATTTTACCCGATGAAAAGTATTTTTATTTGTATTTAAATACTTTTCCACGTATGTGTCACTTATTATAAAAGATAGAGGTAGTCAAATGACATATCTCATGACAACAACAATAATTTGACCAATTCTTATTTTATATCAAATAAGAGCTTTTCACATTGCTGAATATGAGCAGATTATGCATTTAAGTGATAAAATTAATTGCCTCTCAAACTGCTACACCTGTACAACTCTAGCATGTACTTCAATTCAGTTTATCTACATGTGCTTATCCTGACTGAAAAATAAACACCAGGTTTGTTTAATGAGTTCCTTTGATATAATTTTTTTAATTTAAGTGGTAAAACACACAGAATGGAGATACAGAACAAGTTAATAAAAATTGCTGTGAAATTCAATATGAAAAAAAACCTTGAGTAAAGTATTAAAAAATTTATTTAAGTGGTAAAACACACACACACACAGAATGAAGATACAGAACAAGTTAATAAAAACTGCTGTGAAATTCAATATGAAAAAAACCTTGAGTAAAGTATAATTTTTTTTATTTAAGAGGTAAAACACACACACACACAGAGAGAGAGAGAGAGAGAGAGAATGGAGATACAGAACAAGTTAATAAAAATTGCTGTGAAATTCAATATGAACAAAAACCTTGAGTAAAGACACTCCTCAGTTTGGGCGTATGGTTTTGGAAACAAGATAATTACTTGCCTATGAGATTCCACCTCATACTTTGGACCAAACAGCAGAAAAATTGAACAAACCCAATGTGTCAAAGATCTTGGTATCAAAATGAGTGACACTCAGTTTCAATGGCCATATAGAGACAGTATGTAACAAGATTCGACAAAAATGTGGGTGGATCATAAGAACTTTCCATGCCAGAGATATCCACACTATGAAAACACTATGGTCCAGCATAGTCCAGCCACACATAGATTACTGCTCCCAGCTATGGACACCACACAGAGTTGGAGATATCCAGAAAATTGAGTCCCTCTTTAGATCATTCTCCAGTAAGATATATCCAATATCTGAGCTAAATTATTGGGTTCGACTATCAGCCCTCAAGATGTACTCCCAGGACAGGAGGATGGAAAGATACTGAATTATATACAACTGGAAAATTCTAGAAGGAATTGCCCCAAAGGTTGGAATAAAATCATACATTTCAACAATGCAGGGTCGCCTGTGCTGAGTCCCCCAAATAAAAGTGTGCATCTGGTCAAATTAGAGAAGGGAGCCTTCAAATTAGGGGTCCACAGCTTTTCAACAGTCTTCCAGTAAATGTCCGTAGTCAGACAGGATGCTCTGCGACCAGTTTCAAGCACAAACTCAATAAATACCTACAAAACATGCATCTAATCTATGAGGAGTTCCCAGGAAATCTAAGCAATACAGCTGAGGCAGAGTCACCAACTTGGCTGGAGAGATCATATTCTCGAACTAACTAACTAATTGCTTAATTCATTATGTGGATCCAGACCATTAATTTACAACTTTCATAGGTAACATGTTTGAAATAAATGGTAATAATTACCAAAACAGTAGGAAATAAAATAAAACAAGTAGCACACAGCACTATGCTTATAGATGTGTTAGTGCCAGACTAAAGATAGTGGTCCATGCTGACTTCTTGTTGACATGATCTCAAGTAGACAGGTCATTAACCACAAACTTGGATCTAAATAACACAGTGACTTGGTTTACTGCCTGAAAACACTACATGTTGTAATAATATAGTTTAAATACACCTATCTCATTTACAAGGCATTTGTTTGTGGAACGTAAAATACCACATATACCCTTGAATTCAGTGTCCCATACAAATTATTCGCTGAGCAAGTGTGCTCATATATAGATGGATGGGTAGATTAATAGAAAGCAAAATAGATGGGTGCAGTGTTCATGAAGTATACAGTGGCCCTTGTCTGATAAATAATTTTCTGGGCTGATAATGCATTCATGATTCATTATTAGATAGAGCTTTAACCTAATTATTATACAACGAAGGACCGCATAAACTTATTGAGAATGGCAATATAAAATCCTGGAATATAAATGAGATGATTTAGTAGGCATTGTGCTTTTCAAAAAAATATACGTGCAGGAAGAAATTGCATTTTAAATTTGATAAATAAAATGGGAAAAGTGGATTGAGTACATGGAAAAAGAAAGAGATATTTCAATGGCTCTTTCTTTTAAAATCAGACTTATCTCTTTCCATTATGTTTTTGTTGCACCTCAGTCCTCATTTTCCAATATTCAACTGACACATATCAATATCTGAAGGGCATTTCATCTTTGACTTCACTTCATTACTGTTGGAGGTCACTTGGCCCATTTAGCACAAAAGTGGCCATAAAACATTAATCATCACCACCTCTATAGTAAGGAAAGTACTAGGTTTAATATGAATCCCAATAATAAATTAAGAGGTCAAAATAGAGTACAGCAGGCAATGCCATGGGAGCTCTGAAACAGATTGATAGAGTCCAGTTTGGCTACTTTGTGCATAAGGCCCATGCTGTGCAAAATGGCTCTGATTTGCTGTACCATATCAATTCCATCTGCTGCTTATATATATATATACTCATAGATGATATATATGTATACAGTCTTAAAAAAACATATTATTACACATTGTACACAATAACATGGGCCTGTGTAATCTGACCTGGGTGTACAACTTTTTGGGGTATTATAATCTACTGGCCCAGGTGTCCTGTACAATATTCACCATTTTCGCTACAGGGAGTTTCCAGGGTGTGTTAATAACAAAGCAAACAATTAAGGATGTTGTGCAGCTGAGCATCAGAAAACCGTTTGCTGCCACTAAAGGTCTGAGCACTCAATGTGCATGCGTCAAATGTGCATTTTTCTGGTGCTCGGACGTGGAGCAGGAAACACGCATCCAAACCATTGACCTGAAAAGTTTTCTTTCAGGTCACTGGTCAGAACCGTGTATGTTGATGGTAAAGAGCCGAGGAATGAGCACTATTTTGGCTTGTTTCAGATGCTCGGATGAGGATATAAAGATCCGAGCACTCGGCGACAACCATATTTTCCTGCAGTAAATCATGCATGAATTAACAACCCCCCATAAGATCCCTACAGCGATGGCCTGGGGTATTGATTCCCCTCTGTGCTATCGGGAGCCAGTGCATGCGCATTGAGTGCTTGGACTTTTAGCAACAGCAAACAGGTTTCCAATGTTTGGCTACGTGCCATTTTGAACAATTAAAATGGTATCTCCTTGACAGTGTGTCTGTGTGGTCAGACAAATCATTAATCATATGATACACACTATTAAGAATTGTGACTAGATGAGTATATAATTATAGATATAGTAAATAGGCTATGTCAGTATGTGCTGTCTATGACTAGGCTATGTCTATGGAGTATCAGTATCTGAGTATGTCACTATCACTATGTCACAGTATGTGTATGGTATACTATATAAAAGTCGAGAGGATGCCTGTATCAGTGTATTGTAGATCTAGATCATCTAAGTCCAAGACCAATTCATATCATGTGTGCACTCTATGCCTATGGGTGTATCAGTGTATGTAACAGTATATTTCATATTAATAAAAAATGTCATAGCATTAATATAAACTAAAGAAAAAAAAACCTGGATGGATAAAATTGTAGCAGATAATTAAAGGGCCGTGTGTGGAGTCGAACGCGCCGCTTGGATTTGGAAAGAAAACATGACAGAGCATGTACACGAAATGTGGCGACAACAGTGAACAGCGCGAATGTAAACAACAAGTTTTATACGACGAATAAAAAATAGTTCAAATGCCACTATACCCAGATCAGTTAGAAGAAATATCAAATAGAGATTAAGTCAGCAAGTATTACATCTGGCTTACAAAACCGTGAATAACAGCAGCACCGTAAAGAAATTAACTTGTATACTTCGAAACACCCTCCTTTTTATGACCGGAAGTCTTTGCATTGTTTATTTGGTCGCTTATGACCTGAAGAATTTCCCATGAATACTAATCATCGGGAATAAAACCCGGGAAATTTGATATGAAATTTTGGCAAATGCCCACCGGACAAAAGCTCACCAATAAATTGGAAGAGTGGACAAATTCCCACCAAGAAACCAAAAATTAAACAAAATATTGAACTAAAACCATGACTTTTCAAATATTATATTCCCATTTTCAATCATAACAATCAATGACGCGTTGACGGTGAAGATTAAAGTACTTCTACGTTGAAAATTAATGTCTTTCTTTCTTGAAGCCATTCAATCTTTAAGTTTCTTTATATCGATATTTTATATTGTCCTTTATAAGTGTTTCCATGATTGCAATCATTTAATATTGAGGGCTTCATTCATTGCAATCACGATTCATAATGAAAATAATTCGTTTAATTTTATTTCTTTTTCTTGATGAGCATTTGCCAGTACAACAGGGAATTTAGAATCTATAAACACTTCATCCAAGACATTTTCTATTACATGTCCTCTTTGAAATAGTTGATTGCCTTTTAGTGCAATTTCCAAAGTTTTTTCCCTGTTTATTAATCGTTACAAACACTTAAAAATTATTAAATTTAAACAGGTTATTGACATACTGAATGTTCATGTCATTCACTCACACATATAGTGTTGTTTGTTTTCTACATTTCTAGCAGTGAGTGAATAAAGCACAAACCCAAGAAAATCATTGATCAGAATTACAAAACTTGATGATTTACCCAAGGATAGAATCCAGATTACCAAGGCAAGTGATATCCTAACGTGTGTATGTATGTGACAAAAATGCAGCACTTTCAAACAACAGTTTATTTTGCACAACCACACAACAGATTACAGAACATGAAAATCACAAACTGTACTGGACCTAACAAGTACAAGAAATAACACTGTGACACCAGCAATCTTTAAATATGATACTTGAGAACAAACACAATAGCACAGAGCAACCAGCACATATTTCACACATACTGTACACTATCATATGTATCAAAACACAACCAGTGTCATATTCATAATAACACATTTCTCAAGAGTTTTGCAAGTTAATCTATAATAGTAATAATAATGTGTCAAAACCATTTATACAGATACACCAGTCGATATTTTGATATGATAGAATATATTTACCAATTCAGAAGCATGCAATAAACCAAAAATCTACGACATTAAGACCAACTCATAATTTTTAAATACATGTACATATTTTTTTTGAATTCATACAGTTTATTCACTTATAATATATTCTTGTTTTTAAAACGGTGTACATACATAAATAAATATGATCATAGATCATCAGTGACCCCATTATTGATATATGGCAAACCCATGAAAAGAAATTTAAATAATATTAGTATATACTGCAAATGAGCATAATTATAAACATAACTGAGCAGAGAGGTATTTAGTAAAATTTCACAGAACAATCAAATGCAGCTATAATCATACAAGCTTGTGTCCTGTAAAAATAATTATCAGCACCATGACTCTTAAAAAAAGGCAAAAATTTTACATATGAATATCACTGATAAACACAGGATTTCAGGTATTCAGACCTCTGGACTACCTGACTATCTGCAACTAAGCAATGGACTAGGACAGTAAATAATTTTAGATATGATAATTAACATTCAGTCAACAGGCTAAAATAATAGCTACTACCATGATCAGTTTCAGTTAATCAGTACTAAATGAGTCACCAGTCAAATCAGAAGTGAAATCACAATGACAAAACAATTTCCCTGAAATGGTTTTCATATCAAAGATGTTACAGATGTATCCAATGGACTGATGTGAAATAAAAACAACAACAGCACATTAATATATATACGTATAACAATGATTTGACACAGTACTTCGATGACATGCAATAGTGACTAATATGGGACTATTAAAAAGGGTATAATATTTTGATTCAAATCAGAACAAGTACAAGATGTAGATACATAAAAAAATTTATAATAAAATAGCAACTATACAAAACAAATGCATCATGTACTACACATATCATTTATAAAAGGTTTACACTTATTTTGATATTATGCACTTACAATAAAAAAAAGTATGCACAAAATGTCTGAACAATAGAAGGGACTAGCAGGTATTAGTCAATTATGTGAAGTAAACTTCTAATAACATAACACTGTATAGTTGACTAAGTAAATGCAACAGAGCTATATATATTCTAATGACTTGGGTTACAATAAATGGCAGTTAATGTGGCATTTGTTAAATCAAGCAATACAGGTGTAACATTGCACTTGGTAACTTAAGATCTTTTGTCGACTAGGAGGCATCAATTCGAAACCATCTAAATGCTGACCAGTTATTTTATGACTATCCAGTTCAACAACAGGATTTAAATCAAATACTGACTCAAGTGAAAAAAACAACAAAAAACAGAACACACTGAAAGAGCATTAAATAATAAAACACTCAACAGAGTGGCACACAAATACTTAAAAAGTATTACACATAAAGTGAGGTACACATCTTCATGACATGTGACATCAAGTGACAACAGACGTGGCAAGTAATAAACACCTCAAACGACAAACAACGAAAACAGCTAATGAGATTTTTTGTTACTTAGGTAAGGTGAGCAATTAACAAGTAAATATTGTTCAGTAAAATACAACTGCCTACTTACTGGCTTGCACATAAATGTTATTCCAGTACAGGTTGGCATATTAAGTAAACTGAACACTATATCTGTATGATTAATAATCGATATGTTATCTGCCACTTAAAAGAACTTCAAAAATGCTTCCTAAGATTAGTGAACACACTATCAAACATGTAGTGTGCATGGTGACCATCGTAGTGAACAACATTACGGAAACTATTAAGTACAGCTTATAAAAATAATTGCCATTGTAGAAATAAGCATTACCAGGATCACATCAAGTACAAAAATCACACGACGAACAATGTTATCTTTTTTTTGATCAAATGCAGTTCTCATTTTACCATTGTTTGACTGCAGTATCTGCAACAATAAACAACATAATCTGGCTATGTCTGAACACGGGTAACAAAACAGGCAAAAGTGCCTCTCGTAGAGCTAACAGAAACAACATGGACGACTCTTAACAGAAACGACAGACAGCTGTTTGGCACACTGCTCAGATAGTAAACAGGCATAACTGTACAACAGACTACATGTCAGCTAGCCAATGAATAATAATATCAGAAATTCATAACTAAATAATGTAATATAATAATAATAATAGCTATCATAATAGTAATAATAATAATATATTTACACAATATAACAAACAACTATCAAATGTCAGGTGGGTGTTATGTAGTGATCACTAGCCGAATCCGAGACAGAAACCTCCCCTCTCATACAAACAAAGTACAATGCACAGAGGCATCGCTGAACACTGTAAACCAATTATGGTTTTTCAATTGTGACTTGACGTTGTCATGGCTTGAGCTTCATCAACACAGCATGTATAAAAAAAGACAAGAAAAAACCTGTCAAAATGACAGACCATGAAAGAAGATAATAAAAAACAAAAACTTGTCAGAATCACTTGTCGTATCACCAACAGATCTGTCCAGTTCAAGATAGCCTAGTAAACAATGTGGAGCTACAGCCACAAATATATACAATACAAAGCCAAAGATATCTTGTAGACGTGTCTATCTTGACAGATGGACACAAAACAACCTGAAAAAACTGCTCAAATAGCAGCATTGTCTAAACCCAACCTGGATGCCACATCATACAGTACAATACCCAGTAAAAAATATACGTCATACAAATATCCATACCGAGATGTAGCAGTCACCATATTAATGCAAACATAATGTATTGCAACAATGGGAAATTAGTCGAAATTTATGGTGATCCCATTGACATAAAAATGGGATCCTAGCAGCTGTTTAGATGACCCTGACAATGTACACCAACAGGCCAGAAAATCTAGGAAAATAAATCATGTTTTCACATCAACATTCAGAAATGAATCTGCCTGCAGCCAACTAACAGGGTCCCAAAACCTACAGAAGCAATCTGGACTGATCTCAGGATCAGACATTATCAGCGGTGAGTATTCTCATTCCAATTTAACACATCTCATGTCGAGAGCAGTTTCTTGGATTGAAGCAGTCCGAGTCTGGGTACTGGATATGTAGCAATCAGGATCCTCTTTTACAGGGACGTCTGAACCACTGTCATTCTCACAAGGAGGTGCTATGTTAGGGATTTCCTTACTGGATAAACTTGACTTGGTACTGTGCACGTTGTTGTTTAGAAATTGGAACTGAGCTGCTATGTCTCTCAACGAGTCATAAGGCTTCGTGATCTGGAAGATGTGGGGGTTACTAGGTGGATGTGGGCTGGTGCTGGGGGTAGTATGATGACTGTTGTCCATCGTGCCTACGAGTTGCTGTACACCTGGCAAAGAATAATCTAATGGTTCAGATTGCTTCTGCAATTCTGGCATGCTAGGATCTATCGTACTGGATTGCTTAAATGATGAATGCACAGAATTAGCATCAATATCTCTCTCGGGGTCAACAAATAACGCTCTGGCACGCTCTTTGCTTGGAGTTATGAGCCTTTTCACCATTTTTTTACTTCCTTTGTCTGAGCCTGGACTTTTAGTGATAGCATTACTGGATGAACCAGGAGACTTTGGCCGTGGGCTTACTGATCGTAATCTATTCTTAGATTTAGGTAGGCTCAGCTTGATTTTCAGAATTTCATGATGTATTCTTGGTCGTCTGCTATCTGGAGAATGTACAGTTGCTCTTTTGGTATGCTTATTACCTTTAGCAGACGATGATGTCTCCCTCCTCCATTCAGCATCTTGACAATCTTTCTCTGGACTGCTAATACAATTACCAGGATCATCTTTCTTTCTGAACTTCTTCACCTGTTTCTGAAGCTTTCCACTCTTACCATGTACAAGCCTTCCAAAGCTTAAAGTGTCCACCATGTCTAATACCTCTCCCTTAATACCATTCTGGTCATCTTCGGTTTTCACAGAGACAAATGAACCGGGCTTTGAAGATTCAGCCTTCAGATGCAACTTTAATTTGGACCTTGGCGAACGTCTGACCTGAGTAACCCCATTCGTCTCCAGAACATTTGTCGGAGACAGACTACCAATTATTTTGCCTGGCGAACGTGTGAGAGGCTTGAGCCGGTGCCCCAAGTTGTCACTCAGCTGCTTGGCATGGATCTTGGCCATGTGTGAGTTTAGAGATGACCTGTTGTTGTGCAGTGAAGAGCAGTACAGGCATTTGAAGGAACGTCGATCTTTCTGACCGTCATGGATCTTCAGCACATGCTGTTTCAAGTTGTGGTTGTTTGCTGTGGAGAAGTTGCAGCAGTGGCAGTGGAAGATCCTGCCAGCTAGACCCTGGTGGACCATGCGATGATGCAGCTTCAGGCTCTGACTTGTCACGAAAGACTTGCTGCACTCTTTGCAGGAATACGGACGTGAGCCGGTATGGATCCGTGTATGTATCTTTAGTCCCTGCCTATATCTGGATTTGTAGGAACAGAGAGAGCATCGATGGATCTTGGAAGCATCTCCTTCATGGATCAGCTTGTGCTGTTTCAGATAACGAGCATCCAGATATTTCTTGTGACATATATCGCATTCATAGTTCCTACAAACAGAAGTATGAATACATTATTTTGAAATAAAATGATAAGTGAATGAGTGGTCTATTTAAACTCAATTCTCATCTCACCCAAAACATATGGCTGAGGAGGTCCTATGGAAATCAAATGGCTGGATCAAAACATTTTATTGAGGGATTAACCATCAACTGAACTGTATTACGAGTATATGACACAAATTGTTGGAAACACGTATAGCTCTATAACTAAGTACATGTTACAGTATTATTTCTCATTATAAAAACCAACAGAATGCATATTTTTATAATTAATACACCCTTTAACGGTTCCATTATAAAAACAATTCATGCTTCTGTTCATTTACTACATCAAATTAGCCATTATACCTTTCTTCTTTGTGGAAGGCCAGGTGTCTCTCAAGGTGCTCATGTCTCTTGAATGTTTTGCTGCAGATGTCACACTGAAAGTTCCTCATGTTAAGATGTGCCTCACGCATATGAGTCTGACAGTGGGTAGACTGAGAGAAGGCACGGTCACAGATCTTACACCTAATGGGTTAAAGACGTAAAACCTGTACAGATGATTAAATGTGTGTGTGTGTGTAGATGCACTACTGCAACTATATAAGCATAATGAAAAAATTGTCTGATGCACAGAAACACACATACCCAGAAAGGATCACGACTTACTTGTAAGGTTTTTCTCCTTTGTGCATTCTCTCGTGCACCTGAAGCGATGACTTCCACTTCGTTTTGAAGTCACACAGCTTACAGCTGTGATAGGTGTTGTTACCTTGATTGTGGACCTTCAGATGTTGACGCAGGTTGGACTTCTGACTAAAGGACTTACCACACGTATCACAACTGGGCAAGAAAATGGAACTCAATACAGTAAGCACCACCCTTTAAACAGAACAGTCGTGGCCAACTTTGTGAAATGAGCTTGTTTAAAAAAAATCAAAACCAGAAAAAATGCATTACTACCATATTCTCTTCTGTTATCTAAGAACAGCTTCTATTTTGCACAAAACAATGCACTGCTATTCCTACATACCTGAATGGCTTTTCACCAGTGTGTACTCTGATATGATCAGTCATAAAGCTCCTACGATGCGTCGCATAAGTACAGTACTGGCATTTGTGGATGTTTTGTTTCTTTTGGTAGCCACGCGGAGGCATCATGAGCTGAATGGTGATTAGCTCCTGATAACTAAATCTGGGGACTGTATCACTAAGGCTACAGATTCATCTGGAACTCAGAGGTGTTTTTTTTAACAACTGATAGTCAAATCAGTATAGGTCAAAAACCAGTAGTAAAAGCGGAATTCTTTCTCGAAAACAAACCAGTTTCAGTTTATTTAAGTATGTGGCTCCCACCATCAACTCTAGAGGTCATGATATTAGCTCACAGAGAACAGGATGTTGAGAGATACTACAGAGGAGTTTGTGCAGTCGGTCAAAAGGTTTAATGGTCTGAAAACATCTGGAAATCACCAATTTAAAAACCACTAAATAAACTACTACATCATCCAGATTCAGTACCGGTCATGGCACGAGAATAATGTTCCAGTTTCAAATGTAGTATCATTATTTAAACCAGTATCCTATGGAGAAGCAGTATTTCTAAGATAATAATATGTTGAAAATTGATATGGTATTTTTGTCTTAATAATTTGTGTTATATTTGTACTGTTAATTTCTTTGGCACCTTAATGTTAATAATTAGCATTGAATCTTGGCTTTAATATTTTGTATTGAATATCAGTTATATTTATTTGAATGGCACCTTAGTGTTAAAAATTTGTATAATATCCCTGTGTTCATAACTTCTATAGGATCTTTGTGTTCATAATTTGTATGGCATGATTGTGTTAACAATATCTGAAGTATCCCTCTGATTACTGATTTGTAATGTATCTTAATAAAGCAGTCCCCAGATTCCAGTTTGGCCAAACTGAGACAGCTTGTGATCAGTTCAGTGACGTCTCATCATTTAACAGTGGTGTATCAGGATCACCAAGTCCTCATGGCTGTCAGAGCTTCATCATGATCATATCAGACCTGTATGTATAAAGTTGAAATTAATTATAATATCACACACACACACTATACATAACTTACTTAATTAAATTTATCGTAACAGAAAACACACACACTCAACTATAAGAAGAGCTTCAGGTTGTTAAGTTTGGCTAGAATTTTATGTATGCTTTTTACTTTCAAGGTGAGCTTCAAACTGCTAGCTGCATTTGATAACATAATCTGCTGCTCAAATGTGAGCAATTACAATTTTTATTGAATATTTTTTTAATGCATTCCCCACCCATACGCATCTATTGGGTTTGCACTGCAATACATAATACAAGGTACTTTACACAAGTTATTTTCAGGTAGCATGATAATACAAATGAGATTGTACATACATATTCCGGTTAATATATATAATATATATATATATACTATGTAGTTATACATTATAAGTTAAAACCCTTGGCTTTCACCGATGAATATTTCCACTAGAGTAAAAATATTATGATTTACATAGTGTGTACATGGGATTACTTTTAAGCAAAATATTGACCAAATGTTTATATATAATTAATTACCAGATCTATAATCATTTTCAGGCATCTGACCTTCCAATAGCACGGTTGGGGCGATTACAGAACCACGGTAATCGATTATGATTACTTGAGAATACTATGATTACAACTACATTCATTATCAATGTAATCGATTATGATTACATTGTAAAGTAACCACGATTAAAATCATAATTACAATGTATATAACACAAACATGTATGTAATTCTTCATCAATATTCACTCCGTTAATTGTTATAATATATTAATAGCAATAAAAATGTGCTGCTTTATGTAAACCAGACATATTTTATGGTGTGTTCTTGAAATGAAAATGTACAAAAGACTTTGATGCCATTATATGATGTTAATTTGTTTTAACATTTCTGAGATCAATATTCACCATAGAGCAGAGGAGCAAGTAATGCATTTGCCATGAAGGCACAGGTATTTATAGAGATAACTGAGATTAGTGCAAACAATATCAATGGAATTGTTTAACTATTTGGGAAATGTATACTTAGTAAGGAAATGCATCATATGTGGTAAGACTACAGCCAGGTAAGGTCTATATAATATATAGGATAATTAGAATATAGTCAAACCCACAACTCGGACCCCCTCTGTAAATAGTCTACTTTTCCAGTCTTAAAATATTGCTATGCTTTAAAATTGTATTTTTCTTCTATAACACAACCACCTCCCGATCGGGGGCCAACATTTAGCCTTGTTTATGTTCACTCATGCATACGTTTAATTAATTGGCTGCTTGTCATCCGACTACTGGCAAATCAGGGTCATTTGGAGCTGAGGTTAAAAAGAAGTCATACACAGTTGCGGTCTGTCTGTGACTAGCTTGGGCTTAATTATATGAAAACAACACGAGTTAATCTGAAATGCCTATTTCAGGGTTGGCAAGTTTATGACACAATGTCAAAAACCATGGATTAATCTAGGGTTTATGATGTCATGTCATAAACAGGTTTATGACATGATAACGTCATAAATTGTCAATAGCATTCTTTTTAAAATACAAATTTGTGACATTTTTTCCAAAATATATCTGAAAAGTAGTTTTTAGAATGGATTAAATTATTAATGTTAATATTGTAATATTAAAAGTAAAAGTTAGGGCCTGATTATTTAATTGAACTATTCATTAATTGGATGACAAGCAAGACACTGCCCTCTTGGGTTTTTATTTATCTGTAGCTGACCATGCATTGACAGCGACTTCACTTAATCATTAATGATCCTCCATGTGGCAAGAGATTAAGCTATATGGTACCAGAATTCAAGTATGGAATTGCTTTTTTAATGGAATAGACTGATCCAGGTGAAATGTGTTGCTTCGGTTACCAACTCTGGTCTCGGGTTAGAAACAGCTATGGCACCCACTGTTAACAGGGGATGGCAACTTTTTACAAACATTAAATACTGGAAATCTTTCAACAAATTATTTCATATTACATGGAGACTGAGATGAGTATTTCAGCTGAACGATTGTGTCTTTCATTAACACATTATTTATCAGGATATAAACCAATGATTGAGCACTTAGCTTTCCAGATGAATGACACAGCTAAGCCTTTGTTATTCATGTTGACTTGTAGACATTTTTAGCATGGATTTCAATAGATAAATGATTTTAAAATTAAACTTTTAGCTGAATGTAAATCAATTTTAACGAAGATTATTTAAATTTAATGTAGATATGAAGGATAATTTGCAAGTTTTCAACTGATCATATATGTATCACCTGTATATTATTAAATAAATAAAAAATTACATTAGAGTATTGACACCATTAACATTTACATGTAGTAAACATTGCACGAATGGCTGATTCAGAAAATAAAACAGTTACTTTCAATACAAGATATCATGCATAAAATGATAAATGCCAATATTACTGTAATAGGAATCACTTGGGCCGAGTTGTCCAAGCACCTTGAAATTATTGCTTAAAAAATACCTATGGCCATTCTCAACTGCACCAGACTGCCTTCAGATATTATATTGACAGAGTAAGCTTCAGTTGAAAATTTCATGCATAGAGAAGTTAGGTTGTGATTTGCCAAACTGTCAGTTAAAAAATTTAAAAACATGTGTGCCTGTGCTATATTTATAATGACATACACAATATTTGAATCGCACAACAAAGAGAAAATAAAGTGAGCAGAGTTTAATCACACATTGATAAAAAAGATCATATTTTATCACTTCCTATTTGGCTATTAGTTGGTTCTTATGAGAATTTCTATATCCAGGTAGGATATAAAAGGTTAATTCTAAACCACAAACAATGAAACATATATGATGTCCAAATCAGAAAATATATATGTAATATGGGGTCCACTAAACTAGTGGATCTTAACAAGTCTAGAGGAGGGGTCTAGTTCATAAGTCATACTACACAAAGTGACAGATACCTACAGTATAATTGTCAAAATATACTAGACTCTACTATTAGATTGTAGAGTCTATAGACTAGACCAAATCGATTTATACAATGTATACATTGAGCTTTATATTATCCAAACCAATTTATAAATAACTAAAATAGCTATTATTATAAAAATAATATGACTCCGTTCACGTTATGATGATAATGATTACTACAATCTCGAATAATTTATGGTGTAGATCTAGAGTCTAACAAAAACCAGGTCAGATTTTGATCAATTATTGCATATAGTCCACGAGACTCTATGACGCTTTCACTTCAAATCCTAGTGAAACCAATATAATGAGGTTTCTGCTCACTACTAGTACTGTTAAACAATTGACAGCAAAACAAATAGCGGGTGATCATCGCCGAGAAACGTCACGCATTTCGCCATTATGGTGTGAAATGGCGGCCTTCGTATCGTATTACACCGCAAACCGGATCGGTTCCTTATTTTACACAACGCAGAATTGTGATCACCCAAGTCGTTCATATATCGTAAAGACATGTATTGAAATCCCTCAACTGGGTAGTTTAAAATGTCGGCACAATCAAGATTTAATTGACGTCCTTAAAAGTGTTCATTCTAACCTAAAGCGAAAGCAATCGTCTCCAGATAAAATCCCTACATCTGGCTCGGCTTTGTCTGACCTGGAGTCTCTTTCTGGATCACGAAATGCGGAATTTCGTGAGCGATATTAGAAGACGTCCATCAACTGTCAGATCATTTTTTTGCGATAGGAACTAATTGTATCGGGCCGAAACCGGTCCAGAAACGAAGCTATGGCCGAGAAAACCTAACATATTATCCCTGGATTGTTATATGGTCGGATAATAACGATATATCCGAAATTACTCACAAGTTCAGGTCAGCCTCCCGTTTGACCAAACATGGAAATCGTGCCGCTTAGAACATTGTTATGTTATGCATAATTAATCATCCCATGGAGAGTGGATTTAGAAGACAAGATGTCATTATTTGGAATTTTAAGTACCATATATTCATAAACGTCAATTAATATTTCACTACGGCGACAAGTACGAATATATAAGGGTTAATTTTCAATACAAATAAATAAAGTCTCGAAATCCCAAAACCACCGAACAAGTGAAATCACCACCAGTGATTAGTGAATAATCTATTGACATATGTCATGTACCGATGAGTAGACACCAGTTTAATTGATATACTATACTTTGTTATATTACCATGAAGTGGATATGTAATGTTCATTTTATCATTATAGATGAGAACAAAATAATGCCTATGTGTGCTTTGGTATATTTAATGTCAATATCTGAGTGTGTGTATGTATGTGTACGCGCGCGCTCGCACACACACACACACAAGCGCGCGCGGACGTATGTAAACTGTAAACGAATTATCAGTTGTATTAAAGAATCACATATTTATCTGATCTTACATTGGACTAAGTGATATGATGACTGGACCCATACGGTTGTAACCATATAGACTTCTTTCTATCTATAAAAATATGTGTTTTTTGTTTGTTTATGTACGTGTTCGCCAAAAAAAAATGAACACAAGCGTCTGAAATTTTAATACCTTTGATCCCATCAGACATGCCCTTTGAGTTGAAGAGACTTCAGTTTCCAGTAAGAACTAGTCAGTTTTCTAATATCCATCAATAAATCCCAGGGTCAATTTTTGAAGACAGTTTAATTGGTCCTCACCTCGCGGAAACATGCTTCTCTAATGATCAGCTCTATGTTTGATCTTCAAGAGATGGAAAGGAAATAATTCATTCATCCTCACTCCCAAAGGAAAAATCAAGAATGCTGTATTTTTTATAGCTTTTATATATATTCGTTAAAATTCGTTTTTTTTTTAAATTATTTCAAGTAGTCCTCCGCAGAATCAAGATTTAAAGTCCACACGAAGCGCGGCCTTATATATATATATATATATATATATGGCTTTGTGCGGTAACACTACAGCCAACAATTGATCGACCTCATGGATAAACAAAAAATACTAAAGAGAAAAAGTAAAAGAGGAACAATTAAATCAATACACAGTATAATTTAATAATATAAACATAAATACGTACAATATGAAAAAGGGCAATTTTAAGGAATATCATTGGTAAGCAGAACGGTAAATCTAATTTTCCTACTGAATTTGTTAATGAGGGTCAAACTTATTACTAACAAATCAAATATTTCTGAATCTTTTAATGATTACTTTTCCAAAATTGGATTTAAAATTACTCAAAATGCGCCATCAACCAACACCAAATATACAAAATATCTGCCACACCACATATTGCATAGTATATGTTTGTTGAGCTAATAACACCTTCTGTCTGACTGACAGTAAATTAAAATCCAAAATGAGTGTTGCCCATGATGAAATACCAACTAAATTATTAAAACAAATATCACCCAATCGATCACTCACATTGTCAACAGATCTTTTATTACCTGAATAGTACCTGACCAAACGGAAATTGCCAAAGTAATTCCAATTTTTTAAACTTCAGATCCGAGCTCTATCAAAAACTATCGACCAGTTAGTCTTAATTCTTACCTCACTAACTCGAAGTTACTTGAAAAGTTATGTCTCAAAATTAACGATATATTGTATAAACACCAGTGTGAATTCAGAACAAAGCACTGTACCGTGCATCCTATCATCCACTTTCTAGATCATTGTGCAGAAGTAAATAATAAACAGAACACAGAATATAGACCATGGCGGTTTTCTGTGATTTATCCAGAAGCGTTTGATGTGATAAATAACGACATTTTACTCACAAGTTAAATAATTACGGTATTCGAGAACACTTGGTTCGAGAATTATTTTTCAAATAGCTCCCAGCGCGTTGATATTGAGAATTTTAATTCTTCTCGTAAACATATATCTTGTGGTATCCCCCAAGGATCAATCCTGGATCCCCTAATTTTTCAGGTCTATGTAAATGACATTAACATATCATGTGGAGTAATATCTTATCTTATACGTATCTAACTCTACCTTAGGGACTCTTTGTGATATTCCCAAGACAGAGATTAACAAACTTTAAATGTGATTTTCTGGTAACAAGTTAATTATATCTCTTAACGCAAAGAAAACTAAATATATAATCATCAGACCTAAACTTAAATTTTACCTTTGTAAATAAATATATACTAATAAACGGAATTCCACTGAATAGGATTAGTAATAATTGCGCTGATTCATATATTAGGTTTCTCGGAATCTCAATAGATGCACACATCTCATGGCAGAAATATTTATCTCAAGTAAACAGTAAAATCGCTCGAGCTACATTTGCTATCGAACAAGTTAAACATACTGTATCTCGCGATATACTAAGGAATCTCTACTTTCCACTTAATTCACTCTCATCTTTCTTATGGGAAATTGGTATGAGGAAATGCCAAACAAACTATTCTCAGGGAAACAAAATACTCCAGAAACGGCTAATCCGCGCCAAAAATAAAACTCCTTTTAACAGCCATACTAATCCACAATTTCATTCTTCTCGAATATTGAAACTAGATGATTTATATAAGTAGGCTACATGTCATCTCTGTTCATGTTCGATTATGTAAATAACGATTTACCCATTTTTCTTTCGATAATTAAATAAAGTTGTTCAAATTAACCAATATTGTCAATCTAGTCTAATGAATATTCAGCGATGTCCGTCATGTTTCTCTAGTAACCTGCCATTATATACATTACCCCAAATATTGAACAAATGGTCAAAGCTAGCTTCGAGAGTTACCTCCCGTGGCCAATTCAAATGGCTCGTTAAATCATCACTTGTACTTTCCTACTGAAGTTAAACAAAGTCTAAATTATAATGATGTCCTGCTCGTTAGTGTGAATTATCTCACATGGCTGAATCCGGTATGTCTTTGTGTTATCCTGTACGTTGATCAACCCACTTATTATTCTTATAAACCTATGTAGTACAGAGAAAACCTTGGATATTTTCCTCTTTACTGGTGAAACACAGACCAATCGCGTTCATTCAAATTTTAGTGATTATGTACTGACCCGTTTCGTAACCGTGTCCGTTTTAAAACGAGACCTTCCCGTTTCACAACCGCACCGCGAGTCTTGTGGTTGTAAGATAGGCGGCCCGTTTCGCACCCACTTGAATTGCCATGATTAAATCATGATACATTTGATCGTGCATCATTTTGTAAAATACGAATTTATTATATTCGCATTCGTTTGCATGCATTTATGTATGCGTATATAACGTGAACAAATACTTTCTGAAAACCGTATATTTTTGAAGTTGTTGAATCGGTCCGCTTTCCGTTTCGATCCCGTTTCGAAACTGCTTGTTCCGTTTCGGAACGGGAAGAGGACCGTTTCAACAACTTCAAATAATTTACTGTTTTCAGAATTTACTTGTACATATATATCTATATAGAGAGGTCTATATAATTTATATTCAATTTAATTTTCACACCAACACATCATTTTGCTAGATAAGTGGCTTATAATACAGCGAATTTAGAAATAACAGCGCGACATTTCGCTGCCACATGGTTGCTAAACGGGCAGGCATTCTTAAAACCATAGCGGTTTCGAAATGGAGCGGTCCCATTTCGAAATGGTCCCGATTGTCAAGATTAGGGGCCAGTAGGAAGACACCCTGAATATAGGGGTCCCTCAAGTTCTTGATAATTTGTTAGCTTTAGGAAATTTTGTATTGTCTATGAGCAAAATATTTGTAATTGGAAATTTTAAATAAACTATATATCTATCTAAATTATCATCTATCTATCTATCTATCTATTATCTATCTATCTATCTATCTATCTATCCATCCATCTATCTATCTATATATCTATCCATCCGTCTATCTATCTATCTATCTATCTATAAAATTAAATGTTCCCGTAAAAAAACATTTTGTTACTTCCTATTTTGGGGGAAATTTTCTATATATATATATATATATATATATATATATATATATTTTATATATATATATATATATATATATATATATATATAGTTCTTTAATTGCCCCGGGAAAGTTTTTCAAATTAAGTTTTTTTGACCAATATACAATGTATTAACATGTATGAACATATCACATCAGTATGCCGAGCTGCCTACTACCATCTTAAGAACGTCCACTGTTTAAAAGCATTCTTGACACAAGAAGTACTTATAACTGTAGTCCATGCCTTTGTTACATCTCGTATTCACTATTTTAACTCCCTGTTATATAACACATCTGATTATAACACCTATCGCCTTCAGCGAATTCAGAAAACTGCAGTTCGCATAGTGACAAATACTCGAAAATATTATCATATCACCCCAATTCTTCAAATATTACATTGGCTACCTGTTAGACAAATCTATCGATGACATGACACCTGAATATCTGTCTGAACTGGTGTCCATTAGAAAGTAATCCAGAAAACTCAGGTCATCCAGTCAGATGGGAGCAGGCTGCCCCTGCCCCAGACCAATTTGCCCCGGAATGCTCACCCCTGGAAAACTCCCCTCGTAGGACCACCAGCAGATATTCCCCCCATCAAACATATAAACTAGAAATCAAAGTGATTACTACCGATACATGTTTATTTCTACACTTGAAAATCTCAAACCACTCTGCTTGAAATCGAAGAACACAAACGTTTACTCTACACAACCGAATCACGAACTGTTCCACACTACAAAGTCAGGTTGATATTTAACTTTGTCAGAAGTTAATGTTGTGGGCGATGCAACGCAAATAATCGAGGGTGTGCTGGTTGTTGAAATCACAGACGATGTTGATAATTCTAACGCTTTTATATTTTGTAAACTAGCTACCAATTTCGCCAAATTCCAGAGGAGGTCATCAGCTCCGGAAGCCACCAATCAGGTTCTTTGAAAATATTAGCAACCAATGGTCGCCTAATGTTTTAAGCAATCTACTCAGCCGTGTTGTATTAATTGCAATTTTAGACGATTGCAATTTTAACTGCGGTTCGATCTACAGAGGTCCCCCTCAGCCCTATGGTATAAATTGCAATTCTAAATAAATATAGGTCGAAATACTAATTGCAACATGAGCTCGACTTGAAGTTTTCGATCAAATGTGCGGGTTTTCCCATTATCAATTACTTGCAATAACATAAAAGGATGGATTGCAATTTGTAGATAAAACGTGTATGGACTGCAATCAAATGCGTGTTTTCCCCCTTTTATCCCTTGATTACAAGAACATAAAAGGAATTATTTATAGCTGAAAAATTGATGGACTATTTTAAAGTGAATTGAGTGTTTGATAATAAACATCACTTTTATTTTTAGTGTACGTGTTTGATGTGTGTGTGGGGATTCCGTATGGGGGATTCCGGGGGGGGTTGTCCGGAGGGGAGTTTTCCTAGACTCATTCAGATACTATTACAGGTGCCCATGTCTCGGCTCAAGTCATATGGTAATTGTGCATTTAGTATTGCAGCCCCCACTTTGTGGAATAAGTTGCCGGTAGATATTAGAACGCGTCGTCTCTTTAAATTTTTTAATCAGTTCTAAAAACACACCTACCACAGATAAATAACGATTATCGTTTAAATCTCATAAGGTTTTCACAGACATATTATTTGGGGTGTGTGTGTGTTCCGGCTGATACGTATTATGGTTAACATGAAATAGGACTATCGCTGTTAAATGTTATATTATGAAGTTGTAGCACCAGAAATCGGATAGGGATCAAGCGTATGTGAAAATACTCATGAATTTTCACTATTTGACAAAATTTTGATATACTACATTGGGACTCGGAAATGTGACCATACCATCAAGTTAATATGAGCATGCCTAGATAAGGAGACAAATAACTGTGAATACTCCCACTGCTAATCACAAACTCAATGTGGCAATATTAATGTGTAGATACACCGTACTGATTAATATCCATTTCTGTCAAATACAAAAGCTATTGTCGCGTACACACCAACATCACAGAGACACGATGTGGAATAATAAGCTACTGCTGCCATCACGCAGATACGATTCACAACCATAGACTTAATTCAGTATCATATGCACATATACAAATCGTTAATAACTTGGATATGTTTATTAAAATAGCCAGTAATTTTTATAATTAAACATTTGATCTAGTTCGCGTATCATTTGTCCTTACTACGAATATTTTCTTCAACTCACAAGACGATTGATAAACTTGATATACTAGTAACTATGAATTACATAGATACATGACTGTACGTAATTGAAAATTGCAATTTTCACCAGATAAGAACAGAGAAATCTTAAATACTACCAACAGTAGCTGTGATTTACATCGTCAAAAAATGTTCAAAACTTCCTTAATAATAAAAAACAGTTCTACTAATTCCAAAAAACAGTACATAAATCGCACTGAAAACTTTTGGCCCTTTTTTCTGCACCTGAACATGCCATACACATCCATTTATGGCATTTGTGACACTGGATCCAGTCACTTAATGGAGATAACATGTCCCATTCACAGCAATCAGACATATCTGAAGGTTGTTTCATCTTTGACTTCGCTTTATAACCTTTGGAGGTCGCTCGGCACATTTAGCCTACCATGTGCACAAAAGTGGCCGTAAAACATTAATCATCATCACCATACATCATCACAAAAATAAGAGCATATAGGATTTTTCTCTGGATCATACACATCAACACGTAGGGTTCCAGCTACTTTCTCTTTGTTTCATTTTGATTTAGTTTCTGATGCTGAAGCTTTGTAGTTTACTTTCTTTATCGTGGCAGTCTTCTTTAGTTTTTATGGTTTATTTGAAGTTTTCTTGATGATAGATTGTGATCCCTCCACTTGTAACTTGTAAGCTGAGCCTATGATCACCTCCACTTTATTTTTCTTAATGCCATGTTTTGAAGAGAAAGACTTTGCCACATTTCTGTCGGGGAATGATCAACAAGGGCGATTTCGAAGCAATTCTTGCACCTCAACTTTGTAGTAATTATTGTAGTAATTAAACATCCATCTAACGCCTGCAATTGGCGGGTACATTGAGAAGATTGGAGACAGTTGTGTCATTCTTCTCTCTTGCTTTGCGGATGAGTCCCAAATTCATTGTGTGGATGCTGTGATCATCCAGGATCAACAAAGCCGATTGTGTACGATGTGTTGGTTGAATTTGTTGCGCAGAGTGATCACACCAATAATTAGATATCTCTGAATTGATCCAAACTGATTTTGTGGCTTTTTCTATTGTACCTGTTGGTGCTTTATCAATCAGTTCTGGAAGAAAGCGAACTCTAGGGAATATTAGCATGGGTTGTATGAATGCCCCAGTAGCTGATGTACATCCATACAGGCAACCTTGTGACATATAGTGTATCAAGATTCGTCGATATTCTATATTTGTAATGAGGAAATGAACCTCGTGTTGTCGTTGAAGATTATGCTCGAAAGATAGTCATAAAAGCCAGCTACCCTAACTCCATTGAAGCCAATCGCACGTTGAATGGACGTTGCTTCTGGGGTTCGCAGAGGAATATCACGGTTTCTATCGAGGAAGGTCATCCAATCCATATTTGCCATCTTCGTTAGCCTGTTGAATGTTTTTATGTTGTTCAATTCGCAATACTGGAATGCGAGCTGGAGTACCTCGACCAAGTTTGGGCCATACATTCTATGTTCCATATCCATGACAAGTTCTCCTAGTCGTTCCTCTTGATCTGATGTAAGAACCGTTGAGTGCCCCACAACTCCTGTGCCATTGTGCAGTTTTTTCAAGTAGCGTCTAAGTGTCTTTCAAGGAACACTATTTGCAGTGTTAGCTTGTCTCTCTGAGATTTTATATATCTCTACATTTCACAGACAGCTTCATGTGTTCATTTGCCACGGATATGCTGCTTCATAAACTTCGTCATCTTCTGAAACATGAACAGATTAGCTCCCAAACTATTCTATTTACAATGATGGTAAGGGCCATAAATTAATTATGAGCACTTATTTCTGGCCATAAATAGCATAAATTTCCATATATATAGACACGTAATTGGAACAGTCTCATTTCTTTTTTCTTTTTGGTTTTCCAGAAATGCCATTATCTATGACTGTGCTATAGTAAAGAGATAAAAACATCGAATTATATCAAATACTTACCACAAATAGGCGCCAAACATTGTAAGAAATAACCCTCATTTTAAATATTGTAAACGATTGTTAAATAGATATAACATCAGGGTTCAAAATAAGCGGTAGCCCGTTAGCCTCGAGCTAATAGAAATTCTTGTGGGCTAGTAGAACATGTGTGTTATTAGCCCGCATGGCTAATACACATATCTGGGTGGTATCTTTAGAGAATATCACGATTAATTGAAAAGTTTCTGTATACTAACTTACAAGAAGTCGGGGCCAGTAATGACCGCGATTGATTTTCTGGGTCGCGCAGGCACACGCAATGAACTGGCCATCGACCGTGTGTAAGAAGCGCTATGATTGGCTGCGTTGCGACCTATTTACATATTTCGGCCAATGACAAATTATCTTATGGAATGCTATTTAAATGTCCAGCCTTGATCAAAATGCTTTATGTTGTATATCGCATCATGTCTTACACATATTACCATAATTGATTGAGACTGTTGCATTATTATTTTATGTGTCAATATTTTGTGCCTGAAATTGGATAAATTTGTAGTTTATGAATGAAACCTTTACCGTATCCTCGCTACACTCGGGCCTCGCTGCACTCACCCGCGCGTCACTCGCTAACTTTCGGGCTAGAGAAACTTCACAAGGGCTAATAGATTTCACAGTCCATTAGCTTTGTGGGCTAATGACTAGAAAGCTTATAGCTACTAACCCTGTAATATGAGCCACTCATAGGTAATATGAAGATTGATTCATATTATCCCAAATCCATGATACTTAGAAAGCGTGTGGATTGCTATTATATTAAAATCAGAAGAAGAAAAATCAATAAATAACTATATTATCGTTCACTACACAGATTTCCAATATGAAAATGCATTCATTTGCTGCAGGTTTGAAGGTTCAGAATAACATAGAGGAGACATGTCTTTTAATTGAACTTCTTGAAATATAAAAAAAACACGACAAAATATCATTCGTGCAATTATTAACGCAATTGATGAACGTACATTTGAAGAAGAAAAAAAACATTCCCTTGTTGAGAGACGCTGCAGTCTTCGTGGAATACTCGCCAGGAGGAAGTACACATTTCCCATTTGAGAGTCTTGAATGATGCTCCCAACCTTATGTAGTGGTTTAAGTTTGTATCCACGTCGTCGTCGTTACCGTCACCATCATCACCATTTTATTTATGTGTCTGATTATCATCACTGATATAATCGGTGATGATGCCGTATACTCCAAAGCCAGCAGACTGTAGACTAGTAACTATAGGTCAGCTAATTGAAGGTCATCTTCTGTGCTTTCCGTCACAGCCTCTCGTTGTTGTAATTCGTTCACGTTCAAGTGACGTTTCAGAACAAGATGGAAGACTGCGGATTACTGCACCGAGTGCCATGCTTGCTGAATTTCATAGCTATGGTATTTTATTGCAACCACAGATCCTACGATCTTACAAAGGCTGTATATGGGTCGATGGATTGACAATTGAAAGGACAACAGAGAATGTACAACTTCAAATTTCGTTAAAGCCAGCATCCGGAGCGAGTTATCCCGAGATCGGCTGTTGTTTGCGAGTCAGTCTGTTGATCAGTCAGTCTACTGACCATGCGAGTCAGTCTATTGATCATGTACAGAGTGAACTAGCACAATTATTATTATTATGAGCCACATTTGTTACACAACATCAGATCGATTTACATATTATTGTAGATAGGGTTATTTGTCGGGGTAAATCAGTTTTTATAATTCGAGCTGGCCGAAGCTGCGAAAGGATGGTTGTCATACTGGATGTCAAATATTATGACAATCAGCTTCTTAAATTTACTCTGTAAATATCTGATAATGAACATCAGAGAATGAAACATCCTCCAGGAAAATACAATTATCTTAGATCTGTAAGTTTCAATATAACTTATAAGTCTCTTGTTCTCATAAAATACTTTATATCTTAGTTTTGAAGAAAAAATGAGTGGGATAACCTAAGTATGTGAACGACAAATGTGCCATGTTGTAAAGCGAAACGCAAAATAAATCTGTATTTCTGAAAAATAAATCAAATAATAAACAAATTACCCACTTCTGAGCTAGATTTTTTTTATCAGACGGTTTAACCAACCAACTAGACTATTAATCATTTAGAGCAAAAAATACTAAAATATAAAGTGAGCCTTAACGAACGATACACATAAAGGCGGTTCCACTAGATGGCACATTTATCGCGGAAATCATCTGTTGTTTCGAACATTTTAAAGTAGCAGCTGGACTTTTATCAATGGTTTTACAATGGTTTTACAATGGCCGCCTTCAAAATACGATATTCGTCATATCTCGGCTCCTAAATCCATTTATGCTCTGCTATACTCTCATTGGATCAAGTGATTAGTGGCTTTTTCGTTATCTGAATCTAAATGTGTAGGCTGACATTTAAATTGATTCGTGTAAACATAAACAATTACTTTATTTATAATTCGCAAAATATAATCGTGAGAATGACTAAACATAGCAAAAAATCTCAATTATAGCAGTTTTATGAAAGAGAAATTAATGGGAAATGTCAATGGTTGTTTTATTAAGCAGACAAAACAGCTTCGTTATCAAAGAATAAAAAAATTCGAATGTTGTCCACTAAATATTTCACGAACTCTCCGGTCAAATTGCTAACACTCGAGACTAATTTCGAGTATAATTTGACATCTTAGACTTAGTATGCCTCGCATAAATCTATCAAATTCGTTTTTATGCTGTTCTGCAAGCCATTAAATGCAAAACATATTTGTATCGCTTTAATAAAAATAATCTTTTTAATACTTGCTCACTCAATTTTTATCCTAACACATTCATCGCTGAATTGGGTCAGGAACAGAAGCAGAACTTTTTGTGATCAAAATATTGTATACACGACGACTGGTCTCCGTAAGCGTTAATGCGGCTAATTTCGCCCGACACTTTAATGGTCCTTTCGGCGTCCGACTTGCGGATGTTAGCCTCAAACAACGCCTCACCGGGATTGGTCCTGAATACGACCACATATTCCTCGGCAGCGGGCGAGTGGCCGGACGTGGCCAAGTTCAAGTTACCGAGGAATTCGTGCAGCTTAGTCCTCGCATTGGCCATCCTGCCATTGGGTACGATCCGGCGAGCTTCGACGATTGTGTCCAGAACCAACGAGGCACAAGCCGTACCGTGTCCGCTAATCAAGTCGTTGATGTGATCGACGGTTACGAAGCGCCGCCAAGCGAATCACGTCCGAATTAACGTCCACCGCTTCCTGTCTGTGGCAGGTGCACCAATGGGAATGGATGGTGGCTGTGAGACAGGTCCTCTCGATCGGAATGTCCACCAGTAGGTTCATGCCTCTCTGCGTCAGTTCGTTCGGGGGGAGTTCGTCCCCTGTGAACTCGAGTAGGGAGGACAGCGTGGTGTAGATGTCGAATGGCGTGGTCAGGCGACGTTCGTTTCTCCTGAGCGCGCTCATGTATTCAGGATATTTACGTCGGAAGGCTACCGGAAGGCCGATCATCGTGAAGGGTAGCCTCTCTTCGAGCTGTCCTATGTACGTCTCGCGAATGGCGCCGAATCGCATGCCGTGATCGCTGTAGAACAGGACGACGGCATTCTCCAGGTGGCCCGCATCGTCCAGTTTCCTGAAGAAATCCAGATAGAGCGGATCGGCCGCTCCGGCCTTGTTGATCCCGTCGTGCGTGAGCCGCGTCAAGAAGGCGAAAGCGAACCGCGGCTTACCGGCGAACAGCCGCACGAAGTCGGAAACGTAATCCAGAACGACCTCGGTCTCCGGCTTCGGACCGATGCAGTTGTGCTTCGCATTCCAGACCGATCCGTGGTCCTCCACGGCCAAGCTGAACGGCCTCAGGTAGTAATCGGTGGGCGGTCTCTGGAAGCCGGCCTTCTCGTAATTGAAGATAGCGATGGTCGGAGCATCCTCGGCGAAGAGCGTCCTGTAACCGTGAGTCGCGGCCCGCTTCCAGATGAACGGGCAGTCGTCGAACGTGGCATCGGGATTTGCGGCGTCCCACGGAAGTTCGTCGGCGTACTGGCCGGCGAACATCGGCGCCAGGTTGACGAACGTGTTGTCGGCTACCTTGTTGTAGCCTTTCAGCTCGACGGCTTCCAGTCGCTCGATGAGGAAGCGACGCGTCCGCGGCATCTGTCGGACGAAGTTCAGCCGCGAGACAGAATCGACGCCGACGATGAGAAAGTCGAACGGATCCTGAACGTCGGCTCTCGCTCGGAACGCCTCGAACTGTTCGTTTCTCAGAAGTTCGGTTCGTTGTTTCGGCGCAACCATGGCGTGGAAATTGGCGTAGAGCATGTGACCACGTTTACCGAAGCAGGCCACCCTTAGGAATTCTGAAGACACGTTGAGGACGTCGTCTTTGAACTCGACCGGCGGTAGATACTTGTACACGTTGTCTGACTTGGCCTCCGCCGGGCGGACGATGCCCTCGTATTGACATCGATCCAACACGTCGTCGTAGTGAAGTCTTAGTGCCGTCTTGTTGATGTACAGGGAACCTTCGATTGTGTAGGTCAATGAGGGTTTGGTGGTGCAGATCAGCGGCTTGCCGGGAAAGACGATCTTACGAAGGGAGGGATCGAATGGGTCGATGTCTGGTATCGTACAGCCCGGGGTGTCGACAATAAATCTCGTCGCCGGTTCGCCGTATCCAAACGGATCCGGAATTGGGCCGTTCGCCGTGCTGTCGATTCGGTGGCGTTGGTCCTGATTCAGACGGATCAAGAACCAAACTGCCAACGCCACGGACAGCAATAATATCAACTTGTAGGATAGGAGTTGGACTGGACGATGATATTGTGTACCTCCTGGACAGAACAGGGTCATCATACTGAAATAGGAAGGACACTTCGCTGTTAATCCTTTTCTTCACACTTTCTTGCACATCCACTCGCTTTCGAGAAAGGAGGTTGAGTGGTAGAAAAAATATCTGCTATATTTTACGGTTCTCACGGGGACGATAAATTGATCAGAAACGCCGCAGTTACTTAATAGTAAAAAACAAATCGACATTATTATGTCAAATCCTCCTCCCTTATACACAAACCATCTAAATAATTATACAATTAAAGATGAAAATTATTCAGTGTCGCTTACAAAAATACGAAGTTGTTTAACTAAATGATAAGGAAATGTACCAGTTTCCTTTTTAAAAATTCAACCAACACACACAGACAACACAAATCTTATTTAGAATTTTCCCTATCACTATTTATATTTTTTAAAGACAAGAAGACTACCTTCATCTGATATTTCAAAAGTTTTACCGCACACACCTAAAGTCACCATAGAAATTGCGCTTTCCTAAAATAACCGTCCTAGGTGGCTCCACCTGGTGATTACATTATTAACTTGGCCAGCATCCGGGATGCTCTAACTAGACTAACTTGGTCACAAGTAGTTAGTTTGAACTCCTGAGCGCATTTATTCCTGAATTACTTTGCTCTGAACGTGGTTGAGTAATATCTTCTGATAACTGGTAACCACAAATACACATAACAATCAATAGGCAGCGTCCCGTAGAGTTAAAATGGCTCAAAATGCTAAATATGTACAAAGCGAGCAGAATCTCCGGACCTCCGACGTCCGGTTTCTCGACATCTGGATTGGCTGGCTGGGGAGCATTCGTTTTCTGTTTGGCTGCCTCAGCCAGGAACGAAGCCTGTATGGGGATTGATTTATAGTATACGCCATCTACCCCTCCCACGGATATAGATAAATGTTAATTATCATTATTAACAGCTAGTGTCCTTAGGCTTATATAATTGTATACAAGAAGATAATGGTAGATTACTTGCAATGTCCTCATTATATAACCGTGAATAACTGTATCAACAAAGAAAATAAACAACGTAACTATCTATAATAGCAGTTTGCAAAAAAAGAAAATCTCTGACCTAAACGTGACATACTGTCGCCATATTGTTTGTTATTAGTACTAGACTAATATATAGCGTGTTGTCATAGTGATATAATTAACACAATTTTATGTATACTACGTATTTGTACGTACTGCATATAAATGGTCATAGCGTTTATCTATATCTTAATTAATTGTTGCTGCTGTTTTGTATGCATTAATTTATAATTGTGATTAAATGCCAGAATACACTATATATTATAGACTGCATGTTATGGATGATAAACATGTTTAAATGGTGATATAGTCAGATCAAAGCTGCATCTACAGGTCACCATTTTTTTTAAATATTTGCATTAACTTATTCAAATAAAGGTAGATATAGTAATATATATATATATATAACTTATTTTAACTTTATCAAAATACACGGCAATACTTTATAGAACTAGTTAAGCACGTACTAATATGCCCATATATCATGACGTGTACATGCTATATAGTATATACATATACAATTATGACGATAATTGCCGAAATGGCAGTTATTTTACGTGGCTTGACTACCTCAAATGAGGGAGACGCATATATAGTCTGTAATTTGCTGCTTCGCCACGGGAACTAATTCTACATATATTTAGAATTTACGAGATATATAGTATATTCGGCGGAGAAAACGTTACAGTTCCCTGGTTGTGTGAAAAACTCCTACTATAGTGCTACGTAATGGATAAGAACCTCCGTTCTCCCGCACATCATGAGAAAGTCACACGCTTTAACCAATAGGCAGTTGTATGTATATATATATATATATATATATATATATATATACGATATTGTTATAGCACAACAAACTCATTAATGATACGTTTTAACACCCACATGGCACGGCAGAGTATACTGAAATATACAAGCTATTGGCTTACTAGTGTATGTTTCACCGTGTGTGTGCGTGCTAGAGAATGGACTCAGGCGATCAAAAATCATGCTGCAGTATATTGCATTATTAATCTGAACTCATTTCAAGAAGATGAGCAGATTCCAGTCGGTAGTTTTGTGTCAGTATGGTTTAATACTTAATTAGTGGTTAAAACTAACAAAAAATAAGTTTCTTGCTGATAAACAGGAAACACAAATGTAACTGATGACTAATCATAACTTTATTATATTGATTTGATTAAACCAACTCGTATAGCAGATGACACAAGAATGACATCTTACCTCAGAAGTGTCATCAAAGCAAATGGAACATATCAACACCAGATTACAATTATTAGAAGGCCATGTGACATCAAGTATGCATACATGAACAATATTATGACCAACAATACAACAAAATCATGTCTGCTTGATAAAACAGAACGAAGTCATCGATTAGCTAGAATTTGATCAGATATGATATGGCTCTTATCTAGACAATAAATCCAAAAAAAAGGTTAATTATATGCCAAACAGAATGGTACGAAATGAAGGAGGCATATACATAATATAGGCTTGTACTCCTCTGCAGTTCTGATATAAATATAATTAAATTAATTGAATATACACAAAATGAGTAGATTAAATAGCAGTATAAAAAAGGAACAATAACCAAAATGCAGTTAAATCAAATATGTGTGTGTGTGTACGCTCGCGCCATCTAACAACCAGTACACACACTATGTACATTTATTCATATCATGGAAACATACAATATACAGCAGAGAACGTCTGTAATTTTATACTCATCTTCTCCAAACATCATAAAAGAAACTGTTTATGTGTTATAACGTTTGATAGAATAGTCAGCCACCCCCCACATAGAGTACAGGCTGACTGTTAGGGAATATTAAAATCGAGAAACAAATAATGAACATTACTAGATGACTAAGTACCAATCTCTAGTATATATGTCTCTCTCTCACGCGCGCTCACGCACACACACACACACACACACACACACTATTGCACAAAAATTAATTATAACACATATAAACCTGGAAGGCTTACACAACCAGTAACAGTTCTTACCTTGTAATATACATCAGGTTAAGAACACATCATATGACTAATGAACATTATGACAACACAGAAATCATTATGATACATGAAGAAGAATTATGTTGGAAACTGGAAGTATTATTCTTAATATATATATATATATATATATATATATATATATATATACTCACACACATAAACCATTACTGTTTAAGTAAGTGCAATACTAGTATGTTTACATGTAAATAATTTAAAATAATACACTTTTGCTTTAAAATAAACACTTAAATATTCACTGTTTTCTATGACCACAAGAAATAGGTGTTAATTGTTCATATCATAGTGAATGTTTCATGTTTGAAGAAGCTCATTCAATGATGCCTTCAAAGTTTATTTGGAGGAGTTTTTTAGTCTGAATTCCATTGGGTATTCAATACATCATGGTGGTTCAATTACATTCTCTGGTTTATACACTACGTTCTAGATTCCATCACAGTGTTCAGTGAGTCACGCTTCAACGAAAACCCATATTCCAGTGTGTTCATTGAATCATGTTTCAGTAAACTTCTAGGATTCCCACGCCGTTCAACACATCATGTCTCATTGAAGTTCATAATGTGGGTGTACAAGGTTTCAGTGAAGTCTCAGGTTCCACACGGTGTTCAGTGTATCAGGTCTCAGCAAAACCATAAGTTCCATTTGGTGGTCGATAAAGTTTTGGGAATGCCATAAGCTGAACTGCATTAAAGGCATATTTGGTACTACCGCAGTTCTTCAGTGTGTTCTCACGGCGTACGCCTTCACTGGAATGGAGACAAGCCTTTTAATCAATAAAGACATCTTGTAATTGGTGACGAGTGAAAAGCTAACATGGTGGTGTGAAAGATGCCATTTTGTTGTACAGATAATATATATATATAAAAAAGAAATGTGTATAATATACTGGTGATGTACAGGAAGGATAACAGAAAACCACACATGTAAACCTTAGGTAACAAGACACAGGTCAAGATATCAGTAGCAGAGAAATAGCAGACATATACACATGTGTTATAAGGAAAATACACAGATATTATACAGGTAGCATAGTTGGGTTAGTGGACAAGTAAAATATCATAATGGTAAAGCACAAGTAGTAAGCATGTTGAAGATAGTGGAATATATATCCTGGAAACACCCAGGGAGCATACAAATAAAACACGGGTAACATATGGTATCATATGAGTAACACAGGTATAATACTTGTTTTATGAATGCTTACCCCTAAGGAATTGCATACTATCAGTAAGCTCCATAGTGAAGGAATGATGGCCACTATTGAATTTTCCCTGGTTATATTCCCCCCCCCCACACTCTCCAAAACACTCATACACTGATGCAACAGCTATCATAGAACAAATTTTACTGGATTTGAAGACTGTTACTAGCCCTAATTTTTCAAACACATGATTTTACGGTGACAAAAACAACCAACATAATAATACTGGGTGCTTATCAAAACTGAATTGAGTTTTAAGCCCCCTTTCAGCTCATTTATGGCTGTGTAAAGACAATTAAGGAGGAAACCCATGCTTGAACATTTTACATCCCATATCACAAAGGCACAAATAATATGAGATGGATGTCATGTTACAGCAAAACTAAACATAACAACTATTCAACACCAAGCACAGATAAAGCTACTGCGACAATAACATGAGCCTTTTGGGCACAGTTGAATAAACAAATTGTGCCTTTTATAAAATCTACATTCCTGTGATCAACCAATGGAAAATTGACCCTCAGTCAGATGCCTACAGAGTTTGAGCTAAAATTTGAAAAATAAGGGACGATTGTCCTCATACTTTGAAAAAGCGGTATTTTGTAGCTAATAGGAGGCAGGTAACTGCATCAACATGAAATCAGATGGGATTTTTTTTAATCATGCATATAAACATTCAATCACAAGTATATTTAGCAGTTGAAATGTATATGTTATAAAGAGCCAAATGAATTTACTAATAATCATTTAATGGATTAAAATGTAAAAAAGGTATCCCCCCATAGCTCAACAATGTTATGGGCTGGATAATATATGAGTACTGTCAGGATGTGAAGAGATAATGGAAGTGAGGGAGAACAAATCCAAAGTTATTGGCCCATATAACAGGTTACATTGATAGTATTAGTTGATATACTGTATATATCAAGTGGTTCCTCATATTTTGCCATGCCTGTGTAATATTCCCTCAGTTACTTCACTGGGAACTGCACTAGCCTGTACATGTTGTATTTAAGTTTCATCTCACATTGACTTTGAGGGTATTAAGTTGGTATCATATGATGACCCAAATTTTGAAATATATGATGATACATTTTCACAGCTATTCACGTCATTTCGAAATTATGCACGGCAAAGCAAAACGAAAAAGTAGGAAAAAGCAGGAAATAGTAGGAATTTTGGAAAAAGTTAAGAAAAATAGGGTAGAGACCAAAAAAGAAGTATAAAGCTAAAATCAACAACAGTTAAAGTTGATGTTCAATAGTAAACTTTGAAAATGTGTCTCCCGATGTTGTATTCACAAAACAAGAAACAATGCCAATGCTGACTGTATATAATGCCTTGATGATGTGTAGGAATTAATGAATGGGTTAAACAAAATTTTAAACAAAGTTGTGTCCTCGCAGCAGTAGATTTGTAATCAAATGTAACCTTTTTCACATTGGTAATGATCTCGTAAGTTACAATATTAACGCCACAATATAGCACAAGACAAATACAAGACCATATACCAGATTGTAGTACCGTGGTACTGTGCCTTGATAATATGTTTTATAGTTAGAAAATAATTGATGCGATAACTACTTAAATAACTCAGTCAAGGATCATTGCTAGTTGTGAGACTTTAATTGCAACGTTTCATGCCGTTGCCGTTGCCATGATGAAGTGGAGTGAATGTACTGATAATATATCAAGCCTTCAGCAAACAAACAAACAAACAAACAAACAAACAAACAAACAAACAAACAAACTTTTTAGTTTTTCTGTCATTTTGTTATTTACAGTGTGCTTATTTCTGTACTGTTTCTTCTATTATGAATTTGTATTATAAGTCATCCGTTCATTTGGCCAAATGTTTCCATTCTTGGCATTTCAAATGAAAACAAAACAGACTAACTTTTGTTAAGTTAGAAATCATATCACAGTACCATCGTTAATTTTGTGAGACAAAGACAGCCTCAAGCGTTCAGTAATAATTCTATTAATTTCGGATCAGTCAAATGTTTCTTTAATTATTCTTTACCTAGTTTTTCTTTCAACAGTTACATGTTATATACTGATGACTTGATGGATGTTGCTTACCTTCTCATACAGTTCAAGGCCTGCATAAAGACGTGAGATGCGAGATCGTGAGACTGTTGTAAGATGCGTACCTGTTCCAGAGTGACGGACATTGAAGTACGATCTTTACCACTCTTACAGTTGGCGAAACGTAGGCCATTCAACTTCCTACACACCTGGATTAATGATAATATTAATTAATAAATGACACACACACACACAATAGTTATAAATTACTGATACACAATTAAAATAAATATAAAAAAAACACAATAATCTATAAACATAGAAGACAAATAATTACAAAATATATACACACTGTAAACTACAATATTATCCATATTTAATGCTATTTGGAACCAAATACAAAGCCTGTTTTAACATATGTGCGTGTGTGTGTGTGTATGTATTTGTGGGGCTTATATGTGTGTGTGTGGGTGCACTATGACAGGATATACTCACCTCAGCAGCCAGAGCCAGAGTGTGTATATTTTTGTTCTTTTTAGAAAAAACATTAACTTGTAACTCTCTCATCAACAGATCCAGAGAGAATGCCGATGACGTGTGACTCTCATCGGGT
The DNA here is from genome assembly GCA_025642065.1 of Paralvinella palmiformis. Taxonomy (NCBI): domain Eukaryota; kingdom Metazoa; phylum Annelida; class Polychaeta; order Terebellida; family Alvinellidae; genus Paralvinella; species Paralvinella palmiformis. The sequence continues at coordinate 816,292 of JAODUP010000002.1, forward strand.
ACTAGAAACAGAGAAATGACAGGTACTGAGATGTGGCTAAAACATGTGGAAATATCACATGAAAACAAACGGTTTTCAAACAAAATGCAAACATATATGTTAAATCTAGCATCAAAATGTACCATATCTAGGTCAACTTAGCATCATAATGACCTATATCTTTGATCTATGCCTGTCAAATTATCTAGGATCAGTCCAGTATCACTTCCTGCATATATGACAACTAAACTAGGTCAGCTGAATATTAAAATAACTCTACATCTGTCAAGTAATCTAAGTCAGTCTCATATCAAAGTGACCTATGCCTTTTATCAGTCCACCAATCACACCTATTCACCTTTGTTCTCCACTAATTCGTTGAATTTCTCAAAGTATGGATAAAGTCTCTCATAACTCTCAGCATTGATGGCCTCTTGTAGTGACATGTCACCAAACCTAGGAGTAGGACAGAACACAAACAACATCGTGTATCTTCCTCACACTATTAATTTAAAATTAACATCACAGCCTGTAATACTCTTGTGTGGAATACTAATGTGGAAAGTTCCTATGTGTGGAAGTCTGCTTGGGTTTTTCTGGGTGCATATTTATTACATTTACCACTAACTGGAAATCCTAAAAGAAATTTATAATATTTTAACTATCAAATTGTGTAAAAAATATTAATATATATATATATATATATATATATTTATATATGTGTGTGTGTGCCATTGTTTTTTGAATACTTGTTTTATGGGAAATTTTCATTCCTAAAATTAGGGTCGGTCAGGAAAATAAATCACTGAAAACATAAGATTGGTTGAAAAACACTGACACAAAGATTCGGTACCCATCCATTTAAAAGTCGGTCTTCAAGCCTAGAAATCTTATAAATTTAAACTAATTATAACTTCCCACTCATCGAGAAACACATAAATAGTTTGAACTTTGCAGAGATTTACTTAAAATCGTACTAAAAAATATCGCCATGAAAGGCTACTGTACACATTCTTTTATCAGTGCCAGCCTTATTACGGCGATATTTTCGATTGCGATTATAATTAGATCTCCAAAATTTACAAGATTTCCAGACTTGAAGACCGATTTACTGTAGAAATAACTGAAATAAGTGGAACTGACCTGTCACCATATTGGATTAGGCCATGTGGTAGCCTAATCTGCTGCTGATGTTCAGACAGTGTGAAAATAATAATAAAAAATAAATAAAAGTTGATTTTATTTCCCAGCAGCGGGTTTCAGCTGTGGGTTTGTAAAGCAAGTATTAAAAAAACAATGGCATATATATATATATATATATATATAAAATGACTTCACAATGTTTTTAATAAAAGCCATTAATTTCATAAATGTGTATCAAATAAAACACTGTCCGTTATTCTGGTTACCATTAACATTAATGGTAATTGTTATTGATAACCAATATCAGTGGCTAATGTTTATATTGAGTAACAGGATGGATGGATGAATGTTGGTTAACGACACATCGGCACAACTTAGGCTATTCAGTGTCCTAGAATCTATATTGAGTGGTAAAGAGATGTTTGGATATGTGGAAGTATTGCTATGTGGAATTCATCTTCATTTCCCTTGAATTTTTGCACAAGAGTATTCTACCATATACAATAACCTCATACCATTAGGTCATTCAATTTGGACAGTCAAATAATTTATAAGGACAGGTGGCTGTGGATGCGGTTGTACAAGAACACCTTTAGTAGGTGTATTTTTTTTATATGGTAGGATCAATTCTGTTCAGTGAAGGAAAGAAATATCAGTTCTAAATGCTATTGAATGCCACCCAAGATATCCAATCTTCAGCTTTCTTAAATCAGAAACACAAATCTTCATATCAATTTTTATAATTTCATTTCTGGTCCAAAGCCTGCTTATTGGCATTTGATTAATGGCATTAAAATAAAATAAGCCACAGATACATAATCCAGATAAAAAAAAACTATATCATTACGGCTGTGTTAAAGACATCACCAAAATGAAGCTTAACTTGAAGATGATGATTGATGTTTTACGGCCACTTTTGTGCACATGGTAGACTAAATGGGCTGAGCTTAACTTGAAGAGCAATTCACTTCTTTCCATTTACGTGTTTTTACCATTACAGATTGTAGGTAATTCAGTCATTCCTGATAAATTCAGGATTTGTAACTCACAGTATACTTGAGAGAGAAAACTAAGTCTACAGTCTCATCATGAACACCACTGCCACCACCTCAACATAGGATCTCTATACCAACCTGCCAGCTAATGATGCTTGTTCATTGATGCCAATATTAAAGATGACCGGTACTACTTGGATCAGGTGTCCCTTCTGGATCTCACGTGGCATCAATTCGAAGAGGCATTCTGGAACGGGTATCTCCAACACATACCCTGTTCTGGACACACAATACAATTACAGCATGAAGTTAGTAATGAACTGTTCAAAACAAATCATATTATATACATGTAATGTGAGATAGTGTATAACACAATATGACAAAAATCATGTTAAAAGGCAACAACCAGGCATTATAATGGCTAATGATACAGCTGGAAGCATTTTGGATTTATTACTAAGCTAAAATTACAATGTCCAGTAAAGTGAGTAGCACTCAGCCAGTAACCAGTATGGTGTGTGTGCATGCATGCGTGAGTATGTGTGTGTGTGTGAATATATTATATACATAACTATAAAACACTCAACATTACAAAATACCTATCCATTCTTCCATTATCAAAACTACATACTAAAACTATACAGAAATATGCTAACACTTACAAAATAAAATAATATTTTACAAATAAGTGTCATAAATGCAGAATAATATACTACACACTGATCACTGCATAAGCTAAATACTGTAAGCTTATCAGTACAGTACAATCATTCTTATCATCAAAAGCTGTTCACATTAACCCATATTTTTAGGCAGTGTAGCAGATAAATCCAAGACTGAATTTAGTACTTATAGCATATATATAGTAGATGTTATCTGAACAAAAGGTGAGCTTGAATCATTAATATTGATTATTTTATTAACAGTAATAGTTGTCATCATAATACAGGAACAACATATATGACAACAGAACACATCTCAAATATAAACAAACAGACAACTATCACTGTTCCGGTTAGAAATAATTATGAACATCATTAGTAAGTAGTGATGTGAATATTATTAATTCCCTCTAGACATGGCACAGCATGTACAACTCGCTCACACTGTTAATATGATATTAACTACACAAGCAAAGCTGAAGTCAGATGTGCCCCTATGAATTTCTAGTAACAACACACACACACACACACACACACACACTACTTAAATACATCCCACCTGTGAAAGTCTGGATAACGACCTTCCCTGAGCAGACTATAGGTGAAAGGTCAAGATCAAATTGGACAGTTAGTTTCTAAAATATATTTTAACAGACTAACGAAGTAATAAATTGTCAAAATTTACTTAAATGAAACCTGATAAAGTAAGTTCTGGTGCAGAGGTTAATCAACGGATTTTCAATTTCTTACCTATTACCCCTTAAATTGGGCAGGTTATCTTCAGCACTGGATGACCTCATAATTTTGAATGAGACTGTTGACAAATCGTTGATGCCAACAGCCATATCTTCCAACATCCATACCTCATCACCATGACAACTGAGAAGCGATTCGAATTCCATCAAGATACCGATTTGAAAGAGTTGTCGGAGGAATGATTCATCATGCACACTGCTTCGAATCATTGCCATGAATGCAGACGTGGCAGTTGTGACCTAAAATGATCGTAGCCATATCAGCAGCGAATTCAGCATAACCGATCAGAATTGGGTCAGTTAGTTTATAAGTGGATTAGAAAGCTAAATTCTAATTTTGAAGATTGAAACTGAAATTTCAATTTGGTAAAACTAATTGATCCTCTACAATTACTCCATTAAGAGCATAAAGCTCTTTGTAAGCTAAAAATGGATGTTAAATATATCAGCTGAATCACCGATCACGTAATTCAAATTCAAATAATGTCAGTTAGGGGCCATTTAATTTACATGATCACCGCACATTTAGAACTGTGTAATGGAATTTGTATTACTGAAGTAGAGCTGGCATTTTTAATTAATTTGGAATCTATCGGATCACCAACTCTAGATCTACAACCGATGATACAACAGAAAATAAACAACGAAAGATAGTCCAACTAAAAAGGCCATTTCATTCAATTGAAATTATTATTACTATTATTACTATACTCACAGCTTGAGAGAAGACAACATCTCGTCGGTATTTAATACTGTGCATCAATGCTACATTGGGACCAGATTCCTATGAATAGTAAACATATTACAGGATAACTAATTACCTAACAATCGTTCATAAAACTAAATCCAGTCCAAATTTAGTACATGTTTTCTTGTTTGGAAGATGACAAGAGGGAGAAACAACATGCGTTTGTTTACTTGCTACTGGCACGAACATTACTACTCTTATACTGGCTTTGGCTCAGTTCAGGTTTGGCTTGACTGTGAAGACTAATATCCTTGAATAAGACTAACAGTAACCGCTGAAAAATGTTGAACTCTCCATCTAGCTAAGAATATGGTGTACATGTTATAAATTGAAAAATAAAGGTCTTATACAGCAGGTGGTTGCTCCCTACATTGCTTCCTCAAAGCAGGGACTACTGTAGTAAGAAACAATAAATCTTGATTGGATAATAAAAAGCATTACAGTCTGCCTCTGTTATAATGCAGTTTCTGGGAGTTGTGGACGTGAAGCACATTACAAGTCGATTGCAGATGGCAATGGTCTCTGTTCATTAGTAATGGAGGGTGGTGGACATTGATGACTTTTTTGATGGGTCATTCCCGCACATGCTTTTTCCATTTGAGAACATCACATAGTTTAGGAGAATCCATCAATACTTTCATCAGATAACAAACTTAATCATACAGCCAGTCATATCATATCATATCACCTTGATGGTAATAAAGGTTAAGGCTGTCTTAGCACGTGCACACATTACTTCGACACACTTCTGGAGCTTGATAACCAAAGGGCTGATGTCATCCAGCCAGTGGCATGACTGTAAGTCACCCTTTAGCAGTGCCTCAACCTGGGATATGAGACACATCAGTGATGCTTCAACATTGAGACGAGTCAGCTCCTGAAAAAAGCAAAGATACATGGTACTGTCATACTAATTGAGTATAATATCCATAAAAATGTTTAGCACAGTCAAAACAGAAAAAGTATCAGACCTCTGACTGAAATCCAGTATTCTCAATTATATGTCAAATAGATGACGCAGATAGGTACTTTAATTTAGAGCCCACCATACCTAACTGGATATATTCAGGGAACCCTAAACATGCGTGGGCAGTAGTTACTCAGGATTGAGGTGCTATTCAAGTGGGGGCGCCTCCGTGGTCTAGCGGTAGCGTGCTGGACCACAGATCACTACCACCCGTGTTCGAATCACGGTGTGGGCATATCTGAAGGTTTCTTTCACTTCGTCTCATTACCTTTGGAAGTCGCTCGGCCCATTTAGCCTACCTATGGACAAAGTGGCCGTAATTTTCAATCATCATGTCATCATTTACTACTTGAGAATGATAATGATTTTAGTACCAGTGGTGTCAAAATGTTATGATCTATAGGTTTTTTTAATCATAGCAAACTGCTACTCACCGTGCCCCCAGCGGTAGCGTGCTGGACCACAGATCACTACCACCCGTGTTCGAATCCCGGTGTGGGCATATCTGAAGGTTGTTTCGTCTTTCACTTCGTCTCATTACCTTTGGAAGTCGCTCGGCCCATTTAGCCTACCTTGTGGACAAAAGTGGCAGTAAAACATCAATCATCATCATCATCATCTTTAGCTATTCAAGCCCAGAATGATAATGATTTTAGTACCAGTGGTGTCAAAATGTTATGATCTATAGGTTTCTTTTGAATCATAGCAAACTGCTACTCACCGTACACTGTGATGTTAAAAGTAGTTATCTTGTACATGTATTAGCTTTTGATTGAACCCCAGATACTTACTGCACGCTATGGTGTCTAATGGTACTTTTTGTATGTGTTTCTATTTCTGGATGCTGCCTACATACTTCTGCTTCACTTTGGGCATGACACATTTGTCATATACATAATGTGGATTAGCTTGGCCCAACAGGCAGAAGAGTGCCCTAACTTATAATCAACATTTATGGTTACACACACACACACACACACACACACACACAACACATCATCACACTACACAGGCAGCTGCATTCCGGGGCTCCTGATAAAACTTTAAAAAATTAAAGATATAAGAACGAACTATTTTGTAAACAGTTTAAAGTATTTGGGGCCACTCTAGTTGTAGTGGGTCTTTTAAATTCAATGGGGCACTTGAAGGGGTCCCATTTAGATTTTGATGCATCTTTTTTATATACAAATATAAATTTAGACATGGAGGCCAACATATGTAAATTCTAGTAGCCCAGGGGCCTCTGATATCATGTCTGAAACAGATAACAAATCACATAACAGACACATCACTGAAACACCTTTTGAAGACCACTCATTATTACTACAAATCACATAAAATACTAGCCCATGGTTCTTGAGTTGGGCTCTTTATAAAATCTGTTCCACTCCACTTCCAAGATTTCTCTGGAGATGAGTCACTGTATGAGCTGAGGTTATTTCTGACAGGTGCCTGAGAAACATTGAGGAATGATTCCGAATGTGGCCTGATCTCATGTTGCCCTGACTGCTGAGGTTGCCTCATTGCATTGTAATCATCAACGCTCTCCTGGACCAGTTCTGTCTCACATACCGCTATCAGCTGACGTGTCTACAACAATAACAGGACTACATACTATTTGAGATTACGTAGGGCATCAATATAATATACTTAAGAGTTATATGCTTCCAACCAACTTCAAACAGAGCTACAGTGTCCTAACAGAAGCAGATTCCTTCTTAAATAAGGAAAGCCTGTACATGTAGAAATTTTGACATATCATAAAGTTTGATACTGTGAAACTGTGATGGGTTTGCCATCTTCAAAAACAAACATCAAATATATCCATTTTATAGGACATACCATGTGTGTTTGACCAAATTACTATATAAATATTTCCAATAAAAATAAATTAAATTAGGCTCATTTAGAAAATCATTAAATAAGCAGCCAAAGGCTTATACTTGCTCAGTGTATATCAACTATGTATGTTTAGATTCATGCATATGTAGGTATAGAATTTTGGATGTATAGGTTTTTATTAATATTTGGGTACTTGTGTTCAGTATCATTTTATGTATATGTTTCCTTAAACACACACACATACATTTCGATACCCAGACTAGTCAGACGCGTATTGATATACATGGTTCATATATGTAGGATTTATTTAGTTATTCGAACCCAGAATAAAGCTGAGGTCAGCATCTGAGGTGTCAAAATGTTTTATATACAGGTTTCTTTTGGACCACAGAAAATTATGTTGAATGTAAACTGTGGTATCAAAGTAGTTATGATTTGTATGTAGTAAGTCACCACTGAACCACATGCACGTGTTGTTTGCTGCGAGCTGTGGTATCAAATGATATGTTTTTTACATGCTTCGCTTTTTGTACGTAGCCTGCATGTAGCCGCTTTCCTGTGGGCATGACATATTTGTTGCGTATGAAAAGCAAATTAGCTGGTTCCCACAGGCTGATGAGTAGACCAGACACATCTATCAATATGTGGAGGTATGGAACATTTTATTTTTAGATTAATGTATGTATATTGTATTTGTATTTAGATTTATGGAGGTAGGTCTCGAAGGATGTTTAGATATGTTGATGCTCTGTGCCTGTTGCCTCTTTATATGTACCCTAACACACACACACACACACACACACACACACATGGAGGTCCACACTAACCTTATCCTGTACTAGGCTAACAGTATTATTCATTGTAGCTGGGTCACCCTGTATGGCAGCCTGACACACAACACTACAATACTTATCAACATCCTGTCTTAATACTGTTACATTGTTCATCGTCTTATTAACATTAGTCATTCTCTGTACACTGTTCTGGTCTCCCATACAGTCCTCCAGATATTGTAACTGTTTACGTAATCCACCATGTTTATACTTCTGGGCAGCGGCAGTGAAGGCACCATGTGTTGTGACATCATAACAGCCACCTGAATTAGTAAAGTAACAAACTCAAACCTATAAAATAAAGTAAGTCTCCTTTGTATGCACCCCATGTACCTAACCATATAGAGATACCAACATACTACAGACCTTTCTAGCAGTCAGCCTACTCTATGGATAAGGTCAATTTTTAATGATATCACTGAATGATGTTCACAAATGGTGTATTTTTGATAAATTTATAGACTTCTGTACTTTAAAAACACACACACACACACACACACACACACAATGTTTCATTTACGAATTACTAATACTGTTCAACATTCTCCAAATAAGTAATAGCATAACATACCTGACCATACATGATATCATGAACTGTCTTAAAAATATTACCCCACATACAATGATCACATCTGGAAACTGTTTTGGTTCCAAATACATACACACAACTATTACACATACAATATTATACTTCAGGTTAGAGGGATACTTTCTATAACAGATTGGTTTAAATTCCATCAAACTGGCACTCATTTCTACACAAGAGGAACTCGTTAATAGACATCTATCATAGATCTACCAAAGTGAGCGGAGAGTGCTTTGTCTCAACTCAGCTTTCATCACACCTGAGACAAGCTACTGTCTAGAGAAAGAAAATCCATACAAGTTACTGCTGCAAAATAAAAGATGTTTTTTTCCATTTAGTAAACTCAAATCTATTTCTTTTGGGCATATCTGGAATATATAGCTGAGGGGGGTTTCTCCAGAGAACCTTGCCACAAACCCATGTATGAGATGGATTCAAACCCTGACCTTGAGGTTAGCAGGATAGTGCTCAAAGCACTGCAGTATCAGAGACCCATGTCTTAGGAGATGATATATATATATATATATATATATATATATATATATATATATAAATCATCAGCATAAATCGGCTAAGGGTGCAAAAACTATCCAACTGTGATACTGGGTAGGTAAGTATCTACCAAATCACTTCAGCTGCAACTGAATGAAAGCTTCCATTTTGGTTCATATCCAATTATTGAAGTCATTTGTGGAACAGGCTAACAATTAAATGATTAAAAAGTGTATTATCACATTATTTCTGTTCTGAATTAATGTTGGATTTTTTTCCAAATAAATAATATACATCCTTTAATATCTGATGTGGATCTTTTTATTATACAGTGACAATGATACAGTATATTATTATTGTTATATTATTATATAAATGAACCGATTAATTAATGATAGAGTGGTTCAATGCTGATAAGCATCCAAGTTACCTACTTGTTCGTCTTTTATCATTATGTACATATATTCTCTGAAGGTGAAGGTTTGTTGGAGCAAATTCCACCTCTTTGTGGTTCTTCTTGGCACTTGGTTTAAATGGTGCTCCTACATGCAATAATAGATGTCAACAGTTTAATGATGACAGCATAATGATAGAGCATATATATATATATATATATATATATATATAAAAGATACATAATTCTATATACAAGATACCACTTAAACAAATTTTTACACAGAAATAATTTATATATTAAATGCAACAAGAAATAACATAAAATCTGCTATCAATTAAATGTTTGACAAATTAAGTTACTTAAAAATAAACTACTTCAGTAAATTTACAAGGAGCAGTGATTTCTACAGGAAAGAGAAACTAGGCAGATGCTACTTGCACATGCAACTTAAATAACAAAGACAACAAACTCTTAATAAATCGAATGCATCAAAACAATGTTGTGTTAAGTACAGTGGTACAGGCAGAACTGGGAATCACCCCAAGAAACTTTACCAAAGTGACCATAAATGAACATTTTGGATGATATTAGCAAGCTGTTAACGGTGTTAGTAGGAGAACGTATTTTTGTATCTATGGTGATAAGCCAAAAATAAATTGTTGTCAAGATGTAATCTCTAAAATGTTTGTTAGACTTCAAATATTTATACTTCATATTAAGTGAACGGCTGTTTTGTTGAATACAATGTAGCAAGCCAAGCTTATCACAGATAACGAATACATGTAACTACCTAATGATGAATATAAACTTGAAATGCCAATAATGCCATAATGGGGGTATAACTGATTTAGCAAAATAATCAAAAATAAATAACATCGGTGAGAAACTTTACAGGTATTACTAAAAATATTCTACAACAAAGAAGCATCCCATAATAAAATAAAGCCAAAACAATTCTTATCTAAGAAATAAGGGATGATCCAAAAAATTTAAACATAATCATGAAACACAAGACAGAACTATTTAAAAGCAATTGTGCACCAAAATATTTTTTAAAAGCAATTTTAAATGGTGATATTCTAAGCAACACATTAATTCCTCATCGGCATCATCATGACTACCATCACCTTGGTAACTGGCTAGGTAGCGAGCATGTTGTGTATACGTGGATATCGAGCTCATGTAGTAATCGAGGAACTCTCCAGTTCGGCCATTACAGTCATTAGGTAGCTATATTTATTAGGAATGAAACAGAGTAAAGATCCAGATATACAATTTTTCAGATAGTGTGTAAAAATTTTAAATGTCGATAATGAGAATGGATCTTTCTAACATGGTTCCCACAGCCAAGGAAATATTATTTTCCAGGACAAAATTACCATTTTCAGGGACAAAATATACAAGATTTAAAGGTAATAAATCAAGATATGTGCGAAAACACATATCATATTTAATCAATGTATGATCGATTATTGACATTTTATGGTACAGCTTCCTCCTCACCCCTTGTAGCTATCTGATCCACCCACTTTTATCTAAATTTTAACTAACATGGGATATCAAGACCATGTACTGATACTCGTTTTCTTCTGTATTAAATAGAAGTTTTCTTTTTTTCACAGGGAATATTATTTCCAAGACATTTCCTGATTTGGCAAAATTCAAGGACATTTCCAGGACCTGGAAAATCAATTTGTTATTTTCCAGGTTTTCCAGGACGTGTGGGAACCGTGTCTAAAGGCAACAAATCTGATGAAAATGCAAGAAACTTATCTAATACTACTATCTCCACTACTGCTCTGAGTGTTACTACTACCTTGATCAGAACTATTAGTACAACTATTACTACTACTACTTGGATCCACATGGCCTAACTGGAAACACATTTGGTCAAAGACCCTTGGCACATGGGTTCGAACCTCAAGCCAGGCTATGTCTGGATGGTGTTTCATCTTTCAGTTCACTTCATTAACTTCATCGATGTCAATTGTCTCATTTAACTTATCACATGAACTAAGTGGTCTTAAAAACAACAACATTAACTACAGGCTAGAGACCATTTATCCTGGATCCCTAAAACTGAGCTGAAGTTGAATAATTGAAAATTCTGAACTACTACTGGTTTTTGGTAACTAACACTTAGAATAACAATATAACAATAACTAATGGCACCTGCTGGCCAATTGGGTGTCATTTTAAAAGGTAACAGTAAGAAATAAGTATAAACTGTTGGGATTTTTAATCACACACATAAAAAACATTTAGCCATATTGCAGGAAACAGCTGTACATCTGAGCAGCAGTCCCACAAGCTATAAAGACTTTCGTTCCGAATTAATGTTAACCTACTAAAGTTGTCCGACCATGTTTCTATGTGCAGTGGAATTAAATGAAAATGTGACATTTTGTTATTTGGCTGTCATTCTTTTGGACACAGTATGGCTATACGGTAACTGTCAAAGGTAATGAATGAGGTGAAGTAAAAGAAGAAACACCCTTCAGACATAAGCGAATTAGGATTTGAATGTTGGTGCCAGCGGTTTGTAAATAAGCACACTACTGCTTAGCCATGGATATGCCCCCTTTTTTTGGGATTCAGTTAAATAACTATGTTTATGAAATATTAATTCAATATGATCACGGTCAAAATCTTAGAATTATTTTCAAGCAATGCATCATGGAAGAAAAGAAGGAAATCTACACCTCAACACTCTCAGTTAAACACGTGATCTGCCCGTTATGTCAACTCAGCATCATTAAATGCCTTGGCCCTGGTCATACATGAGACATATGGCCGAGGGGTGACCACCTAGGAAAACATCCCACAACCATTGTGGTATGGTAAGTCAGATTTGAACTCACAATCTAGAGGATTGCAGCACAATGCTCCAATCACTGCACCATAAGAGCATCCGTGCCACAGGGAAAAAGTATCCTAACGCATGTTGTTCTGGATTCTGAATTTCTTTCATTTCCCGATCTTTGATCATGTGACAGGGATAACACGTGAACGTGTGAATACCTATTTCCAGTCTGATCCATTTACTGAATGGCCAACATTATCTCTTCTCCCATCACTATTGAGGGAGAAGTATGGACAGATAAAGCTGACATGTCCTAAGAGTGGTTGCTGCCAGAGTGTTTTACATATTGAGGCGGCCTCCAACAGACAACCTTAAAACACTAATACAGTGATGAGTAGGCAGTGTCAGTTAACTTGGTTAGCCACCAACGATATTGCGAGTCAAGAAATTAATCCTGGGAAAAGTTTCCCCCCCTTTTGTGGGATTGAACCCACAACACTTGGTGATTATGGTACCCATTCTTTGGTACCAAGTATGATGTGGTTAACAATTAGACAAGAGTTCACCTGGTCAGTGAGTGGTAGTGATGGCGGTGGTAGTAATAATAGTATCACATTAAGGGTATATTAGTTTCACGTGATTTAATGTCCACATCATGTGACCTGTCAAATATCTGTTAGATATACAGCTAAAGAATTACCTAAACAGGAAAATACAACTGGCTTCCCAAAATGACTCCTGCAGTAAGTGTACCGTTCCATATAAAAGGAATCTGTACAGGTCATATAATATGGTTCTAATGATGGACCAAATCACGAAGTATTATGTTGGTGGTAAGACAAGAATAAATGCACAACCAGTTACGATGCTGCAGTAGCCGATATGATATCGCATAAACTATCCTACTGTATACATTTTATTAGAAATATTGTTTTGGTGAAGGCCCTTTATGGAAACATGTCATAAATATGGTACTACTACTACTACCATCACCACAACTACTACTGCTGCTGCTATTTCTGCAGATTTACATATTTAATTACAGCCATTAATTAACACATCGATAGAACAGAAGACCTAAAAAGTGTTACATATATACTACATAAAACACAAGTGTTTAACCAGATACAAATGTCTGATCAGTGAATCGGTGATGATGGGCATTGTAGTGTGCAACATGAATCCTTAGCTGTAGGAATATTTGATGTATGGTAGCCAACCAGGGTATGGACAGCTGCAGTGGATAAATTGCATAGAAATTGATTGACTTAGTCACAACCATAATTGTAACAGTGCCATATTAACATAACAGTTCAAGGAGTACACAAGACAATTCATGTGAAACTTCTTATTGGCTCTGTGTAATACTAATACTTAGAATTTACATGAAATCAAATAATTATTGTAAATATAGATCTATAAATTACATTTTAAAAATAATTTGATGACACACACACACTATAAACAGTCAAACTTCAGATAGTTTGACAACGTTTGTCACACGAGAAAAGTTTAACTATAAAGAATTTTGGATTATTTAATTTGTACCTGACTGTCATGATAATACTAAAAATCCCAATGCTGCAGATTGGTACATGATGAAGTTTAATTTGACTGAAATGTTGATCCTAATTGAAGAAATTAGAATCATACTTCTAACAAGAAATATATACCGGTAATGCATGCCTAGAAACTGGTCATTCTACCGGGTCGAGTCATGTCATATCTATTATTAAATCGATATTGATCAGAGTTCATTTTGAATTATAATGTATATTAATTTTGTACTTTTTTATTTTAAGATTTTAATATTTGAATTCTGTTGATCCTACCCTTTTCTCTCTCTAAATTGTAGGTTATCCACATTTCTGCTCCGTATGCATTTAATAATAAAATATCTCATACATAACTTAATTTGCCCATTGTTTGTATTTCTGGACACTCTGTAATAATGTATATCAGCTGGCATTTCATCTTTACAATAACTATCTACAGATCAATACCAACATTTTTAACAGATTGGCTCATCAACAGAGAGAGAGAGTGTGTAGCTGATTTACCATGTGATAGTTATATACATTTTATTGTTAACAACATTATCACAGTTAGTACAGTTGCTACAGTGAAGATTGTTAATATATCTTATTATGGCAATGCTCGTTGATCAGCTATAACAACTGGAAACGGTCCATCAGCCATCTGTTATACAACAACAGGGTTCATACACATTTTGATATATCAGATTCCAGGACTTTCCAGGACCTTTCAATGTCAAATTCAAGGATCTTTTCAATGAATGCACAAACTTTTAACATGCAAAGATACACACATATTTCGGAAGAAGTGTAACGACTGAATTCCTGTACGCTTATGATTAGAAATATATAGCTATGTGTCCAAATTCCAGGACTTTCAAGGACCTCTACAAAACTTCCAGGACTTTCCAGGCCAGGAATCAAAATTTTCAAATTCAAGGACTTTCCATGTTTTCAAGGACCTGTGCGAACCCTGAACAAGGAAGGCATTAAAATATACTGTAGTATTGTATAAAACGTATTAATCTACACCAATAAGTCTGTTACTGCTGACTTTTCACATTAAGATACCTTGTTTACATTTTCTATAAGGGACAACAATGGCAGGTGGTATATTTCCAGTTATATAAAATCATTATATAAGAATTAGTAGTTTAAATCAAAAACACTCTGCAAGAGAAAGTTTTTGTTAATCTGCAAGAAATCAGTTAAGGCTTTCATTATCCAGTAGAGGGGGGAACCTATATACAGACAAAGTAGTAAACTATCATTCACTAGATGGCAGCACCTTTAAACTGTTTGGTGTAATGTTGGAGGCTCCGCATGTAGTAGTTGATGACCGAATTGCACGTACACACGTCCAGAAGCCTCTGCTCCTCTAACTTGTAAACTGGGATGAGCTATAAATGTTATACAACTGGAATACTATATTTAGCTATATGACAAGCACACACTAAATGAAGCTGTTGATGGGTGGCCAATAATTCAGAGATCAAAAACAAATAACAGCAAATGTTTGACAACTCGTCGCATTAACAATGTTTCCACGGACCAGTTTGCTTTAAGCCTGCCTACCTGGCCAAGATCTTGTAGCTGTTCTATTCTTTGTTTCTCCTCCTCTACCCATAACCTCCTGCAAACATAATCAGTGTTTATATATTATAATCTACTTATTACTATTAGTACTCCTTTTAAACAGAATACATTGCAATTTGTACTATCAAATGTTTACAGTTTACTAGAATATTTATCTCAAGATAACAATACAATACATTTTTGTGCGATGCTGCAAATTTTTTCAGTGTTCTTAATAATGATGGTAGTGTCTTTTAGTAGCTTTTTATTATTCGATTATCATCAAATTTCCAGGAGTGATTTTGTTTAGCCTCAATAATGATCATGGGTGGGACATATAGCCAAAGGACTTTATCCTTGAGAAATGAGATGAAGTTTTCATTGGAGGATGAAACATCCCAGAAATGTAGGTAACACTGGAATTCAATCCCAGGATGTAGAGACCCACAGTGACATGCTGTCAATTGTGCTACAGGAGCAGCCCACCAATCATTTATAAATAACAAAATATATAGTAACTCAGTATCACTGACATGGATAAGTAATGTGGTACAAACCAAAGAACTGTTTGCTATGAAACAAGATTTATATAATGATTTACCATAGGTCCTGGCCATTAAGCTCATACTTTGAGTCAATATTTTTACCCTTATTTTTGGAGGTCTGCTTAATGGCTGGTGTCAGGAAATTCAGTCATCGTGACAAGAAATTTCAGGATGTTAGCAACCGTCTATATGCTGACGGATGCCAAGTCATAATGGAAGAACATCAGCAACAGTCACAGAGTGAAAATACAAGTGAAACAAGATGATAATAACTCATGACTTTATAACAAAAAAAATCATTAGTTATATGTAGATTTATCTGATTTTTGTAATTAATATGAACTCTTGCTGCATTAGTATTGTTAGACTCAGTAACCCATTTCATGACTTTCAATTTTAAGGCAGTGTTGTATCTCATTTGTTTGACTTTTGGAGGCATCTTAGTTTTGTAGAAGAGCATGTTTATCACTGTGGTAATAATATAGGATTATTGAAAATTAACTGAAACTGGACATATTTATACTAATGAGGGGATTAATTACTAATTAATTAATCGATTTTCAATAGATAGTTAGTGACTAACTAACTGCATATACTGATAATTTACATTGTCTCAGTTATTGCCACATTAGTGACCAAAATGTACCATCAAAGGCTCAATAGTAATTGACAATTTGTCTAATTAATTCTAAGTCAATATACCAGTATATGTGATTGATTTCACATCTGGTTAATTGACTGTTTAATCATCCTGTTAATTTAAGTTTGCAGTCCTACTTGAGCATTAACAGTTTATGTGAGAACCATCGTTATAAATTGCCTTGATCTGTTGACAGTATACAATACACATTGGTATTTCCTATGTTCAAAACATTTCATATCACCTGAAAATACTGCCGGGAAAAGTTAAGATTTTTAGGTCGGCTTAATGGACGGTACTACCGTAAATTGTGATATTTTAGCCCTAAAAACGGTGGATTAATGGTTAATGGGCTTAATGGCCGGGATCTATGGTAAGTCATGAAAATTTTAATCTTATACAGGAGATACTCTTTGTGGTAGTTAATTGAATTTCAGTACATAATGTTAATAATATCTGCAGCATCATGTAGCGATGATGGATGATTAGCATTTGGGGCTCTGCTTATCTACTAACATGCTAAACACTCTCAATTCAGTACCCAATATCATTGATTATTAATGAGGTTTTATCCATATTTATTATATCAATGGAAAGATCATGAGCTATGTTTTAATAATGTGAAGAAATTTTGTTTTAGTTTGCAATCTCTGGTGTCACAATTGCCAAATCAAAATAGCTAAAAAGCAGATGCCATAACTGTAAAATGCATTTTTTAAAGCAGCTTTGTGCAGACCTGTTACAGTCATCTTATGCATTCTAAAACATTCTAAATTTGTATGATATCTTGCACATGTCCCCATGATTATATAGATATAAATTTTGTTTAGATATTTTGACATTAAGGGTGTGCAATTGCCAAATTATGGTAATCTGTTTGATATAGTAGTGAAAATATCGAAATTAGCCATTAGAGAAAGCTCGAGAAAGTTATAAGTTAATACATTTTCTGCCAAATAAAACAATTATTGCCCAGCGCATCTCTTTTACAGAAAAATCAGTGTTGTGAAAATCCTTGACATTAGCACTTTACAATAGTGGTTTGTGATTAGAAAATATTTTTGAAAAAATAGTAGCTATTTTAATAACTATAATCTGATTTTAAGTTTTGGGATACAATTTATATATATATATATATATATATATATATATATATAGAACACTATGAAAATCATGACCTAGAGATAATTGTAGAATGGTAATTTTGTATTCCATTTTTTAAATTGTGTGGTTGCATTCTTTGATGACATGTTTGTCTTAAGATTTATGTTAGCTCAGAAATCATTGCATGTTTTACATTTTTCAGGGTTCATACACTTCCACATGTATGCTTTTCCAGGGGTTTCTAGGACATTTGTTTATCAAAATATCTACTTTTCCAGGATCCTATCAATATTTTCCATGAGTATTTTGACATTTGATTAATGGAACAGATACACAATGCCATTTTTATATGTGAATGTAAGACAATAAGTATGCAGAGATCCATAAATCTCTAGGATTTAATTTTTCATCAGTGATACTGGTAAGCAAGTTACATTTCACCTTCAAATTTATCATTGTATATGTAAAAATGAAAGTAAAATTATGTCAATATTTAATCCACTAACACACTAACAGTGCTAACTAATTTGGTCAAAAAGCAGCATACACTGATCTGGGTGTCGTGAGGAAAAGATAAACCCCTGCATGGCAATCACTAAAGTATAGAATAACTAAGCACAGTTTGTGTGTGTGTGTATTTTAACCATCTGTATTAAGGCACATCAAATCTCAAAGCATGAATTAAAACTCTTGATGATTTTGTATTTAATGATTTAAACATTTTTTATTAAAAATTTAATTTCATATTTACAACCATACAACAGCATATAGAATGTAAATATATATTCAATAAAATTATAACGTTATATAAATGTTTCTGCTACTCCTTGCTCACATATTGTCATTCAAATATATATTATTCTTAAGGGGATTAAGTGGTGACTTTTCATGCTGAGACATGTTTTGATTTTCTTTAAGTCATCAAGCAACAAAAAGCAAATCACCTACAGCTGTGGTGTCTGGGAGTAAAACACCCAAGTCAGATCACGGCAGCTGTGAGAATGTGGTGTGTGTGATGCGTGCATGAGTCCTTCATATGACTAGTTTTCAAAAATCCTTTAATATTAGTATAGTAATATTGGGTGATGTCAATCACGGAGGTAGTAATTTGATACACTAGATGGCAGCACATCAAATGCCATGTCATTTTGACCTGAGCACTTTGACTTCTTAGTGACTAGGCCTAGATTGTTAAGGATTTTGGAAATTGACCACACAAAAAGAATTTATCTCGCATCACTGCATGGCCTCATAAATATGGTCATATTAAACAGGTTTGATTGTGTGTGCATGATCATGATGAAATTGATACAATAAATATAAGCAGAGCAGCACATCAGGAATGCGAGGGCAGACGTCTCTGCAATCCTGGCAGTGACAACCAGTATTTCCTGCATCCACTTCTCTGTTTCACAACCTCTTTCGTGGCCACCAATGTTATATAGATTCCCAGTATTTTCCACACATGATGTCACTCAGAAAAAAACCAAAACCAATGAAAGCGCCACGTCATGTTTGGAATAACAGGCTTCAGTGATGTATAAAGTCATCACTTGTTTTGACAGCTGTGCATGCTACTCTTTACATTTAAGCTCCCAACTTGATAAGCCAGAGTTTCCAAAACATTTAGGGTGAATTTTCCAGGGGTGCATTAAAAAACAAGGACTATTCCAGGAGTGCTCTTAAAATCAAGTATATTCCAAGATGCGTGCGAACCCTGATTTTTACATTATTTGATGTATGTTTTCATAATTTTATGTACTTTGCATAAATTGATTTTGCAGACTTTGTTTGCTGGGATTTTACAATATTTCCTGTGCATTTATGTTGTTCGGAGTTATTTTTCTTCACCTGAGTTTATCTATGTTTGCATTCATTTATTTTGTTAGTTTATATGCAGATACACAATTTGTTATTATATATTATTACAGCAACTTGCCTTAAAATATTTGTTGCAGGTTGTTGTATTTATAATTGGTGATGTCATGATCTACTTTGATGGCATGGGATGCTGATCTTCACTCTTCAGTTTTAGATAAGGCTTTGTCAAACCTCATTGTCATAATAATTCAGGTATAAATAATATCTTAAAAGTTAAAATAACTTGTACAGTATTGGTAAATAAAACATTATATTAATTAGTATAAAATTGGCCTTCGCATGAATAAATGAAATATGGCATTGAAACTGGCCGACCATTTCATGATGTGGCCAGATTTAATAAGAGCATAACTCCCCCCATATATAAGATAGAAGCATAATCCTTACATCAATGTATTTCTTTTTGAAAGATGTTTCCAGATATATATATATATATATATATATATTGTATGATTTATCTTTAAAAATGAAAATCATCCATCATAACTACATCATGATTGTTGTGTGTACACAGCTGTTCTTATACGAAGTGTTTTGTTAAAGTATTAATAATTACCGGGGTAGTTTAATACTTACAAGAACTGTTTTGGAAGGTAGTAAGTCAGTTTACTCTCAGCCATATACTCATGAACACTTAACTCTTCATCTTTTCGACTAGTGGGAAATCGGTATGTTTTTGTTATAATGTTATCGAAAAGTGGCTTCATCATCTCCAATCTTTTTCTCCCATCTTTGAGAGGTCTTGATAACCTGGGATAAATAACACAAGACAATAGTTGAGGTACGTTTATCTCACAAATAGCAAACAACAAAAACTCATGGTTCTGACACAATAGTGGAGGAGACAATCACTAATGTCTAACACAAACACATGCATGCATGCACGATGTGTGTGTGTGTATATGTTTGTGTGTGAAGGCATGTGTGTGTGTGTGCATGCATGTGTATATGTGTGTGTATGTATGTATGTGTGTTTCAAAGTTAGACAGCCACGAAATAAAGTTTATAACATGTTCGCTATACAACTAGGACTAGGACCTTGAATGAGCTTTGACACAAATTAACATACAAAACAACTCCCTTTGCACAATAAACCTTTCCTGTAACAAATGGATTGATTTGGTTTCTCAAACCAAATTCAGTGCTGTTGAACTGTGGGCTCTCCAGTTTGGTCCAAGGTAACAATTTAAGGATCCAGGTAGTCCATTTAACTCATTACCATAATCAGGACCAGAGATTTGACATTGACTTAGAAAAACCCCCCAACTATTTGTGAATGTGAAAGACTGCATATGCCAGGACCAGCTACCAGAATGCATAAATGTTATCTGAAACAAGTTCTAGAAAATAATAGAAAATTAACATCCCTGCAGCACAATGTTTATCGTTGCCAGTTTTAAATGTATTATCCACAACAGCTAATCTTGTTTTATCAGGTATGCCTTGGGAGGCTGCAATAATTTAGGTTCTCTAACAGTCCGCTTGACACAATATCACGGAACCACTGGTCCACAATAAAGAACGATTGATGGATTGCCAGTCAATAAAAACATGATTATCAAACAGCCGACACATGACATGACTATTAGACAGTGGATATATAACATGATTTTCAGACACCTCAAACATGACATGATATCAGTTATGAGATATATGACTTAATTATGACAGCTAATACGATTGTCAGCTAAATAACATGACATTACTATAAGACAGCCTATAGGTCATATGATATTAGCCAAGTGACTGTTACACTATGGAAATCTCACTACTTATGTATATGAATATAAGCCACTATAAGTAGACAGAATTTACACACAGAGAGCACATCAGTCTGTGTTATACACATTAGATGTATAATCAGAAAGTAACTAGAATGACATACCTCTGATGCTGTACCATCTATTCCCTCAAACTGGTCAACATTGTGCCAAGCTAATACAGTTATGTGACCAACATCTTGTGGATCAGAAGCACTGTTAGTGTAAGAAAAAAACCACACATAACTAATGATACTATTAACAAAGAGAAATAGTGATAAGATGTCTTATTGGTCACTGTTATTAATTTAATCTTCAACATTCACTGTTTACAAATAAGTACACATATTCACTTGTTAACAAATCAACCTTCCCTGGCTTTTTCTCTGACTCAGACTAATCATTTCAATATACTGGGAAAGCATGTCTAATCCTGATAACCTTTTACATGCAACAAAATATCATCTTTATGGATTATCTAAATGTAAACATCATCAGATATGTTTTTATATTTTATAAACAAAACAATAATCTTGACATCTTTAAATGAAAATAAGCTTTTTAAAACTAGTTCTAGTTTTTCCATAACTTCACATCTTATGGAATCTCTGACAATTACAAAGACATTTCTGAAGAGATGTTCTCAGTTTCGTTCAGTGCAATATGTCAGTATAAGGCTAAATTATCACCGTGGGTATAAATAATAATCTATTATTATCCCATTTTATATACAAATTAATATGAATATATAATTAAACTGTCTCTGTATGTCAATATGTGTGTGTCAATGTGGGCATATGTGTGTGCATTTAAGCACACACACACACACACACAATAATAGTGTTTCTACATTTGTATCTGTTATAAAAACATAGTACTGTGTATAGTATGTGGATAAACTTACTTTAATCGAAGTTGGATTTGACCTTCATTTGATGTTAGCATATCTGACAAGGTGAACTGGACAGTACCAATCTGCGTCATCTAGAAAAACACAGAAAGAACTTGGTTAATCATATCACTATATTGTATAGGATAAATATTCATGATGGATTGTTCAGCAGAAGAAATACGTAATACAATTAAATAAATTATGTGCATCAACTTCAGTGGTTCTAATACTAAGGATGTTGGCTATTTCATGGGGAGCAGGGAATCGTGTGACATGAAAATAATTTGATAACTATTTAAACATAACATAATTTTATAAAAATTAAAAATACAGTTCAAATTATTATGTCACTGATAGTTGGGTGTAAATAGGTACACTGTTATGATCATCAGAGAAAGGGTGTAAATAATTTTAGTTAGAAAAAAACTAGATGAAACTCTATAACAATTTATTCTGTTAAAATAACTCTGTTCGTTAAAATAACTCTGTTCAGTTAGATGCAACAATCCTGTTGATTCATTAACTCAGCTTTGATTAACAAATCAGTACAAAATTAAACAAATATAATCATCTCATAGTGATTTCTAATATTGATGTTTCATTTCTGAGAATTAAATCAATAATCATATATAAGAAATATTGATTTAGGAGCATCTTAATATTAAAATTGTGTATAATGTGTTAATTATAGATAGTTTGTGTACAACAGCAAATAATCTTCATCATGTTGGTAAAAGACATCAGATTCCCTAATAAATAATACCTTAATTCTAACAAATACCTGTGGATTTGGCCAAAATGGGTTATAAACCTAAAATAATCATAAATAACATCACAGACAATATATACTATATTATACAATTGCATTAAATAACTGAGTAATAATTACGATTTTAAGTCAGAAAAATGACTATCACAAAAAGTATCAGTGTTAAACACACACACACAAACATATATATATATATATATATATATATATATATATATACACACACACAATTTATAAACTTATAAACAAAGTGAAGAATAAGGTGTAATTGAAATATAATACATAATGACAAATGTACACTGGACACAGAATGAATGGGATTATCAGATGTTAGAAAATTAAGCCTAATAATTACGTCTTTACAGCTGATAACACAAACAATTTTTAATTGTGGTAACAGTATTAGTTAAGTGCAATGTCACTGGGATAGCTGTTAGTAATGTGAGATGTGCAACTTACTGTATTTGTCATTCTCTCCTTCACGTCATTCACACAAATCTTTATGCATGTAGACAGCAAAACTTTACGAGGATTACAGAACCCTATGGTAGTCAAGTACACAGGAGATGTAGTCTTCTATAAAACAGGGAATGAAGACATGGCATTTGAAGCAAAACACTGCTTGATCAAAACTCATTATTACAATTGAATAAATTGAAGAAACTTACATTTGTATGAATGATGCAAACCAAATATTATTCTACAACTGTAATATAATAACACATCATAAAAACCTCAACAATTTCTGTACGTGCATGGTTGGTCCACTGTTGATGTGGTGGTGTGAGATAATGAATTGTGGCAAAAGTATCTGGTTCTCGTCCGATGCTGTTATATGGTAGACCATCACAGGCAATACACATCTCGAGAAATGGTTCATTTTGAGCTGATTCTTCTGTTTGGTAAGATGGTGGGAAAAGGGATAAACAGGTGATGGGCATGGTAACTCAGAACATTTGTCTGTGGATAGGAATCAGATAAAATACATAATTTGGTGAATATCTCACCCTGACTATGAAATTGCCTAACCCCTGTACTAGGTGCACCACTGAGCTCATTTCTTTTTGAGGATATCGGTGCTATAGAAATTTATTATTATTACGATTACCAAGAATCAGGTGAAATTGGTAATCACTGGCCTCATTGTTTTTTGCTGACCATATAATATTATACAACAGCATGCATATATATATATATATATATATATAGTTTACATCGAACTTATTTTCACATACATGGTTTACAATATGGCAGGAACCAAACAGAATATCTTTACCTACATCATAATGTTTTTGCTTTGCTACAATCATCAAAACTGTCACAAACCTGATTCACTATCAGGCAGCTCAGATGGTTCAGGATTGTTAATTGGATCATGACCTGTCCTAGACTTAATCTGGTCACGTAAACTCTCAAGCTGCATCTTCATGCACTCATAGCTCGAAATGTGAAGGTGTTCTATCCAGGAATCACGATCCAGTTCCGAATTTGCTGCTAAATGAACCACCTTATCTTCTCCCTCAAACACTGCAATAAATATTATTTACAATAACTAGAAACACAGCACATAGCCATTTTATATAATGGAACATTTTTAATAAAGTATACACATTACTGATTGAAGGTCACAACACTCTCGCCTATGACTGTGCAGCAATTTAATCATCTCTAATTTGTTTTCTAATGATGAACCATAGTGAAGTAAACCATGGTTTAAACTCCTGTGTTGTCCACAATGTTTCAGTTTGAGCTTATAACACACTCATCAGTTACGTTTATAACAAGTAAACACAGGAACAAATGAAATAAAATTACATGACAAACTTTTGATGTTTATAATATTCAAAGCATAACTAACTGAATTCCCCTGCTGGTTAAAGTTCAAAGTGTATGCTTTAATCACAAACAATTACAAGTGATTATTGTTATGCATCACTCCCTGTTTAATAACTTCATATCAGTTAACACACACATCTATGTGCAGATAAAGCATTACCCAATATGAAGGAATATGGAAGCTCTTCTTCCAAGTCTAACTCAACAACAACTCTCTCCAGCACCATCAGACCCTGGACTTCTGATGACTGTAAAAAAACATATTTCGGATACTGTGAATATCTAATTTAAGTGGATTACAGAATATTGTTGTTTTACTGTGACTTTTGTGTGCACACTGTAAGCTAATTAGGACAATTGATCGCCACATTTAATGAGGCAAAGTGAAACATATAACATAGGTTAATAAAATTTTAATCCAGATACATGTATTATGGAAAACAGACTCATGTATGCATATGATCATGTTATTAATTCACACACAAATGCAGATAGGAATTATATAAATAGTCAAATGCAGAAATTACAGGTTTATTATTTATAAGGAGTGATAATACAATTTAAGAACTACTTTTTTTACTTGATAAACCCTAAAGATAAAATGCTTTATAAAGTGGACATGTCTAGAAATTCCCCAAAAGGAAAATAGTAATTTTGCATAATCGATGTGATAAAAAAGTAAACTATGATTAATTTATTTCTGTCCCACAATAATTCAGCAGCTGACATTTCTAAATGCAAGAAGAAATTAATGTTTATCAGAAAAATACATTACTTACAGGGTCTGTTGTCTTGAAATAAAACAATAGGTTGCCTCGCAGTCTGAAGAGCCGAGGTACATAGACTGAGAGGAAAAAATACATTTTAAATAACACATTATGTTTTTTAAGCTTTTAGAGCTTAAAGAACATACAACACTCACTTTAACAATACATTATACAGACATAAGGAAATAATGACATCACAAATCTATTCTGGAAACTGGTACAAACCTTCTCCTTTCCTGAAGAGACCATCCTGCTTCTCTTTGATCTGTAGGACACCCTCTTTATCAAATACAGCAGATCTCTGCTGGGCAAGAATCATCATTTCTCTATTGTTGAATCTCATCTTTGTGTATGTGGCCCTTCAACCATTGCAATAGTGGTGAAATACTCACTGCCAGAATAATTCCATCTGTATATATATATATATATATAAGTCTATGTGAGTGTGTATAATATATATATATACACAGTCAGAATCCATTAACCCGGACATCATTTATCTGACAAATCCATCATCCGACACATTATTGCCTGTGATGGATTTAGCGCCATTATAAATGACTCCTTAATCTGACAAAATTGTGTTCCGCATTCCAACACTTCATTTTGCCAACCAAAAGTGACAATTCAATGTAAAATTACCTAGATAATCCGACAACATGAAAATGTTGTCAAAAATTTCCTCTGATTCAGTCATGCAAGACGCACCAACATGCTGTCAATATTGGTTCATTAACCTGCCTTCCGTGATAATTCCTATATAGTAATCAATTACAATCATCCTTGACCATACACACGATGCTTCCATTGCCTGTGGCTATCTAATAGCCAATCATAATCATTCATGGCTAATTAAAAACACAAATGTGTGATCTTTTCAATGAGTAGATCATGAGTTAATCTGATGGACTAAGTGACACCAGTATTTCTTTATAATGTCTGTAATTAACAAACATCAAAATGATCAATGGCTTCAATGCCATTCTGTATCTTGTGCACAGTTATTGAATATTGGTTTAAATACAGAGGTGTATCTTTATGATTTAAAAATGTGTGACAAAAAAAAATGTGTGACATTCTCATTTATCCAACATATTATCATGTGACAGACCTTGTCAGGTTAATGGATTCTGACTATATATATATATATATATATATATATATATATATATGGGTCATTCCATACAAAATCAACCAGTGCTTCCTACCTGACCACTTTAGATTGTATTAATATGCTTGTATATATCAAGTTCCATGTATATGATGAAGCCACGCACATTTTCTATGTTTCACTAAAAATATATTCAGGGTAACATTACTTTGAAGTGCCATAGGGGTACCTCTAATTATGCCGTTTCCAAAATCATCCATAATTTTCATCCCTGTTTGAACCCTGATAACTTTTAAAGTAATTGCCATAGAGACATGAAACTTTCAGGACTTGGAGTTTTTTAAGTTTAGGAATCAGTTTGATGGCTAGTCTTTGGAAATTTTTGACATCGACTTTGTCCCTGTTGCCAGATGGAATTGCCATATTCCAGATGCGGACAAGGCATGTGAAAGTGGCCCTCACCAGTCTAAGCATGCGAGATGCCTTGTTGACTGCCTTTGTAATATGCTGGTGGAACTAGAGTTCCTCATCACTGAACACTCCAGATTGTTCTCGCTTGACGTCATTTTTAACATTGTTACACCCATCTGGTACTTCAGTCTTTCATTTTCACTGCCTAAATGATGAATCTTACACTTTGACCCATTTAAATCTAATTGCCACTTCTGAGACTATTCCATCACACTGTCCAAGTCCTGTTGTAGGCTAGCCTTGTCCTCTGAAGTCCTGAATGCTGGAAATAGGTTGGTGTCATCAGCAAATATTTTTAGTGAACTTTTTACAACATCTGGGAGGTCATTGATGAAGATGACAAAGAGGACTGTTCCCAGGACACTATCCTGCAGGATTCGACTGAGTATATTCGCCCAAGATAACAGGTTACTATTAACCACAACTCACTGTTGACAAGAAATCGTGTATCCAGTCAAGTGACTTTCCAGTAATGTCGTAGGCTTTCAGGCCTGACCAGTCTCTTATGGGGGACATTGTCAAATGCCTTGCGAAAATATAGGCAGATTATTTTGAGTGGAGCACCACTGTTGAGCGGAGCATCACTTTTCCTATTACTGGTAAGACAGGTCTATATAGTTACCGTTGAACTTTCTGGTGGATTGGTGTTATGTGAGCTTTCTTCCTTGATTCAGGTAGCCACCCTTCATCATACGATTTTCGGAATATAATGCTCAATGGAATCTTTATGGACTGGGACAACTCGCTTTATGGTCTAGGGTGGAGCCCATCAAGACCAGCTGATTTTGTTCTTTTCCGTTTCATTGGCACAAAATGACCATTGTTGCAGATGTGACGTAAAACCACATTCTTTCAGTTTCTTCTCAATCTGCTCGATGTTGAAGGTTATTGAGGGTGCATACAGGCCAAGGACATGGTATTTCTGTGCAACATCTGAGATGTTATTTATATCTTCCTGTGTGAACACACTTGCAAAATACTGGTTTAGACTAAAGTCATCATAAGGATAATCTAATTACTAGTCTAGGAAAGTCTAGATCTAATCAATTAATGACTTATTGAAATTTATGTAATTGAATAGACTAGTATATTTAGTATACTATTATTAATCACTAGCCTAGACTCTAATCTAGATTATCACTCTCAGACTAGTCACTAAACCTGTCAGTGTCACCTAGTGGCTAGTCATTAAATTTAAAAAATGGTAGATCTACCAGCCTCCAGTTACTGAGTCAGTCAACTGAGTGACTGACTCTACTGAGTCTACAGTAACAGTGAGAGTCTAGATTAAACTTGCAAACTGACAGCAAATGTCATAATTACTTATCTATAAATGGCCACTTGTGTTCAGATAAATATACAAACTCACCATAGACTAGACTACACGAATTACAATTTCAAAGAGTAATCGTATCAGTTAGTTCCAATATTATTACTAACGACCGATGTAGACTACAACTTCCGAAATAGTTTCACAACATAATCAGTTTCCACAAACATTCGATAGATGGCGAGACTAGTCACTAGACATAATTTTAGACGAAGATGGACTATTTACCTACCTACGCACACGGACACACACAGAGTATTTAAGTTTAATGGATTTAGTTACTAATGCAACACTCGTTTGAATATCCACTGTTAGCTTTATTTCAAACGAACAGATTAAATTGCACGACCTGAATAACTGACTAATATTTAGGATGCGTGCGTGTGTGTAGATCTATGTCAGTATGTGTGTACTGTCTATGTTCATTCAATGAAAATATGTAGATCTAGACTCTAGCCATGCATAAATGATAATATAGAATAAATTATTAAACCATCCTTCTATTAAATGATTTATCTGTCGGGTGTCATTTTAAGTTGCGTGTAATTTTAAATTGTTTAAAAACTTTTAGACATTTCTTATTTAAACGTTACGTTCATTTGTGAATACTGGTTATGGACTATTCGCCATCTGTTGCATTCACCTTCGAAGACTATTCGCCCTTTATTGTTATTCGCCTTTAATAAAATGGACTATTTGCCGTTTGTTATATATATATATATATATATATATATATATCCGTCTGAAATGACATGTGACCTGGTCAGTTCACATCACAGGAAGTGACAAAACCCTTGCTGTCCAGCCACAGGAGGTCCCCCTCGTCTTCGCCCTTATATCTGGCAAGGCCACTGCAGACTATGTCGCCATTCTCCAGCATGCTGTACAACAGCTGCAGCCTTCATCATTTGTCATCACAGTCACTTTGAGCCTGCATTCTGGTGTGCTGTCCGTGAAGTAATTCCTGACGTGAGGATCTGAGGTTGTCATTTTCATTGGGGTCAGGCTATTTGGCGCAAAGTTCAAGATTTGGGGTTTGGTATACATGGAGGATGCGAAAACTCATTAATTCACCAGGCGTCTCTTCTGTTTTCCCTTCCTACCAGCAGAACAAACCCAACCTGTATTTGCAACCATCCTTGCCCTGGACACCCTTACTTTCCAGATACCACACTCACTGCGCCAACTGCTTGACTACATTTTGAACACATGGGTACATAGTACCATCTATCCTCCAGCGTGCTGGTGGGTTTTTTAACCGCAGTATCTGAACGAATAACGACTGTGAGGGCTTGCACCGACGACTGTCCTAAAAAATCCACCAACACAACTTGCCATTCTACCAGCTATAGTTAACTGGTAAACGGACAAAACACAATGGACAAAATCCTTCCGGACAAAATCCCATTAACTTGCTCCACCAAGAGGCCAGTTTTGTAGATGTGCATGCACAGTTGATTGCCGAAGAAAAATTGAAGCGGGTGCAACGCTAAAATTTAAAAAATCAGCAAATAAAGATCTTCGCATTGTGGCAAAATTATGTTGAGAAAAAATTGGATGGAAAGGAGCTACTCCGTGAGGTCAGCAAGATCGAATTGCACACGAATTTAAATTGCTACTTTTACTATTATATATTGTGCTGCTCTTGTCAATCTGTGGTTTAAAAAAATAAAACTTGGTAATAAATTATATTTTGACTATTTGGTAATACATTGTATGTGATATATTTGGTAATAACGGGCGATGGTTCCCGAAGGCGAATATAAAACGGGGCGAAATTAACTGCAATGCGAATAAAATCGAGGGCAAATAGTCCAGTTCCCTGTGAATACGTCATGTAAACAGGTAAAGGCCTCCAGATATGACGGACGTGTCATTTTGCGCGGATTTTGAAAATGTTTTAAGGAATTAAACAAGCCTCAAGGTGTTCGTATCTGATCATGGCGCGTAGAATGCTAATTATCTCATTGCACATTATCTTTTAAAATTTCCAGTTATCTGTATATAGTCTAGAGATAAACAGATAAAGATATCCAGAGTATCTTGACTTCTGACTTGTGAGATGACATGATCATCATCATGTGTAGATCTATTTTTCAATTTTCGACATATCACTTATCGGAATCTTGCGTTAGTTTTTATATCATGATCATATCATCATGTCAGTTCAGTTGTCTTCTGGTGACATTCAATATGTCGACACGACTTCTGTCACATGTCATGTGTTTGTTTACATTTACACAAGACCAGTAAGTGAGTAACATACTAACGGTAACAACACTGCAGCACCGGCGTAGGCGTAGGAGAAGAGGGGATATGATGCAGACATACCTGTCCGAAGTATGCCTCCTTTACTCTATTCCTTAGGTAGATACTGGACGTAGGTTTACTTGTTAGTCCTGTGTGTCCAGATCCTCATCCGATTTTGAGCAGAAATTTATAGCTGTTCGTTCATAATTAGCTTTGTGACCCAGTCTCAGATCTACCTCATAATTAGAAATAAGATCCTGATCCATCCAGTGTTTATTTAGTCTCCTCTAAAAAGATTGTATACCAAGAGCCTCCACTACTTTACCAGGCAAGCTGTTCCAGGAACATTGTTATCCTTTCCCTAAAGTAGAGTTGTCTCAGCCGGGTCTTGTTATGTTTTTTTTTGGCAGCTTATAGTTATGCCCTCTTGTTTAATAGAAACACTCTTCTGTTGTAACTACAGATGGTATCACTTGCTCATCATATGCCCCAGAGACCATCTTAAACATTTCAATCATATCGCTTCTTGGGTATCTATACACCAAAAAGTTGGTACATTTAATTTTTTCAGCATATCAGGGTAATTTAGATCTTGTATACCTGGAACCAACCTGGTTGTCCACCTAACAAATCTAACAAGATTATAAATGGATTATCATTATGGAATTTACAGAATAGATAGAAAGATATTCTTCAAGCTCAGCTCTGGATCAACCACCCGAGGACACAGCCAGAAGCTAGTAAAAAAAAACAGAATTTGGAATTAGGCAGTCAGTCTTTAGCCAGAGTCATAAACGACTAGAACTCGCTCCCAGCTAAAGTAATCAAAAGCCCATCGCTAAATAGTTTTATGTCTAGGACAAGTTTTGGCTCGCGGAGCAGTATAATTTGCCATGATCATTAAAGTTATTAATTACTAACTGAAGTCATAGATTTATTTCACTATTATAATATATATGTATATAAATATTTAAAAAAAGGTGGAATAGAGTATATCTAGACAACTCGTACCCCTGACAAGACAACCCATTTTCCTGTCTGGGACAACTCATAACTCCTTCTGATACTAAATTGTATTTAAAGGGATAGTCCACATTCATTTCAATTTTTTAGGACAAGTACAACCATACTCACAAATATCATAAATAATGTCAAAATGTGTAAATGATCACCCACATACTAAATAATCCAGTACAAAATGCTGATTATTCCACTTTTAATGGCCTGTAGGCGCCGCCATTTTGAAGCAAGACAGAGACCGGAAGCTCCTGAACACTTACGCCACTTGAATGCATCCAGTTGACCTGAAGTCTCTAGAGCCCATACAAAAGCATGTAAACAAGTGTGAGCAAAGAATTATTCCAAAAAGTAATGCAATTATCTTGTTAAAATTACATCATGAATAACATACAACAATATCAGTTTGAGCCAGAAGGAACCTTACAAGAGGAATATGATTCAAAATGGCTCAGATATTAATGCTCAAGAGAAACTATAATCCACGTCAGTCTAGAGAGTGCTCATGTGATGTGAGATCAGACGATTTTAGTTTTCTCCTTCCTGACTTCGAATCTGGCTTTCAGTGCAGCCATAATAGCAGCCCTCCAGTAATTTGGATTGTATCCCTATATCTATGAGATCAGGTATATTTTATAATTATTATTGTGGAATTCTTTGTTACTGTTCTAAGTATTACATATTTAAGAAATATTTTCTGAGGGTGGACTGTCCCTTTAAGTGTTGCATCTATGTGTGTTCGTCTGAACGAGGTATGCAACACAACTGCATTTTTAAAACCCAATATACTTTTATTAATATTTAAAATATCACTTGACCTCAGTACTGTATATACTCGCATATCAGTCGACACAGCAGATAACTATTGGCTTAAAGTTGACCCTGTCATTCAAACTCATGGTGTCAGTGTGTGGTGAATATCAATTTCTTCACTGGCAGCCATACACACACTCTCACATGATTTGGCATTGATGTTATAACTAATATAAATAAATAAACTTGTCACATCAAACACACTTGGCTTGATTCAGAGGCAAGGACACACACCCACAGAGAGAGAGAGACACACACACACACACACACACACACACACACACAACACACACATATGATTTGGCTTTGATGTTATAACTAATATAAATAAACAAACTTCTCACACCAAACACTCTTGGTTGTAGACTCAACTGACAAGTGTTATTAATTATTTGTTTCACAGCAAGGTTTGCAACGTGAACAGTGATTTTTATATTATGGCTAATCACCTGGTGGTACAGTAGTTAACAAGGATTGACTATCAAGTATTATATTACATACAGACTGGCATGTTTGTGAGATCCAAATAACAGTTTGGTGAAAATGAATCTTAATTTATTGACTAAGACTAGTAGGCAGAGATGTGGTGATGATTTTGTTCCAAATATGCTCACAGAAACATGCCTGATTGTCCAAATAACAGTTTGGTGAAAATTTATTGTTATTTATTGAATAATAATGGGTTAGTAGACAGCGATGTGACGATTTTATTCTGATTCTGGCTCTTATTGGGTTGAATCCTATAGTGTTGAGTGTCGAGGATGGCAGAAAACATCTTTCCTTCAGCTGGTAGGAAATATGATGTGCATATAAGTCGAAATGCTTCTGGGAATTCCCTTTTCACTACCCAAAGAGTCGACTTGTATACGGTATATGGTGAATAGCTTCAACAACAGGGGCCTATATTTTCCCGCATGCCTTGAGAAGGTTCGATGTGTTGCAGTTTCCAGCAAAGTATTCACCCCAGAGTTTAAATAGTAAACCCTGTGTTGATTTGCCAGCTTTACACTGATATCGCTGCAGTTTTCCTTCCCTGACAAGTTTTGATTGTAGCTTAAAGAGATGTGACTTGCAATCCAACAGAAGTACTAGTACATAAAAAGGTGCATTTCCATTTTCTGTTCCATAATTCAAACATCTTAGCCAACCCTCCACATCATTATTTCTCCCGGCACTCTGGTTGAAGACTTACCATGGGGGGGGGGGTTACGTGCTTTCAATCCATGTAGAATGAATGTAATCGCAAAGAGAACAAAGTACTTCACTTGATGCCTTCTCTTGTAATTTAGTGAATACCTCTACAACTTGCATAGATAGCTGTATGTGTCGTCATGTTCCATGTACGATGGTTGCAACCCCAGGTTCTTTTTCTTGCGCCCAATGATGAGCACAGCTATTGATTACCTTGTCTGGAAAGATGCTGCGCAAACCCTGCCAAATTCCTGAAAAGATATAAGTACCTAAGTTATATTTCACAGTATATATTTTAACATCTGCACATTTAAACTTAATAAAATAATACCTTTCTCAAAATATGAGACAAAGTCTTCTACCGATGGCTCAGTGGGAACAGCATCCTTGACAGCTTTGAACATGAATAAGTATTACGATATGAAGAATATTCTTCAAAGTACTTACATCTTTTAAAATTACATTATATGTCATTAGATATAACTTCTATTATATATATATATATATATATATATATATAATCACCTTGTAGTCCTTCTTACGGCAACAAGACACAAATTCAACTGATTGCAAATAGATAACCCTTTCCAGGTGTAATGTATTCCTAAATTAAATGAGAAGCCACACAGCCTTCTTATTGGTATTTCACACACAAAAGAACTACTTCCCAACACCAGATCGGGTAGATCATTGATTAACTATTAACTTGGATTATTTCACACACAATTCACAGTTTTATGTTTTATTCAATTTAACAAACTACAAAGAAATAGTGCTTTCTAAAAGTTTATGTTTATTTTCTATGATTAGCCACTTAGTCTTCTGGCAGTTATTGATCATACAAAATAGACAACTGAACAGCCTATAGTTAAATTTATCTCCATGTCGTAGATTAGGAAATGATTTATAATTATTGAAGGGTTCTTTATATGGAACATAAGCATACATAATGATACCATGGTCTGACTGGTACACTGGTATTGTGGTTGGCCACAGATTTTAACAAACTTAATTCAAATCTTCTGGGCATGTGAGAAGGGTTTTTCATCTTTTCCCATTTAGCGTACCACATGCATAAAGGTTTACTTAATTTCCCTACCTATTGTAATAAATAGGATAGGCATGTTCTGTTTGGATTACACTTTTTTTTGTGCCTGGCTCATAGATTTAAAAATGGGGTCAGCAGATTCCATTGATTTTAGACTAAATCTAATGCTGGTAAGGGTGATATATTTGCCAATAATTGGTGCTATTTTTATAACACAAGATTGCAAACTTATGTAAGAATAGCTTAAGATGCCACAAACTGTCATATAATATGTTTATGTAATGTGGATTTATGATTATTTCTGTGTTTGATAAAATAACAGACAGATACATGAGACTGCACCTTATAATCATTTTGGGGTTATTGGAAAAATCTTTATTTACAATTTTAAAACATCAGATAAAATGTATGAATTATGATTGTATCATGTGAACTAATTTATGCCCTTTATCAATACGGTTAAAATAAAGGTTTCTATTAAGTAAAAGATATGATGACCTTCAGTTAATATGTATGATCTTTTTTTTCCAGTGATAATCATGTCGGTGGAAGTTATCTTGAAAAATGTTTACACATTTTTGGATCTTCTCCAGAAGACAACATTAGAAGATCTACATAACTGGAACCGGGAGATGATCTATAACACTGTCAGATGGGCAAGATATTGTACACAGGTAAATTATCAATATGGACTTAAGCAGTACTATATGGGGTTGGAAGATGACTATATTTTCCAGGGCAGAAATGGGGTAATTGGCAAGCAATCATAATCATTTGTAATTAATTAGATGATTAGAAGTAATTGTAATCTTAATTCCTAGATGCAGTATAATCATATGCAGTGTCATTTTGAATGTAATTGGTGATTACTTTCATGTTTATACATGGTGCTGGATTATTTAGTGTTATATCAGTGATATCACACCAAAACATCAACATTATTGCTATAACAGACCTCAAAATATTTTATGTACATATTACAACTTAATAATAAAAACATATCACATTTATGGCAGGTCACTCTGTATTGCATTCATGATTAATTTACAATTGCAATTGTAATCAGTTGCATTAAGTATTAATGTAATTATAGCCATAACCTGTGGGCTGTCAAGTATTCATAATTGTAATTGATTACTTTCTTTCTGTAATTACCCCATCTCTGATGGCTGTATTATTGTCAGTTTTGTTTATAAAATAAATTTTAGTTTCATTTTAATACATCTATTAAAAGCTTGTTTTCACTGGGAATGATAATTCACTTTGTGGGATGCAGTGTCCAGTGCCAAGACTAAGTAATATTTTCTCTCTCTCTAAATCACTTTACCTTTAAATATTTTATACCTGTTCCGTGTTTAGGTGTACCATCAGGCTCAAAGCAGGTCTTACAAGCATGACCTAGATAAGCAGATTCAGGAGCTAGGCAAACTACCATGGCGAGTGGGTAGTGTGAACATTAATCTGGAGCTACTGGCTCATGCTGAAGACCTCATGATGGAGGTTGGTATTCACATTATATATATATTTTAGAAAGTTGTGATGTCATTCTGAGGATTGTCATCTTTTAGCTTTTAAAGTGATCTAAATATCATTACAGAGTCTTCTGCAGAATCCCACTCTATCTGATGAGTGTTTTGAATATGTGATTAGTCTTTACAAACTGGATTCTGGTGAAGTTAAGCAGCATCTTATAGAGGTAACACTCGATACTCTTTTGACATTTCCATCAGGAGTTTTACAGAAAATACTGTTTTCTATTTAGGCTATATACATTATTGAGGGAAGCTTGCGACTTAAATTGTTTCCTGTTTACATTAAACAAATGATGACATTTCTCCCATATGTTCACAACAGGTGTGCCATCGATTAAATTATAACAGATCAGTCCTGGATGTCATCAGATTGTTACGGTCGTCTCTTGATGACAAACAAGATCAGAGTTCTTCGACTAGATCATTATCTGTTGCAGCCCAGGCTGAGCTCACTTTTACCTATATAAAACATTTACTGGAAAATGTAGCCAGAGATAAGTTAAACAGGTTAGAAATAAACATACAAGACCTAATGTATCTAACTGCACAAAATTGTTATCATAATGTGATCAAATTATTAAAGGCATGCGGTATTATTTGTATCCTGGTGAATACTATCCATGTGCAACGCAATATAGCAACTTTATTTAGATGTTAAATTAAATACATGTACTGTAATTGTGATTTTTATTATAATTAATATTTTTATAACATTTATTATGTTGAAAAGTTTTTACTGTTGTAATTGAATAAATAGACAGAGCATTTTCTATATCAGGAGTGTATTTATGATATCAGAATATGTTCTTGTCGTGTTGAAATTTTGAGAAAGAAATGAAGTTTGTCATGATGTTCAGGAGTTATTTATTGCTTTTAACAGGACCAAAGCATTTCTAAGAAGGGTTATCTCACAGTTTGCTGTTAAACCTGGAGCAATGGTAAGTAACTGGTTTTGTCCTTTTAAACGTTCAACTATAGTTCTGTCAGTGAATAATAAGGTGAGCAACGATGTCGTCGGTACTATAATTAATTTTACTTTAGTAGAGTTATGTATATATCCATCCATTCACACACGTACGCTCAGTCACTCAAACTTCCTTCATACTATTGTATTTCTAGCCTGTTTTAGTAGCTACATTGAAGTCCACTAATCAGATAGACAAGAGCATGGAGAACTCTGTAAAAACTCTCATTCTACATGCGATATTAGAATTACCAGCAGAATATAAACTGTGAGTAAAAAGCTTTTATTAATGTATTTTGTGATGTATTATGTATTACGTTGTCAAATATTCTTCAAGACTTCGTTCAGTCTGCTTCTAATATTCTATGTTGTCATTCAGCCACTAAAATTTTCAGGGAGTTTAAATCAGAGATGATGATGATGGACCACAGAAGATGAGAGACTTGATCTGATACTCCTGTATCTGTCTAAAGAGAGGCGATCTTCTTTTTCGGACGTGCACTTCCAGAAGAGCTATCAAACCACTGTGGAAATGTTTGTACCCGTACCTCAAGGAACGTAAATATCATAGGCACTTGTGAATAGTACTCTAAACAAATCATCATGCCTCTTGTATGTTTATGAACTCAAATGGCTGAAATAGTAATAGTACAGGTAACCACGTTCCATCCACAATGTTGGCTAGAACTGTGATCTTTCCGCTGACGTTGCAAAGAACTGTGTGTTAGTGATCACTGATTTGAACTGTGATGTTAATGATGACGTTAGTGAGAACTGCGATGTTAATGATGACGTCAGTGGGAACTGCGATGTTTGTGAAGACGTCAATTAGAACTGTTATGCTTGTGATGACGTCAGTGAGAACTGTGATGATGTCAGTGAGAACTGTGATGTTTGTGATGACGTCAGTGAGAATTACGATGTTAATGATGATGTCAGTGAGAACTGCGATGTTTGTGAAGCGTCAATAGAACTGTTATGCTTGTGATGACGTCAGTGAGAACTGTGATGATGTCAGTGAGAACTGCGATGTTTGTGAAGGCGTCAATGAGAACTGTGATGCTTGTGATGACGTTGACACTGGTTTTTAAATATGGTGCTAGTGATGGTGTTGCCTTTATTAGTTATAACGTTGGTGAGAACTTGGATGTAAGGAACGATGTTGCTTAGTGATGCTAGTGAATAGAACTGTGTTGTTAGTGATAGCACATTAGATTCTGTTTGTCTAGATAATTTGATATCGGTCAGACTAATTCCCAGATATGTGTACGGTTTTGAACCATATATGTAACGGTGAGAAAAAGGATTTTTGTGTTGGATAATAAAAGAATTGTTAGATGAAACGGCAGATTATGTAATGAATATCAGGATGGCTGTAGAGGGTGTGGAAGTCTAGTGGGTCTTCCTGAAAGACGTGTCATCTTGTTAGTGAAACAGGTGAAATGAACAAACCTTGAATTTATGAGAGACACCATTAATGTTTTGAGCAACACGTTAACGAAAGTCACGTTTATGGACACTGCTCAAGCCAAGATTCCATATACGCGGTATGCATTATGCTAATGCGACAAAAAATGTAAACCTACAAGCGTAATTCCGCATGTGCGAATGCCACAAAACGTATCGCTCCATGTAGCGATTGGTGCGAATCGGACGGTTGCATCCAGAATTTTACGGGTCATAAAATTCTGGATTCAGTCGTCGGAAAGGAGTGGCCAAGCAGGCTTTCTCAAGAAAAATAGACCAGAAGGTGAGAGCGGTGTCTGAAACACATGGATACCACAATGTCGCATACGCCATCCCAATGTCGGATTTGCAGTACGCATACATGTATATGGGATCTCGGCTCTTTGTTGTTTAGAACTATCATTCTTCACTGAATGTGTCAAAAGTACAAGAAATGCATAACCTGGATCGAGCAGAATATTGCACCATATCGACTCCATCTGAGCGTACTCCTTCCATTTAAGTGATGGGTAAGTTACGAACAGTCACGCAATAAAGGGACCACACTAAAAATAAGATGAGTGTTCATACTTTGGTGAAGAATACATCCACATCAATATGATTTAAACTTAATTCTATTTATTTCTAATTAGCACAAATTATCGCACACGATGTGCGCTAGTGACACCTGACGGTCTGACATTATTGAAACTGGGTCATTGATTAAACGAACCGAACATGAGCCGGTCGTTTAACATCAAACTTTATATATATATATATATATATATATATATATACAGAGAGAGAGTCCATTTCGTGAGTTAACCGTCGATTTGTGGAAGTTTTAGCTCCTCCGGAATTCCTGTTGCCTTGCTGTCTACTACAGAGTTGTGGCTGTGTATGTACAAATCTCTAAGAGATTATGGATGGTTTTGTTGTTCGGGGAGAATCCCCAGGCTGTCGCTTAATCAACACAGCCTCTATGTTGGAGTGGTTGAGAAACCTCCCCCCCACCACTCACAGGGGAGCAGTACGGAAAGATGGAGCCGAAATACCTTGAGGGTGGTCACTGCCAGAGTGTTTTACGTCCTCAGGGAGTTTTTAACGTCCCCCTTTATTTTAAATAATTCAGTGGAGACGGCAGCGCCATTTAACGTGGTCAGCCACCCACGATGTAGTGAGCCGAGAAATTAATCCCTGGAAAAGTTTCGACCTCTTACGGGTTTCAAACCTGTGACCGTTGGCACCAAGTGCCGGGTGCTTAACCGCTAGGCCACCGGAGCTCAATGGGGGATTATGGAGTGTCAACAGAGAGCTTAAATATAGAGAGGCGTTACTCTTGCCGCGCCATGTTGAATTTTGAACCAGTGGCGCCTCCAGCGACCGGAGGTATTTCTCAGATAAACAAAAGCTCTCTGGTTGTCCACATGTGATCATGTACATGTGTGCGCATGGTTGAAATCAATTGCCAAAATCCAACTACTATATGTTACATGATCACATACTCTTTTATTAATTAACACTTTAATTGTGCACACATGATATCGAAGGAAACGAAGCTCTGAAACTGTAAATACATAATTAAGTGATTTCACAGCCCAATCACCATTAATTCATAGCCTACAATTTGCGATCACTTGACAGCTGATCAGAAAATAGTTTAGGTTACTTCACGACTTTGTGTGTGGAAGGCGTAATTTTTACAAGTTTTTTTAATGAAAACAATTAGGTATATATGAGGTAAATGCATACAAACATACTTTCATCATGTCAGTTTATCATAGTTCATAAATTTTTATTTATTTGTATATATACATATAATGATATATACAGCTATTATAACGCAAACCATAACACAGTTCACCATATAGTCATCATGTCCATTCATCATATATTAACTTTAAAAAAGATATATTCATTTAGGCCTGCCCAACTGAGAACAAAGAACATACATGGAGTATTAACAATGTTTATGTTTGCATTAACATGTTACAGATAAAGAAATTAGTACTTTCATACAATAAGCGGCATCAAATATCTTGTGCCACGGGTTCATCTATAGTTATCAAATTATCAAATGGACAGAATAACCCAAATTGCTTCCAGCTCTAAACAACCACTACTACAAAAATATGACATTTAGTCCAGATCAGTTTAAAGTTAGACAGAATATACCCAGAGATGTAATAGACACATGCATTGACTACTGTAATAGATAACACCAGTAAATCTGTAACCAAGAGATTTGCATGTTTACATGGTATCTCATCATCATAGAACTTCAAGGACTGAAACATAACAACACCTTGTAAAATAATGACTTGAACCAAGTGCATACACAATGTGTAAACACATGTTTTCCTTTTTTCAAGTTGGTTAAAGAATTT
Organism: Paralvinella palmiformis; assembly: GCA_025642065.1. Classification (NCBI taxonomy): domain Eukaryota; kingdom Metazoa; phylum Annelida; class Polychaeta; order Terebellida; family Alvinellidae; genus Paralvinella; species Paralvinella palmiformis. The sequence continues at coordinate 857,358 of JAODUP010000002.1, forward strand.
GATTTGATATGCATTTAAGTTATGAAGAGAAGTATACCAATTAAAGCACATGAGCTGAACATTCAAGTACTAATTCAGTTGCTGGTAATCCTTTTTTTTGTATTAAGATATGAAATGGGCTGACAAAATGTCATGGGTTTGATGCATTGTTTCTTATTTAATTAATTTTATAATACCAATTTTCACCATTAATATTTATAAATATTAATTGCCATCACAGCTGGCACTGTCTCCTGTATAGGTCTCCTATCTGTTAATACATTCCTCTTTGATTTCAGTGAATGCATGAGATGGATTTGGTACATCACAAATAGTTGGAATAGCATTCTAGATAAGTTTATCTCTTGTCTGGTTCATAAATTCCGTTTCAGTGAAGTGTATAGCATACATTCTACAATAAGTATTCAGGTAATTTAAATCTTTCCTCATCATATATCTGAATGACAACAATTAATAACCCATCTTTTACTTCTGTCAATAGAAAAAATAACAAAATGAATGTTTCTACTACTAGTTGAGGTATTTAATAATTAATTTCATAACATTAAAATTATAAATAGAAGTCCATATATATCAATAATTACCAATTGCTTACGTTTAAAAATAAATATGGATGCAGGTGATCATGTAAATACTCAGCTACTTATAATTATTGTAATTAGGGAATTTTTTTCTGATTATAGTAATGTAATTTTAGAAGTCCAATTATATTATTAACAATAATAAAGTAAAATATACCTCCCGCCCATAACATCCTCAGTGGCTCCAATACATGTAACTGTAAGCTTATGTATATCTTACAGGTTGATATTGTTCAATAAAATTTAATCAGATTTTGTCTGAAACAAATATAGATCTAGATAGATCCTGCTTGGGTCATGTCAAGTAGGGGCGTATCTACTTCAAATTGTTATGCTTATTTTTTAAATATCCTTTATTTAAAAAAACCAGATCATATCAAATTTTTACACTAGCTTTCATTTCCTTTCGGGGATGTCTTTATTTGTGCATACTTTTTCTGTTACTGCAGCCGAAAGCGGCGCAGAATGAACCAGTGACATTAGGCGCCATGTTAACGAAGGGAGCTGTCCGTGACAATCTACCTCCGGTCGCTAGGGCCCTGGCGCTCCATGAATTCAAAATGGCGTCCCATGTTAAAACCGTTATATATAGTCTTTGGTGTCAATATGTAGTCTGCTATTGATTATCTTTTAACAATTAGTTAAGGTACGTATGGATGTACTTTTTTCAGTTTAAGCTGATGTTTAAATGTGTTGTCAGGGGCTTTCTATATTTAACAGTCTTCAACTGTTATCCCAACTGAAAATTATATATATATAATATATATATATATATATATATATATATATATATATATATATATATATATTATATATATATATACATACACTATATTATTGAATAAGAAATACTGTAGTATCATGGTGAATCGGGTTGGTCTGCATAAAATAATGTCTTCGCATACCATTAATTCTTAACCCAGTAAGTAATGTGTAGATAACGAGAGCGTTTGTACAAAATAATAATGGCAAGCGTAAACAAACAACAATTCTAAAATTTATTCATAATTCGGTCCAATAAATCTACTGTCATATGATAATGACGCTGACGAAAGGGGACCTCCATTTTCGCAGTTAGTTTATTTAAATAAACCAGTTTTCGTCAGCATGTACAGGAATTTGTATTATAGTATGCACTTGTACGCGGTTCTCATTTAAATTAAACATAATATTCCGTCTAATGCCTTCAAGACATTTCATCTTAAACTTTCTTCGTACGTTGAGGACACTCTGGTAGCATGATGGTTAGAACAATGCGCTGTAAACAGACACATTTTAGTTCAAATTGACTGAAGATACAGGTCTGCGTTTGCGTGTTATTTCACAGGGACGTAGTCCATTAGGTGTACGTCCCGGTGTGACCAAGACGAGACAAAACAAATCATTGGCGAATAATGCGGATATACTAAATGTTTGAACATGTTGAATATGATAGTTTGTTTGTTTTGTTGTTCGGGGAGAATCCCCAGGCTGTCGCTTAATCAGCACAGCCTCTATGTTGGAGTGGTTGAGAAACCTCCTCCCCCACCACTCACAGGGGAGCAGTACGGAAAGATGGAGCCGAAATACCCTGAGGGTGGTCACTGCCAGAGTGTTTTACGTCCTCAGGGGGTTTTTAACGTCCCCCTTTATTTTAATAATTCAGTGGAGACGGCAGCGCCATTTAACGTGGTCAGCCACCCACGATGTAGTGAGCCGAGAAATTAATCCTTTGGTAAATTTCCGGGGCAGTCCTTAGGGTGTCCCGGGGGACCAAGCAGCAAAAAACCCTTGGCAATAATGCCCGGTATACTTTAAATGGCCACCGGAGCTCATAGTCATATCATGCAATATATATATACTGGAGTATTAACGACGTGATGGTGTTATTCGGGAAATAAAATTCGTGCTGAGTTCTTAAATTAGAAAATTTATCGCTCAAACATGATTCGCTAAAACAATATACGTGTAAAGGAACTCTACCACGCTGATCATAGTCGTATCCTTGATTTCACTGAAACTGGTCTTGGCCAAGAAAGGGTCTATTCTATACTGCTCCAAAGTATTAGTCGCGACCTAGATGTCGCACCATTGAGCTGTCGGAACATAGAGGTGTTGGAATATAGGACGGACTCTCAAACGACAATATGATGCAAATGTTGCTGTTTTCCGACATTTTTGTGCGCACGGTATGGTAAATGGAATGTGCTAACCTCTAATGATAACTAAATAAAGCGAAGTGAAAGATGAAACGCCCCTCAGTCATAGCTCGACTGAGGTTTGAATCCAAGTGCTAGAGTCTGCGTCCAATAGTGCTTCCGGTTAAGGCGTGCAATCTGGTGTTTAGATATTTATACGATACAGCTTTGGAGATTTAATCTGCTTCAAATTAGTAATTGCGACACAGCTGAAGCACTGCCCACGGACGAATCACATCATGTGAAAAGTGACCCATTTTATATCCGTCTGTGACCCAAGAAAGGCTAAGAGTTCAAATTCTAAAGGAACAGGTAAACATTCTAAGAGAATCATTACAAGAAAACGGCATTATTTGTCAGCGTTTATTTTATCTAGCATCTCTATCTACGTAAAGTTCATCTATTTCTGTAAATATGCTAATCCCGAAATAGAGTGTATAACCGTACACGGTACCGTCGTGAAAAGTGTCAACTGTAAAAGTCATATGTGTACAGTGTGCTCTATGTACAGTTGCATCAAGGATCTTAATTTCTAGGGTGTTTCACTCTTCAAATCTAGAGAGGTGGTGTGTGTGCAAACCACCAACCATTATAGCGTCATCTGTTTGCCGAAGTGTAGCCAGAGAAGTTTGGCTAAATTTTGTTGTTAATTCTCCGTCTGCTGGAAAACTGTGACGGAATTAGCGGTTAATTGTTTGTCTTGGTCCGAAGAACTAGTCTAATAATTGTTATTATCGGAGAATTAAGAACATTTTAACTGCTCTTTCTACGACAAAACTGGATAATTAAATGCATTAGTCTGTTTTGATAAACTGGTTGGACTTAAAGGCTCACGTATCCCCACATTATCAACTATATGCACGTCTGAGAAACATACAAACGTTCGAAGACGCCATTTTTGAAGATGTAAAGTTGTTTATATCAAGTCTTAAATATGGAATCATATTTAACCTATGCAACATAGTTAATTTAATGTCGAGTCCCATCCCACCGACTGCGGAGAAGCAATTTTTAAAACTTCTGGCAAACAGTAAGCAATCCGGAGAAATAAGCCTAAAATCAACACTATTTACCAGTCTGCCAGGAAAATAATATTTGTCCACTATTTAAGAATTGTAGACTAATCAATATCTGAAATTCTTTTCTAAATGTAGACGCGAAATAAATATTTATATATCCTCGATTTTCACCATTTCTTGGAGGATCTACTCTGTAGAATCAAGATGATGATTGATGTTTTACAGCCACTTTTGTGCACATGGTAGACTAAAAGGGCGGAGCGACCTCCAAAGGCAATGGAGCGAAGTCAAATATGAAACACTCTTCAATATAAGGTTACCAAAACTATTAATATGAATTAAAATCTTGCTAAATCGTCTTTTGTTTGCACGATATACTCAAACATACTCAAATATTCTAGGAAATTCTCATTTTAAAATGTTCTGTCTATCCAATAATATAATTATAAAAAAGCTTGATCAGATGTTACCTATGAGGACATATGATTCTATATAGTCAATATATTGAAGCTTGCAATACTTAATTATCATTAGGATGTTTATTTTTGCTGGGATACCAATTAGATTCGTTTATTCTTCAGTGATTCAAATACATTATTTGTGATATATTATTATGATAATAGGTCGCCACTGAAAGGTAGAGTGATACCCTAATTAAACAAAATAAGGAAAACCCAATGGATACTTGAACGATAAACCTTAATTATCGGGGAAAGCCAACTTTAACATATGGCAGAGTTTAAAACCTATTTAAACTTTTTGAGAGAATATTCTTATCTTATCTCCACTGACAATCTGTTCTCTAGGACACTGAATAGGCTAAATTGTGCCGATGCGTCGTTAAGCAACATCAATCCATGAAATGAGCACTGCGACACTAAACGTATAATCTAAATCTCAATGTGACTCGAGCTGATACACAGGTATCAATAATAGTATCTGACGGGGCGACCTGAGTTTTCGGGATCACTTTCTGATGGACACGAGTTCACACAGGTATTCAGATTCCAGGTCACGGATTCATTAATAAGTTGTTAGTAAAATATTAAAATGCGGACCAAAGATCTTACATATCGGTCAGATGGTGAAGCTAGATTAACAATTAAGATGCCAATCTCTTTCCTTTCGGCTTTATCCCTTTAAGGTGGCTGACTATGCTCAAACTTTGATTTATCGTTATTCATATTTCATTATAATTCGTCTATATTTCAAATATTTCTATAGTACTCAGTAGCCAGTCATCATTTATAATAATATAAATTTATTGATTTTTTGGTGATCTACTTAAATTGAATGATTTTAGATCCTAATATATCGTTATAACATTGTTTTCTGACAATTTCGTTCTGTATAATATTGTAGGAGGTAGTAATAAGGGGGGGGGGGGGTATTATTTGATCTATTCACAGTTTTGCATACATATATGCATAATAACAGAATGGATTTAATCTGAATATAAAATATATCGTACTTAATACGTATAACTTGTCTACATTGGTTGCTGTAACTGAAAGCGTGACGAACAGCTTAGGAATGTTGGGCGTGCGGTAGAATAAATAGATCAAGTGACTTGTAACCGTAATGAGGTAAAGTGAAGGATGAAACATTTCATACAAGTCTAAGTCGATACTGGATCCTGGGTACTAGATATTTATTATATCAACCGTGCTGCACTGATTTAATCCTGGAGACAGATCAAATGAAGCAGACCTCTTTCATAATGTGAGGCAACGAATCCTAGAATAAAAATCAGATAATAACACAGTATTATTAATAGTAAAATTTCAGATGATTATTGCGAGTATAGCTGTTCACTCGATATATAACTATCGTAAACGCTGGTGAATGATGTTTTTAATTTGATATTTAGTGTGCGCTAATGTTGAAATGTTGGTCTTGATGGGTAATTGGGCTAAATTTGATGGATTAATTCGGTGAAATAAATAATAGTGGTAATCTGTTGTTAGTGAAATCACGCACAAAAACAGGATGATTTAATATAAATGTTTCAATTTAAAAAAGAAAATCTTTCAAATAATCAGTTTGCGTTGTATTGTATGTCTATTTGTTGATATACGGTCTACATACAATATTCGATTTTAGCCAGTAGTTCCTTTGTACCTGCTGTCTCTTTTGCCCCCCCCCTCCACACACACACACGCACATTTTACATGCATGCGCTTAGTAAATGAAATCACAAATTGGTGACTGAATTTGTAATGTAAAGGTTTAGTTCTTTAAATAAAAAATCTTCATAAGTAAATAATTAATAAGTTAAATGCTTAACTTATTTCCTGCTTTGCATTATTGCAGTAAAGATTTTTGTTTATTAAATTTAACATTTGTCTTCAGTTAATTTAAGGTATGCTCGTAGTTTATTCAGGTGAACTTTCAAGTTTAAAATCGAAATCAGGTGACTAGAAATCCCCAAACGTGTCAGTAAATGAAATGTTCCAAATTCGCGACAGTTCAACGCGTCAGGGTGTCTCATTCATATCTAGCATTTCAAAGTTTTCCTACCAACCAACTTGCGCTATATCGTCATTTTAAAGAAATTAAAAAAAATCGTCTGGCAGACAAACATCCTGACATCCATTTGTGCACGGGTATCAGTGATCCAAGCCTCAGACGTGACCCTGTACGTGTCACCATCATTTTGTAACAATGTATCACATGTAGGTAAGGTATTCACGACTGAGAGCCAATCAGAATACGGGATATTCCCGCCATTCCTCATCTGACAGGTGATATAGGTCGGAGAGTTGGCGGGTTTTTCATTTTCTTTTTGTCCGACGTCTGACGTTAGATGTTTTCATGCGAGGGAGAGATATGTTGTAGAACACGTGGAATGTTAACGGGCGATCAAACCGTGGCAAGTATGTAGTGTATATTAAACAAATTTACGTTATTGTATTTATCTCTTATTATTTCTACTCGACTGTTCATATCTTCTGGTCCACATAGTGACCCGTTTCGTAGCCATTCGTATTTTTCGGCTGATTTAAGCCAACAATGGTTTTGTTCCTCCAATCGTTTTTCATTCTGTTATTTAATATTGTTAGGCTTTTGCGTTCTATCGGTAACATAATAAAAAATTAAATATGAAAACAAACACGAAGTAGCATTTATACATTTTTTCCAGGTTGTGAATTCGACCCTCTCGATCAATTGCGCAAAGATAGAGTGAATTCTTTTCGGTTTGGATTTGCGTAGGCGTTGTGCACAGATCCGGAACAATGCACTCTGTGTATAGCAGCTATGCAAACCGAAGTCGAAACTTAAACGCTGAATGTATTAAAGTAAAAGACGGAATGACGAGGCCGATAAGATGGAGCCATACGGTAAATGTTCACTTTTCCAGCTGAAGAACAACAACAACAAAACAAAAAAACCGAAGAAATTGTATTTCATCCATGTCGTATCATAATTATATCACGACTAATTTTCTACTAATTTATTAAACGGGTAATTTTATGTGCTAAATTTGATTCAAAACTGTTATAAAATTAAAATGGAACCCAGTTTAAAAGGGAGAACGTGAAGAGTACTGTTTGCATCGAATTCTGATCCCGTCAAATAGTAAATAAAATAACAGAAATGACCGGTACATTCGCATGAACAGTTTATTTTGTCAATACTCGCCATCGAGTTGTTTTAGTTCTACCTAAGATAATGTGGTACAAAAAATATCCAGGTTTTTAAATAGCAAAAATAGTTCTATATCTTTTATATCAGTTATTTAATAAATATATAATCAGAATACGTTAACATTGATAACTGTAATGGCTAAAATATAATTGAGCCGGTGATGCTGTTTCAACCAATTTCTTTGGGACGCCTCCGTGGTCTAGCGGTAGCGTGTTGGACTACAGATCACTACCACCCGTGTTCAAATCCCGGCGTGGACATATCTGAAGGTTGTTTCGTCTTTGACTTCACCCCCTTTCGAGGTCGCTCGGCCCATTTAGCCTACCATGTGCACAAAAGTGGCCGTGAAACATCAACTTCAACCAATTTCTTAAAAAAACCCTCGCCCAGAGCATTCTGGGTAGCCAACGGCAGTTTGTTAATAATTCTGCCTTGATTAAATCTAAATATAGAAACGATAACATATTGAGACAGATTATCTAAACAGTATTAACGTAAACAGAGTGACTGAAATATTGATAATAATGAGCAAAGGGTACAGTTGTGATATATATATATATATATATATATATATATATATTGTAAATAATAACGGATGTGTGTTGTCTGCGTTTGCAAAATATATATTTTCAGGTGACGTCACTTTATGGTGGCTAAATGGTGTCCCCCTGTGTTATTTGAGTTATTACAGCTTTCGGTAGTCTAAAGTTTCTTTTTAGTGAATACACGCATATATATATATATATATATATATATATAATTCTTGTAATTTATTAGCAAGAGGAATACTAATAAGCGATCATTGCCGAGAAAAATGGGTTTCAATAGATTCGTGGCTTCGCTCGAAAAGACTGGGCGAAGGCACTGAAATTTAGGTATTGGACGCGCGCGCGCGCAAACACACACGCACACGATCAACGCACTTTTAGGATGTCATCCATAAATGACACTCGTACACTAATTTCTTATCTGTCCACAGACATCGTGTATATGTAAAAAGTTTCAATTAAATAAATTACTATTTATCAAACGCCAAAGTCGTAGTAATCTCGGTATCTAACATGTAGTTATAATTGATTCAGTATAAATATTACGCCAGAAGTTGACGATGTTTCGGGTTCTATTTACATTCAATTTGTATTGGGGCTGTATTTAGTAGCCTGTGTACAGTTTGTATACTGCCAACTCTTGAGTCACAAAATGCGAGAATATAGATTAATATGACATTTATAAGTAAATATTTTTTCTTCCAAATTTGTTAGGTTTTTTTGGGGACATAATATATCACATAACTGCCTTAAGAAAACATCGAACATAAGACGAAATTAAATTTATCTTTATCTCGGATGTTCTCTTATCTGAATATTTAACTTCTGGAACAACAAAGATGACATAAATAGAGTGGTATACCTGTTCGCTACACGGAATCAATTTTGTTCTATTACAAAATTTGGTGACCTATTTCTAAACGTCGACTGGCGGTCAACTATTGAACAAGTAAATAATATTTCGAAGCTGAAAGTTTGTTCTTCAGTTCGATCGCTATTTTCTGCAAACGATTCTAGTTCAACATGTCTTCCACGTCTTTGTCCTTTTAAAATGTAGATTCTAGGTTCTATACCATTGTCGCTAACTCCGTGCGCGCGCGTGCGTTTCATATTAGCGGTAAATAATTTCTATGATTATCATTCAGCAGAGCCAATAAATATAACGAATGACATTTTAGATTTGAAAGTTTAATTTTAATCTTGTACCTTTACTGAACAATTTTCGCAAGAAGTTTAATCCTCTACCATCAACATGTGACGAATAACGGTTTTATTTTTAATGTATCGACCTTCGACTGGCTTAGAGTACAAATGCTGACTAAGGCCCGGCTAACTGTACAACACATTTAGTGTGCTACCATATTAAAAGGAATGAAAATTCCCCGCGGTTTATCGCGTGTTTACTTCGGCACATATATACGATACGATATTTTATTTGACAGCATGATATGTTCAATATATATAAATATAAAATATGACAAATATAATTAGCTATGCTTGTGTCGAGGTGTCAGATAGCCTCACGGGCTGTGTATCTGTTATTCTTGATATACAAGTATCTCTATTGAGATCATGCTGGGCAGAGGATCATTACATCTGGCTTAGCAAAACTTCTTCTTTAAAGTTCGCATGTTCTCACCCTTGTTATTAGGTTAACCAGAAATACAAAACCCCAGTTAAATGTTCATTGTGACATATTTACTAAAAGGCCTACATTTTTCAGCTTGTCATCAGTTTGTGAAGAATGATGGTCCTTATACTAACCTCCGAGATCTACGTCATTGTACACAATTAAAATGATATATGTACAATAGGAATCTTAATTAGTTTTGAGAAACGATAGTGAATACACATTTTGTTGATTCGTCGAAAAAGAAGATGAAGTCGGAAGTTCTAAATACCACATAATTCAAATTAAAGTCCGGGAGTGGAAGGAATCTTTGGCAGGAAGCCAACACACGACTAGCGTACAACCGCAGACGATAGTAGCCATCATAACGTATGACTTGATACACAATTTTCAAGGAAGTGGGTTAAATAATCGATGTTTCGACATAATAAATAATTCCAGAATGGTTTCAGGTTAGGGATAAACGAATAAATAATAATACGATAATTAAATAAAATTACTGAAAAAGTCGTTATCACTATAATAATGTCATAACGTTTATAATAAGATGTCCAATCGGCCCGGAGTTTCTGAACAAAATATATTTTTATTCGATTTAATTGGCAGTGAAAGACTACTTGAAACATAAGTAATAGATATAAAGCCCTTCGACACACACACACAAACTTCCAACATAATTATTTCGGAGAACACGATCGGACCACAATATTTGTCTAAAATTAGCATAGATAACGATTAGAAAATAACATAGATTTAATAGAATTAGCCAGGTTATTTCCTAACTTGGTGCCAGTATACTTGAAGCTATTTCGGCTAAAGGCCTCCAATCTTGGATCACAAAAACTGAAAATACAATTTCCGGTGCCAAGATCGCTTTATAATAGCTGAAAGTGAATTTTCTAGTACCATGTGAAGCTTTATCACGTTCTAAAGTGAAGTTTGACGAAAGAATACTGTACTCACTATAGCTTGATTTACAATGCCTAGTTCACGAAAGGTGGCACCACTTTACCCTTCGGTCTTTCATTCTTCGCCGATAGGGGTCGCGACGTCTAGAAAGTGGTACGGAAACCAGACAGTACAGCGAACAAAAGAACCTTACTGTAAAATATTCGAAGCGTAAACGATGATGGCCTATTGCAAACAAACGAAAAGAAGTATGAAATTTAAATTAAATTCGTTATCCGACTGATTAATGTTTTATTGAACAGTATGAAGGACTAAGATAGTTTATAAAACGAAAAATAATTGTGACATATTTTATGATTGACATTTTGCTGGAGGGTTATGTAAAGTCCTATGATTTACTTTATTGTATATATTGTGTTTTTACTGCACAATTAATTATCGAAGCTTTGCTAGAATTTACACTTTATTATATATATATATATATATATATATATATAAATGAATTATTTATTTCCAAATTCTATTCGTTATTAGAATTACAATAATAGTTAAACAAGACTTAAATATATATAATATTTAAGGGACGTAGAAAAGCATAAATTTGGTGTATATATATATATATATATATATATATTGTGTGTGTGTGTGTGTGTGTGTGTGTGAAAAATGAAGACTTACAGCTATGCATGCTCATATCACTAGAATCCTTTAAAAAAACTATATTGGCTGACTGTTATCGGTGTCTCGACTCGGATCATATGGCGACTGTGTATTAATCTCGCAGCATTGTGGAACAGGTTGCCGGTGGATATTAGAATGGCATCTTCTCTTGAAATGTTTAAATCTGTTATAAAAACTCCACCTTTACAAATGTATTCACCGATAAAGAATGTGTACGCTTTAAATATTTAGTTTATTTAAATTATTTAGTTTTTACATACATCTACGTTACTATTACTACTATTAATACTACTGCTGTTGGTATTACTACTACTGCCTTCCGATCCAAACCAACATACAATACAGTTTAGGTAACCGAAGTATCAGATATTCACTCCAGTCTACTAGAAATTTCGTCAATTTCACCGCTGACAGAAATAACAGTAGCACACAATCTCTTTCGCCGCTTGGGGCGCTGCAATGTTCACACGAAAAACGGTGAGTGATAGATGAATGAGAGTCGGGGATGAGGGAAACTCTCATTATTGTCTACTTTTTGGCTTCTCTTATATAATAAGAGATATTTTGTTTTGAATAAACTATTCGTTTTTAAAAAATATTCATTTTATTTATGGGGAACAGTGTATAACATCAAAGAATAACAGTGACTTGGGAGTACGTGAAAAATATTGATCTTTTAACGCCGACCGTAACAGTTGGTTAGCAGGTGGGGATGAGCAGTTGGAATCTATCACGTGATGATTCCAAATTTTCGGCCTGTTAGGAGATCCTGACAAATTGGTGACATCCCTAACATGATTATATGCCTATTTTGACAGGTCTTTGGGGCTTACTTTGTTTGGCAGATTCGGTAACAAAAATTCACTTATGATACACTACTGGTACAGGGAGATAATGGGTGTAGGGATGCCTCTTATTCCTCTTGAGTATGGGATTACTCAATATAGTAACTCATCGATATAACTCACTCATATATACATACAATTATATATATATGTGTGTGTGTGTTTGTGTATGTGTGTGTATGTCCAGACTTATTAATATTCATAATTCACTGATATATATATATATATATATATATATATATATATATATATATATATATATATATATACCAAAACATACCTATATATCAACTGGTGTTACAACAAACTCACTACAATATATCGATATTGTTGTCGGCTTACACACACTAACATCTAACTCTTCAGGGATCAGATCCAGAAGACAATTAAAGTATAATATGTAACACTATGCGATAAAGTACACGTTAGCTTCGCTGTAGGAAATAGAATAAACTCTGAAGATAATTGTCATGATAATTATCTTCTCTTATTTCTATAATTTATAAATTGCCGTTGTTTGAGAGGACTCTCTCTCTCCCCCTAACTCTCTCAGAATCTTCAGACAGACAGACATACACATGTCTCAGCAAGAAAAGTCGCCACTCTGGATTCAGTCCCCTGAAGAAACGTCCAGAGTTTGAATTCACGGTTCGAGATTCTCTGTGCCTGTGCCTTATTGTAATGTAAGAAAGTTATGTCGTTATTAAAACATGTTGAGATTATTAGCTTTGTTATGTATAATGTAGAATCTATATTGTTGTCCTCTTATGTGGTCTGGCGAAACGACCTATTAATTCATACAATGCTGCTTGACGGATTTATACTCCTGGAGTCGTTTGTTACTCCGGCAGGCATCTCCATGGGTATTAAGCTGCGGACAGAGTTTTTTCCCATATTATGAGTAATTAGATTACACTGATATAGGAAATTTGTTAAATGTATAGCTATTATAATCCCGACGTGTCATTCGCAGTATCGGAGATCTGCCTGAAATCCGCTGTTCTCGACCATGGGTCAAATAGATCAAGTGGATAGGCGCTTTAATTTAGATCCCACCACACCTAACTGCATATACTTAGGGACGCTAAATTAAGCGTGAATGAACGTTCCCTTAGTGATGAACGGAAACGTATGAGGGTTAGCTGTTAGGTTCGAGTAAATCATAGTATTTACTCAGGTTTGAGACGATATTTCGTTCTAGTCCAGTAATAATCCATTGTGCGGTATTGCTACTTTGTTTTTATTTTAGTTTAATCGCTTTAGTGAGTCCATACTGTGTTAGTGTGCATTCTTTGTTGTGGACAAACTGTAATGTTTGTTAACACGCTGAGGCTATATATAGGGCTTGAAACTGTGTTAGTGTACATTCTCTTTGTTATGGACAAACTGTAATGTTTGTTAACACGCTGAGGCTATATATAGGGCTTGAATTTTCACTTAGGTTAGAGAAGAACTTCGACGCCAGACCAGTCGGACGTGTATTGATATACGGTTCATATAGGTAGGATTTATTCAGCCATTCGAACCCAGAATAAAGCTGAGGTCAGCATCTGAGGTGTCGAAATGCTTTATATACAGGTTTCTTTTGGACCACAGAAAATTACTGTTGAATGTAAACTGTGGTGTCAAAATAGTTTATGATATGTATGTAGCAAGTCACCATTGAACCACACGCACGAGTTGTTTGTTGCGAGCTGTGGTATCAAATGGTATGTTTTTACGTGCTTCCGCTTTTTGTACGTAGCCTGCATGTAGCCGCTTTCCTGTGGGCGTGACATATTTGTCGCGTACGAAAAGCGAATTAGCTGGTTCCCACAGGCTGATGAGTAGACCAGACACATGCTTAGGTATACGCACACATTTATCAATATGTGGAGGTATTGAACATTTAATATTTAGATTAATGTATGTATAGTTGTATTTAGATTTATGGAGGTAGGTTTCGAAGGAGGTTTAGATATGTTGATGCTCTGTGCCTGTTGCCTCTTACTATGTACCATAAAACACACAGAAGCACTCGAAAAAGGTTTTACAATCGAAACTAGCTGTGCTATTTATGCTGACTGAAAATTCTACTATTGTTTGAGGTATTAGGATTACAATTATATAATATTATATGTACTACTATAGTATAATATGCTTTATTTCTAATTATAGCTATTATACATGTGCTTATATATATATATATATATATATATATATATATATATATATATATTATTTTTTTTATTTAGGTTGTGGTCGTTTGGTCACAATTCTGTAAGAATTATAAACATCACGAAAACCTGAGCCCACGCCTTTATTAAATGTAACATAAAACACACGCACGCACGCACGCAGGCATGCACCCCCACACACACATGAACGCACGGACGCAGAGAGAGAGAGAGAGAGAGAGAGATAGGGTGAAACGTATTGATTGATAGATAGATAACGAAATACATACATGCATAGATATATGTTCCACACACACGAGAGAGGTGGGGGGGGGGGGAGGAGAAGGCTACTATATAGAAATGGATAATCTACTCATAATTTGATTATGGATTGTTGTCATGTAGAGCTACGTCTCATCTGATAGAAAGAGAACTAACCCTTCACCGTAAAATATAACAATCCAAAGTCATTTGTTTTTAATGTATTTGGGCTCATGGGATATCGAATGGCTGACCGTGAAGAACATCTAGGTCGGTTAAAGCCAAATCCCGATTTTTTAAGCGCCGTCCTTTAAAACTGAAATAAAATTAATACAAAATTCCCATCGCCATTTCCTTTATTGAAACACGGAGACAAAGACCTTCTTCACAATGGACAAACAATTGAGACTAATCGTTATAATATCTATAAACAAAACAGCTCTAAACAAACAAAAAATACTCTCTAGTATTGACTAACTGCTCCACTGAGCTCGACCGAGGAGACGAGGCCTTGCGCGGTGATGGTTAACCTTTGAGCACATTCAGTCTATTGTTATCTAAGCGATACTCGTCAGTTGTCAGTTTTTAGCTAAGTCTCGACTTTTGGCCACGAGAGTGTCATCACTACGTCCATCTTATCGTGTTTTTATGTCCTTCGCTTTCGGGCTATTCGCAATATTGTTGTTATTGTCGTTACTGTCGCTATTGTCGTTGTCGTTGTGTTGTTGTTGTGTTGCTGCGATTGACCCATCACGTTGAGAAGGCACTTTACCACTTTTATACAAGGAGACAAGACGGTTCTAATTATTGCTTTTCTATCAGAGTTCGGTGTCTGTGTTATGGTGATGTTACTTGTTATCAGCCAGTAACAGGTTCGTGATAAATAGACAGCTGTTGTTCTGGCACTTTGTGCTATATACCCAGATAACCGTTGTTCGGGGAGATTGTTCCATATACATAGACAGCTGATGTTTTGGTACTTTGTGCTATAAACCTAGCCAACTGTTTTGGCGCTTTGCTAGCTATATACTCAGCCAGCTGTTGGACTGGGATTTAGCGTCATATACCCAGCCAGCTGTTGTTCTAGGAATTTCTGCTATATAGCTATATAACTGTTAATCAAGGTCGCTTTCATAGATACATAATTATTATCTTTTAAATCACTTTACAGACATATTATTTTGGGTATTATTATATTACATATTAATTGTTCAGCGCCTTTGAATGGCTCCTCCTAGTAAGGGCACTTTATTAAATATAAATTATTATTATTATTAGTAGTAGTAGTATTATTAGTATTATTAAATTTGTATTATATAACGAGACAGCTGCTGTTCTTGGACTTTGCGCCCTATATACAAAAACAGTTGTTGTTATGGGCGTTTTCTACCTAGACATCTGTTATTCTGGGACTTTGTTCTGTATACTTAACCATCTGTTGTTATGAGACTTTGTTCTATATCATCATAGGTTGTAAATATATATGAAACTGTAAAGGAATTGGTAAGACAATACATAACTCAGGAGAAAATAATCACCGCTCGCAATGCAGTCCCTGATCAATCGTCCAGAGGTTATGTTTTTGATTCGCGATTTATTGTGCCTGTGTCGTATCCAAAAACACCATTAGTACTCACCAACATACATCAACACACACCAACAGCCAAGCACATACATCAATACATCGAATGCATATCAACACACACCAATGTACATCAACACACATCAACACACCAACACACTAGAACACACTAGCACACACCAACACACATCAAAACTCACCAACACACATCAATACACAGAGCAAAACACACCAACATCCGTCAACATCCGTCAACATCCGTCAACATCCGTCAACATCCGTCAACATCCGTCAACATCCGTCAACATCCGTCAACATCCGTCAACACACACCAACACACACCAACACACACCAACACACACCAACACACACCAACACACACCAACACACACCAACACACACCAACACACACCAACACACACCAACACACGACAACATTATTCAACACACGACAACACTATTCAACACACGACAACATTATTCAACACACACCAATACACGTCAACAAACGTCAACACTCATCAACACACACTAATACACATCAACACACACCGACACACATAAACACACGTCAACACACACCAACACACACCAACACACATCAACACACACCAACACACACCAACACACATCAATACACAGAGCAAAATACACACACCAAAACACACCAACATACGTCCACACTCGTCCACACACGCCAACATACTTCAGCACACACCAATACACGTCAACAAACGTCAATACTCATCAACACACACTAATACACATCAACACACACCGACACACACCGACACACATAAACACACGTCAACACACACCGACACACATCAACACACACCAACACACATCAACACACGTCAACACACACCAACACACATCAACACTCATCAACGCGCCATCTCACAGGCACACCGACGTCACCGATCCATAAAACATATTGATGTTATCGACAAACATTACTAACCTGTCGTGACCGAAACTTTATTAGAACATAACTCTGAGAGGGGGAATATGAGGATATAGAGTTAAGGGCTGGGGGAGGGAGTGTGCGAGACAAGGGAAAAGTGGGAGAGGGAGAGGGAGAGAGAGAGAAGTGAATGAGGGAGGAGAGATAGACAGTGAGCAAGAATGAGAGAAAAATTAAAGAGAGAGAGGGATATATATATATATATATATATATATATACAGACATACATACACATATATTTATCGGGAAGAGGAAAAAGAGAGGGGGATATATATATATATATATATATATATATATATATATATATATAAAATAGAGAGAGAGAGAGATAGATGTACATGTAAACATATCATCTATCCCAATAACACAATCGGCGCCCCACAAATGATGCCTCAAAACAATATTGGCCACCCCGAGAAAAATGTCTTATAAACTGTCTGTCTATCTGATAGCTACCATTAAATGATAAGTCATCAATTAACTGTGTTCTGCTACTTTTTATTTATTTCTGGTCTCTATAAGTGTCTATGACATCAATTTGTTTTAAAATTAACGATAAAGAATCCAGTTATCTTTAATAATGGTTTATTTCGTGGTTACTCTATCGTTGATATATTCATGAACAGACAGACAGACAGACGGACGGACGGACGGACGGACGGACGGACAGACGGACGGACACACACACACACACACAACCGCACGCACGCGCGCATAATTTAATTTAATTAATTTATTTATTCACAATACATTTATATTGGATTACCGACGTATTTCACAAATAAGTGTTTTCCTGTTTATTAAGTGGTTGATCATATCCCCCCCCCCCCACTCACAGAGGAGCAGTACGGAAAGATGGAGCCAAAATTTTCCAGGGATTAATTTCACTTTAAAGATCTGATCTTCCACGGTTTCTAGCCAGATCATACTCTTGATCCACTAATAAAAAACATTATATCCGAGATAAGTATATCCAGCTGTGGTGACTATAACACGTGAAACTCAACGCCACAAAATGATCCGTATACACACAGTACAGTCAAAGCTTTGATCAGTAGAGACATCTGAAGGCCAAATTATTAACCACGCCACTAGCCTCTGTCAGGTGGCGCTACCGTAGACATATTGAAGATGATCAGATTAATATACCGAGCAGCCATAGAGGACGGTGAGGGAATTGTCAAGGTCATCGTATATTTTGTTGAGGTAACAAATAACATCATTTAACATCCTGACGTAGGACACGAACAGCTGGCTGCCTGACAGACGGAATGAGATGACATCACGTGACATTATGAATGAGAGGAATACCGGCAGATGAAATACGATATACTTGGTCACGTGATAATGAAATGCAAAATTGGCCAAGAAAGGTCTGTCCTTCTCCCACTCTCCCCCTTCTCTCGCTCCCTCTTTCCCTCTCTCCCTCTCCTCTCTCTCTCCCTATATCACTACCACCCTCTCTCCCTTTTTCTCCCCTCCTCTCCCCCTCTCTCCCCTCTCTCTCCCTATACCCCCTCTCCCTCCGTCTCTCCCTATATCCCCCCTCTCTCCCTATATCCCCTTTTCCCCTTATTCTATCCCCCGTCTCTCTCTCTCTACCCCCCCTCTTTCACTCCATAGTGATATAGCATTACGACAAATGTTTGGCTATTTCACGCAAAGAACAAACCGGTTTAGGTAAATACGTATTTAAAAAATGCAATAAATTGATTGACGTAGAGTTTCTGCGATTGATAGAACTATAATCATCTATTGTGTTAATTGAATTTTTGAATTTTTTTAAAATAGTTTTATTTCGGTCAGTAAATTTATTTCCGAAACTGTGTAGTTGATTGTGATAGAAATATATGTTTGACATTGGAAGTAATTCTGATAGTAACCCGGCTCCATCTTTCAGGAAAATAATAAGAACCGTTATTATTATTATTATTATTATTATTATTATTATTATTAACACGGGCTTTTCGGTTTTCCCACTTCTGAAATCTCTTCACTGGCTCCTGTTCAATCTCGCATCATTTTCAAACTCTGCACTATTGCCTATCAAACTCTTTCTTCTGGAGTACCTTCATATCTATTTTCCATACTTTCTTTAGCACCCAAGCCCAGAGAGCTCCGTTCATCTTGTTTTCACTAGTTGTCTGTTGCCGGAGTTAAAACTCATGCTGGGACTCGTGCTTTTTCAGTTGCTGCCCCAACTCCTTGGAATTCACCCCCTGAACATGTTTAAGTCATCAACTAGCATAATTTCTTTCCAGCACCATTTGAAAACTCACCTTTTCAGACTTGCTTATCCTTCATAAGTTTCCACTCCATCTGATCATTTTTAATGAACTTTGCATTGTACCCGGACTATGAGTTTGCCCAACCCCTGTACTAGGTGTGCCACTGAGCTCGATTCTTTTCGAGGATATTGGCGCTATAGAAATTTTGCAATTATTATTATTATTATTATTCTATCAGGATATGGGTACGGCGAGATGTTATGGTGGTAATGCTAGCCGGTGTATTCTGGACACGCCGTAGTTTGTCTATTAAGTTAATGGACAGACCAGACAGTGTGTCAGAGTATTAGAGCTCACCAAACGATGTTATGGCTTCACTAGATAAGTAACGTCTGATGCGCCCGATCTTCCGTGGATGACAATACCATGATCTACATAGAGAGTTTACCTGTTATTCCAATGTGATGGTCGATTACAACATGATATCTAGATTCCTCACGCATGATGTGGATGCGATTGAAGAATAGCCCACATAAGCCTAGACGGTATTATAGATTGCCTGTCCGGATCACCCGTACCCGCGGGTACTCACGTGATATATTTTGCGGGACTGATGCGGGTTGCATCAATCGAATTTGCGGGTATGGCATTCTCACACCTGCATTGTCGAAAAATCATCATCATCTTGCTAATATTATCGATTATTCGTTCATTGTCAATGAAAAGTCGAGAAAACTTGGTAACTTGCTGGTGAAATCAAAATATCGCCATCTTTGATGTTTGGTGATATAATTAAGACTCAATTTGCCAATGATTTCCTTTATAATAAAATATCTGGCAACATATTGAATATGTATCATCGTATATTGAATATATATAACACACACACACACACACACACACACACACACACACACACACACACACACACACACACACACACACACACACATATATAATGACCATTATTGTGTGGCCGGAGCGTCTTCATTTCGCATTGTACCTCTATAAATTAATTCCTAAAATATGGCGTTTGTTGTTTGAATGTGACTATGGTGCGGGTATTCATATCGAATTGCGCGTACAATTTGAGTATGTGTGTAAGAATGCGGATGCGGGTGATCTCCAGGTTTATCTGTAGATGGGATCCATGCTTTTGGAGTTAGCCCTAAAAGAGAATACTGTCTTGTGTATGTCGTGACACTTCCAAGACTCAATGTTTTTGCGATAGTTCTCAATACGGATTAGAGCCTTACGCTGTGTAACGTCATCTTTTGAGGTTGAACAATAGCTACCCCTGGACGTCGCCAAGTGATGGTATAATCTATGAATCCTGATGACATAACCAAGTGGCTTGGTGTATATTACGTAGTTTATCGGATCATCAGAACTGGTTCGAAAGTTCACCATCGACACACACACACACACACACACACACACACACACACACACACACACACACACACACACACACACACACACAGCACGCACGACACGCACGCACGCACGCACGCAGCAGCATGCAGCATGCACGCACGACACGCACGCACGCACGCACGCACGCACGCAGTGTGGTACCTGTCCACGAAATATGGCGGCATCCAACAGGGATCTTTGCTCGACATATCGAAGCAACACTCAAGGCGACGCAGCAGCGTGCGGTGAATTATGGTGTAGAATGGCGCAGACGGATTGAGCAGAACGAACACAGAAACACGATCTTGATCCAGAGACTGTAGATGTCATTTTGTGCTTTGAGTAGAGCCGACTCAGTTGAGTGAAACCTTCTGTATGCCGTCTGATAACATTGAGGGAGAGAGAATGTCACAAAGTGCCATTCTAAGTGTGCATCAATAACCTTTTCCAGCACCTTAGATATGAACTGGAGGTTGGATAATGGTCTGTCATTCTTCAGTATCTCAGCACCAAGTCTGGGCTTCTTGAGGAGAGGCTCGACATGAGCACACTTGAAGTCCCTGGAAACATAGCTGGTCTCCATGGAAGTATTTACGATGTTTGTTTTGAGGGGTAGGAGCTCATCCAGACATGGCTTTAACAATTAGTCATATCGTCATAGGATCAAATTCACAAAATTAATCCGGTGATTTGTTAATAATGGCTCTCATTTGTTCTTGTGCTGCGGGTTCAAATGCCGCAAGGGTCTCTGACGCATCAGCAGGTGGTTAGAACAGAGCTATTAATAGATCTGAAATCAATTTTCTGTGCGACGAAATTATTAAAATATTCTGATAGTTTCTTCATCGTTTCTACTTTTGGCGAGGAGTGGGGCACCTCTGTCATCCAGGAGATACTTTGTAATCCGATAGATGTCTTTATTATCGGGTCTGCAGGCATTCATTCTATTTGAGTATTATATCATCTTCGATTATTTCAATTATGTTGCCATGACTACAAGTTGATTTATGTATATTTGGTGAGTAAAAGTCAATCTAGATGTTATCTTACTCTTAAGTTTACATCTAAGATGCTTCGCCTGACGGAGGTTATATATATATATATATATATCAGGGAAAGATGGGCCTCTGCACAATGGTTTTGGTTCGGAGAGGAGAGTGTATTGATACCAGAGACTTCAATAGACTATTGCAGGTATTCAGCAATGCGTTCACTGAGTCACCAGATTAGTGTATCACATTAGAGTTTGCAATGTTTCCTTTAAAACTCTCGACGTCGATGGCACGTACCTTTTGGAAGGATATTGTCAAATGACATATTCACTGAGACATGATCTCGCGTTAGTTGTACAACTCGCAGGTATTGGTTAAAAAAGGGAGTAGTTTTAAATAAATGTACGTTCTCGGTCAAGTACGAGTTTAACTAATGCCATTTGACAAATGGCAAGTGCAAGAACAAGTAGAACCTTTCCTGTACCTCAAATTACTAGTACCACTGACTCCATATGTCAAAGATTGGTAATTATTCTAGTGTAATTGTTAAGTGAAGAAGGTGTTAGATATTTGTATAACTACACAAAGATACAGAGATGACCTAAATACTCAATTATCTATTATATGTTATAATATGCGAAAGAAAGGAAAAACAGAAGATAAGATAAGGGATAGATAAGGGTTATTTTTGACAAATGTATTAACATGTATGTACATGTCACATCAGGATTCCCAGCTATCTACTACCATCTCAAGAACATCCACTGTTTAAAAGCATTTTTGACATAAGAACCATTTATAACTGTGGCCCATACCTTTGTTACATCTCATGTATATTATCTATTGTAACTCCCTGTTATATGGCATATCTGGTTATAACATCAATCGCCTTCCGCGAATTCAGAAAATATGATCATATCACCCCAATTCTTCAAAAACTACATTGACTAACTGTTAGACAGCTTATCCATTTAATTTTTTTATAAATAACTTACAAATCTTCAATGATATGGCACCTGAATACCTGTGTGAACTGGTGTCCATTAGAAAGTCATCCGGAAAACTTGGGTCATCTAGTCAGATACTATTGCAGGTGCCCGTGTCTCGGCTCCAGTCATATGGTGATTGTGCGTTTGGTGTTGGAATAGGTTGACGGCAGATATTATTATTATTTTAAATCCGTTCCAAAAACACACCTGTTCAATGTTGTTTTCATAGATAAATGATAGTTATCCTTTAAATTTCATAAAGGGTTTTTGCAGAAATATTATTTGGGGAATTATTATATTACATATTATTTGTACAGTGCCTTTGAATGGCTGCAGCTAGTATTAAGAGAATGTTTATCCACCGGGATGAACATTATAAATACAAAATTTCAAATATTAGAATTGCGATATTAAAAAGGCAACATCACGAAACGTCACCATGATATAAAAATATACAATTAAACAGCTGACGACTGAGATAAAGGGAAGATGATACAACAGCAGTCGGAGTGGTGTATTAATTGGCGAGAACTAAAGTGGAGATGGAATACCATAGTTAACAGGTTTGTAAACAATCCACATCGTGTTGTGGATTTCAATAACACGTGGATATGCACAAGTACCGCTATATACAATATTGATGTTTGTCTCCCGATCTCTCTGGTACTCTTGTGGTACAATTTATAGCAGAATATTTAACAGATCTTAATGGTATCTCTGTTGGCAGGAAGTTCCATTGAAAATTACAGACGTAATAAGGCAATTTTGAAGAAAAAAAAACACGAAAACAACAAATAAACAAAGAAATCCACGATAATAACCTTCCTGACCTCCTCACTCACCCAATTGTTTGACCAAGTCGACTATTTCTCTAAAAAACTCGTCACCTCGCACGATATAAATAACAGCTTATTATGAAAGCAATACTGGGATAAACCAATTTTGCCTTCTATTCAAAGTAGTTTCCGCGTAAATATCGATGTATGGATATTATAATTGACTAAACCAAAGGTGGTACTACATTAAATGCGTTGATGTCTGACGTCAGCAAATCGTCATGGCGTCTGACAGTATTTCGTGAAAGATCGTACAAAAACGGTATTTCGGGTCATTTTGGGTAGGCATCTTGAGGCATCAAGAAATCCCATATGTTACTGGATCTTGTATATTCACCGACGTCAAAAATCTTAGAACAGAGCTAAATATATATACTGAATATTAAAACTGGTTTAAAGAGTTACATCATGGCTAGAGTGACAAGGTCAAGGATGAATGTACACATAAACACCGTACCTAGACATGGAGACTAAATAACGATTACTCAAGTTTAGATTAATGAACTTTGATGAAATAAGATTACCAGTGACCCAAAATCGAGATCTAAAATTACATAAATATTGTTATTATCAATAAAACAATTGTAACGATGTTAATACTTTAAAGCATTATCACGTTTACTTGTGTGCAAAATAAACTGACCGTATATAGAAATATTCGTGTAGAAACACGATTGAACTATGACTTAAGTTGTTTATCCTCCGCGTCTTTTATCACATCCGGGACATATGGTCGAAGGACGTCTGCCAAGGGAGCCCCCCCCCCACACACAAACACAACTATGATTCGGATTAGAACCGAAAAATTGGAGATTTCCAGTTCAGTGTTCCAACTAAGGGCCCTTCGGAAAGCCTCCTATTGTACTATGGAAGCCAGTGACTAGTTGAGATAAACTGTTTTAGTAAACTAACAGAGATCAGGAAATTATTAAATATTTGTATCTATTTATTTCAATGTTTTGGAATTCTTATTTTATTTCTTGGCCCAAGTGAATGAGGAATGCTTTTTACTTCTGGCAACAGTTTCTTGTCCTTTCGCTATCACAATGTACATATTCTGGTCAGAGAGTCCCTTATTTGTGCTTGCTCACGATGTCTCATTTTGCTGAAATATTTTGTACACAAAACATCACGTCTTTCACGTGATGTTGGAATATCATCAAATTTTGTAGAACATCATTGTAAATATGGCCTGAATACAGAATGTTTCTGTGCCTCTTTTTTGTCTTTTAGATCCTTAGATTGGTGGTCAGGGGTTTGGACTATACAAACGACACTAAGCAAGATACAGTTAATGACATTCGTTAATAAGGCCATCCACACAGAAATCTCCCCCCCCCCTCCTATCCGTCCAGAATCGGAACATATCGTCAGTGATACGATACTATTTATATAAAACGAGGCGTATCCAGTTGGGGGAGTTCCTTGTGTTTGTTCATATTTACTGTCTATAATCAAGTAAGATTTACCTGTTTGTAGAAGATATTGGCCAGACCCATAAATATAATCCGAGCAGTCTTTGGATCGGGACATCAGGAGAAATCGACATAAAAGTTATCATCTACCTAGTCAGCTAGATCTGGTCAATGTTAAGTCTCTTCTGGAGTCTCTCTCTCTCTCTCCCCCTCTCTCTCTCTCTCTCACACACACACAAACACACACACACACACACACACACACACACACACACACACACACATATATATATATATATATATATATATGTGTATGTGTATATCTCTGTGTGCGTCTCTCTCTATCTGGGTGTGTGTGTGTGTGCGCGCGCGCGTATGTGTGTATCTCTCTGTGTGTTTGTGTGTATGTGTGTTTGTGTGTATCCCTGTGTGCGTATATATATATATATATATCTGTGTGTGTGTGTGTGTAATAATTACTCTCTCAACCAACGCCACCTCCCCCTCAATATCTCCCATATACATTATTGCCCTGCTCTCCCTCACATCTTCAAGTCTATTATCTAGACGGTCTGTGTCCCTTATATCCGGAGCCCAAAAAATCGTTAGTTTTTGCCAACAGATTTATTACCTCTATCGATTCAGTTGGACACTTGGCTCTTCGAGTTTATGTCCGATTATCAAAGGAGGAAGCTCTTATACAAATTATCGTCCACTTGGGGCTCTACAAAGGGTGTTCAACACGGACAGACTCAATTATCTATCTATCAACGTAAATAGGAGACACACTAAAACACTGACGTAATGAACAGACACTAAACATTCACGCACCCATACATACATGGGCACGCACGCACATGCATGCATCCATGCATCAACGTACATAAGCTAGATACTCCTCTAGAAGCTAAGCTGATCTACTGATTAAAGACCACGGCTACCGGGTAACATCATATAAATATCACAACAGACTAAGACTCTATCGAAATATCTCCTCCATTCATGAATACATTATTAAACGAGTGCTATCAACGTAGATCATCAACTGGGGCTCAAAACGGGGTATTTGATAGACAATGATAAATCATCTCCAATTAAACAAGAAGATACTGTTAACACCCAGGCCTTCTCTTAGAATACATCGTCTTCGAGAGTTTAGGACGAGACAATGTCACACTACTAACGGTTACTTTTTATGTATATTTATGCGATTACGTTGAAGATCTTACTGAACTTGCTTTCAGTCTGCCTTATTTTTTCGAACTGAGTGTCGCAAAAGAAGCATTCCTTCAAGGAAATGATCATACATACAACCAACTGTTAGAATGTGCTAAGGTTGAATATGGTTGTGATAATAACTCAATGCAAATAACAAAAATTTGAAAATTAAATTATTTTTACTTTCTATTGCAATGCCATTGCACGCTGTAGTCTCCAGGTTACTTGTGTTAAAGTTTCCCCTATAATCTGTCGAAAAGAGGCGCTAGATAATGACATTCCCCATTTCCATGGCAAGGGAACGCTTGACATTACCATTTCACGAAACTGCTCCTGAACCTTCTGGGCAGGCATCGAGAGATTAGTAAGCAACAACGTCTACAAATTCAACTGAAAATGGTACGGCTATTGATAATAAGTGGGGGATAATCTCTCTCCAAAAGTCCAACTTCATAACGGCAGCAAAGTTCTACGGGCTGAACTAAAATATAATGGCGACATTATTTGATTCATTTATAATTAGGGAGTATGACTATATTTTAAATTAATAACGATATGTTCGTGTGAACTCTTTATATATTGTAGTTATGGTTGTCCCCGAAACTCTGAGGAACTGTTCAAATCGATTATTAGAAAGAGGAATGCTAATAAGCGACCTCTGTCGAAGAAAATGACGCCTCCTGCCATGTTGACAAACGTGTGGTCTGATTATGCACTTGCTAATCGACGTTTCTTTGAATTTGATATAACAGATATAACTGCAATTAACAATTATGTATTTATAGTCCGCCTTTGTGTATGCGTGATTTATATTTGCATTAAAAATTAATTAATTACCAAAAATAATTTCTTAAGTGGAAGCCTTGCGCTTCTGAAATTCTCTTTTTCAATATTGTAGTGTACTAAACAAATCTTGATCTATGCATGTACCTGCATCTCTATTTAGTACACATAATTGTAAACTTAGATCGGAAGAGGAAATATATAAAAAAAGCTTTCAAAGACAAAAAGCTTTCAAAGGCAAAAGGTTTTCAAAGACAAAAAGCTTTCAAAGACAAAAAGCTTTCAAAGACAATACAAAACTTCAGACGATAAAACATGCCACTCTCGTTCTGTCCACGTTCCCATGCTGAAAGCTTCACGTTTTAATCGATTTGAAGTAAGACCCGTCTAAGCGACGTGCACTTCCGATTGTGGAATACACCGATTCCGATACGCATGCGCCTTGAGGTTAATGCAGCGGTGTTGGGTGTGAAAAATGAGGCCATATTCGGAGTTATCCGTGGAACTGAAAGAAACTCCAGAGACAGGATACACTGATTTACTTGGATTCCGCCTTGGACGTTGTCAAGTTTTTTAAAATAGACTTGATCGGAACGCACGTCGTTAATTTGGATTAATAGAATACTCTAAAATGATGTTATTTCCGATGTTATCATTGAACAATAAATAGACGTCCGACATCGCGTGATCGGAGTAGCAACGATCATCCTATAGTACGAGAACAATGTCCTTTATTTCAATCAAGGTACAGACAAGATAAATGAAAGATGTGGCTTGTTCAGAGTTTCGCACACTTACGAAAAAAATAGTGGATTTTGTATCTAAATTTATCTTGGATGAAATGTAAACAATTAAATAAAAACAATTATTAAAATAAACGTAGTTCGGGTGGAGGTTATGCGCCATCTATAAGCATTCAATATCACTTGAGATCAATATTGAAGCACAGACTGGGCTAGTGGACGAAATGAAAATGGAAAAATGTCATCCTCCCTTTATATATAAAGTTCTTAAAATCCACTTATTTAAATAAGCCTATTTATTATATATAAATCAGTTTATTATGTATCAAATGTGTTTGTGTTATATGTGCTCGGAATATGTTTTAATTATGCTTTAAACGTAAAACGCCTTAGAGCAATTCAATTTGAATAAGGCGCTATTTAAACTACTATTATTATAATATTATTATATATAGTTATATAAAAATGAGCTAAATTATATGCTAAAATAAACATATGTTGTAGGACACGTAATGGGATGACCTTGTAGATATGCTAATTATTTCCATGTTTTATATATTGCTGTTTTACGGCCACTTTTGCGTAGAAGTTAGGCTAAATGGGCCGAGTGGCCTCCTAAGGTAATGAGGCGAAGTGAAAGATGAAACACCCTTTCGACATAGCCGACCGGGTTTGACGGTTATTATAATATATATATATATATATATATATATATATATATATATATATATATATATATATATATATATATATATATATGGCCGACCGCGCTACCAGGTAGGCCAGGGAGGTGCCCCACCATGTTTTATATTAATGTATGACTGGGAAATATAACGACCTGACTACCTCACGTGAAGGAGTAAATGGATCACAATTAGAATAGATTCAACACTGATTGTCATGTTTTCAAATCTGATTAAAAAGTAGTATATGTCGTTACTGAATTTGGGAAATTATTTCATTTGAATTCGTGGTTTTAAAAAAAACATCAGCTATTTTCAGTTTATTCTTATATCAAACATCAAGCTTCGGACATTAAGCGTTTGGGGTCGCAGCTGTATTATGGCGGTCGCCCAACTCAGCTGCTCTAAGGAGTTTCTAGTCTTGAGCAGAATAAAACTAACCCAAATCTATTACTGTCTAATCAGTTAATGGTATATATCTGACTCGGCGTGTGTGTGTTTGTGTGTGTGTCTGTGTGTATGAATGTATGTGTGTGTGATGATGATGGTTGGTGTTTTACGGCAACTTTTGTGTACTTGGTAGGTTAAATGGGCCGAGCGACCTCCAAAGGTTATGAAGCGAAGTCAAAGATGAAAGACCCTTCAGATATGCCCACGCCGAGTTTCGAACACTTATGGTAGTGATCTGTGGTCCAACACGCTACCGTTAGAGCACGGAGTGTGTGTGTGTGTGTGTGTGTGTGTGTGTGTGAGTGGGTGGGTGGGTGGGTGGCAAAAGCCCCCTCCATATGTTCGGCAAATGTTCATCAAAATGAGCCAATATCTTAATTACCAGATCTGAATGGCAAGCTTCGTGGACGATTCCGCAATAGAAAAACCGGACAAAACGGGGACGTTCCGTCTGGATCCATAAACAGCGGATCATCCGGGGAGGGGGTGGACTGAGGAAAAATTTACGCGCCGGCCAGTTGCGAGGCGGCCAAGTCGACCCGTGTGACGGCTTGGTATTAACCGGATGGAGTCTATGTGACCTGACTGGGAAATAACTCGTCACTATCAGCGAGTCCAGACTCGGTCCGTAGTCTGTCCCTATTCTACATTTATATTAGATTACTAGAACACCTTTCCTCTCCGCTATCCTGACCATCAGCTTGTCGACGAGGTACTAGGGCTGAACATTCTGGCCATCGACAGCTCCGAGTCGTAGACGGCACCCTCGGGTAGTGTGTATGGTATGGCATGCGCCTAGCCGTGGACGTCATGCACCTAGCCGAGGACGTCATGCAACGGATCGTGGATGTCATGCGCAGGGTCTTGGACGTTATTGCGATTCGACGTTCGGTTAACAGTTCGATTACAAATTGGGGGCTTGGGAAGGGGGAAACGTCAAATGATGAAAAATGAGAAGGTGTAATTGTTTGGTTATATAAATAACCCCCACCACGCCATAAAATGATGATAATAAGCTAATTACAACTTAAGTCGCTCAATTTGATTAATTTAATTATATTTCATGCAAATGTCACGCACGCACGCACGCACACACGCACGCATGCACATACACACACACAGAGAGCGAGAGAGAGAGAGAGAGAGAGAGAGAGAGAGAGACATTGACACAATATTTATAGTTCTGACTACCGATAATGCGATCTTGGTAATAACTGGGCTCTGGTTAGTCTTAGTAGACTGGCTGGCTGGCTAGTTGGCTGGCTAGTTGGCTGGCTAGTTGGCTGGTTAGTTGAGTGGTTAGTTGGCTGGAAGGTTCAATGGCTGGGTGACTGGCTGAATATTTGGCTGGATTATTGCCTGGATGACTGGTTGAATATTTGGCTGAATTAGGGCCTGAATCACTGGTTGAATGTTTGGCTGGATTATTGCCTGGATGACTGGCTGAATGTTCGGCCGGATTATTGCCTGGATCACGGATTGGATTGTTAGCTGGATAAGAGAATAGTTCATTGGTTTGGTAGCTCGGGTGGATCGATGGATGAATGGATGAATGAATGGATTACCAAATTACATTCAAGGATTGTTTGAATGGATTACAAACATAATTATATCAATGGATGGCTGCATAGAAGATGAATGGTTGTACTGATTTATACAAATAAATGTATGTATGTATGTATACATGGATAGCTGGATGGATTATTTGAATGGATTATTTGAATGCAAATAGACAGACGGATATATATATATATATATATATATATATATATATATATATATATATATATATACAAAATTTGTTTATGTATGATAGATTGCTAGATAGGTCGATGGCGTTGTTTGGACGGATGGGTGGATGGTGAGATGGGGGGGGGATAAAGAAAAGTATTCCTCTTTAGACCAACGTCAAATAAATTCACTCTCCTGAAGGCTTATGTTACATCGAGATAAAACAGTACCGGACCTGCGCAATCCTATACCTACTTTAACCCATCAGGGAGTATACTATTTCAAACTACAATTTCCAGACGCATAAATCATAATTATCTATCTCATCAACCGTGTCAGATGACTGATAATTGCATCAATCGATATGAAACAATTATTCTCAATTCTAAATATCTGAAGAAATAACTAGAAATGTATCATCATCATCTTAAAAAATGCCGTCTTTTGCCATAATGTCGGTCAGATTTGACACATTTATGGGTGACACTGACAGGGGTATATGGTCTCTTGAAATAGTTTAATTTTGTTTATTTGCGACACTTATAATACTAATGATGATGGCGATGTCGATGGTGATGATGATGATGATGATAATAATGATAATAATAATAATAATAATAATAATAATAATAATAATAATAATAATAATAATAATAATGATAATAATATTTGTAATAGTATTTTATATAACCCTTTATTGAAGAACTGTTGCTCTAAGGTGCTTTACTCTGAAAACATAAATAAAACATATTTTCGCTTACGAAGCACAAACAGAGTTTATACATACATTCAGTGGTTACTATAGATGTTATAAAGAAGTAATTTAAATAAGTATGTTTTAAGAACGTTACCAAATATTTCGGCTTAAGACGTTGAGAGATGTGTTATATAACAAATCTGTATAAGTTTCTGACCATTTTAAATGGGGTCATTTTGCGAATTATAGCAGGACATTGAAGTCCCTTATAGCACATAAAACATTCTGCCAGTGACCAATCTTAGTCTATTTTGACTCCTTATTTCTGTACACCCCCCTGTTAGTCGTGAAAGACGTTTCAACATTAGATAACAACACACACACACATTACTCATCTATTGATTGATTGATTTGGCGCTGGTCGTACCTGAAACATCTAGCCGCGGGACGATTTCTTAGAGAAACATCCTACAAGCACAGGTATGAACCGGATTCGATACCACAACATGGAAGTTTGCATCGCAACGCTCTATCCACCGCACCATCGGATCATCCTTGTCTAGTAGAGTTAAATGATGTTATGTGGTAAATGCATCACGCCTCCATATGTGGTGTGAATACTTTTCCTGGAATCCGGATCACTGTCAGGCATCCATTAAGTAGGACAATCAGACGCAAACGCTGTCTAAATCACTTCAAGATAAAGTCAGAGAACACATGTATGATATTACTATCTGATTAACTGAATTGAACACTAAGCTAAATGCGCAGACCTGGACTAATTTCTGGGCAAGCACCCCCACTCCCAAGCATTATCCATGGGCAGCAGTATCTTAAGAGATATAACTCGATCACGTTTGATAAACACTGATGTCACATGTATCTTATCTCTGACGAACACATCAGTGACATAAGAAAGATACTTGATACAAACATCCAAAGAAGAGCCACACAACCTTGCCATACTCGTGGTTAGCGGAAGTAACCCCAAAGATAATACGATGACCCCATTGACAATTAAACGATGGTTACTTGCTAAATGATAGTGTCCATATCACTACGAAGGCAACCAATAAACTGACTCGCTCAAACCGTAAACACAAACACCGAGTCAACAGAGACAATGGATCCACCACCGAAGACGACACGCCACCAGGTGTTACTACTGCCATGAGACAAACCACACAACAAGGACATAAGGAAATCAACAGCCCCTCATTTGTCGCCAATGTGGAGTTGAAGGTCATAAAATTAAGCACCACTTTTATTGATAGGAAGAAGTAAGGCCAAGAAGGTGTGGCGTGATTACCCATGATTTAACTGGTGAGTCATTTGAAGCATATTACAGGAACATCATTCCTGAATCGCCCAAGCCGGTTACGTGTCTAGAAACAGTCAACAAAGTTGTTGACATAACCCCGGCAAGCTGTAAACATTAAGACTCCCCCATTTTAAATGAAAGTATTTTTTAACAATAGAGACGTATCTGTAACATATACAGATTTCTTAAATGGCAAATTGTGTTTTTAAATGTGGTAAAGGAATTTTATCTCCAAAACAAAAAGCAATTCAAAATATGACACAAATATAAATAGTTTCAGATATAAATATGAACCGTTTAAAGATGTCATACAAGAAAATATAGTTAATGTATCAATTATGCTATAAATATAGTTATGTTTGGTAATTTAAATCTTAACATGTTAAAAACTAATAATCTTAAGGTGTAAATAGTTTAATGAATTTGGTCAGAGATTCAACTTATGTAAAAAGTATACATTATATTATAGATTTCATTGTAACAAACAAACAAACAAACAAACAAACAAACAAACAAACAAACAAACAAACAAACAAACAAACAAACAAACAAACAAACAAACAAACAAACAAACAAACAAACAAACAAACAAACAAACAAACAAACAAACAAACAAACAAACAAACAAACAAACAAACAAACAAACAAACAAACAAACAAACAAACAAACAAACAAACTCAACTGTTCTAAAATATTGGGCATGGAATGAGTTGACGAAAAAAGTTGTAAATGAACAAGCTGCTGTTAAAAAAACAACTACCAAAGGTCATAGATTCCCAGGGATATGAATGATGAACTCAGACATGCAATTAATGTTAAAAATATGTTTATAAAAACGGGCAATTTAAAACAACATTAAATTGAATTAGTTATAGACGTCGACGAAATTAAGTTACTCAACTCCGGGAAAAGGGCATGACAATATTTTTTTAAAGTGACAACAATATACGTCATCATGGGAATAACGAAGCATCTTTGGAATCGTTTAAGTCTATCATTTCATATAAATGTAATGATAAAAATGATGCGGTTATTTAATGACTACATTACTAATATTGCTGAGAATACTGGTTATGATGATCCAATAAAAGATGATGACATGGTATTGTCGTACTTGATCAGCCATTCGGGTCATGACAGTATAAAGACAATAAAGGAATTCATGCAATCAGTTGATACTAACAGTCCGCTTCACTCTCACAATATTGATGTTAATGTAATAGGTTCATTCTTAAATAAGCTTAAATGTATTGGGCCATTGGTTATGATACGTTACCATCTTCATTACTGAAAAATTGGTGGTGATATATTACACCATTCCAAAACGATCTGGTAAATACAGGTAAGAGGTAAATATGTTCATTTCCAAATTCTCTGAAGCATGCAGAAATACACCCCATTTATAAAAATGTAGTAATCTAGATGTATGTAACTAGAGATCCGTCAGTATATTATCTAGTATGTCCAGGATATTGGAAAGAGAAATGGTGAATCAGATGTACGGGTATTTTGATAACATTTTCAGCCCATTCATATCTGGATTAAAACCAAAACGGTTTTGTGAAACTGTTCTCGTGATCACGATTGAACATATTAAACAATCTCTAGATTAAGGCAAGATTGTTTGTTTAGTGTTAATGGATTTATCCCAAACTTTTGATTGTATAACAGATAAATTATTTATAGCCAGACGTCATGTATATGGACTATCTACGTCAGCTGGTGAACTAACGTTTAACTATTTCCGTAACCGGAAACAACGAGTAAAATTGGTTACCAATATTAGCGAATGGCAATGTATATATATAAGGAAGCCGCTCAAGGATCAATAATAGAACCACAATCGTGTAATATATTTTCCAGTGATATGCTATTACTGATAGACAATGATGTGCAGTTTAATAAATATGATAATACTTTGATATGTACCGGATATAATTATGGTTCAGTCAAAGAAAACTATTACATAATGTAAACAATGTTACTTCCTGGTTTGAAGCCAATCATGTGAAGGTCAATCCTGGCAAATTTCAATATAAAGATTTTGGTAAATGTGATCATGTTGATAATATTATTATCGGAGAAAACAGAATTATACCTGAAAATTACGTTAATATTATGATTACATTTAGATAATTAATTAAATTTCAATAAACATGTATCCAAGTTTTGTAGCAAAGCCGGTAAGCAAATAGCGGTTCTATCTGGATCAAGTAAAGTTCTTAGTGAATCTAACAACATTTTGCTGTAGTGTAATTCTGTAGAATGTTATTTCAACTATTGCTTTACCATATGATACTTTTGCTCCAATACTAATACATACAATCTTGAACAAATTTAAAAAGGCTCCGAGATTCATCATTTTAGATTTTAAAAGTTCTTATGGTTAATTGTTGGAGTAAATGTTTATTGTAATGGCATGTAAAAGTGTTAACTATTTGTGTCAAAGTTACTTAAAAATTGTATCAAATCAAGGAACACAAGTTTTAGACTTAGATATGTAAGTGATATATATATATATCCCCAAGTATGAAATAATCACATACGGCAAGCGAAGATTCAGTTACACGGACCCTTTTTTTTTGAATAAACTACCATAAGTTATTAAAAAGAAAAATACATTGAAAGGGTTAAAGGATATTTTACCGAAATGGACACGCTTTATTTTTGACATGTAAGGATGAATCTCTTTATACTGTGTTTTAAGCAATATATTCGGAATAATGTCTGTGTCATATGTAATCCTGTGTATGTAATGTCATATTTCAAGTAAACTGTCAAATAGGTTAATTGTGTGTTAAGGTTAAGATGGCCACCAACTAGTGTGTAAACAGTTTATCCGGGATTTGTTAAGATGGTCATCCACTTCGATCTTGGACTTTCCCGCTGATAGTCTTCTAAAAATTATGTTTTCATAATTCATGAGTGGTCTGCAGGTTTTATGGCGTGAATGTATTAGATATAGGTGTCATCCTAATTTGATAGTGGTACAGGTCCTGTATCAACCGTCTTTGGTCACCTGTAACTATGGATGTATGAAATATTTCAATATGGAGGGAATATCATGGATTAATATGTCCTTTGTATATATTTTCATCTGATTATTTTATGTTCATCTTAATTTGTTTTCTCTAGCATATATTTACGTCGATTGACTAGTATTTGTCACTGATGTTATTTGTTTACATTTTATTGACTATAAATAAATTATTCTTACTCTTACTAACAAACAATGATTGTCACAGGTGTCAAAATAATTAAAATATATCCTTCACTGATGAACAAGCGCTCTGTAAAAATTGGATAACAACAAAAATAACAACAACAGCAAAAACAACAACAATAATAATAATAATAATAATAATAATAATTCCATCTTCTGGAATTAGTGATAGCTAACAATCTGCGGATGAGCCAGTGCCCTCAATATTTACTCCTATCTAATCATGATATAAATTACCTTCGACAGCTCAGTTGGAAATATTATTGTGTGTCACTGTTTTCTTTTCTTAGCGAACAAGAAACGAGTAGTTCGTGTTGCTCCAGACCTCGGCATCAAGATTCGAATCCCAGTATTATATGGATCCGCGAGATGTTTCATTTCACGATTTCAGTTCCTTCGGGAGTCGCCATTCGGCCGTAGTACATACGGCGAGGTTAAATCATCATCATCATTATCATCATCATCATCATCATCATCATCATCATCTCCACCATCATCACAGGCCCCATCATCACATTTGATAAGCCAGTTCGTTTGAGGGATACCCCACTCAATGCTTTTAACAGCGTTGATAATGATCGAACCCAAGAGGCTGGAGGAGATAGCACTAAACATTACCGCCTGAGCTGGCAGACATAAATTATATGAAATACTTCTGGGAGATGTGTCACAATTTGTCATTCTTTAGTAGAGACTGTTTACGCCGAACGGCATGAAATCCCAACGTCCCAATATTAGTCATAAACTGTAAGACTTGAAATACTATCAGAAAAGGGTCATCGCCACATTATCAATGTTTTAACTGATTAAAAACAAACATCGATTTGCAGGTAAATACTTCCATTTTATAATTAGGTTTTATCTAGATTCAATTTAATTATGTTACTTTCGTGCCATTTTTACCGCTTCGGTGGAATCAACATAAGCCATTCAAATACATCTACCTTCATGTTCAATAAATGGTTTCGGTACGCGCGCTTGTGTGTGTGTGTGTGTGTATGCATGTATATGTATGTATGTGTGTGTGTGTGTGTGTGTGTGTGTATATATATATATATATATATATATTATATGCATGTATGTATGTGTGTGCCTGTGTGTATGTAGAAAGTTATACATTTATTATTCTTAAGCTAGGTACTCCGCAGTTATATATGCTTGTTATTATGAAGATAGACTAACTTCAGTGATATGTGTCTGTTATTCTGATTGTTATTGGCATAGGGTTATATTTGTTTTGATGTTGACGAAAAATTGTCTAACAGCATGTTTAACGCACGCACACACGCATGCACGCACACACATGGTTAGAGAGGGAGAGAGATCGATCACGCAAAAAATTATGGATCAAGTTATGACACATCGTACAAAGACTATCCCGACCAAAGAAGGCTTTCTTCTAATTTATATACATCGATAACCTTCCATCTGTGTCTGTTATAAAGAGAGATAGATGTCCTGACACTTAGATGCGATATTAAACACTTTTATATAGAAACTTGTTACTCCGAGACGTCTCACGGAAATATGTTCCGTTCTTTGTTGACATGATGAATGGGTTTTTACCATCGTGATATAGTTAATTGTTGGATACATCATGACGAAGACTGGGTAGAATAAGGGCAATGTTATGGGGAGAGTTAGGGAGAGAGACGGAGGGGGGGGGGTCAGTCAGTCAGTGGATGAGTGAGACTCAGGTAACACCTGGATTCGAATCCACAACCCTTCGGCATTCGCCAAGGTGCACTATTTGCTACAATTAATTATCTAACTAACTAACTAACTAACTAATTAACTAACTAACTTAACTAACTAACTAACTAACTAACTAACTAACAAACTAACTAACTAACTAACTAACTAACCAACCAACCAACCAGCCAATTTATTTCGAAACAGACGGACTTGAATATGAAATGTTTAATTATGGAAATGTTGGCGAGCGTTGACTAAATCAAATCATATTTGTTGTCAGAAATCATTTATTAGCGACGTCCACTAACCAGAGAGTTAAAAGGATAAAAGAAGTCATATTTTTTTCGATGAACAAGAAACAGAAGTCCCAGAGACAGAGAGTTCTAATTCGTGTCACGTGGTTTAATATGACAAAATAACCGAGGTCAATGTGATCCAACAGCTGAATAATGGAGTTTAAATGACACTATATAGCTCACTCGCTCTTTCTCACTCACTCGTCACTCACTCACTCACTAACTCACTCACTCACTCACTCACTCACTCACTCACTCACTCACTCACTCACTCACTCACTCACTCACTCACTCACTCACTCACTCACTCACTCACTCACTCAATTGCTGATTATCGTCGGATAGAATATAGGCAAGCTTTAACCTCGAGAACCAAACATTTCAAACCAAAATTCTGACGACAAAAACAATCTCAGAGAGAACTAGAAGAAGTTTAATCTATGAGATGATCGGTGGATAGACTACTGACAGACTTTAGTGATGGGATCAACAGAAACAATAAAATATCAATCATGTGATATGTGGATATATTTTACAGAGACAGAAATAGAAATGAGTAGTGACAGACAGACAGACAGACAGACAGACAGACAGACAGACAGACAGACAGACAGACAGACAGACAGACAGACAGACAAAGACAGACAGACAGACAGACAGACTGACAGACAGACAGACAGACAGACAGACAGACAGACTTATCCATGGCGTTACAGCCACATGTATGATGACGAAGTGACAGAGATAATTTACTTTTCTGATGCTATCGTCCTATAAGTGACACCTGTTGCTCATCAATAACGAGAGAAATGTTAGCTTCAGGCACCGCTGTCTGGGCTTAGGGCACCGAGATCTTTGTTGAAAATATTGTGTTTGGTTACTGACATATAACAGAACATATTAAAACAGATAGGTGAATATATATATATATATATATATATATATATATATATATATATATATATATATTAGGGTTGAGGGTTGAACTTTTCTTCGAGTCAGGTTGGTTCAATATCATTTTAGTATGGGAGTTGGGTTCAGGTTGAGATTTGTGGGTTTGGGTTGGTGTGTGTTGAGTAGTTGCAGTTGGGTCAGTTTCAACTTAGCAGTTTTAATATATATATATATATATATATATATATATATATATATATATATATACACACACACACACACGCACGCACGCACACACACACATACACACACGAACACACAGTTGTGAAAATATGAATTTTGTTGTCCCACAACTATATATCTTAGATGTGACTAGCTTCAAGACTAAATAACTCAACAGAATAATAACAACAAACAAAACATACAAACCTGCATATACACAAACAAAACATACATGTTTAACAAATAAACATACTTATATACATACAAACAAATATACATACGTACACACCCACGTACATGCATAGATATATACGTACAAATATATATTCAGGGCGTCTACGCAGCCTGGCTGGTAAAGCTATTTACCACAGATATCTCGTACCTAGGATCAGGAACTAATTCTAAATAAATTCAGAAAGTGAATATATATATATATATATATATATATATATATATATATATATATATATATATATATAATATTATTCACCTCCCTTTCCTCCAATATATCGCTTCCTTTGTCATTTAATTGTGACCTTTTGGGGTTTTTGTCTAATATTTTATCTCAGTACACATTCTCTTATATCCAAAATAAATTATTTTATTTGATAAATTGTTCTTTTTGCTGTTAAAAGTCTTATACGGAATATGGAATATATTAAACTCCCGGCTAAAAGTCGAGGTTTACCAGATTCAGTTAGATGTTTTAGAGAAATTTAGTAATTAATTCTAAAACTATTAACACCGTGAAATATTTAAAAAAATAATAAAAACAACATTGGAAATTAGATTAATGCCGACTTCTAACAGATTGATGACATGTTGGACTCTCGCGTGAAATATTCTTAAACCGATTAAAATCTCATTAAAATTATTTCGAATTCGTAATATGATGAATTTTATTAACCTATAAATACATGAAGGAAATAGCATTTCTTGTAAAGTTCTATTCGCTTCCGTCTTCCCCTATAGAAAGAGAAGTCACGTTAATGACCTTTCATTAAGTATCTTCATGGTTTAAATTCTTGTCGCATTTCTACATTTCTTGGTCTGATCACCAAAACGACTTAAGAGATTACAAAAATCCTCGTATACGGTCTCTGCCACATCCTCCAATCCCCCCCCCCCGCTGAATGTCGTGAATAAAAGGCTTTTAAACGACCCGCTTACGTTGCAGCAACATAAAAAGTCGTCCCCCCTCACGCCATCACGCCCCGCCGCGTAGTAATCTGTTGCTAGGCAACATTTAAAGGATCGGCGACGGGCTTTGGAACGCATCTAAGCGAGAAGCATCCCAGAAGGGATCCAGTAATGGCATTTTGTCTACTTGCTGTAAACACGGACGTGGGCCGTAACAACCACAGTCTGGTACGAGTTTGTTAAGGGGTGAACGAGACTGGCTGAGTTGATGCAGAGTATTGTATGACTGACTACACGAGGGTCACCTGATACCGATTTGTGGTCTAGAATGTATAGATATAAGGGTCACCTTATTCCAGTTCGTGGTCTAGGATGGCTAGATAGGTTTTAGGTAAAGGGTGGCTAGATATAAGGGTCACCAAATAGCAGTGTGTGGTATAGTATTGTAGTTAAAAGGGTCACCTGATATCGGTTTATGGTCTAGGGTGGCCAGATAAAAGGGTCATATAATTCCAGTTTGTGGTTTAGTATGGGTAGTTAAAAGGGTCACCTAATACTGGTTTGTTATTTAGGACGCCTGGCTAAAAGGGTCACCTGGTGCCGATGTGTGAGATAGAATAATAGAATATGAAGGATAATCGGTTACAGGTTTGTAGCATATAGAATAATAGAATAAAAGTGTAATCTGTTATCTATTTGTATCATAGAATGGTAAGATAAATTGGGGTTACCTATTACCTATTTGTGGCACAGAATGGTAGGATAAAAGGATTACCTGTGGCCTACTTCAGGGATATAATGAATGGACATATAAGGGTTACCTGTTGCTAGGGCATAGAATAATCGCATAAAAGGGGTAGAATGATTTGATAAAAGGAGGGTAAAATACTTTTGAATTACAATTCAGAATCTAACAAAAAGGATTACATGTTACTAATATGGTCAATAACAAGTTGATAGGAAACAATAGGATACAGTTATGAGTCACCTGTTACGACCTAGGAAACAGCTGAAGATAGATGTCACCTATTTTCCGTTGTAGAGTCACTCGAGGAATAAGTTTATTATTTCTGATTGATAGTTTGGAATGACGCTGAAAGGTTCACCAGATATCGAAATCAAGTTTGTGATGTTTGCTTAACAGGGCTAGACTCGTTGATGGATCGGTGAATGGAAAGGGTCAGTCACCTGTCAACTGACGATGGTGTTAGTGAATAGAATGATGGAGAATCCCCCCTCTCTCTCTCTGTGTATGTGTGTGTGTTTGGTGTGAGTGGGTGTGAGGGTGTGTGTGTGTGTGTGTGTTGTGTGTAAACCCATCTACCTTATCTGTACAGGAAAAACAAATACATATAAAAAAACACTACCTCCTGACTTATCTAGGGGCGCCTCCGTGGTCTGGTTGGTGGCGCGTTGGTCCACAGGTCACTACCACCTGAGTTCGAATCTCGGGTGTGGACATATCTGAAGGGTGTTTCATATTTGATGTCACTTCATTACCTTTGGAGGTTGCTCCGCCCATTTACATCCCGACACACACTGTTAGAAGAAAAAGTAACTGGTAGTCACACTCAAACTAAGAAGAAAGACAATGATATTCTTTAGGCT
This sequence comes from Paralvinella palmiformis, assembly GCA_025642065.1. Classification (NCBI taxonomy): domain Eukaryota; kingdom Metazoa; phylum Annelida; class Polychaeta; order Terebellida; family Alvinellidae; genus Paralvinella; species Paralvinella palmiformis. Next base: position 898,943 of record JAODUP010000002.1, read on the forward strand.
TATTGTTATGAAGGTTTTATGACATAATACTAATGTACATCAGCAATGTACCTAATAGTCTACAAATAATTTGTAGTTTTATTCACATTTGATCACATCTAAAAGGAAATTCTGGTTAAATTACAAGAAAGATTAAATACAAACTTTTATAAACTACATAGTTCAATTTTAAATTCGGCACATTTAAGTTATAAGACACTAATAATGAACCAAAATCTTCAACATCCTGTGTGACGTCTTCTCGTTGCAGTTACCCCGGCTGGACGTTGTGGTATACTCAAAACCACGTTGAGGAATGTCATTCCATCATTTAATAAGAAGAGCGTGTTTCTGTTCTCCGACTACATGGCCTAATGCATCCCTTAAGAGTTCTATGGGGTTCAGATTCGGCATTAAATCAGGCTGTATCAAGTTCACATCCACTTCAGGTAGATAATATGTCACCAGATGTTTCTTATAATATGTAGGAGCATTGCCATCCAGGTAATGAAAGTTGTTGCCGTATAAACAATAAGTCCAAGGAGTAGACTTATTGGAGTATCCTTTGGTACACAGTACCTGTGACACTTTGATGCAGGATGATGAGATCTGTTTTAACATGGCGATAAAATGATCTATCACCTGCAGCCATCCGAGTTTGGACACACTGACCCGGAATTTGTCGGTCCTCTGGTGCGAATCCACCCATCTACAGGGAACAAAACAAGAATCCCGAGACGTCTGCGAATATGAAATGATGCCAGTGTGCCACAGTCAAATTTCTGCACTTCCTGGATCAAGTTAAAGGAATCCGTTTGTGTCCTGGTGTAGTTTCGGCTTAAAGACACCACGAGGAGTAATGCATCATTCATGGTGCGTCTTCATGCGTGCACATTTGATAGTTGGCACCAATCGGGAATTTCAAGCGATCCTGACGTGCTATAGCTTGAATAGTTGGCAAGTCATCGCGTTTAGTACTTATGCGTTGACGTTCAGTCGACCTTCCATGATCCATAATCCTTGTTTTCCGATTGAGGTTAAGTCCAGTCTAGGTTTCACGTGTCACACCAACTCGCTCTGCAATAATGTTTTTCAGAAATGTCTGTCTCAGCAAATGTTAGTTTACGAACACTTACACCAATATCAGTAGATCTAGGCTAGGCTATATAGAAATGTTGTAGAATTATTTAAATAGCAAATTACAATTTTGTTCTAATACAACACTCTCTTATATTACCGACAAACTTAGTTTTTCACTCAAAACTCATAAACTGGCCAAATCGTCATCAATGTTTAGCAATCTGTGTGTGAGTGTATATGTGTATGAGTGTGTGTGTGTGTGTATATGTGTGTGGGTATATGGTTGATGGTTTAATACAATATATATATATATATATATATATATATATATATATATATATATATATATATATAATAACAAACTTACATGGTCGGTATTGGTATCCAGGTCTGCATGTGTGATACATTAGTCAGTGCTACGTCCCTGACTAACAGGCCACTCTCTATAGCATACCAAGTTATCACGATGTTTATTGACCCCGTTCTGCCCCCCTGATGCGGTTCCCAGCCAGCCAGCACCTGCGGGGTCCAGTGGCCATTTCCCGATGGCTGAGAGAAAATCGTTAATTCTACTGAGGTATTAATTACGCCAGTCGATAATACGCAACCCCCCCCCACACACACACACCAAATCGCATCTGGCTACGGGTCACGAGGTCACCGAACGGATGTGATTCTCGCGAGATCTAGAGCCAACGCCGAGAAGTGCGAACGCATCAAATGTTAAAATGGCGCCAGATGCGTGTCGGCTGCCACTCGGTTTTTAGCGGAATTCACGCCGAAAAGGATCGGATTAGCCGCAGCGCACCACTAATAGACCATTAAATACATGTATTACATGTTAGAGAGGGGAGTTTGGTTTGTAAATAATTAACTCCGCGTAATATGCCGATCCAAAGTGGGTCTACGTTTTACAAGGTGGATTAATACACAGAGACGCGGAATGTATCCGCTTCTGAGAGATAGAAAGTAAACTCTTCCTTGACAAGTTGGTAGATAATCGGTAGAGTGTTTGGGCAAAGAAAAAGGAGAACGTCTAAAATTAAAGGAGCATGTAATAAAGAATAATAATAACAATAACATCAACAACAACAACAACAACAGTTACAGAAACAACGTTCACCGTGAAAAGTTAAATGTGTCATATTACACATTATATATATATATATATATATATATGCGTGTGTGAGTATGGATGTGTGCGTGTGTGTATGTATGTGTGTGTGCGTGTGCGCGTTTGTGTATGTGTGCGTGTGTGTAGAGAAAAGCGATATATATATATATATATATATATATATATATATATATATATATAGAGAGAGAGAGAGAGAGAGAGAGAGAGAGAAAGTCAATTTAAACAAATAGCTTTTAAGAACCTAACCAATCCACTCCTGACTTGTTGCAAATCTAATGGAGCAAGATAAATTATTCCACAGACATGGTGTCAATATTCAGACAGGTTTCTTGCCGTAAATGGAGTTTACACGTTACACTAAGCTCATCAAGGTAATGCCAAAAGGTCAAGGCTACCCTCTGAATGGGTCACATCTTATTCGAGTTGTAAAGTTCTCGTTGTTAATGTCTGGATATACGGAGTTAGCTTCAATAAATGATCATTATATAGGAAGTTAACGTCGAGCTGGGAACCTTATTGTTTGCTGTCCGTAAGCTGCCATAGGCTCCTTCACCGGAAACGTCAAACAACATTCTCCGAGCGATAATCAATAAAGATAAACAACTTCGGAAGCGTGATTACCACCGCGTTGTTAAAAGGTATCGAGATAAATTTGAATAGGTTTTTTTTTTTAATTTTGGATTAAATTCTTAATTCATAATTATCAAAATAGGCCCACAACTCACAACATAATATACATTAAAAAATTAAATATCACATGTGTTGGTTTATTTAAGTTTTTATGTGATATTGTATATGATTGGATTTTAAACGAGTTTTCACTAATCATCAGACTGATGTTTACCTGTATTAGTTTATTACCTTCTGTATCCCCCACAAACAACAAATACAATATTACAGGTAATAACGTCGAAAGTAAACAACTGCCCCGGGATAAATAGTAAAACCTGTGATGGTGCATAAACACTACGTGGACACAGGTTACGGGGAAGAACACCAGAAACGATACTCAGATGAGTGATGTTCCGTTTAGTTGCCCCCCACCCCCCTTTGAGAGTAATCATTATTACCTAATCACTAATACCTTGATAACTCGTCTACATTATAATAAATTATTCAATGATGTATTATTCTACAAAATTATAAATTCATACTTTTGAACCTTTGACACTCAATAAATCCGGAATGGAACTAATTAATTTATGTCAATATGATGCCTTGATGATTTCTCTGAATAACGAATTTAGATGTCTCATACAGGTGATGACTCTTTAATAGGTTCTGATTCTAGTTATGATATTCATTTTCCAGTTGTACATCACCCTTGCACAGTGTTTAAACCAGCCTCACTTACTGAAGTTTCT